>JAWNNX010000682.1:1245000-2490000 GCA_035044505.1 Zaprionus lineosus | reverse complement strand
TTGGCAGTTTTTGGACCCAACTAAGACCCTCTTCGTATTGGGCGACCAAATAATGTAACCCAAGCCAACCGTGCGGAAGGAATTTATACGACAACAGCAACGGCAACAGCGCCAACAACAACAATAAGAAGATGAAAAAGAAGAAGAAGAACAACAACAACAACAACAACAACAATGACTACAATGACAGCAGCAACAGCAAGAACAAAAGTAGCGGCAACAGCAATTACTACCTCTACTCTAGGAGGCACCTCATCTCATTCCGTCCGTAAAGCCCCACCCCCCGCCCATACGCAGATGTCTAACGTATGAGGCTGTTAGAGCTTCCGCCCGAAAAAAGAAGAAGAGCTGTAATGTACTTGACTGAGGAGCACAGCGCTCCAGCAGCTCAGAGCAGCCCAGAGCAGCTGCTGGGCAGACATGGCGGATGAGTAACGGCCGCACATTCGTAATGATTATGTTGCAGCAGCTGGCAGATAGATAGGCGACCACCTGGTCGGTCTGCCATGCCCACAACCAGTCCATCCCGTCGGGGCAATACATTTTGCAGCCTTTCAATTAGCTATCGCCGTTTAAGGATCTCTCCGACAACTGTTTATTTATTCGAACTTCAAAGCCCAAGGAACGGGTCCATTAGCTGCGCCAAATGCCACAGGAATTTGACGAGCAGATTTAATAGTTCGGATCCTAATAAAGTGTCCCTGAGGTATTTTTGCATACCTTCAAAATCAAGGGACACTTCTGCTGACGAGGGGATGCCAAGAGGCTTTTAAGGCGATATATTAGCATCTCCCTTTCCAGGATTTGGTCTGTTGTTGGCGTTGGGTGTCGTTCTCAATTGTGGAAAATTCCTGTGATTTGGCTTGGCATTTTTGGGGAACTAAACGCCCTCCCAAAAGTGAATCCTGATACCAGCTTAATCTTTGGGCCATTGGCATGTGAATGCTTGATAACAGCTCAAACTCCAAAGAATCTTGGGGACTGCTGCTCCAGGCGATTGTCCCTCGTATCCACAAATCGGGTCGATGCGATGTCAATCATTGGCGTCCTGCCAATCATTAACCAGACAGTCCACTTAAGGTAACAATGGGAAACTAATGGAAAACTCAGTTAATGCACGTCTATTAATTACCCAATAGTTTCAAAGTTTTCAGGGCCTTCCATTAACTTCAGCTTTCGGAAAATTCTGTTGTTATAATGGGAAAACTCATGGCGGTGGGGAGGGGGGGAATGGAAACATGTTTTCCGTGCTGCCTTAGGGCAAAGGGGAACACATGAAGTATGATACTCGCTCGTTCGTTTGTTCCAGGTACTAGTTGCTGTATTTAGCCTGTATTGGTTGGCCTCCCTCATGGTAGCTTCTCACCTGCTTCCTTCCGGCGGTTATCGGACCCCAATTTACAACCTGATTACATAATTGCGAAATTATCAGAGAAACATCGTGGCTATGGCTGTGGCTGTGGCTGTGGTTGGGTTGTGGTTAGCCTACATTTTGATATTCAAAGGGTCGTACGATTATCAGCATAATCGTACGGTCCATCAGCGTATAATTGCATAATAAAGGGGTACACACGTTAACAAAGTTCAGTTTCCGGTCAAACTAAGGCAAAGTACCAAAAAATGAAAAAAAAAATTAAAGTTAATAAATTATGTTTACGTGTTCAACGTAAATCTTGCTTGGCAGCATAATTATGTTTTCTCTCTTTTCAAAACCTCAAACTTGTTGCCATGTGTAAAATTGAGAACAAAAGCAAAAAAGATGAAACTTTGTTATTTTAGTCCTTAATGGATCTCCATTGTTGCTATATTTGGTTGGCCATTTGCGCAACTTTCACTTGAAAATCACGAGTAAAAAATTAAATTGAAATTAAAAATAAAAAAAGTAAATTAAAATGTCCTTACATGTCCTGTTGATTTAACGATTATTTGAACAAAAAAAAAACTAAGTTCCCAGCGTGCAGCTTTCAGCTTTCAGTTTTCAGTTTTCATGATGCAGATCTTAAACCAATTGCCTTATTCAGTGGATGTTGCACTGTCAATTTGGCAAATTGCATCAATAATTGATTATCCTGTTCCTGCAGAGCCATTTCCAGTGTGTGACAAGCCAAAAGTTGTCCCCTGGACTTCTGCCACTCGCTATTCGTCATTCTTTGTCCCTCAGTACAATCGAATGTGAAGGGGCTGATCAAAAAAAAAAAAAAAAAACAAGAAAGTAGAAGAGGTGCAGGATGAGAATGGGTTGTTGGGGAGGGGGTGGAGGGGTGGGGGGAGAGAAATATGGGAAGCAGAAGGAAAAGCACAATACAACAAATTCCATTCCATTGCAATCAGGTCACCCACAATTCCACATTGATCCAAAGCCAATCGTCATACTCCTTGGCTATCCTTGTGTGTGAGTGTGTGTGTGTGTTCCAATGTCACTTCAGTGTGCAAAAGTCCTTCGTCCCCTGTGTAGGATTGTTCGATTGACACGCTAAATTGAAGTGCACTTTGCGGCTGCAAAACTTCAGAATACTTTTGGGAAAATTACCAATCGAAGATATTAAAAAAAATGTTTTTCAAATTAAATGTCCTGCGGGCTGACATATGATATGTCTCAAACTGTATATCCTTACTTCATTTCATTCGACTCCTTTCAAGCTTTGAGCAACAAGTTAATCAATGAGCTGCCGCAGCTCCTTGCTTCTCTCTTGGCATGTAGAAACCACAACAAATAATTTTCAAAATGAGCGTTGCTTGCGATTGGCTGGTCCTGCAGGTCAGAAACCACTAGAAGCTGCCCAGGAATGCCCAGGAATGCCCAGGCATGCCGATGGATGCCAAAGGATATGAAGCTGTGTGTGGAAATTGATGGAAAATTGTTCATTTGCTCGTACTCAGGGAGTCAGGAATTCAGGGAATCAAGCAACATTTACCACGCGCAGACCCCTCGTACAGTCAGTCTATTAATAAACCCAGTTTAAGGACATGAGGCGTAAACATAGTTATGAGTCCTGGTCGTTAATATTCGCCGCAGGGGAACTAATAAGCTGATGGAAAATGAGCGGTTAAGTCGGTCCCATAATGAGCAGTCGGCCTTGTGTGCTGAGCTGCTATGCATATTTGGCTCTCAATCGGAGGTGGGCGGATCTGTGGCACGAAGGATGCTGTCAGTTGTGTGGTGAGTGTGTGGCGGCAGCCATGAGAATGAATTTGTAATTACTTAATGTTTGCTGATAAAACTTATTCTTCTTGCTTGTCTGCCATGTAATTTGAAACTTTCTTTCAATGTTGACTTGTCGCACGTCTCGGCGGTGGCACACAAAAAACTTTGCCCGCTGCCGCCGACTGACTCGTTGCTCGTTACTCGTTGCTCATACGCCGTGTAGTCACTGCTGTCAGAAGTTGCTGCATGGCAACATTTTAATTGTTGCTTAAACATACGAAAAGTAACTTGTTGCTCCTGTTGTTGGGTGTAACAACTCTCGATAATCTGCTCAGCAGCCACCTTATATCATGCCGGCCTCCTGCGGATGCAGTCGACCCACTTTCGTTTACCCTGTGGCACATAAATTACCAAGTGACAAATCGTTTGTCTGCGTGTTTGTCCTTTGCTTCGCCACTTGTTTGTTTGCTCATCAAAAGTGTAGCAACAGGCCAACTTGCCATGCACTCAACCGGAGTAGCAACAACTGTGCACCCATAACAAAAACATACCATACAGGATTACACATACATATGTCGACACTTCCACACACACACACACACACACACACACACACACACTCACACTCACACTCACACACGCATGGCTTCACTCATAAACAATCGTAACAATGCAGGCTTTGACACGCAACAATTGACACGTGTGGTAAAGTGTGGGCGGTCGCCAGGAACGACCTCTGAAATGGGGAATAAGAATTAAAAGAAAAGTTAAAATGAAAATGAAAATAAAAAATGAAAATAAAAATTAAAATGAAAATAAAAATTAAAACGACAACGCGAATGCCAATAAAAGCAAGAAGCACACATATGAGTGACAATTACTTAATTAACAGCTACCATAATTAATGAGCTCTTCGAGGGCTGAGTCCTTGTGTGGGGAAAAGCTTAGGATTTCAATATGGAAATTTTCAATTTTCCATTTTCAATTATTGTCAATTATTTCAATTTTCAAAAGACACAAATCCGCAAATGGTAATTCACACTAGCCATTCGAATGCCACTTTGTATAATTTAATTAAAGCTTTGTACTTAATGACTCTAATTTTCAAAATTAAGTTAATTAACCTTGCCTTTTAAGCTGAAGTAAATTAACTCGTCCTTTGTATTTATCTGGTTATCTGTGATCAAATAATAACCTTTTGTTACAATTTACATAAATTTCCTTCATACATGTAAATTTGCTTATGTTCAAGTCAACACACACACACACACACACACACACACACAGGCACAGGCACACACGCAGACACACACACACACGCATATGCAGTCTGCTCGCAGCTTCGTGCCGCCCTTCACTATGGAAAAGTGATGCATGAATAATTTTTGTGTTTGTTATCCGATTATAAAAGTAAATACTGACATATATACAACCATCTGAAAAATCAGACCTGATGCCATAAAATTCTGCTTATGGAGGGTTTTTCTGTCGATTTACATGCCATGGGGGTGGGGGTGGGGATGGGGTGCGATTTTGTGCAGTGTTGACAAATCAACATATCGAACACATGTCCTGGGGTCGTATGGCGTTCGGAATTGTATGTACGAAAGGATGCAATGGCAAAAGCTTAACGACAAAATAAACTAAGTTCACAAAAAATTGTCACGTTTGAATAGTGTGTAAATCCCCTCCAAAGAATACATAATATTTATAGGGTTTGAGCTACCTTCGGTCATTTATTAGACAGTTATAACGGTACCTGCAAAAACTCCGAAATGCATCCTTCAAATTTTGTAGTATATTTAAAGTTTAATATTGATATTATAAATAATATTAATCACTGATTAATTTTCATTGCAGGCTTTAATTATGATTGATAAAGCAGCGCATTATTAACAAACGGTTATTCGAAGAAATCGGACTGGTAAACAGCTGTTGAGCAATGATTTTAATAGATTGTGATGAATCATAAATCAAATAAATGAAACAATAATAAATAATTAAATGAAAGAATAATAATTATAATAAAAATGCATCAATTGTTTCGCTTCATTGTTTTCCATTTATTTTTATACGAAAAACACTTCTGAAAAGCAGTGGAAAAGCCCCTAAAAACAGGATAATTTCCTATGACTGGAGTAACACTTGTTTTTAATCAGGCCAGCAAATCTATTAAATCAAAATATCAATTCTGAAAATACCATTAAACAAGTAATTATAAATATTGATTTTCTATTATTTTTAACATTAACTCAATTTGATTTTATCTTTTTGGGTTAATCATCGCATCAGTGTGGCTTAAAAAGGACGCTTTAAGGATGCCGGCTGCGTCTTATATCCAATCGTCGGGCTAATTTTCCGGATCCTTACTGCCGCCTTAATGGCTGCTGGCTGTGGGCTGTGGGCTGTTAGCATCGAACGTCCTAAGAGCAAGTGTACAAAAATAAATATAAAATGGTTTGATTTTCCAAAAAATTAAATAATCCACAGAACCTCAACAACGGCTGTTAATTATAATTATTTATTTAATTTTACTTAAATTATTTATTTAAATTATTGCTTAAAGAATTTTAATAAGTTAATACATTTTCACTTATACCCAAGCTGCAACTAAATTTAAGTAATAGAAAAGGTTGTATTTAATTATACTTTAATTATATTTATATATTAAATTTATATTATGTTATTATAATATATATTTAAAATTAATTATACATTTAATTACAAACAATTAAAAAATAAGTGAAGACAAATTTGTATTAAAATAAATTGAAAACTGCTTTTCGCCTTTTTTGGCGAAAATAAATACCTGCTAGATCATAAAAATTAATCTTAAAATAATAATTAGGCTTTAATTGTATTATACAGTAGCCTTAATCCATTTTACAAATTTAAACGATAAGAAAAAAACACAAATGTTATTAAATTGTTAATAATTTAAGTCTGGTAACAATGTAAATGTATTAAAAATCAATACAGAAAAGCCACTTTACCTGCAATTATCTCATTAACTGCATCTCCATTAACTGCAGCAACTAAAACTATGCTACACTTTTTTTGAGTCGGTCTTGTGTAAGTATGCAGCACTTTTTTGCTGCCAATTCTTTTTTTTTTTACTATTAATATTTATAAAGGTATACAGAAATTCATAATTATTCATTTATTAGCTTATGGCCAAAATACTGCTTCAATGGGCGCTGCGGCTTACCTATTAGTTAAGCTCAATCCTAATGTATATAAATTAGGCACAAAGAATTCTATAACTAAATAACAATAATAATAATAATAATACTATAAGTAACAATTCAAAAATTTAGATAATCCTTATGCAAGGTATACGGCTTATAAGGCTGGGGAGTAATGCGAAGGTAATGCCAATTTCAAAGTCCCCATAACTCAGCCAAAGACTGTCCTTTCAAGGATATACATACATTTTCGGATACCTTACGGCCACGACTAACAACTGGCATTCAAAGTTTTCAGCATATCCAAAATTTATTTTTTTCCCCAAAATTTTGACAATTTTGGCAAGGGGTACCATCACGCAAAATGTCAAAATCGAAAATTTGAAATTTTCCCAAATTTGTTTCTAATTAAAAATCTGCACTTTTTTAAGGATAATAACGTTTATTTCATCAAAATCGGACATCATTTGGCCAAGTAATGAGGGTTTGAAGTTCCAAGCTTGAGTTTGGCCGTTGGGGCCAATCGTTTGAAAATTGTACCTTGAAAGTATGCAGCACATTCCACATTTCACCTTCTGCCGTTTCTGTTCGCCTAGTACCTCAAACCGTGAAACAGCCAAATTTGAGCACGTTTAGAAAAATTTAAGTGGAAGAAGAAGCAGCAGCAGCTTAGAGGAGCTTCTGGGGACTGCCGATCTGCTTGGTTACTGCTTATATTTTTTAATATTTTAAAGAAATTCAAAATTAATAAAATTCTTCTTCTTCCTGATGGAATAAAAATCAACACTATTTTTTGTTATTTTCTAAGCTTTTTATGATTTATTTTCATTTTATTATAAGCACTTACGATGCTATATTTACATAATAAATCGTATATAGTAAATAATAAATGAGCTAACTGCAATCCTTTAATGCCACTTAAGAGTCCTTGTTAAAAATAACCCAAAAATTTATTTTATCCTTTGGAAGGACATTTTTTTGCTATATAAAGCGACAAAGTGGCTATGCGAAGGTAATGCCAATTTCAAAGTCCCATAACTCAGCCAAAAAATGTCCTTTCAAGGACATACATACATTTTCGGATACCTTACGGCCACGACTAACAACTGGCATTCAAAGTTTTCAGCATATCCAAAATTTATTTTTTTCCCCAAAATTTTGACAATTTTGGCAAGGGGTACCATCACGCAAAATGTCAAAATCGAAAATTTGAAATTTTCCCAAATTTGTTTCTAATTAAAAATCTGCACTTTTTTAAGGATAATAACGTTTATTTCATCAAAATCGGACATCATTTGGCCAAGTAATGAGGGTTTGAAGTTCCAAGCTTGAGTTTGGCCGTTGGGGCCAATCGTTTGAAAATTGTACCTTGAAAGTATGCAGCACATTCCACATTTCACCTTCTGCCGTTTCTGTTCGCCTAGTACCTCAAGCCGTGAAACAGCCAAATTTGAGCACGTTTAGAAAAATTTAAGAGGAAGAAGAAGCAGCAGCAGCTTAGAGGAGCTTTTGGGGACTGCCGATCTGCTTCGTTACTGTTTATATTTTTTAATATTTTAAAGAAATTCAAAATTAATAAAATTCTTCTTCTTCCTGATGGAATACAAATCACCACTATTTTTTGTTATTTTCTAAGCTTTTTATGATTTATTTTCATTTTATTATAAGCACTTACGATGCAATATTTACATAATAAATCGTATATAGTAAATAATAAATGAGCTAACTGCAATCCTTTAATGCCACTTAAGAGTCCTTGTTAAAAATAACCCAAAAATTTAATTTATCCTTTGGAAGGACATTTCTTTGCTATATAAAGCGACAAAGTGGCTATGCGAAGGTAATGCCAATTTCAAAGTCCCATAACTCAGCCAAAAAATGTCCTTTCAAGGACATACATATATTTTCGGATACCTTACGGCCACGACTAACAACTGGCATTCAAAGTTTTCAGCATATCCAAAATTTATTTTTTTCCCCAAAATTTTGACAATTTTGGCAAGGGGTACCATCACGCAAAACGTCAAAATCGAAAATTTGAAATTTTCCCAAATTTGTTTCTAATTAAAAATCTGCACTTTTTTAAGGATAATAACGTTTATTTCATCAAAATCGGACATCATTTGGCCAAGTAATGAGGGTTTGAAGTTCCAAGCTTGAGTTTGGCCGTTGGGGCCAATCGTTTGAAAATTGTACCTTGAAAGTATGCAGCACATTCCACATTTCACCTTCTGCCGTTTCTGTTCGCCTAGTACCTCAAGCCGTGAAACAGCCAAATTTGAGCACGTTTAGAAAAATTTAAGAGGAAGAAGAAGCAGCAGCAGCTTAGAGGAGCTTTTGGGGACTGCCGATCTGCTTCGTTACTGTTTATATTTTTTAATATTTTAAAGAAATTCAAAATTAATAAAATTCTTCTTCTTCCTGATGGAATACAAATCACCACTATTTTTTGTTATTTTCTAAGCTTTTTATGATTTATTTTCATTTTATTATAAGCACTTACGATGCAATATTTACATAATAAATCGTATATAGTAAATAATAAATGAGCTAACTGCAATCCTTTAATGCCACTTAAGAGTCCTTGTTAAAAATAACCCAAAAATTTAATTTATCCTTTGGAAGGACATTTCTTTGCTATATAAAGCGACAAAGTGGCTATGCGAAGGTAATGCCAATTTCAAAGTCCCATAACTCAGCCAAAAAATGTCCTTTCAAGGACATACATATATTTTCGGATACCTTACGGCCACGACTAACAACTGGCATTCAAAGTTTTCAGCATATCCAAAATTTATTTTTTTCCCCAAAATTTTGACAATTTTGGCAAGGGGTACCATCACGCAAAACGTCAAAATCGAAAATTTGAAATTTTCCCAAATTTGTTTCTAATTAAAAATCTGCACTTTTTTAAGGATAATAACGTTTATTTCATCAAAATCGGACATCATTTGGCCAAGTAATGAGGGATTGAAGTTAATTATTTATTTATTTTTATTTAATTGTCAATACATCGATTTATATTATTAAATCGATTTTTTGTCTTATTTAACACGCAGGGACTTAACTGATTTTATATGTGGTCCTTTATATAGGCTAGGCGAATGTCAACTTAACGAAGAAAATTTCGTTGGATAGCGGTTCATTTTGTATGACGATTATCACTCTCTTTGCTCCCATGATCTCAGCCACTTGTCCTTTGTGGGCTGGAGAGCAGTGCGCGTAGAGTACTACGGCTTGAAGTAAGAGGGAGACAACAATACGTGCTATCAATGATGGCGGAAGTGGAAGTCATAAAATGATGAAGGACCATCTGTTTGCAATCTGTTATATTAACATAATCCCATAAAAGTGAGCAGCTGACTGAGTTCTATACAAATTTGTGACAAAAATTAATTTAAGCTTTCACATGGAAGAAGAAGAATTCAAATTCCCTTAAAGATGTGCTCATCTTTGGAGACTTCCTGTTACCTTTTGTTGTCCCTAGCTCATATGCCCAGCTTTTTGTCTAGAATCATGATTTGAAGGACTCAAACACAGGAAGTAAAAGTAACAGTGGTATTTGACAGAGTTGACTTCAACTTCCCTCAGTAGCACCAAAGGAGTAACAGCCACAGGTATACCTTAATGTGTCCTTACCGACGTAATTAGAAAGATGGCCAAGCTGAGGAATAGATATCCTTTAAATTCCTTTAAGAAATCCCAGACATTGGCATCATCGTCGGAACTCTTTGTGTGCCATAAAATCGTTCCAGATTCGAAGTCCATTGCTATTGCACACAGCACGGGTGCAGGGTAATTTCTAAAGGAGAATGTCTCCAAGTCCTTGACATCGGAAGATTCAGCATGGACCCATTTCTGTCATACTTACATGTGCTCAGCAAGACATAAGCTAAGTCCTTGCTTATATTGACTTTACAGCAATTCACTGTTTCATGTCATACTCCTCACTCCTCACTCCTCACTTCAACTTCCAGGACGCCAGGACAACATCTTTCTGGAAAGGTGATTGAAGCTCAAGACAATAATTTTAAAAGGACTTGGCTGCCACCAGCGGGGGTCAAGCACTGAGATTCTGGCCACGTGCAGCGTAGCAGAAGTGCTGGTTGTCTGCTCTTTGTGCTGTTCAATGACTGAAGTGCCACAAGCAAGTCCCGACCATTTCAGCAGGATCCAGTCAAGAACGCCAATGTTGCACTACGCTGTCAGCTGCAGAACAGGACAGTCTTTGACCTGAAGGCATTTGATTATAAGTCAAAGCTCTGAAGCCTTCGTCCTAGATGTATCGACCTATCCAGCCCATTAGGCCAGAGAAAATGAGTAACGTTTGCCGAAGAGTTTAGCTCCCGGGCATGACAGGATATTTTACGTTATCCTGTGAGCTTTGCCTGTGGCCACTTTTCTCTTTATGACCTTAAATTTTATTGCGATTTTCGCATATTTTTATAGTCGCAGGAATTAATAATCCCTCACTTTTCATTTCGAAGTTTCCTTCCTAAGGATACTTACTTGAACGGCGGAGGCAATAATCCAAGAAATCAAAACAAACGTCGGTTTATTCAGTTTAACATTCATTATTTATTTTATTTATTCTAAGCGCTTCTTAAACAATTCCCTTCTTGACGCTCACCCGACCGCCCAAGTGAGTGAAAATCTCAAATCTATATATTCCCACAAGCTGGGAATATAATAATTAATTTTATTTAGAAAAAAAAAAAAAAATAATGAAAATAATTGATTTATTTTTCTTCATAATTAAACTAGGCACTCACGCGATGCGGGGCACAAGAAACGCATCGTCGAAGAAGCACTTTAAATTTAATTTAATTTCTTTAAAACTGTTTAATATAATTTGTTTAAAAAAAAAATATTTTTTTTCATTGATTTCCTTGAATAGTAAAATCAATTTTAATACTCAGCTGCGACGGCATTTTTTTCATTAGCTTAACAACTCACATTTACTACAAATATGTATATATGCATATATTTATACATATGTATATACACACACACATATATATTTGTGTGTGTGTGTGTGTGTGTGTGTATAAATATATATATGTATTCAAGTAATCTCAATGTTTAATAATTATCAATTATTTCATTAATTACCGTTAACTCGTTCTTCAACTGAATCTGTCCAGCCTTGCGACCGATTCCACAGAAGTCCCTTTCCCATACGCATTAATCTAGTCCTGGTTATCCTAGAAGCTAATATATGCACGGGCCTACATAAGCTTTGGCATACAATACAATTCAAGTTTCTATCTCTTTCTCTCTCTGTTCCTTCGCTTTGGTTTACGGTTTACGGTCTACGGTTTACGGTTTATGGTTTACGGTTTATGGGTATTTTCTTAAGGTAAGGTTTATAAATCTTTAAACATTTATGTAGTTGAATATTCATTAATTGTGACCAAGACTGTACCGCTATGAGTCTCCTGTATAAAGTTTACATACAATAAGGATATATAATATAAATATGTCTTACAAGTAGTTACAATCATTCCTTTCTTTTTCTTTCCTTTGGCTTTTGAAATCTCCAAGGTTTGTCTTAAATTCATTTCTGGTTGGTTTTCACTTAGTCCGTGTAACTAGTCTTAAGCATAGAAACCTTAGTAATAAGCTTTAAACTACGCACAATTCATTCATTATTCAACGTTCAGTGCCATTTCAAGAAATTCCATAATCCTATTTTTTTTTTGTTTTGCAACATATCTCCATATTACCAATCGTTTGGTATTTCCATATCATCATCGTCTATTCCGTCCTGAGACACACTTAAAATCTATACATTTATTAATTTATTCATACTTCGAATAACTTTTTCAATTGAGTGGAAAGCTCAGCTTAGACATCTAAAAAGAACGCAATTTGAAATTGCCTCTCGCTTACTCTTTATATAAGCGCTCAGTTTAGGGTTCTGAGTATTTAAATTTATTTCTTAATTTTTCGTCTCTTCTATATATTTATATTCAAAATGCACACACATATATTCGTGTCCATATTCATATATATATTCATATTCATTTTCATATTCATATGCATATTCATATTCATAATCATATTTATATTCATGTTCATAATCGTATTCATATTCATAATCATATTCATATTCATATTCATATTCATATTTATATTCATATTCATATTCATATTCATATTCATATTCATATTCATATTCATATTCATATTCATATTCATATTCATATTCATATTCATATTCATATTAATATTCATATTCATATTCATACTCATATTCATATTCATATCCATATTCATATTCATATTCATATTCATATTCATATTCATATTCATATTCATATTCATATACATATTCATATTCAAATGTATGTGAACCACAACAAAAATTTCAACATGTCAACGTTTATACTTGTTGCTATTTTTCTTATTCTTTTTGTTGTTGTTTCTGATGTTTGTTTTTGTTTCCTTTTTTTATTTTTAATCTAAGAAAATATTACGTATTCGCAGTGTAAGCTTCACACACGACCAACCAAAAGTATACAAAAGTCTGTGACAGTTTTGAAAGCTTAATTTACAAGACTGCATCCACCCGAGAGACTGGCAATTGGCTAAAAGAAGAAGCAAAAAAAAAGAAGAATAATAGAAACTATAATGATATGTCATCTCCCGGGCGATATCGCCTTATATAAGCCATCAAAAGGGGGGCTCATGGTCACACACAGTTTTGCACACTTTTGGTTTCGAGGTGCGCAGCTTTAGTTCTCGTTTCTAGCTTAAATATTAATTTACTTTATTTAATTTTTTGATTATTTTGTGTGTAATACGATATCAACATCATCAACAGCATGGGAAGCGACATTTGATGCGCTCTGCTGAGATCCTGGATATCCTTAGAAACTCCAATAGACTTTATGCTTAAGTAGGTGCTACGTTCAATACACTTTACAAGTGCATCGAGCAGTTTTATAAATAACTCCGCTCCTCAGAACAGCTAGCCATTAACAGTGCTACGTATATATGTATTGTATATATATATATATATGTGTGTGTTTATATATGTATATGTATACAAATACAGTAACATATATGTGCGTGTGTGTATAAGTATTTGTATATTTAGATTGACTTATCATATTTACCATTCACTACATCCTAAAAGTATTTCAAATAACAGTTCTTGAACCCTAAGCATTTACAGTTGCATTGCTTCTGAGTGTGACCAGACATTCGAAAGACTTAAATATTTAAGAAGATGTCTGCCCAAAAATACTTGCAAATTTCCACTAAAGTCGCTAACCATGGTTGTTGGCTCTGCTGGCTGTCCCCCGCCTATGGTTCCTATCCCGTTCTCGTCCTGGGAAACAAAGGAAAAATAACAACTCCCTGCAGGTTACTTGTCACTCTTTATCCGGATGATAAACTCCAGTTCATAGCCATAAAACCTCCAGCTAAATTTCAATTAAATGTCTGTAACAACAACTTTGAAATGTCTGTCAATTGGGGAACATGGATGGAGCTTGTTCCCTTCAATTCGTCCACTTCCCCAGCACGTCCCGTTGCCCACGCTCCACGGACGTCAGTCGTCCGAAGCATATTTTGTCGACTTTTGTGGCCAACACACAAATCCCATCAATGTCAGCTTAGGCTTATTTTCCTTTTGGCCCAATGTCTGCCCACCATTGTTTCAACGTTTTTCTCATTTTTCTTGTTTTTCAGCTTTTTTTTCCAGCTTTTTCTGCTCTTTTCTGCTTTTGTATTTTTTTTGTTACTTTTTAGGTTTTTTTTTTTTTTTTGAATTATTTTCTTTATGTTTTCAGGCTCTCTACTTGCCTGCGATAAGACTTTCGCTCTGCTGCTGTTTTCCTTTTAATGTGGTTTTGTTTTTTCAATAGGAAAAACGTTAGGAAAACGCAAAGCGTCTGCTTCAACGCATTTCCACACAATTGAGCTGAAAATTGGCACGCGGTATTTGATTCCAGAAACGGAACGGAGTGAAGGAATTTCTCTGACAGCTGAAATAGAATTGACACCTAGAGACGACCTCGTTCAGCAGATCCTTTAATGGATTCACTTGACTCCCTCTGAGGCAGTGCAAATATGCGGAATGGCGTGGCAATTGTCGCGAAAGTACAAGCAAAAATACTAAAGTGTAAAAAAAAAAAATAATATATATATGTATATGTATATGTATATATAAGAACTGGCTGTCAACGTCTTTTGGCGGCTCAGTCACACTCACTTCGAAGCATACACTCACACACACACTCATATACCCAAACACTCATACACTCATATGCACACTTACAAATTTGACGTAAACGATTTGAATAGCTCCTTCAGCCAATTGCTGTCGGCGGGCAGGGAAGCAGAAGCTGGGGGAGCTGGAGGAGCTGGGGGAGCTGGGGAAGCTGGGGGAGCTGGGGGAGCTAGGGGAGCTAGAGGAGCTGGGGGAGCTGGAGGAGATGATGGGGATGGTTACGGGGTAAAAGATAGGAACTCTTGGAGCGGTAAGGAGAATGAAGGTTAGGGGCTTACATACATAAATACCTATCCATTGTATGTTGCCCCCTCCCCCCTCACCCCTGACACCTTGGAAGCAGCAGAGCTCGCGTCGTTGGTATTTTATTTGGCATTTATCAGCACTTTTCAACTATACGTACATACGTCTATGGGCCATACCCAACACCCATCACACACACACACACACACACTCATGTCCACGTCCACGCCCACGCCCACGCACATACTCTATAAACATGAAGCATCCATTGTTGAAATTTATGTCAATTTCCGTGACATTTTCCCGTTGATTCGATTCTTCGCATTCCCCGACGATCCGCCAAGCGCCTAGAAATGCGTTTCGAAAATCTGCAAAAAAAGCGAAGAGAAAAACATGAAAATTATGAAATATACGAAATATATGAATTTCATAAAAAATAAGTACTGAGTATTTTTCAAATTATGCTTGCAATCGTTCAACTCATTTCCCCTTGGAGCTCGACAGATGCGCCTTTTTCATGTAAGCTCAAATATTCATTCATATATTCATACGAATTTCAGATTTAAGATCCTAACCAATAAGGATATATGCAAGAAATTGATAGGTAAGTCCTTTTTGATGGGATTGAATGTGGTGTTGGGTAATCTATTATACAGAATGATATATATTTCATCAATTGATTTGTTTATTGACGTATCGCAAATGCCCAATCCATGCTCCAGGCTCTCGCTCTGTGTGTGTGTGTGTGTGTGAGTGAGTGTGAGTAAGTCTAAGTGTAATTGTATTGGTTGTCATCTCAAGAAGCTTATGCCAATTGACCTATCAACTCCTATTGTCTCCTTGGCGTGCAGGCAGTAAAGCGCCTTATAGCGCCTCTGTTATAGCTCCTTGTTTACTCACTCACACCCGTGAACAGTTCTATTTTAATAAGCGGCCTCGTCTTCCCCCTCTTCTGCAGCCTGTCAATCGAGCAGCCAGCCACCAAGGTCGAGGACAAATGAACAGATGACCAGCAGACACGCCCACACTGAGCAGCGGCGTGTGCGGCATGCACCCGCTGGTTGCAATTAGCATTAGCCACTTGATGCAACTTCTGACACGCCCACACGTATTGTGGCCACACCCATTTGGTCCCTGCTCCCGATTCGCTCTCTCTCTCTCTCTCTCACTCTCACTCTCACTCTCCTTCCTTTTTTTGTTTTCGTCCTGCTGCACTTTTTGCATTTGGTATTCAAAATAAAATTCATTACCCTTAACCCAGCCTTGACATTCAGCAGCTCGAACCGCTTATTACAATTTTTAATTAACTTTTCATTTTTATCAGTTTTTATGATAGTTTTATTTCCAGTCATGGCCAGGGGAATAAATTAAAGTTGATGGGTATATCAACATATGTTTACGTTAAAGGATAATCTTTGCATTTCATTAAAGTGCTCACCGCAAGCAAAACAATAGGGAAATCCTATGCAATATGCGCGAGTGCCTAAGGATGTCAAACAGATCCTCATAGCCAAAGGACTTCGAACCATATACATATATAATTTTATTCTGTTATATGTGAATTGATATTTTTTTTCTTACCTAAGGACAATGATTTATTATTTGAAAATTTCGGTGTTGAATGTTGCGACTCTTCAGTTTCATCGAAATAAAATTTATAAAATTTAAAAAACAAAAAAAAAAAATAAAAATTATATAAATTGAGCTCAATGCGAGGGGCATGGATTGCAGTTCAGTCCACTGAGCAAAATAGAAAAATAAATCCATAATTTATACACATTTAGACAAACTCGTAAATGAAAATTGAGAAAATGTTGCAATTATGGAAAATTGATTGAAAATCATAAACTTGACTTCCGTCGGTTTCGGTTCACTGATTAAGAATATTTATAGATTTACACACATGATATACATACATGTATATAAATTTCGATTTCAATTGCGATATAAAAATTTTATGTTTCTGATTGAAACAGCAAAAAAAAAAAAACAATTTTTAGATGCTGATAATTAAATTTCAATAACAGAGCCCTGCGATTTGTGGGATTTTTGAATATGTGAAAATGATCTACATCTGTGTAATTTGTATTTAAATTTAATATTTTAATAATTTATACCAGTCCATGTTAATATATATTTTTTAAATATTTACTATGTTATTTATATTTTTTAAGTATTTATTATGTTACTTTAATTTATTTTTGCTATTTATGCCACACATGTATTTAAGTTTTAATTAAATCATAACATAATTATTGCTGGTCTTAGGATTCATTAATTTATTGAGTTTACCAGCTATGAGAATAAATTTTAATTTACTTATAAATAATAATAAATAAATATTTATTTTTCATATATAAATATATATTTTTATTATTATTTAAATATATATAATACATATATATTATATATATTATAAATATTTATTAATATATTTATTTATTTTTTTTTTTTTTTTTTTTAACAAGCAAGTGAGCATTTTATTTAAGATCTGTCCGCAGGACAATAATTAAATTTCATGGGCTAACATTGGCAGTGAGGTAATTTATTTTATTTTAGGGGAACTTATTCCCATGAAAGGTCGAGCGGATGGGTCCTCTGTAGTCTTCTGGAGGAGCTGCTGTTGTCCAAAAGATTTAGAGCTAGGTTGTTGGAGTGCTCGTGGAGCCTTTTCATGTATTTGTTGCTCAATTTTGCAATGGTATCTTTTACCCAAGGGATCTCAAGGTAATTATGGATTTCCACATTGGTTTGAAATATGTGGGCACTGGCAATAATGCGCAGGGCTTTGTTCTGCATTTTCTGCATTTGCAGTCGGTTGCTAGGACACCGCAGTACCCCAAAGGTGGATTCCATAAGTCCATATGGGCTTGATTATTGTTTTGTATATTAGAACTTTCGTGCTGAGAGGGAGGCGAGATCTTCTGCCAATCAGCCAGTAAAAACGCTTGAGTTTGCTTTCTGCTTGCTTTCTCTTAGCCAAGATGTGGTCTCTCCAAGTGAGGCGGCGGTCTAGGATCATGCCAAGGTATTTGGGAGTCGTGCATCCGGGAATGACTGTGCCATCTAGATGGACAGGTGGGCAGCAGCCGGGTCTTAGTGAGAAGGTGGAATGCGTGGATTTCTCTGGATTGACGACTATGTTCCACCTTGACAGCCAAGAGTTTAGGAGGTCAAGTTGCCTTTGCATGACTTCAGAGGCCTCACAAGGAGAGCTGGCAAAGGTTAGAAAAGCAGTGTCATCTGCGTAGGTGGCGGTAAGCAAACTATCATCTGGAAGGAGTGGCATATCTGCTGCGTAGATAGAGTAGAGGACGGGCCCGAGCACACTTCCTTGGATATTTATTTTTAATTCAAAAATAGATTATTCTTAAAATATATTTTTTTAATAATTATTTTGTTATTTAAATTTATTTTTGCTACGTATATCGCACATTCATATATTAAATCATAAAATAAATATTGTTCATTTTAGGATCTTAAAATACCTCATTAATTTATTTAGCTACGAGAATAAATTTTAATTTACTTGATGAATGAATAACAATAAATAAATGTTTAATTTCCTTATATTAATATTGATTTTTAATTCATATTCTTAATATATATTTTTTTAATAATTAATATGATATTTTAATATATTTTTGCAACGTATATCACAAATATATTTAAATTATAATTTAATCATAGTGTAATTATTGTTTTTTAGGATCCATTAAATCCCCATCCCTATTAATCAAATGAATCTACCAGCTTCGAGAGCTAATATTAATTTACTTATAAATAAAAAAAAAATATATTTTTAATGTATAAATATATTTTTTTTATTTTAAAGCTGCATTCTTATAGTGAATGCAAATCACTTTTATTAACTAGTTATATTTTCAACCCTTTATACCATCTTAAATTATTTGGAAAATTAAAATAACTAGTTTCCTTGAACAAATAAGTTAAATAATAATAAAAAAAACAAAAAAATTAAAATTTATTGTCACTTGAACAAATAAATGAAATAATTATAAAAAAATAATAAATTAAAATAAATTAGATTTATTGTCACTTGAACAAATAAATAAAATAATAATAAAAAAAAAAAAAATAATAAATTAAAATAATTAGATTTATTGTCACTTGAATAAATAAATAAAATAATGAAAAAAAAATAATAAATTAGAATAATTAGATTTATTGTCACTTGAACAAATAAATAAAATAATAAAAAAATAATAAATTAAAATAATTAGATTTATTGTCACTTGAACAAATAAATAATATAATAAAAAAATAATAATAAATTAAAATTATTAGATTTATTGTCACTTGAACAAATAAATAAAATAATAAAAAAAATATTTAATTAAAATAATTAGATTTATTGTCACTTGAACAAATAAATAAATTAAAATAATAATAAAAAAATCATAAATTAAAATAATTAGATTTATTGTCACTTGAACAAATAAATAAAATAATAAAAAAATAATAATAAATTAAAATAATTAGATTTATTGCCACTTGAACAAATAAATGAATTAATAAAATCATTTTCTCTTGAATTTAATTAATTTTCACACTTAATAAAATTCTTGCCAATCAAATCGGAGTTTCTACTACTCAAATTTAAATTAATTTTAAAATAGTAATATGCAACTTCATAGACATAGATACATACATATATATTGTATTGGTGTGCAGGATACAAAATGTGTGAAGCTTTAATCATTTTTGCTGCTGCTTTTAAGGACTTTCAAATACATTATTATTGCAAAAGTTATATGCGGATGAGGGACGCACTTATTGGATTTTCAATTAAGGTCATATATCATTAATCGCCAGCTTTGGCGCCATAATTCCTACGCGTTAAATCTCTTGCATTAAAGTTAATACCCATATAAAAGTGGCCCCGCCCACGCGGGCCACGTCGGGCGCAGTCGAGACTTTAATGGCAATTCGCAAACTCAAATGAAAATGACCCAAATGCTGGTGTTGATAATTGAAATGGAATTTTGCGGACAGGCAATAACTATAAGAACGACGAGAGAAGGTAAACTTTTCCTTTAACGCCCATCCTCTCTGTTGACCTGAAGTTCCGGAACCACGGCACTTTACTCCTTGTTGAGCCTGAGCCCTGAAGCTGCGAGCTGGGAGCTGGAGCTGGAGCTGGAGCTGGCTGAACCTCACTTGATTAACTATTCATTACTGTCAACTTGTGTGGGCAGCGGCGGATAAGCTGCGATGAGCGGTTACCTGCTGCTGCCTTCACATAAAGACGGCCTGAATGAACGAAAGGTGAAAGATGGAAGATGGGGAGGGGGAGGGTGAGGGTGCAGAGACGCCAGAATTAAATTGCTTGAAGCTTTGTTGTGGTTCATCTCATAGGTAATACATTAATTGCCGGCGGCACATTGATGTTTAGGTAATTAATTTTAATGGCCGTACTTTGTCCGGTGCGCCTCCCGGCCGCTCCCCTTGCGACCGCCGTCCCTACGTGTCCAGCCCTCAGCCATCGGCTCAGCCTCCTAAAGTTTTTGATATTGTTTTTTGTTCTTTACTTTCTTTTATTTTTTATTATTATTTTTGTTGCTGTTGCTGTTTTTGGTCTGTGGCTGGGCTCAATTGTTGGGTCTGGTTTCACTTTTACAGTTTTGTTATGAGGTAAGGGAAGTTATGAGCTGGGAGTACTGGGAGCTCCCTGTAGTAACTGTCATTGCCGTGTTTGCAGCTCTCAAAGTTCCGAAAGAAGTCAATAATAAAAGCAATCAAATATTTAGCCATCGCCCCTATGCAATAAATGTATCAATAAGGAGTCGGCGTATTTTATGTGCAGCTAATAAAATGACAATCGACATGACAAACAGCCGCCCAAAAGATATCCTGTAACTACCGACGGTAACAGGTGACGCCCAACAAGTAAATAAGTGACTATCCTGTCGAAATTATTTTCGAATGAGAGGCTCAACTCAAGCGTTACATCGGCGTTAATCCTTATCCAGCGAAACAAAGCAACTACCACTCTAGGACCTCTATAGACTGCTCATAGCCCCGGGCAAGGTGTGCGGTACTTACAATCCACCCAAGCAAGGAACCGCCATTAAAGGGCAGCTCCTTTAATTTTGGTTTACTGCGTCTCTTGACCTGAGTGGGCCTCAAGTTGCGGCAATTAGAGGCTGGCATAAACAAACTGTATCGCCATGTAAGCGTTGCTGGGGGCTGAGTTGGGCCGGCCGCTCGGATCAACCAAGTCTGTGCGGGGCCCCTGGGGCTCAAGGCACATGCCAAACATGACATGAACAAAACCTAAGTACGTGCCGAGGAATGTTCTTTTTAATGAATCGCTCGTGGAGTCCTTCGCGCTCAAGGAATGTGGGGAAATGAAAATGAGTTACTTATAAGACAGTCACATTTTGTGTAACTAGAAGCTGGCATACGTATACAGGACAGACACACATACACACATTGACAATGACTATGTGACATCATTCCGGTAATATAAAAATTAAAAATTCGTCGAAGCTCGCATTTTTTCCAAAAATTAAATATTCAAATTATGCGAACATAAAAATAATAATTACAAAATGTGCCAGGCGGACCTTTACATAATTCAAAAGCTAAATGTTATACGACAGGATAGCATTCGACATGAATACACACACACACACACACACACACACACACACACACACACAGAGCGCTGACGAGGCAATCAAATTAACGGACTTAAGCGGGGAAAGTTTTGAAAAACAAAATGTTCGGTTTAAAAACAGGAAGTTCGTCAGGTACCACAAGGACATCCGACGCCAACCATCAAGGACATGAATAAAAAACACATTATAATAGATTTGCATTACATCATGGGAACCGGAGCACCGCCTACGCGCAGCTCAAAATGAAGCCGTAGCCAGAGATCCTCAAATTTTCGACAAGTTAATAAATGTATTTGTACACATACACATACGTGCACACACACCCACACACCCACACACCCATACAGGCACACATCTACTCAAGCGGAGACTGGGCGACACGCATATGTAAGTATTTGTCGCGGCTGCCACCAAAGAGACATTCGAACAAAAAGTCAAACAAATTTAAATGAAAATTTCTCTGAGCTCCACATGAAAATTCATTTCATCTCGAATTTCCACGGGCTATCGGCCCAAGCTCTGTGCTTGGGCCCCACAAATTATAAAAGTCTTGGAAATATGGAACTACCAATGATTTTGACAATTTTGTTGAGTGACCGAGTTAACAAATTGCTTGAAAAAAGACTCAGCCTCAGACTCGGAGTTAGAGTCAGAGTCAGAGTCAGAGTCAGAGTCAGAGGCAGAGTCCTTGAAACGTAATGGAAGCTGTGATATCTTAGACGAAGCTCATGTAACCAATGGTTTATATAAGCCAAGTTGACAGACCTACAGCAGCGTTAACATAATCCAATTAAGTTTGCCTGCCCCTCGCTACGCAGTTCGGACTTATTGATACCCTGTAATCGATTTTCGCCTATTACACGCCGCACTCTTCAACAGTCGAACAGCCAGGTATGAAATATCTTATTATATATACTCTATATATATGTATATATAATATATTTTTTATCCCTATATATATTTAGTAATTAACTCTTATGAACTTGTGGGTATTTATGGGTGTATCACCGTAAGCCTCTCCGGCTGACAGTTACAAGTTCTCCGAACATTTCTTCTGCCGAGCTTAGAAAAGTTTTGGAATCTGCACTCTGAAACTAAGCAGCTTTAGAATTTAAATGAGGACACGCTTATCAGCGGACTTTAAGCTCATTGTTATGGACACTTTGGCGGACGTTGAGCTCATCGCCATGGACACTCCATTGCTTATAAGAACTAGCTCTTTATTTTGCTGACGTGCCGGGAAAATGATGTGCTATTTGTCGGGCGCTGAAAAGTATGCTATGTTAAATGTGCCAAGTAACTTGCTCGTCTGAAACTACTCGTCCAAGTTGTTGTTGTTGTAGCTGTCGTTGTTCTTGTTGTTGTTCTTGTTGTTGTTGTTATTTGTCGCTCTTGTTGAGCTTGGTGAAATATTTATGCATATAAATTTCAAGTGGCCCGAGTCGCTTATGCGCTTAAATTATGTGGCATTATTCAAAATATTAACGTGAATTTTCACAGGGATCCAAGGACAAGGCACCGACTGCTGACCCCTCCAGATGCTAAAGAGAAATGAAAGAGGGAACTTTACTTTGCTCCATCTTCAAGTGCTACTCATGCACACCAACCGATCTCACCGCCCGAGCCGCCATCCCAATTTCCATGGTAAAATTTTACGAATTTAAAAAATGTTCGAGTTTTCCCGCGATTCCTTTGTTGTTCTTTGCTGTAGCATCCTCTTTCGTACACGTTACTTTTGGGAATTGTCATATTACCCACACCTCGAAAAGCCTTCGACTTGCCACACCCCACCCACCTGTGTACAGGGCTCAGACCTTGCCTGCGGTTTCTTTGAGAGTTTATAAAATTAATTTGCTCGCAGCCTTTTAGACAGTCCGCCCGTTGCTGTCCCTGTGGTCGGCCCATCCCGGAACTCAAAACAAGTTGGAATAACAGAAAGAATTAAATACAAAAAAAAAAAAAAAAGAATTTTAATTTGTATTCACTTGCAACGATTTAAAAATTAATGGATATGTAAGCGAGAGATTTTTGAAATGATTTTATTGATAAACCAGGCACGTACAGGACTCGAGGATGGCCAAGAGAAATGCATGAAGTTGAGCCGAGCAACCAGACTAATTATAACAAAATGAATGTCATACTTTTCTCAAGTTACATGAAGTGAAAACAATAAGGACTTCTCCTTGAACAAATTCACAATAAAGTGATAAACGATAGATAAATAAACACTTCAAGGACTCTCAGTGCATTCAGCTTAAGTGCGATTGGTTGAGCTTTGAATGAGAATTTAATTAATATTCAGTGGCGCAAGGATTTAATCATGGCTATTCCTTTAAAATAAATAATTAACATTCAGCAATTTAAAATTGAAATTAAAAAATTAATTAAATCCTTAAACCCATCTTTGCTTTTAAATTTATTAAAGATATACCCAACACACTTCGAACTACACTTTTATATATTTCTTATATCGATAGACATTAGTGTCATTTCGTCCTTTCTATCTCAATCGGATTCTGGGCTGTGCTCCATTTTTTGCTTGCCCAAGGATAATCAAGTGCTTAACTGCTGTTCTTCTTGCGGCCCTTGACAACTCATTTCCGCCCATCCGCCGCACTCATGATATATAAATCTATTGTATATCTATAACATTTTCCACTGACGGGCAGCCATAAAAACCTATTCCATCAAATGCCCAAGATACCAATGTTTTTCAAGTGATTGTTATTTGTTATTTTGCGAAAAAAAAAAAAAAAGCTGTAGCAAAATTAATGATTATTTCGCACTCATGTGGGCATACATTCACACACACACACACACACTCCCTCACGAGCACAAAGGTATATATCAGAAAAAACCAAAATCCAGAACCAGTCTTCCTTGAGCCCTAATGACATGCAGGTCGTCTACATGTTGACGAGCTGTCGCTCGTAAAATGAAATAAAATATAAAAATAAAAAAAAACACACACACAAAACACAAAAAATGAAGCATACTTATCGGGGCTCTGACGGGAGATTGCACACTGAGGACTGGGGATTGCGAATTGGAAAGCCAAGGAAGAAGAACTAAGCACCCTGAGCTGACTACTAAGGGGGATGTGTATTCAGTCTCCGTCTAGCTCCGATATCAATCGCAATTGAATGTCAACAAAGTGCAGTCAACGCTGATTAAAATAATGAGTACCTGAACTTCAGCTCTGTATTTTCATCTTTGCCATCTTCTTGTTGACTTTGTCCTCTTTCTGATGACTTTTGTTGAATTAATATGATTAAATTCAAGAGTTCAACACAACACAACAAAAAGAAACGCCCACTGTTAAGTTTGACTTTACTTTAAGTACTTCGGTACTTGATTTTTTAGTCCTTTCGGATATGTCACTGGTTAAAGGTACATGTAGGTGAAAGGCACGTAACACTTTTTTCTCTTGCCCCAAGCTCTCGCTTTTCTTTTTTTTTTATTCTTTCTTCATTCTCCTCTTTTATTTTTATTCTCTTGCCAGAGGCTGAGGCTGAGTCTGAGTCTGTGCCTGAGGCTGAGGCTGAGGCAGAGGCAGAGTTATGTGTGTACCTGGGCCATAAATTATGAGCCGTGCAGCTGTCAGTTTATTTTTTTGTTTGCTTTTTTTTGTGTCCTGTATTTATTTTCGTTTTTTCGTATTCACATTCACATTCGCATTCGTAGTCGTAGTCGTAGTCGTATTTGTATTCCTCTATCTTCCTTCATTTTTTTTTTTGTCCTTTTCATTCTCAAACACGCCCACACAATTGGCCCACCTCAAAGAGGAAAGCCGCACAGCTGCCGCCGCGCCGCATTTATGGTAATATTTTTAACAGCTTTTGTAATGCTCCGTGCCAGAGATTTCTTTGCTTTCTTTCGCCTTTAACTATTTTTTAACTTTCTGGCTGGAACACGCCCCCCCCCTACCATTGCCGGCCTGCTGACAGGACTCTTTAAGCTTCTCTTTTTCCTTTCCATCAAATACCCCACAGTCTGTGCTATGTATCTGGGTGCATTTTTCATATCCCCCAAATGATGTAATTACATCAGATAATTATTCGCAGCTACTCAAATAAAATGCTCGCCATTTATCACGGATTACAGGGTATGCCGGGAGCTGTCAGTGCGGTGCCACTGGCACTGCTCGTTGGGGGCACGTCAAAATTATGGCCGGTGGTATGTCGAGATGTCTTTGTTTATTTATCCCATTCATATTTTGCGCTTTCTTTGCATTTTGCGCATAAATTAAGAAATGACGTTGAAAAGAATAAACACTGAAATACTTCATGTTGTTGTTGTTGTTGTTGTTGTTGTTCAAGTTGTTGTTGTTGTTGTTCAAATTATTATTACTGCTGCTGCTTTTGTTGTTGTTGGCTGCTGGCTGTTGGCTGTTCACTGTGCCTGGCCTGACAGGCCGTGAAGAGCGTCGCTTTAGCTTGGAAACTTTGACGTGCTCCAAACACACCGAACCCGGACAGCTAGAGCACCACCCGCTGACAGGTGTTTCGTGCCTCTACGCAATTACAACGCCTCGCTGTGTTGCCCCAGGAGTAGACCGTAGGCCTACACCTGGCGAAAATCATGAGAGAGAGAGAGTGATTCAATGAATCAAGCGCATTTCGCAGACAGTTTTCCCTCGTGCATTTTCCAAGCTGATGAATTGAGCATTTAGGGGGCAACTCACTTAGAGGTTGATGCTTATTGAAATTGCCCCGAGAAATTTCTCTCAGTGTACTCACTGTACTGTGTTTACTCTGCGTCTCCATAGGCCAGGCGTTTGTGTGCTCTTTACGAGCATTTCATGCTCGCCGCTGCATAATTATTTCAGCATCACATTGACAAACGTAAATCCTTGAAGGAGTCTGCGTCTCTGACTTTAAGTGGCAGACGGTCTTAAGTTTTCAACGTGCCAGGATTTTTTTTCCAAAGTCTATGTAATTATGATTGTATAAATTATAAATTTTGCCGCTCCAAAAAGAAGTTTAGCTCTCATTTAAATAAAAATATCCTCAAGTTGCTGCAGACGTCCGAACTTAGTTGGGGGTATTACAAGCTTCCACTTCCACTTCAACTTCAACTTCAACTAGATTTATATTTAATAGACTATTAAAACTCCATTTACAAAGGATCTACATGGAGTTTTCTATTTTTAAAGTATAATAAGAAAAAACTACGAAATAATGCAAGGAGTTGGGGCGAAGGGATGTACTCAAGCTATCATAACTTATAAAGTCCAAAGTTTCCTTTCATTAAAGTTAATTTAATGAAAACATTTCAATTAAATGCATTTAATTAACCCCTCGCAATTCTGCGAAAATGAAGTAATTATCAATTTGAAAACTCGGATAATTATTGACCTATTTTGAGGCTGTATCAAGTTTCGCTCATTATCTTTGTCCTTCTAATAAAACCAATCAAGGACAACAGACTTAAAAGTAGATAATTTCAAATGAGCAAAAACGATGAGCAATATGTGGCCAAAACGCGAGCCATGGCCAGGCCCAGGCCGGTTACCACTTTGGCCCTATTGACGGCCCAATTATTGGGCTTAAACAATTATTTTGCGTTTCATTAAACTTGCGAAATTGTTAAATTGGCTGCCCGGCAACGCACAGTGCGTGGAACTAGCCCCAAGACTTGGCTTTTCAAGTTGAATGAACCACCAGGGCCGGGCACACTTCTATGGATATTAGCCATGTTCTTCCTCTTGACTTCTTCTACCCAAAACATTAAGCACAAAATTTAATTAACTGTTAATAAAGATCCTAATAAACCCCGCGCACCCATCCTCGCCCTCGCCCTCGTCCTCGCATGAGCGCCTGTCAAGTTGCCCCAAAGCCTGTGGCTCATATTAAGTGGCGTTAAGCTCCGCTGTCAACGCTGCCGACAAACATTGCAGAAGGGCAATCGGAGTGCATCCCGACCCCCATATATGAGCCACATAAACATATACGATTATAAGCACCCACACGCACACACACACTCACACGCACACGCACACACACACATATTCATATGTACATACAAAGTGTGTAGTTCAATCTGAGCATCCAACTTGGTGCTGCCTCAGTGGCCTCAGCGGTCGCCGGACGCGTGAAGCATAAATTAGACGTAAGCAGTTACTATTTATGTTGATCCCAGCTGAACCGGACAATCTTTCACGTATTGGACAAAGTTTGCTGTCCACATCCGTTTGGCCACACCTGACACTGACACGAAGGCCACGTGCTCCCCACAGCCACGTCCCTCGCATATAACTCACATGCGGCGCATGTTTTAACGTGTTTAATTGGCCATGAACATTGTTCGGTTTTATTGACAAATTTATACCCTACATTGGGCCCCCACCAACTCTTCTCATAATCCCTAAAAGGATAGCTAATATTATGCAATTCACAAGAGATCGTAGCTCGAAGTGTTGCTCTGCAAATATCCTTAACTACTTAAGGATGTAATAAAAGTCATCAATAAGGATGACAAATATTTAGGCCGTTATTTATTTCCGATCACAACCAACCATAGGACACACCTGTCGAAGGACCCAGCTAAGGTACCCCATAGTCGAGATCGAGTGCCATAGAAATATATTAAAAACACGCCAGTTGTCAGGAGCATGTGCAGGAGGAGGAGGAGGAGGAGGAGGAAGGAGCTGGACACAATCTTGGAAGCAAGAAATTTATGGCTCGAATAAGAAGCAAAGTATTTAGCGACATAACAAGCTAAATGCTTGGAATTCCTCCGTGGGAAAGGGTTGGAGTCACTTCTGACGGCGGATGAGTTAAATGGTTGAAATATTTGTTTGCCCAGGACACCACTGGCTGGCTGGCTGGCTGGCTGGCTGGCTGGCTGGGCATGTTCTTGACTATCATAATCACTTGTCGCATAAAAAGCGTGGGTCGTCCAACCGGCAAGGACTCGATTCATCCGCAAGGCGCATCGGGCCGCCTAATGCGGTTCTCTTGGCGTAATTTTTATGCTTTATTTATGATGGAGCCGTTGTTACTGGGCCAACCGGAGCAGCCGCACGACAAGTCAATAAAATTTATGGCCATCAATTTTGTTTTGATGTGTGCCCAAAGTTTAGCTAGCTGGCCAACTCCTTGGGGCCTAGCCCAGAGCTTTCTAATTTATGTCGACAGCTTCCTGAAAAGTTTATGCTCATAAATTGTGCAAGCGTCAACGAGCATAGTTGGCAACACAGTTGGCAACATATTGTGGCCTGACGTTGTTCCCAACGCTTTAAATTCGGCTACCAGCATCTCCACTCATTGACGATTGTTGTGTTTGGTGTTCGCCCTTGTCCTTGTCGCCTCAACTCCCTTGAAGTGTTTGTTCAACACCTTCCTTCTAGCTTCCTGGGCCACCGCTCTTTCTGGCCATACAACATAATAAAAGCTTGTTAACGTAATTGCTTAATTGGCCAGTCAGCACAGTAGTCAGTGTGAAGGCGGGCGCGAGGAAAGAAGCAGAAGAAATGGAGAAACGGTGAAATGGAGAAAAGGAGAAAAGGAGGTAAGCAAGTGGCATCAGGATTGCCCGCAAAAGCCACGCTAATGAAAATGTTGTTTTCTCTGCCCCACACATTAGGCTGATTAGACATCGCCCGCGGGTGTAAAAATAGAGCCATGTGTATATAAGTACCTTGCATTCGCACACACACACACACACACACACACACACACATACACCCACGCAAGCTTGCATACGCACATGAAGAGGAACGTGTTGGGTTTTAGATTACTGAGCTGACTTTCCGGTCAAGCCCCCCGCGACGGGGTGAGAAAATAAAACGGTAATTGCATTTTTATTTAATTATACCCTTACGATAACATTGCACTTTAACATTCCCATGTATTTAGATCACATTATTTCCAGCTAATATTAAAATCGAAAGCAATTACAGAAACAAATGCTCCCACCGGCTCCCACCGGCTTCCACCGGCGGGAGAATCGAACTGTAATTGCCAGCCACTGACTCCTGTCTGTGGTGGATAGGAGAAGGAAACTCGATAAAAATGTGCGGAAGCTGTACCAAAGGATACAACATTTGACTTACCGATGCTCGCATGTTGACTTCAATTAACAGAGCAATGTAAATGGGAGAGCAGGAGTTTACATGCTGTATACAAATCCAGAGACAACTCATCTATGATGTGTTGATGAGTTGTCTCTGCAGATCTATGGGGCCACAGAGCTGCAAATGTGCTTGGCGCTTTGCATGTGATGGCCGCCATTTTGTAGTCATGCTTAACACATAACAAAAAAATAAAAAATAATAAATATATAAAAAATTAAAAAATAAAAAATAAGAAATAAATAAAAAATTAAAAAATAAAAATAAAAAAATAAATAACAAATAAAAAAATTTAGAAATAAATAAAAAATTAAGAAATAAATAAAAATTAAGAAATAAATAAAAAATAAGAAATAAATAAAAATTAAACATAAATAAAAAAGTAAAAATAAATAAAAAATAAAAACTAAAAATTAAGAAATAAATAAAAAATAAGAAATAAATAAAAAATTAAAAAATAAAATTGGAAAATAAATAAAAAATTAAAAATATATAAAAAATAAATATAAAAAAGAAATAAATAAAAAATTAAAAATTAAATAAAAAATAATAAATAATTTGGACTCAATAAAAACGCTGCTCGTAGCGAAATGCCAGAAACCAAGTAGAGTAGCAGAGGGGAACACTTTAAAAGGCTTTGGCCATGTTATCGGGCGGCTGACACAGCTTTGCCTGTTTGCACAAGCCCGTCGAGGGGCAGGGGGATTGCCGTAAATCTGGATTGCAGCTGTGCTATTGATTACAGTGACATCTGCCCGAGGGCTACACAGGAAGGACGCACATTTCAATCATCAATTAGACACTTGCCATTTGGCCCAAGAAACCTCATTAATCGCATTTATTTCCACAGCTGTCAGTCTGTCCGATTGTCGAACTGTTCGATTTTCTGACTTTCTGACTTTCTCACTTTCTAACTTTCCATCTGTCCAACTGTCCGACTGTCCGACTGTCCGACTGTCCGACTGTCCGACTGTCCGACTGTCTGACTGTCAGTCACGCGGACTTATGCACCAGCTGCTGTCTACATCAATCCGATGCGTGTATCGTTGATGTTATAAAATTAATGCGTATCATCAATGAAACTCTGAGTCAATGAAACGCCACGCCCCCTTGCCCCACCGATGGCCCCCTCTTTAGATCGAAAATGTAGCGGAAACATGTTTCGTGACACTTTGAGAAACTGCGTCAAGAGAAGGAAAAAAAGAAATGTAAAAAAATAAATAAAATTCGGGACAAACATTTTTTTTATTACCTTCAAATGCCGAAAACATTTTACGCTGAGTGTAATTTAGTATATATATTAAAATAATGTTACTGCTCTTTGCATTTCTACACATATAAATGTATATGTGTCTGTGTGTGTGTGTGTGCGTGATAAGCAGTCAAACCCCTTGTTATTGTCGCCGTTAAATCTACACGCACAACACACGAAGACAGTGGGACAGACAGCATGCATTTGGTTTGCCCGCAAACTAGGGGCGTGGCACTGTTTTGTATTTAACTTTAATACGCCCCGATTTAGCATTGGTTTAAGCAGACTCTTCACGTTTTATAACGCACTACTAAACTTTAAGTGTGATTGATTGCGATTCGAATCGCTGGGCAGAGTTAAACACAAAGCGCTAAGTGTTTAAATTTAAATCCAAGTCACTACATCAGTTTTTCAATTGCTGAAAATCAATAAAGTCCTTTTTTATTTTCAAGGAAACTTCAAGTGTTGTTTAAACTTTGCTTTCTGTCCATGCGAATGTGTAGTTGGAAGGATAATTGTTATGTTCATGGCCAACCTTGAACGTGTTTTCTCTGCCTGAACCTTCGGTTCTGCTCGCTTTGTTCTGGTTCTAGGAAGTGTAATTCGAATATTAAAAAAAGTTTCGAATTACAGGAAAACCTCACATGTTCATTTTCAATATTTTCCAATACGGAAAACAGAATTCTCCGAAATGAAAACTGCAACAATTGTGCCCAGAACTGAACGCCTTCTGCGCAAATTCACAGGAGTAAAACACCTGCATTCAAGTGTACCACAACTGAGAGAAGAATATCCTTTTTGTTCTGTCTGTTCGACTGCAGGACACCTCGTTCAAGGACTCATCTTATAGTAGAAAAAATATCAACTATTTAATTGTTTCTTTAAGTGCAGCTGAAGAACATTCCCTCCCTATATTATATTATAATTAATAATATATTTATATTTATGTAACTTAAAGGATGCCTTAGAAAGTTTAATAAATTATGAATTATTTAAATAATGCTCAACCTTAAATAGAGATCTTAAATAAATTAAAATCAAAATTAATACATAATTAATTTAATAATTTTTTTTTAATAATAATAGTCCAATTAAAATTAAACATATTTAATATTTATATTTTTTTTAATACCAAACCCAACAGCAACTAAAAAAATTAAGCTTAAACAGAGCTTAAATAAATTAAAAATAAATTTAAAAAAAATATTTATATATCTTAATTTTTTATTATTTCAGTATAAAAGAAGAAAGTCTTCTCTCATATTTAATTTAAACTTTCTTAAAAATTAAAATATAAAATTTAATTTCTCTAAATAATTTATTTTTTTTTTTTCAGAGTCTTTTAAATAGCAAAAATTATAGAAAAAAGTAGAAAGAGATTTTAAATTGAATCCTCAACTGATCCGCAGTCGATAACACCTTTTAGTTTCCCTTCCTGTTTCCAGGATATAAAAATAGCTGAGTTTATTGCTTGCCACTGCTGCGGTCGATTCCCGTAATTCATTGTTACCGCAGGTGGAAACTAGATGCGATGCGTTGCCCGAAGTGTTCGGGGAAATTGATTAAATAATGTGAAGCTTTGAATATGCCACAAATTTGTGCACCAAATGACTGCCTCCGGCCACAGTTCACACAGTTTGTCCGCCTGGCAACTTGCCGGCGGAGCTTATCGAAGGACCCCAGAGCCTTCAGATTGCATGGCACTGCAATGATGGCATTTTAAAACTAACAAAGTGGCAAAAGAATGGCAAAAAAATGATCGCTTGATATGCAATTGCAGTGCTCAGGACGAGCAGGGAGAAGCAGAAGAGCGGAGGAGCGGAAGAACTGGGGAGTTGGGTCGGAAAAGACGTTCCCGGATTGGAGAACTTTTGGCCCATTTGCAACTCGCAGCAACTCGCAGCAACTAGACGGCAAACAGCAAAATACAATTCAGTACTAAAAAGTTTTACACTAACTCGTTGGGAAACTTGCTTACAGAGGAAGGACAAGAGGGACTTACACTCGTCCTGGCAATCACATTGCTTCTCCCTGCTCTGACCCGGCCATTTCCCTCGCCGTTGCCGCTGAAACTAGCGCAAAGCGGTGGCAACTTTGACGACTGACTTGACTTACCGCCTGCACTTGTGTTCCCGCTGCCACCACCACCAGCACCACCACCAATTTCACCCCCCACCAACAACGATGCTTGAACCTCCGTCATCTCTGTCAACTGTAGCAGCAACTCCTAGAGCTCCGACAGTTGCCGTTTGCAATTGCAGTTGCTTTTCTCATGCATAATGCATCAAATATACTGGAGTCCGGGCAGGGAACAAGAAACATATCACTTACTGTTCACTGCTGCCGAGATTTCATACTCCGGAGCAGCCGTCGGATGACGCAGGGAATCGAGTACAAGTGCGAGTCGAGACTCATATTCGTACAAGTACAGAAACGGGTAAAAATCCGGTTATGAGCTGAAGGACTGGGATGTGCGGAATTTTATATGCCATCCACCGTTTATCACAAAGCCATCCTCCGCTTACCACACAGCAGCCAACGCCCGGACCCCGTCGGTGTTTGCCGACGCCACCCAACGACAGGCAACTCCTTCGTCTGACCCGTGACGGGTGTCCACATGCCACCGGGTAATTAGGCTGAACAGCATAGTTTGTGCCACTAACGACCGCGCTGAATAAATCATAATTTAAAGGGCTCTCTCGGACATCTCTAAACGGGGCTCATATGTTTGGTTTGTCTGCCTTCAAAGCCAACCGCAAACATGGCCAAAATGTAAACAACAACAACAACGGCAACCGCAATGACGACGTCTCTCTCTTCACTACATACACACATATGTGCACATTTGTATACGTTCGAGGATAATGCGAATGTGACTGTGTGAGTGTGAGTGTGTGACTGTATGAGTGTGAGTGTGTGAGTGTGAATGTGCGAGTGAATGACTGAATAACTGAATGGTGAACGAGTGTGTGAGTTCGCCACAGATACGAAAAAGCTATTCAACGCCTTAGGATAAAAGATAAAAGGATCAAATCGTAACAGTAAACAAACCCCGCCCACAACGCACAGCTCAAGTTTCTACCGCGAAAATATCCACCCGAAAACTGTTCTTAAATGAAAATTGAAACTGAGTTTTTCAGTTTCCATTGAAAACCAGAAATTTTCTATACAAATTTGAATATTCGGAAAGCCCCAATAAAAACAGAATTAAAATAATATAAAAATATAAATTTAGGAATTTAAATTAAAAATTATTATTATAAAAATAAATAAGCTAACTTATCTTTTTTAAGCTAATGCTATAATAATAAATTCCTTAATGTAATATATATAAAAATAATTAATAAAAAATGTTTCCTTTTTCCATTTTGATTGACAGTTGAATTGATTGAATTAAAATCAACTTACAAATCGAATGGATTCAGAACTGAGTTATTAATTAAATAAAATAAAAAAATTTACAAAACAATAATATTTATTTTTTCAAAATTTAAATTTGATATTTTAGGTTTTGCCTTTTTAATTTTATTTAATTTGGATTTTTTTTATTTGGATTTATTTTAAGTTCCTTTTCTTTTGTTTGTGCCTCAATCAAGCTGAAATATTTATTTAATATTTTTTAAAAACAATGTATATATATATTTATATATATTTATATATATTTATATTTATATATATTTAAATTTATATATATATTTTTATATATTTATAGCCAACTATACTCGCCGCATGCATGAAAATTCTTTATTTAAATTATAAAAAACAATCGATTTAATATAAATAAAATATACATTTTATTTATATATAAATTAATTTAATTATTGATTTATATATATATATAAAGATTGATTAACTTTATCTATTAAACTCCAATCTTAAAACTATTTGCTTGAATATTATTAAAAAAAAATAATTTACGGCCATAACTTGATTAAATTCTTAAATTTTATCTTAAAATTGCCTAATTTTAATATGTGTCTAATTAACATGTGGTAAATATTTTATTTTACTAAAAAAAAAATGATTTATGTAAAAATGTTTAATTTATTAAATTTTCACTTTTTACCACAAGTTTAAACATCAGTTACTCGTAGAACCTAGAAACTACTCTCAGATTTCGGAGCTCCTTCGATTTCATGGACTGTTTCCCGGTCTCTAATTAAACTTTGACCTTCAGTCGACTGCCTTTTGCAGCAATCGGAAAATCCAACTCAGTTCTATGCTCATATTACATGCTGCCCCAACCCACCCACAGCTTCAGCTTCTTCAGCTGCCTTCATTGAAACAATCAAATTCAGAGAGAATGGAAGGCCAATGTCGGGGATATTTATAAACTTTATGACCATTTTTTCATCTAAAGTGCACGTATTGCTTGCTGCGAAGGCCCAGACACAGAGAAATAAGCCATAAGAAAATTATAAATAAATAAGAGAATAAAAAATTGCGTCAAGGTGTTATTTTTGTGGATAAGCTTCATCTATCGCCCACTGTCCCCACCGATCCCAGTGAATCCAAGTGGATCCCAGTGAATCCCACTGTTGACCATTTGCAGGGCATTTAACTGACAGCTCCAAATGGAAGTTTCAGCACATTCTCGTATTTTATGTATGTGATGTGCATCTTGTCAGTACTCCCAGTGAATAATACACACTGAGTACACCGAGTACCCCGAGTACACTGAGTACTGAAGGGCAGCACGTACCCATACATAGATACATACATGTACATATATCCATGCAACCGAAGCTGTGGGAAATGAGTTCCTCCTGGAAAGCAGAAAGGTAACTCCATTCTATTTGGAAAACTCTGCTGTGATTCTGCCCCCAAGTCCTGGAAAATGAACACCTGAATAACTAGCTTATGCAAGGACGAGGTAGTTCGTAGTATTTTGATTGTATATCGCATGATATAAAATTTATTAGGAATTTTTGAAATCTCTTCGTAGCAATCCTTTAACTGTGAATGCCTTCAGCCATTTTTAAAAATGCCTTTCAAGGAACCTCAACTGACCAGATGTTCACATTGGAGTAAACAAATTTTGTCAAGCTTAAAAAAATAACATCCTTGAATAAATATTCATTTAATAAGAGTTCCCTTTTGTTACTGCAAACTTTTCGAATAATCTCAGTTGTGACTTTCATTAACCCATTTCTAAATTTAGTTGGCCATTGTCCTGCAATTCTCTAAACAATATAAATCCTGAGAGAATGCTGTTCATTTTTATTGCGGTTTTTAAAAATACATTGCTGGACAAGATTTGTGCGATGACAGGCGACTATGTCGGACAGTGGCAGTTACTTTGCCACTGACAGTTGATTTACTGCCCAGAAATGGATGGATGTACTTTGACCCCCCCGCCTCCTACACCGCCTACCTCCTACCTCCTACTTCCTGCAGCTGCTGCCTCTCGTCATGCTTCAACTTCTGCTTCTGCTTCTGCTGCTGCCCCTGCTTGTGCCTCTGATTCTTATTCTGGTACTGGTTCTGGTTCTGGTTCTGGTTCTGGCTTTGCGTCTGCCTCTAAACGAACAGCTGCCATCGTCAAATACATTGAGTTAGAGCTCAACAAATGAAATTTCCCAACACAAAAAGCTAAGAAGCCCACACCAGATGCTTCCCCGCTTTGCTTTGCTTTGCTCTGCTCTGCTTCGCTTCGGTTTGCTTTGCTTTGCTTTGCTTTTTGTGGCAAGCAACTTATCAGAAGTGAAGGAGCGAGGAACATTGAAGAAGCAAGTGCACCATGGCCCTGAAAATATCATAAAACTCATGCAGGTTGCCAACTGAGTTGTGCACTTTGTCGAAAAATAGAATTTTCCATGCTCATCTCTCATTCATCCCTGTTTATTTTTTTTGTGCAGAAATAAGATTTTCTTAGGAAAATTTGTTGAATTTGTTTACCATCAGGACGATGAGATGGCAGAAAAGCTCAAAGCTTCATCATGAAACTAGTTTATTCGGTCAGAGGGTTATAATTGAACCAAATAAAAATTTGATTTTCATTGAGTATAGAATCAGGTATATAGCCACACGTATCCTTATTCCATGAAGGGTATATCATTTTTCAAATTGAATTAAAAACATAAATGTAGCAGTAAAAAGTCGTTGACTTTCAAAAACTCGCAAACCCATCAGACTTTGTCCTTTAAGACGCTCATCATTAATTCAGTATCCCGAAAATTCTTAACTCTTATCAATCAAAAGTTGTCTGGTACTTACCCTATCTCAGTTACATCGTCTACTGGCATCCACAGCTCCTCCAGGACCGGCAACAACAGCGCCATGGCCATCCGTGGATTCCCGGCACTGGCTATGACTGTTCTCCAGTGTGCTGCCCGTCGTATTGTCGGAGCTGACAAATGGAGTCTCGCTGAAGCGCACTTCCACCGTTTGCTCATCGCCAGAGTCAATGTAGTCGGCATCATCGTCTGTGCGCCGGCGGACACGCCGCATTAGTTCCACTTGCTGGTGCTGCTGCTGATGTTGGGGCTGCGACTGGAGGGCATGGACGAGAGCGGCATTGATGCCACGACCACTGAGTATGGGCGAAACGGCGCCAGTGCCATTGCCATATGTTGGCTCGCGCGGAATAATGAGCAGCTGCTCCTTGGGCAGGCAAGTCTCTTGTGTGATGCCATTGTCATCCTGGTCATCAGCATCCAAGCTGCCGCCACCGCCACCCTCACCATTGCCATGATGCAGCCGAGGACCGCAAGTGTTGCGATCACTTCGATTGTAGCCTCGGGTAATATTGATGATGTTGTTATTGGAGGGATTGAAGCAGGGAAGCACATGCTTGAACTCCTTGCGGAAGTTCTCATTGAGCCAAGCATACAAAAAGGGATTGTAGCATGTAGAGCTCATGGCAATTGAGTGAGCCACAAAGAAGACGAGTATATCGAAGCCCAGCTCATCGGACTTGACATCAAAGTCATCAAATATATTGACCAGGTTGATGGGCAACCAGCTGAGTCCAAAAACGCCCACCATGGCAATCAACATGCGATTCGTACGCTTCTTGCGATCCCGATCCGCCTCCTCTCGCCTAGATGACTTCGAGCCAGGCTTGGCTCTGGCCCGCTGATTCAACTTGACCGAGATCCAAACATAGCATATGGATATGATGATAAATGGCAATACGAATTGCAGCGTTGAGGTGATGACCCCAAAGATCTTGCGGTACTGCTCCGATGGCCAGTTCTCCTCACAGTAGAGCACAGAGGTCGAGGATGGCTCTGGCGCTAGAGTGACTCCGGTCATGACCTGCATGTAGGCCTGAGCGGGCGATGTGGGATCGGGCGTGGGATATGCATAAGTGGTATTGACACCGCTTGTCTCATTGTTGGTACTTAGCTGCATCTTCATGTACATTCCGTAGGGAACTGTCGCCAACAAGGAAATCACCCAGATGCTCACGATGATGCTTATACAGGTTGAGAGTTTCATGCGTGGATGGAACGGATAGATGATCACGAAGTAACGGTCGATTGCTATAGAAGTCAGAGTCAGTGTCGAGATGTAGATGCTGCAGCCCTGGGCATAAGGTACCAGATGGCAAAGCGTCCGTCCGAACACCCAACGTCCAAGGAACGTGTACAGCGGCGTGAAGGGCACAGCAAGGACGCAGAGTAGAATATCTGATAGCGCCAGGTTCGTAATGAATATATTCGTGACAGTTTGCATGGCACGATTCCTGAGCACCACGTAGCAAACAAGGACATTGCCAAAGACGCCCAGAACAAAGACAGTGGCGTACAGGACATAGAATAAGATCTGCACGAACTGATTGAAGATAATGCCCGTCCTGTCAGCGTCCGTTGGATCGACATGTGCGTCCCCCAGCATGCTGGTTGAGGCGGTTGTGCTGATGGTGGTGGCTCCGCTGCTGCTGGTGTTAATGGTGCTAATGGTGGTGCTTACATGTGGGCCGATTGTTGTTGAGCTGCCGCTCCAATTGGCGCCCACATTCAGGCCGAGGACATGCGGCAACTGCGTGCTGACCGAGACCAGGAAGGCATTTACCGTCTCATTGCTTGCATTGGCCATGCTTGTAGACTTTGTTTGGATTCCTAATGAATTGCTGTCGAGCTGGAGATGGGGATTGTGGAAGGCTTAGGTATTAGGTTTGAGTTCACCCTAACAGCGTCCAAGGGTTAGCTGCTACTAAGGACTCTGGCTGATTGACTGGCTGATTGACTGGCTGATTGACTGACTGATTGACTGACGCAGCGACTGGCTGAGTACTGACTGACTGATAGCTGCCAACTGAACTGGATCTCTGTTTGGCTTCGAGGACGAATTGCCGAGTTTGCTGCTGTCCGGTTATACCGGAAGTGAGCCACTTAGGCAGGCATTTCCGTCGCCAGTGCCGAGGCACGTCTCAAGTTAATCCTTGGTTGCTCTGCTCTGTTGTTTTTGGTGTTGTTGTTGTTGTTGTTGTTGAATTGTTTTTGTTGTTGAATTGTTGTTGTTGAATTGTTGTTGTTACTCGTGGCGTTTTTGTTGTTTATATTTATTCAAAAAGTTTCATTCAATATTTGGCTCATCGCTAATTGCATCGACTCTGAGGAAAAAAGAAAAAATAGAAGAGAGAAAAATTACAGACAATTTTCATTAGGTTTGTATAAATGTAAAACTTTCCAGACCGGAATAACTTCTTAGTTAGAAATTTAAAACTAACTTTGATCTCCGTCCGTTTCGCTGCCACTGGCACCGCCCCTTATCCCCTTATCCCCCTATCCCCCTATCCAACCTTATGGCAGCTGCCTCATTGCATCGTTTCGCTTTGTTTCCTTTCTGTTTGTTTGTCCCTATGGATTATGTTGTTGTCTAGTTTGGCATTTATTTCATTTAATTTCCTTCTCTTTCCCGCAAGCACACATTTTCTTTCCACCCATCGCCCCACACATATCCTTGTGCCACCCCCCAAACAGAATGTGGCAAGTAATGCACCAAGCCGGAAAGGGAAAGTGCGGTATTCGAGTCAAGCTTACACTTTTATTGTCTAAGGAGCAGTTGCAGTCACAGCCAGAAGGAGACGTAACAAAATCAGAGAGGTCCTCACGCAACATGCTCAAGGAATCGCCAGAGCTATGGCCTTATCGAGGATGAAACTATTGCTGCCACTTAGACTGGCCATTCGAGACGAAATAAAATTATTTTATCCTTGAATAACATTGTGAATATGACAGCTATGAAATTGTATTTACATATACAGAAAAAGCACGAGGATACAAAAGGACAGCTGATTGATACGATTTCGAAAGTGGAAGTCATCAGCAATGAATGCTACTGATAATCAAAGTCCTTAGACGCACATAAAAAAAACTTGTAACGTATCCTTTGCCAAATAAATTGCTTAAAATATACAGTGAGGATATTAAGGATAAAGTTCACAGGGCATTTCGCTTAAAAATTAAAATAAAAACTGCTAAAATTTAAGATATCCTTTAAAGTAGCAAAACTTCAGGACTTGATGCTTAAATAACTCTCGCAGGACATGTGCAACTCATAAACTGAACTCAAATGAAATCCCAATTCAGATTATTTGATCAACAAAGAGGCTTTAGCCTACAGTAAACACACCCTATAAAGACTGCGTTGCAATTAAGCCAAAAATGATTATAGATCCTTTTTTTTAAAATAAAATCCTGCATAAGGAATTAGACTAGATGAGGAATTTAAGTAACGAATTTAGTCATTTTGGAATTTCTGCAACTCGAGAGAATAAATGAACGATTGAGATTGAAATTTCTATTCATTTGATGTTCACAATGGAAGGATTGTCACACTTGCCACATATGTATTAGGAGGATATGTTCGACAAGTGGCATGCAACACGGCACTAGCTGACGGCAGCAACTGTGTCATGCCCAACAGACAGCAAAAAACCCAAAACGATTCCAAATCAGAGCTTCAGAGGATGAATCCAGAGCACGTCCTGCCATGTAAATGCAAATTTAATTGCATTTGCCTAACAACTCAACGGGTAAAGTTTTCAATGTGCAGCATCAGGTTATTTTCCACCCGTGTGTGTGTGTGTGTGACAGAGGCACACACATCCCTGTGCATGAGTTTATATATGTGTGTGCGTAATGTTAGTTAAATAGTCTACAACAACAGTGCCATAAATTGCACACCTGCAACCACACTATGCGTGCAGCAGCAGCAGCAACAACAACCACAACAACAACTGTCATTTGAAGAGCTCAAACCGTTGCATCATCAATGGCAAATGCCAAGTGCTAAAGTACAAGCCATTAATAAAATAACCGACTGAAAGTTGCATTTCAATTATTTCTATTATATTTTTAAATGTTTTATGCAAATTCCGCAAATGGAAGGCATCAGAAGGAGAGTAGCTGAAGCAGTTCAAGACAGAGCTTAAAAATACACACGCATATCCAGAGATTGTCCTTAAATCCTTGCCATAAACTTTGCATATTTTTCAGTGAATGGAAATTTGTAAAAGAACTGAAATTTTATAAAATATATTCCAAGCTAATGTGTAGTGAAGTACAGGTAAATGTAGGTGTACTTAAAGTGGAACTAGCAACTCCTTGCATATCCTTGTTACAAACTTCATGACCCTGAAACTATATGAATCTTATGCTGTGACCTTTACAGCGCATGATAAGAGATGAGCGAAGAAGCAGAGTTGTACTTTTATTCTATATAAAAGTGCTCCCTATTGTGGATTATCCTTAGAAATATTAAGTCAATGTCCATCGTCCTGGGCGTAAACTTTCTATTGACACTCACACAGTGTAACACCTCTTTTAGGGCCCATATCCATATATAGTTATCGTATCATTGAGCTCGACATAAAATCGAGGAGCCAACAAAGCGTTCATATCCCTTCCATTAACCACTCCCAAGGATAGACGCACTCACTCATTCCTAAGTGACTCTGTGCAGCTCCGAGTGCAGTAAGCTTCAGATAACCCGTTTATATGACCTCTCACATATGTCCTGCCTGGGGCTCCTATCACAACGCGTTCGCGAAAAGTTTTTGCTCCGCTTGATGGCTTCCCCTTACCATTCCCATTCCCACTCTTACTTCAACTCCCACACCCACTCCCACGCCCACTCTCTCTCCAACTCCCACTCCCACTCCCACTCCCACTCCCCATTTCTTTTTGTGCATTTTTTTTTTATTTTTCTGTTTGCTTAGATGCCGCTTCTTCCTCGCGCAATCTAACGGCAATATATGCGACCAACCGGAAGTTGGGCAGCCTCGCTTTTCATTCTCCTTCCATTTGTTTGTCTGTTTATTTTTTTTGTTTTTTTTTTGGTTGTTGTTGTTGTTTGCCATCCTTATCACTTCCTCTCCATCTTGCTCTCTCTCTCTCGCTCGGTCTTTAGCTTGCTGAATCGGTGTATCGTCATCACTCGCCAGTTTAAGGACTCTCAGCATTAATTTGCAATGTGGCGCTTCTGCAATCGCAGCTTCAGGTGACTTGAGCCATTTCCTCCTCACATCTAAATGGAGTCCTGCTCAGTTTAAATGGAATCGGTTTTGGTTCGGTTTGTCGAATCATCGATTCGCTCGGCTCTGTTCAGTTTTTTGTGTTCACTTCAACTTCCTATCGTGGCTATAAACAAGCAAATAACAATTTATCAACCTGCGGGAATGTAGACTGTACTTTCCACTCAAAGCTTTACAACTTAATAATTTCAGGACATTTTCTCGGTACGCCAAAGGAAACGTCAAACGTTTGAAAGTCGTTTCCACTTTATATTAGATATACTCTATGCAGTTTCTCAGAATGAAATGAACTCTAATTTTGATTGCAAATAACTGAACTGAACGCGTAAAGAAGGAATCTATATAAACTTAGGCAATATTCCTTATTTTCCGAGAATTTTCTTTTTCCTTTTCCATTTCCACTTTCAGTTCCACTTCCATTTCCACTTGCAAGTCCACTTTACAAAAGCAAGGCAAGAGCTTGAAGCACAAAAGTTGAGCTTCAGCATCGGCAAACAGCATTCTCAGCCTCAATACAAATGCCAGAAAGGCGAGGATCTAAATGGATATAAGGACATCTATATGCATATCACGTATCTCAATTTCATACTTGGCACTTCAGCTTTAAGGCGAGATTCTATTCATTTGAGCTCTGGCTGGAAGGCTTCGACTTAGTGGATACTTGTGGTTGCTTGTGGAAAGGCTTGGGCCAGTGAAGGATCCCCCCCAGGGAAGTTTGTTGAATCGCAACTCATAATCAGGAAGATGATGGAATGTCAAAAATTGTTTTCCGCCGCGGGCGTACGAAAATACGAAAATATAATAAATTTTGATAAATTAATAGACGGAAGTGTACAAAACGCTGTCCGGAACTTTGTCTAGGCCTACAGGTTGGCATCGAAAGCAGCCGCGAGTTATGATATCAAAGGGGGGAGGTGTGTGTGTGTGTGTGAGGGGGGGAGCGATGATGCGAAAGAACAGCTGCGGTGGCGGCCAGCAAGGGGCAAAAAAGCAAAGCGAACTGCGACAGCCGGAAATTGTGTAAAAAATGGCAGTTAACAATTTTTTATTAACGCATTTTCTCACAGACCGTAAGCACTGAGAGGGGGGGGGGGGGACACAACAAAATGCGGCAACTACTCAAGTCATAAAATGATTATCAAGCGGCAGGCAACATCATTATCAGCATTATCTACATCATTGGCATTGGCATCGTCAACATCAACATCAACATCAACATCATAATCATCATTATCATCATCATCATCATCGCCATTATCCTCCTCACGCGGCACATTATCATTACTAACAAGCCAGGACAAAGCAGCTTGAGTGTGTCATCCTGTCAACTCCTGCCTCCTATTTGGATACTCCTTGGATGAAAAGAAAAAATAAAAGAGCCCTGGAACATCATAAAGTGGGAAGCTGCGTTGGTCGATGAGTTCGCTTGGGACACTTTGGATATATGTATGGGTACGGGTATGGGCATGGGTATGGGTATGGGTAGGTGTAGCGGGTAGATGGGTAGATGGGTAGGTGGGTAGGTGGATAGGTGGCGGGTACGCTCCGGCACTTGGTAATTTTAATTTTGATGCATTTGTCACAATTTTTTCAGAACGATTTATCTTCGGGATGGCATTGTAATGAAACAAGGCGTTGGTCCAGGACAGCCGCCAACGCCCACTTAAGTGGGATTTTCTTGGATATTTTATAGACAAACACTCCCCGCTGCCCGCTCTTTATATGTCCCTGGTGTAAGGCATTCCTCTTCTCCGTTTATAACTACAACATAAGTATATTGTCTACATATTGGCGCACATGATACGTTTTATGGGTTTTTATTCTTCGTCCTGTCAAGGTTTTCGACTCCTTGATGACCCCATGCTATACAAAGGCCATTATGAATGGGTATCGTTACGAACTTAAGGCTTCATTTGAAGCCATCATTTTGTTGCTTTTCTCTATCACATCCTTGTTTCGTGTACTGCCATTTTCTCTCTGCCCTCCCCTCACCCCTCACTTTATCTCCCATACTCCTTGTACATCCCTCTTTTTCTTATATTTTCTCTTCATATATATTTATTTTCGTGCCTTGGGAGTTGTTTGACCGTCACTCAATATGAACGCGAAAACGAAATGCCCATCACGTCACTTAGCCTAGACACGAACCTCTTGCTGAATATAATTTCTTATGTTCTTCTTAAGGCTTCCCGAATGTTGCTCATATATAAAAGTATTAAAGGCCGATTTTGTAAATAAATAAAGCCCAACTAAGACTTACTGGTGGTTATTTCTGCAGTAACTAAAGACCCGTTATAAACAAATAAAATCTTATTCGTAATGAAAATTTGAAAATAAATTAATTGAGTGGAATAAGGAGAGTTTTAAAGTCTGGCAATTTTAAATTAAAAATATTAAAAATAAATAAAATTTTAAATTTAAACTTAAATCTATTTTCTACTGAAGACATACAAAAATAAATAAATATCAGTCAGCAGAATTTTTGAATCCCAACAATCAAGAAACATTAAATAATTGTTTTTAAGTTTAATTAAAAAAAAATATAAATTTGTAGTCTTTAGGGCTTTAAGAATAATTTTCAGTAATTAATTATTTAAAAATCGTGCCCCAATTATCATCTTTGGTTTATTCAACGAAAAAGTTGTTGTAAAACTAAATAAATAAAACACAAGCGCAAACTTTTCAAATGCCGAGCAAAGTTTTCCAATTGAAAATCTTTTGAATAATAGAATTGGTGTGGAAATTACATGAAAAGCGTTGTATCTCAACGTCATAATTTTTGATTAAATATTTAACTTTATTTAAATACATTTTGTTTACCCCGCCTCCCCGAATTTCCTCCAATTTTAAATAGATTTCAATTTTTCACTTTTGCTCTTTAATTTTTAGTTGCTCTCATGTCGATTGAACTGTGTTTTATATACTGCATTCTTCACCTCAATTCTTGGAAATATATATTATTATCTATGGAAATATATGTATGTATATGTAAACATATAAATTTATGTATACAAAGTGATTTGTTTCATTTTTATTTGCTTCCTCGCATTTATTGTCCTGGCAACAATTTTCTACTGCGTCGAGCTTAATTTATTTGTCTTCATTTTATATTTTTATTTCATATCAAAGATGAAAGATGTGTTTCATTTTTATTGGTTTTATATTATGTCAGGCCATTCGATTCAATCTTAATCAATTTCAGATCGGATATTATTTGTATTTTTATTATTATTATTTTTATATACATCTTCGCCTATACTTAAAGTCAAACAATGGAATATAATGGAAAGGAATGGAATGGAGTGGATTTCCCTTTTGTTCCATTCCACGCGTTCTCATTTGTTAATGTTAAAGACTATTTAATTGTACTTAATTGACCTCATTCCCCAAAGAGTTATTAATGTGATTCGTTTATTCACCGCATCATTCACAGTAGCTCAATCTATAGGAGGAAAACAAGCCATGGCGAACAAACAACTGGCAACTGGTAACTGGTAGCTGGTAACTGGTAACATACAACTGGCAGCTGCCAACTGGCAACTGGCAACTGGCAACTGACAACTGGCAACTGGCAACTGGTAACTGGTAACTGGTAGCTGGTAACTGGTAACTGGCAGCTTGCAACTGGTTGCTGGCAACTGGTAACTGGCAACTGACAACTGGCAACTGGCAACTGGCAACTGGCAACTGGCAACTGGCAACTGGCAACTGGCAACTGGCAACTGGCAACTGGCAACTGGCAACTGGCAACTGGCAACTGGCAACTGGCAACTGGCAACTGGCAACTGGCAACTGGCAACTGGCAACTGGCAACTGGCAACTGGTAACTACCAACTAACAGGAACCAACATTCAGCCAACAAAACAAGAAGCAACAAATAACAACAATGAACAACTCTTATGGCCCTAACTACTTTTTAAGCTATTTCTTGCACACAGTCATTTGCGGAAACTATGCCATTAACTTGGCCATAAATTCCACTAATGATGTCTGAGGCTCCCAAGTCCCACCCCCACAGCTAGCGATACAGATTCCGAGCTTTCAGCTTTTACAAATGATCAATTCTCATCTGCCTAATGACGATGATGAGGTTCGCCTTGCCGGTGAGGAAGATGAAGATGAAGATGAAGATGGCTGGCAGCCGGCTTTCAGTATTTCTTCTAATTAACATGACTATTTTTATGTTAATCAATTACAAAGTTTTCAGAGCAACATTTTTGATAGTTTGTTTTATGGAAAACTTTTTGTGGCGCATCAAAGAAATTACTCAAGAGACTGACAGATACAAAGGGGCTTAGGCGTCTTCGAGTTAACGGAAGGGCGGAGGAGCGGAAGGGCGGAGCGACGACGAGGGCGTTAAATGGACAGTTGAGAGACTGAAATGTAAACATGTGTTAAATGTCAGTGTCATGGAATGAAAATGAATTCAAACCCCAAAAATCGGCAATCCCAAAAAAGAATTTAATTAAAAATCTCTTGAAATTGACCCAACGAAACACTTAAAATTTTAACTCATGGCCCACAAGCTATAAACCACTTTGCGAATTGTTGAAATATTGAATGATTATTCATCTTTAGATAGATATATGTATATAAATATAATTGTGAACGTATATAATTCCTATACATACTGAATGAATATACCCAACGGCTCAGTATTCATGGGAGCTGCGGCGCACTTATTTATTTCAGACCAATTAGTGAAAATTTATTTCTATTTGGGACAGAGGCCCAAGTCGTTCAACTTCCGAGTGAGTCAGTATTTGCATATACACTTTATGGTATATTGGTATATTGCATGGATGATATACTGAATGCAAATACCAAAGAAAAACAACGATATGCAAATACCCTAATCAGGGGAACTTTACATTTCTGCGATTCAAGGGTGGGGCAACTCTTTAAGTTAAGACCTGAAGCTTTGTGGCTAGTCAATAGTTAAGTATATAATTAAATCTTAAAATTGCTACAAAATTAAAATTAAATCAAGTATATGCTTTAATATAAATTTAAAATTAAAATTATCTTCTGGGCACAGGTAAACCATCGCTCAGCGCCTGATTAAGCCAATACCCCCGGCTGCATCTACGTCATAGTTAGCAGAGTTCCCAAACGGGCAAATTTCGTACTGTAAATCAATTATAGAAAATTTTCCATTTTTAATGCACTAATCCATCGAGCTGCATAAATCATAATACCCGCAGATCGACATTGACATGTGAGAAGCGGTTTGAGATACGAAATCGGGGGACATTCGCGGCCTGTGATAAATGTCGTGGCCATTGTCAGGCCTTAGGGGCCTAAAGGGCCCAAAGGGGCCTTCGGACAAAGCCCATTACTAACTGACGCTATGGACGGACGATAAGCGGCAGCACATAAAGATAACGGGAAAATCAAACTAAATGGCCAAAATGGGCTAACAACTGCGGGGCAGCAACAGGAAATCCAGACGCAGATATTTTATCGGAAAGCAAAAAATAACACAGAACGCGTATAAAAATCGCAGTTAAACCTTATTAACACAATCTCTGTGTGTGTTTGTGTGTGTGCATAGTTTAGGGTATGCGGGGCGTGGGGTGTTTGCGAGGAAATACTCGGCCAGAGTGTTGGCCCTTATAGCCATTAATAAGATTATATTTGCATGAATTTACGGCCAAGGACAGGCCAATGGATGACCCGATTGAGGCTAAAAGTAAATAAGGCCTGAACACGACCTGACTACGCTCCACGCCAATGGCTTTTGTATAACAATGTTGAGGTGTGCGGGTGGATGTGTGTGTGTCTGTGTGTGTATATATTATATTATATTATATTATATCATTCCATTCGAAAATTGAAATGTTTGCCATCACCGGAGCACTTAAAGTCCGTTCAAGTCTAGAGGCAAATTTCATACAAATTACACGGCCACTTTTGGCTAAGAATCAACGAGCCATATGAAACAGCCAGGAAGTCCGGAGGGTAAAGACAGAGCAGACCGTACCGTACTGAATGAGGGAGCGGTGGAGCGGTGGAGCGGGGGGTGGGCAGGTTAGACGCAAAGTCCATCCATGTTAACAGCCACATCGACCCACATCTTCCTGCACTGGATTCTGTGCTCCTTTTGTTAGCTTCTCGTTGCGGCTTTCCGTCTACCCAACACCTCTCCCCTCAACAAGCTCCAACGACTTGCAGAACACAATTTGGCTATGGAAAGCAATTACGGATCCTACCCACCGAAAAAAAAAAAAAAGAGGCTTGGCAATTATAAGCCATCAAATTTGTTCACTGTTCGGTGGACGGGGGTAATCGAGGGGGCACATCCTTGGGTAACCTACTCCTTGGCAAAGTTTTATTCAATTTCTATAAAAAGTATTTCGAAAGAATTTCCATTTTAAAGTAAACAACATATAGGGCCCCGATGAGAATTGCAATTTTGCTTATGTCATAAGTGAGCCTCTCACGCTGATGTCTTAGAAACTCGAGCTTGAAACTTTTTAATTAGTTTTAATCGATTGTAAACATCAGAATTGCTACAAAAGAAAAACTCGATGGAATATCTAAAATACTTTAACAAACAGCCAAAGTTTTGCCCAAACACACATGCCACATGCTACACGTGTCATGCACCTTTGGCCATTTGAAGTGACTGAGGCGCTGTTGCTCTCCCTCTCTCTCTCTCTCTCTTACCATTGCCCTGCCGCCACCCCCTCATCTAACGTCATATGACACTATGTTCGATTGTTTGTTGGCCAACTTCTGTTATTATTATCAAAAAACAAAAAAAAACAAAAACAAAAAAAAAGGTGCCCAGAGAAGAAATATATAATTATATGTCGCTCTTTATCTGTGTAAGTGTCACAGTCTATGTGGGTGTGTGGTTGTGTGGTTGTGTGGGTGTGTCAGAAGTTCGAGTTGTAAATCATTTTTATCGATTTGCCAGCTGCACGAGAACAAATCCAAAATAAACTCGATTTGCTCCCAGACTTTCAACGGATAATAACATAGCAATTCACATATCAAGTTGTACGTGTCAAGCTCTTATAGTTACCGAGATGCACGCACTTACACCATCAGCACATTTGAAAGGGTATGTGGGATATATGGGGCGTATGGGGTATATGTGGTATATGGGGTGTAAAGGGTATTCGCATGCTCATGGCAACGCCTCCAAGAACATTACCGAAGCCGTTTACTATAGCTGAACCGATTACTAAGCGAAATATTCTATTGATCGGTAAGGTATAGAGTCCCCCCCCTCTCCCTTCCCCTCCTCCCACACACCCCTTATGCCTCTTTCATGGCATTTTGGCTGACAGACATTTGGTTTAGTTGAAAAGCTTCATAATTTGGCATAAGGACCATTCATATGGCCATGTGTAGTCACACTGATAGTCGTTATGGCCTTGTCGGGGCAGTAATATCCAAAACGCAGGCTATGACTTAAACGAAATGCCAAGGACATGACAGCAGCGTTGAACTTTGAGTGTCATATGCCCAGAACCACATCAGAGCCCGGGGAGACCCCGGTCCTTCATCGTCGCTGCTCAGTTCTTGTTCTCGGTCCCCGGGGCATACCATTTGTAAGAGCGAGTAATTTTCCAAATGACAGACGGGTTCGTCCAGCGCGAAGTCTTGTCAAGTCTTGTCCTGTCCAGCACCCTTGTACCCTTGTACCTGCATCACTCAGTTCATCGGCTTTTCCATCTAACTTTTTCATTTTTCTCCAGCCTGGGCTATTGCTTTTCTTCGCTAACTGCTTATTGACTTTTTAATTAGAGATTTTAATTTTAATTGATCGTAAGGCTGTCATTAATATTTTTTGGAATCCTCCCAGACTCTTCCATTCCCATGAGAGTTTGGTTACCCAAAAACCCAACAATTGATTACAGCAAGAAATGTGATTAGTCTGATTTTTTTGAATCCTTCATTTGGAACTTTACATCTGCAAAAGCGCCCAAGGGTATCTTAAGAGTCGAGCAGGCGGTCTTGACCACATTCATTTGTAATTATTGAAGCTGATGGCACACAACTCGAAAAACCACAAACTGGTTCCTAAGCCTAAAGCCATTGAATGGAAATGGTCTTTTAATAGGAAAACTACTGAACACGAGGAAAAATCAACGTAGCCAAACAAGTTTGAAGGTCTTATCTGGATCCTTCAATCTCATATGGTTAACCCATTGAAGCATATCTTTAATCTGTCTGGATTTGTGTCTTTTATTGTTTGTATTGCTCACTTGTTCGGGCGTTTAACCTTTCTCGGGTGTCAAGTTGATAGTAGGAGCAGCCCGGCCAAGCCAAAGGACAATTTCCACCACCTCCTCAGCTCAGCCATTCAAGCGATTTTCCCTTGTCTTTTGACGCCATTTGTTTACACAACCTTTGCCACACCCCCAACGCCCCGACTCGTCGCACTGCTGGCTTGCATAATACACGGTACGTGCCACATGGCGGTTAGTATATAAATATATCTAAAAGTTTCACGCCCCATCTCCCACCCCAATACCATTTCCCTCAGCTCAAGAGTTGTGCACACGCAAATGAAAATCAATGAATTTTTTGTTGCCTACTTTTCTGCGCTCGTTACTTAATTTGACAACTTGAAGGGTAGCGTTTGTTGCCGTTGTTGTCGTTGATTGCATCAAGCTGCAGCTTAAGGGCAATGACTGCACCGAAGATCACAGCGTGTAACAAAACAAGGGAACGAAGGTATTACACAGTGTGTGGTGGGGACCAGTGACCATTATTAATTGACCATTTGGTGCAGGCTTTGCAACTATTTTGCGGCTAAGACGTAGACAATGGCAACCATAAATATTGTCACCACACACAGGCGCACTTAAGAGCACAAACATACTTAGAGAGAGAGAGAGAGAGAGAGAGAGAGAGAGAGAGACAGAAGTGAGATGGTGGAGAGAGAAAAAAAAATGTAGGATGGCGGGAAAGGAGGAGGTGCGCCATTTCTTGTAAGGGTTTGTCGTACTCAGTTGAACCTTTTTCGCAGCCTTTCCCGGCTTATCATTGTCCCTGCCATATCAAAGCCAGTGCACTGTGAAAATGTCTTCACTTGCCACAAAAGATTGCCAGGGATACTATCATGTAATGAGTGGCCATTTGCTTTTTCTTTTGCTTTCTCTCTGCTACTGCTGCCGCTGCTTCTGCTGCCACTGCTTCTGCTGCCACTGCTTCTGCTGCTGCTGCTGCCGCTGCTTCTGCTGCTTCTGCTGCCGCTGCTTCTGCTGCTCTTGCTGTTTGTGATTCTGCTGTTGCTTGTGCTTCTTTTACTGCTGTTACCCTTACTGCTTGGCGCTTGGCCAGTCAACCGTTGGATTCCATCAACGGTCATGTCATGGGTGTGACCATCGAAGAAAGTATGATTGGGATGGCTTTATGCTAGTTAAGATGGCGCAATGAAGCAGACACAGTGTCACAAGCCACGTACAGCACTACGAGCAAATTGAGAGGTAACCTTGATATTGAAAAGTGTGATGAAAGGCAACCATTCCATACATATTGAAAAACCCTTGTTAATTAACACAATTGCTCATTATTTATCAAATTGCTAACGATTAAAAGGACTCTCGTTTAACTATTTGTCGACTGCCAGTTGGTCATCAGTAAAAGAATGCTCATAGCTCATCTAATCATCTAGTCAGTTAGTCGTTCAGTCATTTGCCATCAGTCTGGGACTCTGACACTCCACATCACTCATCCGTTCATCCATCTAACTATCCGTCAGCTCATCTATCCGGATGCCTTCCGGCTTGGTCCATGCAAATAAATGAGCTGCTGACTTCTTTTTGACTTAAATGCGTGCAAAATGTTGTAAATGGCGTTTTAATCAACGCGCCAAGCCAACAAGCAAATTAATTAAATGTTCACTTCAAACATCGACGGAAACGGAAGGACGGACAGAGTCAGCAAAACCAGCAACTTAAAAAAACCCAATCCCAGTCCCAGTCCCAATCCCAATCCCAATCCTAGTTTAGCCTGTCTCCGCCTTGCCTACGTACACACTCAGCGTTCGACGCACTGTTACTGTTAGCCCCTTCCCACAACCCCGCCCCCCCCACCCACTATCCGTCACACCACTCCTTCTTCCGGCATACCCAGTGGCCCACATCAGAGGTTGCTGGTCGCCCACCGCCGTCGCACTGCTCATCAATTTTTGCATTTTAATGATATTTGAGCCGCGATGCGACCGCGAACCAGGACGATATCGACATCGTAGTGGTACGTACAGCGTACAACGTACAGCGTCCACCCACAGCCACACCTACACACACAAGCACAAGCAGAAGAACACGCACACGCACACGCACACGCTTGCGATTATGATGGCCTCGGTCATCACTGAAATCCACCTGCGTGTTTACACACGTTTCCAAACCGAGGTGAACATACTCTATGCCCCACAAGTGTATACAAAATCTCAAACTAAAAATGAATATATAGAACAACACAGCGCAGGACGAACTAAAAATTGATTTATAAAATTTTAAAAATTATGTTTTAAGTGGAAAATGAAAAGTGGCTGAAGGTGAAATTTATATCTGAAATATTTCTTTTATATTTTTTTGAAATTTATTTTTTAACTTTAAGAGTCCTCTCAGACTTTTTATGTGCAATATAGATTCTGTTGATCCCTGTTCTATTATCCTTTTTAAGCCACTAATTTTTCACTTATCTTTTGACTACTTTTTGAAACTTCCAATCGAGTGTCCTTATAAGTTTTTCCTTGAAAGCAAATCTGAGCAAACTACTTTTGTGGCAAAGCGCTTAAGAAGCGTGGCATGCCACACAGCAGCTAATATGCGAGTCCTGGCCGTGGTTGAGCCATTGCGGCTTTGTGTCAATTTCGACAGATCCGAACTTTTGACCATGGAAACGCTATGAGCCTCCCGTTTAATTGAGATATAATTAATTTTTGGTATGCTTTACTGTCTTTGGACGGACGAGTTGATTCCCTAGATTCCTGAGTGAATGAATTATTAAATAAAGCGAATGGAGGATAAGGGCGAAGGCTAAAATCGAAATCCTCCAGACGTTGCCGCATGGATGCAAATAGATGAGAGCGGATTGGTGGGGATGCGAGGATGCGAGGATGCGAGGATGCGAGGATGGGTTATATGGAAATAGTAAATTGAAAACGCATAACCTTTCCCAATGCTCATTTTGTATTTGTGTGGGCAACCGTCAGCTGGCGATCCCAGGAGAAATTTTCAAATCCTGGCCAAGCCTTGCTTATGCGCCTGCCTCTCTATGCCATGCCTATGTCCCACGGTTGCCTCGTTGCTCGTCCCTCTGAGTTTTGTGGTTGAGCCTTTAGCTGGTCGGTTGGTAGTCGTCTGTTGGTTTCTTGGTCATGTTTGAGTGAGTGACTGTTGATGTCACAAGCCAGAGGATTAAATTCTGGCAGCTGTGCTGACTGCGCAGCAGCGTGCCAGCCTCCAGCCTCCAGCATGTTACTGTCCTTGATAAGGCAACCGGCAATCGTTTTATTGCTCGCGTACAGATTGGCCATAAAAATGTCACCTGTGACTTGCGACTAACTGTGAGAAATCAAATGAATTCCACAGTAGTTACCCCACTTACACATACACGAATACGCACCTGTACACACTCAAACACACACATGCATAATTTATGCAAAACTTAGCTAGCAATAAAATGACGCAATAAAAGCTACAAAAAGGACAAATAGAAGCAACGAAGGGTCTTTCAGGACTCCTAGCACTTGAGTCCTAGCGCGTAAACCAGCAGACCCAATGAAGGGTAATCATTGTAGGGTATTTCAAGCAACGCTGCGTGAAGTGCTTGGCAGTGCAGGACATGCTGGTATACACATCCAATGACACATAGACCCCAGTACAAATACACACGCATTTCTCTAAGGGCAGCTTGTTTGATTTAAATGCAAATATATGTCAGGTAAGATCTGTAGTATAAGTTGGTCCTGGCACGTCTAGAGGAGACAACATATTAACTTCAACCTCCACCTCCAACAAACATCAGAATCTACACTTTTCCCCTCTCCTCCTTTTAACTTTCCACTTTCCACTTCCCACTTCTCACTCCTCATTTCTATTTTCTCCTTTCACCAACCTCTTTTCTCCCATTCATCTGCAGCTTCAATTTAGTCATTTGACAGGTCCTGCAGGAAAACGCTTATATCAGCGACCATTTGCCATTTTCCTGCTTTGCGTCGATATGCAAATTGAAATGCGTTTTTGGTCTCGCAGAGAATGCCATTTTCATTCCCGTGGCCACTCCTTTAGCAGTCCTTTTCAGCACTTAATAGCCCCAAAATGGCCGCAAATGTTTCAACTGCCGCATTCAATTGCCTCAACTTCATTTCGATGCTCCTCAGAAATTCGATTGAGGTTTCTCGCATCCTTTGAGTGACATGACTTTGAGCTGATGCTCATTGAATGCTGATTGTCTTCGGAAAATCTCTTTGTAACAGATTGATTGATGACCAGAAAAATTATACCGGAAATTTCCATACTCAAACGCTAGCTTTAACACACAATTTCAATTCTGGGTAACTTTTAAGGACATTAGCAAAAAGAGCGCAGGCTCTTTTAAAATAGCCCGATTTAAATAAAAAACAGTTTTTTTATTTAATTTTTTAAAACAAATTTACATGCAACAGTTTTCCTATTGAGCATGAATATTTATTTAAATAAAACTTAATTCTTTTAGTTGCTTCTATAGTGAGAGAAGAAGAGAGAGAGAGAGAGAGAGAGAGAGAGAGAGAGCTTTTCAAGGACATACCCATAAAGTCAGTGATCAACCAAAGTTTTCAAGATCTTGCAAATAAAAGGATACATTCTTTTTTGGCTTTTACAGTAATGGTCGAAATTGTCGTATTTTCGATACTTAAAAATCCGCTTATTTTTGCATAAAATCAATTTGATTCATCGATTAAATTTTCCATTGCAAATTTTTTCGATTGTCCCTGCATTTAATTCGTTAACGATATTACGTGTACTCTGCTTGTCACATGAAAATTGCGTGTTACAAGACAATGGGCCGTGGAATTAGGCACAGGGGAATGCAGACTCTTACACACACACACACACACATACAACACCCAGCACACGACAGTCAGAAGACACACACAGAGAGAAGACACGCACACACGTTCAATATGATGCCCTGCTGAGCGTTGAGCTCTTACCCGCATTCATTAAGATTCTGGCAAGCGAAAGCAATCAGATTATTTCTGTGTGTAGGTGTGCCTGTCACTGCGTGTGCATGTGTGTGTGTGTGTGTGTGTGTGTGTGTGTGCGTGTGTGTGTGTGTGCGTGTGTGTGTGTGCATCTGTGACCGCAATGATAAATTATCAAATCCACAAAGTACAATGAAACCAATTAAAGCCAATCGTTTACCCAACAATCGGATCTATCGATGCCGCCGCTTTTCTCGCTTCTCTTCATGATGCAAAATGCCTTCATTTGTTTGTCAAAGGCCTCGTCATAAAAATTAGCATTTGCAACTTTAATTTAAAAACCGTAACGGGGTGTTCTTTTGGTTAAGGATCGTAAAAAAAAAACAACATTCAAGAACAAACAGTAAAAAACATAAAAAAAATTCTACAGATTCCTTATTTTGTTGCCATTTCTTTTGTTTGCCCGAGCAAAATGCATTTGACTTTTTATAACACTGGGCGTGTTTTTTTATTTTTTATGTATTTTTCTTTTTATGTATTTACGAGCCTTCTTTGTTCTTTCTAACGGTATTTGTATTATTATTATATATATTTTTTTTTTTTGGAAAAATAAGAAAATTTGTTTTCTTATTGGGACAGCTTTGAGTACAAATAAAACTTTTCTTTTCCACTTTTTGGGCTTGTGGGCTTGGGCCTGGGCTTGGGCTTCGGCTTGGGCTTGGGCTTGGGCTTGCAGAAAAGTTGAAAGCTTTAAATTGAATTTGTGTAACTCGTGGATCGGGCAGCCGAAATATGACGAACTTATTAACAAGTAGGTTGTTTCTTTTTCTACCCACCTGATAACAATTGGCTTAGCGTTTCTTTTTTCTGTTCTTTTGGCTTAAGCCAAAGCTGTTGCTTATTTAACTTGCTTTGTAACTTGAAGTTCCAGCCAGTCGGCTGAATGAAGGTTAAATCCAAAGGTTAGTACCAAGCCAAGGAGCCGCAGACGGACCCGTGGACCGTAACGGTGCGGATGCCACTCGAGCACGCTCCGGCACTTGGTTGGACTTCTTGGATTTGAATTTGTCTTGCCGGATGTTTCTACATACGTTCAAACGTGCACGCAAATGAACACGCACAAGCACGCACAATCGCGCAAGTACTGAGTAACGGAATATTCACTCAAAACCGCACGCGTCGCGTCAAAAAATTTCTGTTTATTTTGATACTTTTTCAATATTTTTGCACTTCTGTTAATAGCTGGCTTTGCCGCTTCGCGACCAGCGCCAACGAGGAAACACAAGCAACTGACGCAACTGAATCAACACGGCATCGGCTTTCGGGCACTTCGGCCCTCGGTGTACGGTCCACGGCCCTCGGCCTTCGTTGTGTTTTATCATTAAACGAAGACGACACCAACAACAACAAGTACGCACAACAACACTGATGTCGTCAGTGGCTGCGACGCTAGCGTATCGTTACCGCCAACCAACAGGTTAGCTTGCTGATAAGCGCTCGAGTCCCGAACGAATCGTCAAATATTGTTGCTCCATACGATGCAATTTTGTGTACCACGACCGAAGTTTTTCACTCGCTTGCAGTTTAGCAAAAATAAATCCCCTCATCAATTGAGTTGAGTGAAAGTATTTGAGCTCTAATTTGAGTGTGTGTTACTTGTGAGCTATTTCTGCTCTTGGATTGCGGTTCCTGTTTCATTTTTGAATTGTTTTCAAATGTTTTTAGGAAATAAATTCAAATGCTTACAGAGCTTCTGCTAATCAATGTGTTTCAAGATTGAAATGTATAAATAATTTTTTAGTTTTACAAGCTTATAAGTTAATAAGTATTTTAGCTCTGATTTGAGTGTGTGTTACCTTTGAGTAATTTCTGTTCTGGAATTGCGGTTTCTTTTTAATGTATAAAAATTAATTAATTAATTAATAAAAAAACTTTACTGAGCTTTTGATAGTTTCAATTAAACATAAAAAATTAGTGACATAAAAATTTGCTTTTTCTATAAAACCGTTAACCATTTTAAATGAATATATTTATATGTAAATAAAAAATATATTAAGTGCAATTTAGTTAATAACACAATCGATAAAAAAAAAGTAAGAAATTAAAAAAATTAAAAAATATATAGTTGTAGCTCAATTTGTGTTTTATTTAAATAATTTCCAAACTTAAAGCTTATAAGAAGAAACATTTTAATTAACCCAAGACAAAAATTTCCACAAATTAAAAAAATTACTTAAATAAAAAAAAATATCCAAATATCCTTCCCGGGTACTCGGGTCCCTTGCATCTTGGATAAATTTGTTTCATTATTTAACTAGGAAATCCTCATTTCATTAAGCATCCTTGATATAATTGATCCTTACTGTTGTACAAAGTCAACAGATTTGGTTAATCGTGAATTGGGCCTGGAGACTCGGGATGATTTCTCTGACTGATTCAATTGCCACACTTGGTTTATACGATTTGCTGCATGCCGCAAGCGACTTTCTTCACTTTCCTCACTTTCTTCACTTGCTTACTTTATTTCTGTTATCTGCCTGTCACATTCCGCAGGAAATCACAGGATGTACGAGGAGCACAGCCGGGAACCCCACGGCAACGACTCTGTCAACGGAATCAGCTGCGTGTTATTTATTAAGACGACGCGTCGACGGCTTTACTTGCACTCCCATTATATCCATATACATACATGTATATGATACTCTCCGCCTGCCCCCTCCTCTCCACCTCTCCACCTTCCTCAACCCAAATGGGAATCTCATACCGCTTAACTGCCACTTTACGCCCCTTTACTCGGAGGTAACTCTCGTGCGTCCGCCATCTCTTACTCTTTCTCTCTCTCTACCTCCCTCTCTCTCTCTCTCTCTGTACCTCTTTCTCTCACTCGCTCGCTCTCTTTCACTTTTTCTCTGCCCACTCTTCATTTCTTTCCTTTCCCTCGCTGACAGGCTTTGCCGGTAAGTGCTCACGTTTCCTCACTTCTTTGTCAATAGGCTTCATACTTTTTAAGTACATGAGGTGACACATTTGCTGCAGCGACACGGCCGTGCGGCAATGCGGCAATGCGGCAGTGCGGCAGTGTAATAGTGGTCGGCTACATCCCCCAGTCAGGCAGGTAGGAAAGCGCACACATGTGCGCCGTACACACATGTGGCCATAAACAAAAGCCCTTTTTTTTGCCACCTGGGCTGTTACCAATTTCTCTTGGCGCTCGGCACTCAGCCCTAAAATCATCCAAGAAATTTTCAAGCATCGCGTCGCTTGTATGAATTTTTATTTACTTTACTGGCATAACTCAAAGTGTATATGTTTATGTTCACATACATGGGGTATGTGTATTAGTAGGTGTGGGTGGGTGACATATGAACAGCTAACCAAGCCACCAGCCGCCAGTCACCAGCCACGAGCCACCAGCCACCAGCCACCAAGCAACCAGCTAACCCCTGACTCTGTTGACATTGTAAAGTAAATCCGCGTTGCGCATACGCCGCGTGTGCCTGGCAGGCGAGGCAGGAAAGACACAGGACAGCAGGACAGACATACAGCTGGATAAGAAGGAAGCGGCAGAGGGACATGAGGAAGGTAGGCAGCTGCTGCCATCGACAAGAACTTTTGGCCAAAGTCATTGCCGGTTTTGTAACCCACACCAAATGAGGAGGCTAATTTACATGTGTTGCTGTTTATTTTCGACCATTTGAACATTGTTTACAGCCCTCAACTTGTTTTCCCGCTCTGCACTTTGGGGGCTTCAATGAGTGCTGCAGGACATACAATTAAAGGAACATATACGAATTCAAATACTGCGCGTCTTTCAACTTTGGCAGCATTGGGAGCCAAGAAAAATTTCATTTTTTATTGAATCAATTAAATACCCAGAAAGTTGGAACTAACATCATTTTATCTTGGGACATCATTTGTTATCCGTGCCTCCTAATGTTCCCATAAATTATAAATCAATGATCAAAATGATATACGAGAAATTAATTTCATGTTCTGTTTCCCATGTAATAATTCAGGTCTACATATAAAAATGTCTGTTTATCACATGAAATATGAACATTTTCTCCATTCGACTCTTAATGTAAAATTTAAAAATATTTATTTCCCAAAATATTTATATATATATTAATATATATATATTTGAAATCCATTGCCATTGGCTCTGACTTATGTTCCTTGTACTCACGAAAGATGTTCGCAAAATATTCCCACATTATTATTATAATTTGGATACCCTGTAAAATGTACTAAGTGGTATCTGCCTCGTCTCTGTAAATAAAAAAAATTATACTAATTTAATAATAATAATTGTTGCATATTTAAAAAAAATAAATAATAAATAATATAAAATAATAAATATGAGATGCTTTTTTATATAAGCTTTAAGTGAGTGGAACATCAAGGTTTTTTTTTAATATAAAGCTTAATAATTATTAACTTATTATATATTTATTTTTTACTTGTTTACTGATTTTTATTAATTATTATATTTATGGCTTATTTAACTAATATTATAATTTTATGGGATTTATATAAATCTCCTCTTTCCAGGGTATTTTGACATCGATCATAGTGAAGGTGCAGCTTACGTGCCTCTTGCTGTCTTCTACACTGGCAGTGCTCGTCACTGACCTTTGCGACCGATGTTGCTCGTGAATGTACACATATATATATATATATGTATATACATTTTTTATATATGTACATATATGTTTCTTTTGGCTGACATATTTTTAGCATTTAATTTAAGAAACTCATTCAAACGTTTAATTTGAGAAGTGCTTGTGGGAGATGCCTCTCCGGAGGGTCGGGCAGCCGATGGCCACTGGCAACAACCGATGGCCACGGGCCACAACAGTGAGTCAGATAAGTATATATGCCAGTCTTTTGATATATTCGGGGGCACTGTAAGTGGCAGCTGTGATATTCATAAAGAAGTTAATATTGGATGATTCTTAATTGGAATAAAATCGTATGATTATAAACATCTCCATGTGTTGCCCGTTGAGGGTAGAGGTGAGGGGCGAGGAGTTGGTCAAGATATATGTATGTATGTATGTATGTATATAGATACACAAAATATATGTGATCCGTTGTTGTTTGTGTAACACGCACACATATCGCCTCTCACACCTGAAGAGGTTGATACTTCGGCGTTTGACTTATTTCATAATTTACGAGCGAAAATATTTTATTTCATGTTTTATGGCAAATAAATTATGCCCGACGTCGAGCGGAGACAGGAGGAGGTCCTCCAAAAACAGGCAAAAGATTCGCGGAAATGGGGGCAGGTGGCTCCTAAGCCGGCGATAAGAACGTTCGAAAGATGGCAAAATAATGGTCATGTCCTACAATGGAGGACATCAACCCCAAACTTCACCCATTCAGACAAGCAAACAACAAAAAAAGGGATAGCATTGAATTTATGTTCGTTTATTGAATGCCGCCCGGTCCCCCCGGTCCCCCCAGTCCCCCCGATCCCCGCGATCCCAACGCATTTATGTAAATATTTGCTCTCATTTTTTGTGCTTCTTATTTTTGGGGTATCCCGAATGCGACTTTTATGAAGATAGAATGCAGCTGGAGTCCTCGTTGTGGCACAGGTCCTGGAGTGAGTTCAGGAAACCATTTCACTGGGGAGCTCTGTTCACGCTGGCCGGCAAAGCGCAACGAGACAATGACATCTACGTAAGCTTAAGGATTTGGAGCTGTGGAAGGGTGGAGGGAGGAGGCTGACAATCTTAGCAGTAGCTCGCGTGCAGCCAATGAGCCCAGAAGTTACAGGATGTGCCTCTTAAAGTGGCCCAAGTGCCCTAAGAAACCAAATTGAAATTCGTGAGTGTAGCGAATAGAAAGACAGGAGCACCATCTGTGTGCACGTGTATGTCCTGTACCATGCGTGTTTCTTTGTACATATAACTGTGTAAGTGTGTCTTCGTATGCGTGTGTGTGGGTGTGTGTGGGTGTTAGTGTCTACTGCACACGTACGCCACACACAAATATATGTGGGCCAAGGTAGCATGACACCCATTTACCATATGTGGGTCATTTATATGCAAAGCATGGTCCACGCTTGCGATATGTTCTCTCTAATAAGCTGGGCACGTGGGGTCCTCGCTGCTGGGCTGTGAGGTTATATTAACGATAATTTGGCTTCACTTTCTCAGCGTGTATTACAGTATCAACAACTTCCAATCCAAATAAAGACAGAGAGAGAGAGAGAGAGAGAGAGAGAGAGTGGGAGAAAGGGGAGAAGAGAGATTGAGAAAATGGGAGATAAAATTAATAAAAAAAAACAGAGCGATGAACTGATCTTTTGGGGTCAGCTTTGCTTCAATCTCAAGTCAAGTCTTATAATTAATATTACAAAATATACGAAATATATCGATAGCTTTCGATAACTCAGAATAAATTATATTCAGATCTGGCAATGATCCTTAGAATCTAAAAATTGCCCATAAAATAACATGAACTGTCGATAATAAAATCGATAAAAAGATGCAATGAAAAATATAATTATTTATTATTAATAATAACAACTATCGATTTTAATTTATTTTATCGGAAGTAAAAATTGAAATTTGTATACTTTACATTGGCTTTAGACTCTTATTTCCATAGGGTGTACACTGGCTTAAAGGATATCAGAGGGAAAGAAGGAGCGATAGAGAGAAGGAAAGAAAGAGAGAGAGGGGGTGAGGGGGAGAGGGGGAGAGGGGGAGAGGGGGAGAGGGGGAGAGGGGGAGAGGGGGAGGGAAACATTAGATTACACTCTCCAGTTATTGTTATTCCATTTGTATCTGTTACACAGACTGCGTGGCAATTGTATTGATTCAAAATTTTATAGTAAATTCGAATCCTTGAATCCTTGAAATTTAATAAGGGTTTATATGCACTTTAAATGGCGAGCCAGATATTAAAGTCGTTCAGGTTGGTGGTCGAGATGATTTGATGATTTGATGATTTGATACCCTCGTTCGTCACGCTGACATCAGGGGAATAGCTCTGACCTTTATTTGGGCACGGGCTCATATAACATTCCCGTCCGACTGCCGATAAATAAGGCTCCTTGGTCATGGAAGCACGCAGGAATATCATCAATAATTTTGCTTTTTCATTTGACAAAGGATCAAATATACTTAAGGAGCAGAAGCAGAAGAGTGACGTGTGTATTTCAGTTGAAAAAACCTTATTTAATTAAATTAAATATTAACTTAAAAACATCTCTGATTAATGATGAATAAATAGTGAATAACTTTTTAATCCGAAGCTGAACTTGTATTAAATTAAATTGCAACTTAAATTTATTAAATTTAATTTCATTTGAGAAAAACGCGAGCATTATTTTTGATAGTAAGAAGAGCTTTAATCTAGTTTAACCCCTTAATGCCTGGTCTCAGTTAACCCCTTAAGTGCAACGTTGTTAAGTCCATCGCCTCGAGCCAAGAAACTTCACTGGAACGACTGCTTTGGCTAAGTTCCCTTCAGAAACAATAACTTTTGGCCGTTTAACAAACTATTTTTGCCCTTTTGGTCAGCTCGGGAGTTCCATTATTCAGTTTTATGTACTCACAGACAGGCTGCAGTCGTTACACCCTCACTTTCCGAGCATCTACCCAAGATTATGGCTGATGTCCTTGCAAACCACTAAGCTGGTCAACTTATGAAATATTGAAATATTGATAACTTTTTGATATTGATTGATATTGATATATTGAAATATTGAAATATTTATATATTTAAATATTAAAATATTGATATTGAAATATTGAAAGATTAAAATATTTATATATGGAAATAGTGAAATATTGAATTATTGAAATATTGAAATATTGAATTAGTAAAATATTGAAATATTGATAATTGGAAAACTTGTGAAATATTAAAAAATTTAAATATTGATATATTGAAATATTTATATATTTAAATATTGAAATATTTACATTGAAATATCGAAAGATTAAAATATTTAAATATGGAAATAGTAAAATATTGAATTATCGAAATATTTAAATATTGAATAATTGATATATTAAAATAGAGATGTATTGAAATATTTATTTATTGAAATTGAAATATTGAAATATTGAATAATTGATATATTAAAATAGAGATGTATTGAAATATTTATTTATTGAAATTGAAATATTGAAATATTGAATAATTGATATATTAAAATAGAGATGTATTGAAATATTTATTTATTGAAATTGAAATATTGAAATACTGAAATATTGGGGATTTTAAACAAAAGAATATATAATATATGTATATATATTTTTTTTAATTTAAATAAAGATGAAAATTTTTAAAATATATTTTAAATTTATATGAATATGAAAACTTTTAATATAACTAAAATTTACTTATTATATTATTTTTTAAAGCTTAAATAAAATTTCTGATTGCTTTTAGAAAATGTTAAATAAATAAAAACGCTTTTAAAACAATTCGCTTAAAAGAACCCCATCGTATTTAATATATTTAATATATCTTATTTATATTATTTATTTTATTTACTTTATTTATTTTATTTATTTTATTTACTTTATTTATTTTATTTATTTTATTTATTTTATTTATTTTATTTATTTTATTTATTTTATTTATTTTATTTATTTTACTTATTTTATTTATTTTATTTACTTAAATGATTTTATTTATAATGCAAATATTTTGACATTAAAGGATACTTTCAAGAACATTTATTTATTTCGTATCTATATGGACAAATACGGGAATTTTTTCTCAGAGAGTGAAGGCTTTAAATGTTAAATATTATATAAAAAACACATACTTAAAAAAAATTATAATAAGTATAAATATATTTATTTTGATTCATAGAATGAATTAAAATATTTAATTAATATTTAAAATATTACAAAATTTATAGTGGCTTCCAAAGGGTTAAGTTTAAGCCATGTTAAAGACATTAAAACTCCTTTGATTTTTTATTGGTTTTTATCCTTTGAAAGGGAGTTCAAACTTCGTTGGGGTTGCGCATTTATTTGATTTTTGGTTTGGTTCTTCGTGGTTTTGTTGGCCTTTGTTTTTTTGATGATGCAACAAGGAAAACATTTGCACTTTCGTCTATATTTTTAGAGCTGCTCGTAAAATCGTTCGCGCCAACTGAAATGCGGGCCAGTTTGGAGAACATAAACAATAAAGCGGCTGCTTATCGCAAGGAACCAATGAAGCAGGCCCCATAAATGGTTTAATGTAAGGCTCTTAAGCGGGGCTCGCCCTTCTATCCTTTATCCAGGTAGTTAACCCGCTCTCCCTCGTCCCTTAGTCCTAAGTCCTTATTCCGCATCCCTCAACCCCCATCCCTCATTCCTTACGCAGCTCTTGCTACCAAGCAATTGGGCTAATGACTGTTGATGCCACATTCTAGATTTTGATATAACGCATACGACGCGTACACCAATGTCGACAGTAATTTTCCTTGTATTGCTCAAAGCACGTTTTGTGTACATGTGTGTGGGTTTGTAGGTGTGTTGGTGTGTAGGTGTGTAGGTGTTTAGGTGTGTGTTTGTGTTTGTGCCTGTGTGCGAGGGCAAGTATCATATTTGACCAGTAACCACAATGGACGGGACTGCATTTTAAAACCAATGTAACTTGAAGCTTCCCATTTAGGTTGCCATGTACATGTCCTTCTTGGCGGCAAAGCTGCTGCAGTCTCGCTGGTCGCCAAAAGTCTGAGTCGCCATTGTGGCCATTGTCACAGTTGCTATTGTTGTTGTTGTTGTTGTTGTTGTTGTTGTTGCTGTTGTTATTGCTGTTGTTATTCTGGTTGCTACTGCTGCTGCTCATATTTCTCTTTTTCTGTTTCCAGCCCCAGCGCTAGCCCCAGTCCCAGTCCCAGTCCCAGTCTCAGTTCCAGTCCCTGTCCCAGTCCCAGTCCCTGTCCCAGTCCCGGTCCCGGTCCCTGCTCTTGTTCTGGACGAGCACCCCAACCCTGTCTCTGGTGTTTCCTATAATCTCAATATGGCTTTGTGTGCCTGCACTTGCCGCATTATTTATACGCTTATTTGTTCATTTGGGACGCACTCGGGGCGCTACTCGTTGCTCGGCAAACTCCTCACTTAATTAAAAGTTCCGGGCCACAAGTTATATTTTGACAATGTCCTAGCACACATAGCCGAATACCCTACAGTCTAAATTGGTGGCACTTCGAAGCAGTTTGGCCGCAACTCTTTGCATGAGAGACATTGGCAGAGTTTCCCATTAAGTTTTCCCAGTCTTGCCAAATCTGCCAAATAAGTCAGCTGGTGCAGCATGTGTGCATCATAGAGAGTGTATACTGTACCTTAGTGTACAGTGGCATATTTCATGCAGATTTAGGACTTGTGGAGAGAAACGGAGAACAAAATAACTTGCAACAGTTTGTCATTTTTCATGTCGGAGGAAGAGTCGCAACGGTTTAACCATTTTATAATTGCATTTTTGCTTTAACTTTTATCCAGACTGAGGTCTGGAGCATAAAATTAAACAAATTCCAAACTCCCGTTATTCGCTACACTTACCCTATACATATACATATACATATACATATACATATACATACATGTCAAATGAGCTCTACTATTTAATCAACTCTTTGAGCAACTGCGCGGCAAAGGACTCATCATCTTATGGCTGGCAGCTTCATAAGCACATCGATAAACATCAGCTTGAAGTAGGACACTAAGGGTGAATGTAAGCTGAGCTGTACGTACATGTTGACTACGGCGTAAGCAACAGGATAATTATCCGGCCATATGTTGGAATGTCCGGCCAGAGCAAAAACAGCAGCCAAACGATGGCTCTTGGTATCTTGAGTGCTGACTGCCTGACAATATAATTGTAATTTAGACACACACACACACACACACACACACACACGCGCGCGCGCGCGCTTAGATGTTTCCACACACACACACACACACACAGCTGGGTAATTTTTTTGCCATTGTCATGCGGTTAAATGTGCAAATTACGTGTCGTTTTTATTTCATCTGCCAGCCGTGGGTTGTTTTATTTCATTTTCTCACCTCATTTTCCCAACATTTTATCTCGAGTCTGGCCACACTCACGCAAGTCATACACCCCATATACACACACACACACATGCACACACACGCAAAGCACTTTGTGTATGTTTAACCTAATTACAAAAGACTTTGTTGTTGTTCTTAGCCAAGGCTTCAGCCTGTTTAGTTCCCTTCCTCGAAGCGAATACATGAACTTTCTGATACTTCACGTAACTAAAAGTAAACTCAAATTATGAACACAACCATAGATTGGCCCACGCACACACACACACACACACACACAGACAGAGTAGACAGTGTGAGGACGAAGTATATCCTAATTCAAAAACAAAAGTTTTTAAGTTTTTCCTTCTCGAGAGTCACTCCTTGCCTTCTAAGTGCAGGCAAACGGAAATTCATTTTATTTCAATTTTTAAAACAATTTAAGAAACGTTTAATTTGTTACAACTTTTCAAGTAAATGAATTAATCTCTTATAAAATATTCCACACACACACACACACACTTCAAGCTGCACAACAATTTTTGAAACAACTTAGGAAACTCTTCAAATGAAAATTTTCTTACTATTAAATAAAGATTTATAAGTAAAAATAAAAATAGTATTTTAGTTTAAATAAAATATAAATTTTATTTTATATTTAAAATACATTTTATATTTAGTTTTAATACATTTTTTATTTTTATTTATTTTATTTATTTTATTTACTTTATTTATTTTATTTATTTTATTTATTTTATTTATTTTATTTATTTTATTTATTTTATTTATTTTATTTATTTTATTTATTTTATTTTATTTTTATTTATACCTCAAATAATGCATTACAAATAAAATTTGATTATATTAAATTTATTATATTTATTACAAATAAAATTAAAATAATTAAAAAATAAATATTTTTCCTAATTTTGATTTTAATTAAATTCACAAATAACATTGGCATTCAATTATTAAGATTTAAATTATAATTTTGCATTTCTTATTCAAACGATTGCCGGGGGCAAGGAATTTACCTGGAATTCCATTTATATTTTATTCTTAGAAGAAATTTTTAAATTCCTTATAAAATATTACAAGGAAAATTGAAGACGAGTTTCCTTTGCTTTTAATTTCAATTATTTTCCCAAACATTTTCCAACATTCTTCAGAGTGCACAGCCGCGTCACTTTGGCTATACAAATATTTTCTGTGCGGGCAGCTTCACTCCTGTCCTTCCAGAGAATCGCCTGTCAAGGCATCATTTATCCTGCACTCGAGTCGCTTCTTTTGTTGACTCATTATATTCATTAGGGGATTCAATTAGCGCCGCAATTGCAGCAAGTGCTTAATGATGGTAATGCGTTTACCTCGACAGCCGCAGACATGGTCTCTCCTGGCCCATGGGTGCCATACGCAGATCCCAGTGCCAATTGGAGTTGCCAGTTTCAAGTTTCCAGTTTCCATTGCCATGCCTCCCACACCATCAGACACAGACTCCTCGAAGCTCGAAACGATGACTCCTGCCAGTCAATTGTTTGACACTTGTCTTGATTTAACCTTATTAACATGTAAAATAGATACATTGACTTGAAAGGATCTCTGCCTCGGGATACCTGTTTTCTATACTGTAAACAAGCACACACACACACACACATACACATCTATATAAATGTACACACATAGAGCTGGACAAAGTCCAATTTTCTCTTTCCTTCACGGCGATTTATGCATTTTGTGCAAATTATATGCTCGTTTTGGCAAACAAGCTAAAAGTTTTTCCGGGGCACAAGTTTTCCATGGCAACTGTTGGGAGAAAATAAATAATATGTTGGCTGCGGACGGTGGAAATCTGTTTCGAAAACATTTATGCAAATCTTCTTGCTTATGAGACTATATATATTAGATTTCCAGCACAATTTTCGTATAATTAATATTTTCATGTTTAACATTAGGACATCAAAGATTGCGCATACGCCACGTGTGCCGCTTAATTACATGCAGACCAAAAAAAAAAAAAAAAAATTGAATTTTCAATCAAATTAGCCACAAATTATGTAAAGATCAACGTTTAAATTTAAATTGGAAAAAGAAGTATCCACACTGAATATTTCAAGTGGCAGGATACGAAGTGTGCGTTGCTTTTGCCGTTATTCCCGTCTTTCACTCATTTATCACCTCATTAAAATTGTTTACGATGCTAAGGACAATACGGCCGAGGAGTCTGCTCCTCGTAAAACAGCGACACGTACACCAACATTTAATTTCCGTTCGCATTTCAAATAAAATGTGTTTAACAATTGTCATTTTTGAAATTAGAATCTTCCTTTCACCGTCTGAGTAAATCAAAAGTACCAAAAACATAAGTCCACTTTTGAGTGCTTTTAAATTAGCCATTGGATGAGTGAAATGGCTATAAATGTCACTCAAATGGCGCTTTACACACATTAAGAATTTAATATTTAAGCTTAAGCGTTTACTTCAACAAATTGTATGAATTTCATTCGGATTACTTTTATCCAGGACTTTTATATTTTTAATGAAAATTTCTATATTTTTCTTCCTAAATTTAAATTGGCTTAAGATAATTTTAAACAATTCTTTAAAATATAAAGAAATAAATATACGTACAAGTTTTATATATTATATAAATAATATCACTTAAGGAAAGCTTGTATTAAAAATATTATTATAATATCCTGAAACATTTAAATATAAATTGAGTTGGAGTACTATGTATAATTATTAAAAGTAACTGCTCAACTTTAAAAAAAAAATCTCTAAATAAATATGAAATTGCGGTGCAAGAAATGTCCGTATAAATTATAATTAAAATAAAACATTTAAAAATTTAAAAAAACATTATTTCAGATAAACACTTACTTAAAAATTTAATTAAATAAATAAATAAATAAAGCGCAAAATTAAAGGACACTTCAAAAAACTTTAATATTTATGTGTTTAAATTAAAACATTTTCTATAAAAAAAAAAATTTAATCGTGACTTAAATGCAAAAATTTGCAACATTAAAAAAAGCAAATAAATAATTAATTGAAACAACTAAAATGAACATGAAAATAATTGTATAAATTATATGCAACAACTGAGTAATAAATAAGTATAAACAGATTCTAGACAATAATTTACTTAATTTTAGATAATTTTTAAATAAAGCTAAAAATTACTAGAGGTACAGTTGCTCAGCTAAAGTAAACTACATATACTTTCTTCTTCTTTTAAGAGTACAAAAAATGCGCTCAATTTTAATACGGACAAAAAAAAAAAATACAGAGTATTTCAAATGGAATACAATTTATAACTACAGCTTAATATAAATATAAAATTAAAAAATATTTTAAAAAAAAATCATATTTGTATACTTTCCTTAACATCAAAAAATTAATTATATTTATAAGATTCCACAGAAATAAAAAATTGTGAGCTCATTGGATATCCGGTATGTATAAAAGAGCAACTTTAATAATTCACAAATATAAATATTAAACTTTAAATTAAATATAAAATAGCTATAAAAATAAAGTATAAAATAATTATTAAATAATTATTAAATAACTGTAAAATGACTATTTAATAACTATAAAATAACTTTAAATTAAATTATTATTATTTAGGTAAATTAATTAAATGACTATTAAATTAAAAACAAATAAAAAAAAAATAAAATAATAAACAACTATTAAATAATTATAAAATAACTACAACTTTAAATAAAATTTAAAATAACTATAAAAATAAAGTTTAAAATAATTATTAAATTATTATTAAATAAATGTAAAATGACAATTAAATAACTATTAAATAACTAGAAACAAACTATAAAATCCCTATTAAATAACTTTAAATTAAATATAAAAAATAACTATAAAAAACCACAAATTAATTATTAAATAACTGTAAAATGACTATTAAATAACTATTAAATACCTTTTCAATAATTATAAAATAACTATTAAATAACTTAAAATTAAATATAAAAAAACTGAAAAGAAATAACATCATTATAAAATAATTATTAAATAACTATTAAATAACTATAAAAAAACTTTTAAATAAATAAAAAATAATTTAAAAAATACTATTAAATTACTAAAACACAAAAAAAAAATAATTATTTAATAACTGTTAAAAAACTCTTAAATATAAATATCTATAAAAAAAACAGTTACAAATTTTAAATTAATTATAAAACAACTATAAATGGATATACTTTTGCGGCTCTTACAGTCTTAGAAAAACCTAGACAATCCTTTATGAACTTTGACCTTTCAAATTGCATAACATTTGCATTTAAAGCTTAAGTTTAATAAACAAAAATATTTGAAAAACATGAAAAATAATTTTGCTGTTTTTACAATTTTTTTATTTGCATTTATATTTTATATACAATTTACAATAAACTTTGTTCTCGTTTCATTAGCTCGTTTGTCCGTGTAGTTCTTTCATTTCATATGTTCATTTATTATGTACAGTTATAACAGTTCCTATATCATTTTCAGTATTTTTATTGCACAAAAAATATGGTATAAAGCCGAAATATATTAATTCCTGGATCGTTAAACAGAACCGATTAAACAAAGGATATATATTCTTATGCTTCGATCCAGCTTCCTTTAGAGTATGAGTAAATAATGGGGAAACATTTCATTTTTACAGAATTCAAAAAATTCATATATATACATAGATGCATATACATATATATATATATATAGATGTATATACATATATATATGCATATATCTTTAATATATAATTAACAAATTTTGGTTAATTTTGATTCATAGCTTTGTAGTTTTTGTATTGGTTTCTCCTACAGGAATATCGATAAATAATCGGCTCTCTCGAGCGAATAATAACTGATAGGAAACTATTTACACATCGTGAGTATATATATAAAGGATATACATTTGTATATGTATATGTTTATTTGTATATAAAGTTGTTCTAGTAGTACATTACAATATTATGAGCAAAAGGACACATATATCCCTTACTTGACTTTGAGATTTGCATAAAAATAAAAAAATAAAAAAAAAATTATTTTAAGACGCAAAGCAAATGAAAACTAAAATAAATCGAATATTTAACACTAGCTTACAAAATTGAGGATTCATTCAAATTTGCTTAGGTTATCCGAAATTTTGAGATCTTTTTAAGAATTTGGCATTTTTAGCAAACAGATAATTTGGACCTAAAAACGAGGTAAAAAGTGTTCACTACGCATATTGCATATATATCTATATATATCTATATATATATATATATATATATCTATACATATACTTGTATAGATATCGTTTATAGTTATCAGATCTGATGAACATTATGGCTATATAAATAAACAATTGTCTCTACAATTTGTATTGTGAAAGTATATGCATATAGTATGTATAAATAAATATATACACAACTTTAATCATGCCTCTATATACGATCAACCATATTTTTATATATATGTATATATATTCTATGAAATTGTATTGCTTGTGTAACTGCTCAGTTGCTTATAGCGAATACCAACTGTAGCTGGTAGCTAGTTTACTTATATTAATAAAAAGCCTTTTATTAAAATGCCACAACAATGATGACGTCACACACACACACACACACATATATATATATATATATATAATTAACATAAATATATATATATATATACATATATATGTATATATATGTGTGTGTGTGTTCACTAAAGACGATATGTTCACTAAAATTATCATAATCATGGATATATGTCTATATATATATATATTGGAGTATATAATACATATGTATATGTATATATGTAATTATGCTGTATATGCGCAAGTATACTATATACACATACAGATGCAGCTATCATCGAATAGAAGTTTCGAGTATTATTATTATATGGTCTTAGGGATTAGTTCCTGGTATCTCCCATTACTTGTAGACTGTATAATTTTTAATCTAAATTTTGTTCTAGCGGCCAGTGAAGGGCATCGATGCAATTGGCAATTGCAGATCTTTGATTCACCTCATTAAAGCTTAAGTTCATTATTCAATAATCGATATTCTATTGGTTTTTTAATATGTCTCTAGGTTCTGTTATTAGTTCTATGTGTTTGTAATTGTATTTGCATTTCATTGTTTTTTAGCTACCTTTTTTAAATATTTTTTTTTTCTTTTTATTTCTATTTTCATTTTTATTTTTGTTTTTATTTCTATTTTTTTTTATTTTTATTTCTATTTTTTTTTTATTTTATTTCTATTTTTGTATTTGTTTTTCTAATACGTTATAAAAAGCCAATTTTCTGAACAACTGCTGCTACTTAGGTAAATGTTTCGTTACAATTATTTACATTATTTGCTTTTATTTTAGGTTTTATTTTTTTTTCCTCAACCTTCATTATTTTCTTTGTATCCTTAATTTCCATAATTGCAATTATTTCCCTTTTTCCTTTTTCTCATTGTCATTTCCATAGTCATTTCAATATTCGTATCCCTTTCTGATCTCTCTTTCAGCTTTGGTTTCGTTTATTTATATCTAATTTATAAGTTGGAATTTTGTTGTATTGTGTTCGTCCTTAAACTCAATTATTTGTCAATTGATATTTGGTAAGATCCACCAGATGCTCGTAAAGCATATCTTCCTGAGGCGTGAGACCGATCATAATCCAACCAGATATAGCGGCTATGCTCCGAGTTACCGATAGGCTACTCCAAACGCTCTGAACACTGTTACTCAGCTGCAAAGGAGAGGAGACGATCACATGGGATTAACGATAAGGACTCCAAGGATTATTCCAGCCACTTACCAGCTCCTGTTGGGTGAGTGTGATATTTGCATTGTTGTTGAACAGATAGAGTTTCTCATCAATGGAGTCGGAACATATGGTAAGGATTATTGTGGCTATATAGATCATTGTGATGATGAGCCAACGGAATGAGATTAATTCACTAGCATTTGACATGCTCCAGCGACATATGTCCATGCTGGAAGGAGGAAGAACTCATTAGTAAAATGACAACCATACGAAGGGCGGCATTATTATGAAAGGACCTCCTCTCTTAGGGCAAACCTTAATCAGTTTATAGTTCCCTCAGTGTTGAGAAGAAAACTGAATCCTTGAACTTAAAATTTCTAAATAATTAAAAATTGAAACCAATTGAGATATGATTTCAAAGTTCATATGACGATTGTTTTCCCACAATCTTCAGAGTTTGCAACATTTTTATTAAAGGAGGGCAAGGATAATGAAATTACAAACTCAAGTTGACTCTGCAATAAAAATTATTTGCTTGGGCGTTATGTATGCACTCGGCTGAGAGACGCGAAAGGTCAAAGATTGAGGTCACATAATGGCAGAGCTGCGCAGAAATGACATTTAGAAAGGCAGCAGCAGCGGGAACAGCATCACATAAATCACATGGCACAGGATAACGAGGCGAAATGTCACACTCGGTTTGACACTTTTAGTGCTGAGGAATTGAGGAAATGCCGTACTGTCCGGCCGGGTCACAGATGGTGAGTGAGCAAAGGAGGGCCAGGGAGGAGGCCAAACTGGAGGCATAAGAGACAAAACGACCAAAATTGCAGGCCAAAAATGGCAGTCTCCAAAAAAGCAAGGACCAAATGCTGAGAAGGCGATTCTCATGTTCTTATTGGTATTTCCAAATGCCACCCACCCACTACCCACCACCCACAAACTAAAACAGTAATACACTTAAACACCCAATGGCTTTAAAGGTCAAGAGTGCAGTGTGTGCCTCTTGTGTGGGTATGAGTGTGACTGTGGGTATGAGTGTGGCTGTGGGTATGAGTGTGGCTGTGGGTATGTGGGTGGGTCGAAGGCGGAAAAAGAGCAAAGTTTAAGGGCATTAAAATATTTTGCAGATGATGAAATTGGCCACGCAACGAACGCAGTTAAAATAATTTCTATATAATGACAACAGCCACGAAGCCAAACAAGTAAAGCTCTTCAAATTTGCAATTCAAAACGAGAAGAGGCGCCCATGTGTCGGGTATACTACACTAAGGGATGCCCTACACTCCATATATTCAAAATCAAAACAATTTCAGGAATTTCAGAGGAATTCAACTGGCATCAATAAATATAAGATTTATTTATAAAACGACTACTGAAAGCCTTGAAACGATGGCGGTTGGTATAATTTTTCGAAATATGTTATTTAGTATATTATGGTATATACTAACACACTCTCAAATAATATTACATAATATTATTGGCCATGCCAGCTGTCATACTAATTATATAATATATGAAATTAATTATATTAAAGGATGGTATATTTAAGATACCAGAAAATAAAAATAATTGTATTGTTTGGGATTATATGATATGGTGAGGTATATATTAGTATACCAAGCTTATTCATGGTACTTCATGGTCTTCCATGCTAATGTGGATTTCATAGTGGATGACTGAATAAAGCTGTAAGTGTTAAATCGCCGAGTATCTCCCTATTTACCCGAAAATGTTTGTAAAAGTATGACGCAGTAACAGCTGGTATTTTTTTTCTTTTATATATATAGAAAGTATCTTTCATAAAGAAAGAAAATGTCTCAAAAGGCATTCAATAGCAATCTCAACTATGTCTTGGCCGGATTAGTTCTTTTTATGGCATCGTAAGGTACCGCTTAATACGCTACCTTCGACACTAAGTGGTATATTGATGGTATAATATTATATGGTGTATATATGTCATATAATATTGAAAGGCGTGGCCTTGCATGGTGTGCAAGCAAGTCAGTATGTGCCCAAGTACTATGAGTTTTATAAATTCATTACATGTACGTGACTAAAATAGATCCTTCAATCGATTCTCTAGTATTTTGTATATATTTTTAAAGAGGTAGAAAAAAAAATTTGCTGGAATTTCATTCGAGGAAAATACTGTATTTCGATACAGTAATACCAAATATTTGAATAAATTTTCAAATGAGAGGGCAATTAAAGAATTAAATGTGATAATTAAGAAGTAATTAAATGAATATTAATTAAATATAAATAACTGTGATTTAAAATTAATTAAATAAGAAATAAATAAATATCAAAAATATATTTTTTTTAATTAATTCATATTTCACAGGGTATTAATTAGTTTGGCCTACTTTTCAGCGTTCAAGTGCCAATATTGACGTACACGAAGTGCCCGGTGCCTCACTCTGGCGTTAGGTAGAGTCTAGACCAGTGTTTCAGTGGGTCGCCCACTTTTATTGCGGTCTTGACAAAGGCGGAAGGTGGGGACGGTGACAAAGATGTGAAGGAGAGGGCAGGTGTGTGTGTGTGTGTGTGCATGTACTTTTCAATGAAATGTGCGGGTCGCTTCAAGGGTTTCCACCTTGGCCACTCGGTACGCTTTGAGGTCAATGTGTTCTTGGGGCTCAAACACTTTGTTAGCACGCACCCCGCACTAAGTACTTCAACTAAATGTGTTTGGCTTTCAGTTTCTATATTTAGCAGGGACTTGCGAAGGCCGCAAGTCGCCCAAATTGACTTGTAAACAGAAACTAAGGACACTACAGATAAGACGACTGCTTCACTCCATCATAACTAAGGACACGACAGCTGCAACTACAGTCAGGACTACACAATTAGTCTCTCAACAGCCCATCTCATCCCATCCCATTCCATTTCATTCCATTCCATTCGACTTCATTCCATTTCATCCCATTCCACCCCATCCCATCCCTGAGGTCAGTTGTCATTCCTCACGCTTGCAGTTAAAAGGAACACTTGGATTGGAAGGTCCCTTCTTCAAGGATCTTTTTAAGTTTCTTACCGATCGAAAACCGAGACAAGACATACGATGGCCAAGCAATAAAAGGTATTCAAATAAATATCCGCAAAGCCCGCATAGTCGCTGATGAGTGCAAGCGCTTCGCTATTCGTTGTCATTGGCATTGTCGTCGTCGCTGCTCCAGCGCCAGCGCCAGCTCCAGCTCCAGCTCCAGCTCCAGCTACAAGCACCCTACCAGACTCTGGCTCTGGTCCCTTATCGTTAACATTGTTCAGTTCTATACCAAAATTCGGCATCTGCGGTGCTGTGGTCGTGATTGTTGGGGTCGTTGTGGATGCTAGAGTCTCGCCGGCAAGACTCATGCTATTTATGACCTTTGCCCAATCCGTGGGATGGCTGCTCAGCACGAACAGGAGATGGGCCAGGGCTAGACCAGCTAGCAGACCGTGACATATATTCGAGATGAGCAGCCAAATTCGTTGAATAACACAGGCGAGTTGAATGCTGCTGGAGATGCCGTTTCTGTAATTGAATGTTATTGATGATTAACCCGGATCGAAAATTCTATATATATATATAGATTGAAATGGCATATTAAAAATAAACTCAATTAAAAGCGATTGGAGTGGTGTAACCCCCACCTCCCCTGGATGGATTCTAATTAACTCACCGATTTAGCTCGGCATCGAGCAAACAGCGGGTATCTCCGTAGCTGCCGCGACCGCTGGCGGTGCCGCCATTTAGGCGAAAGAGTCGTCCGGCGCCGCCCAGCTCCGCGGCCGAGATGCCGTCGATGCCCACGCAGCTGCCGCTGGTACCAGCTGCGCCACGCGCCACACCGACAAACGAGCGCTTGTAGTAGCTTTGCTCTACTGGTCGATACCCTGATGACGTCTGCAGGAACATTTTGTCGATGTGGGCGGGCGTATCGTCTGTGGGCGAGACGACGGGAGTGAATGGATTGTAGATCTCCTCCCCATCGGCGGGCGCGATGTCATCCGCCAGCTCCTTCAGTATGGAGGATAACCCACCAGCTGAGTAAAGTTTACCTGCACGCGTTGGCGGAAAAGAGAGGAGGCCGCATTAGCACACAGCATGAGCAAGGGAGATAGAGGATGAGAGTGCGCAGATGCGGGCTAAGCATGAGTACTGGACGATGGGGCAAAGCTTTTTCTCAATGGAATACGATTTGCAAGCTGGTCTGGGGCCAGGAAGCGCACTTGGCCCACGTTTACACGATGAAGTTTCATGAAGAGTTTGATGACGGAGAAAGCTTTCTCTTGAATGGAATACCATTTGCATTTGGGATTGGGAGCGCTACACTGCGAATATTTTCACATAAGTTCCCGAACGAAACCAAGCCAAGTGCCAAACATCCTGACCACCCGCACCCGCACCCGCACTCTCACCCACACTCACACCCACAACCCACAACCCACAAATTCCTTCAAGCCATTACATTGTTTGCGTCATGAACGGGAACACCATCAGACGGAACCCCATGAACAATTTTAATTGAAGGAAAGGAAAGGAATGGCAAGGAAAGAAAAGGAATTGGAATTCACTTACTGATTAGTTGTCCTCGTTTGTCGCGCTGCGATTTCGTCTTGCGGTGCACACGTCGCTCCTCTAGACTTTGATCGATCTCGAGCTCGCCGGAGAGCGAGGCATCGTGCATGTCGGAGCACTGCTTGAGGTAGCGCATTAGGGTCTCGTTCGCCTGGCGGACCTCCATCTCGCCGGCAGCTATCAATTTGCGCTCGCGCCGTCTGCGGGATTCAGACTTGCTCCGCTTGCGACGTGGACTCTTATCAAAACTGTTTCTGGAGCGCAGCGATCGCTGTGCGGGACTAGCCTGAGGATCCGACAGCGATTGCTGCTTGCGGGAGGTACCACCACCAACGCCGCCGCTGCTACCCGCCCCCACGCTGAGCGCTGATGGCGTGGGCGAGCTCTGCTTGAGCTCGCGATCGATATAGCCCAGAATGCCGCGGTGAAAGGACGAGTCCACTTCCAGGGACCGCAACGCCGGCGACTGTGGCGAGTGAGTGCGCCTCGAGCGATGTCCATGTGTTGTCGGCAGCTGTCGCAGTGTTTCGCGTAGGCTTAACGCATCGCCGGAGGAGTTGCGACTGCCATCACTTTGCTTTGTTGGCTGTGTGGGCGAATCCAAATGGCCGGACTCAGCAGCCGTTGCCTCGGCCAGTGGCTCGTCCGCCCCAAGCGATGCACTTTCCTCCTGCGTGTCCTGCGTTGGCGGTGCATGTCCATTGACCAGCACCACCGTCTGCTGTGACGTTTGACTGGGTGAACCCACCATTTCAATGCTGTCCGCCGAGCTCTGTGCACTGATACGTCCCACCGTTGTTATTGTTGTGGACGACGCTGAATCGTTGAGTGCTGCTGCACAGCTCTCGAGCGTTTCCACCACAGTGACTTGCTCCAGATCCTGGTCAGGTGACGTTTGTGCCGCAGCTGCCGCCTCACGTTCCAGACGTCGCTGACGTGCCTCAGTGCGACGCTGTCTCTGACGATGCACCTTTGGCTGTGTGGCCTCCATTTTCTGTTCCCTTCTTTGTAATTGTCCTAGGCAACTGCTACTGCTACTGCTCCTGCTCCTGCTGCTGCTGCTGCTGCTGCTGCTGCTCCTTCTACTGCTAATACTGCTCCTGGGGCTGCTTGTGATGGTTCTGCTCTGCTGCTACTGTTATTGTTACTGGTCCAGGTGTTGGCGTATTCCATAGGCTGCTCGGTGCCTTCATAACAGGTGGATTAGTCCAGCAGGATTTTGTGAACTTTTACGCCTGGCAAAGCTGCAACCCAACGCTTTGACCCAAATAATTATGCAGCGACCCAGCTCAGCCGTGGCACATGCACTTACTGCAGCTGCACCCGCACACATACACACGCACACACACAAACCCGTCCGCACACATGCACTGACAAAAACAACAGCAATGCTTGGGCCCAGCTGCTCCTGCCTAAAGGATGTACTGCATTTTGCACGTTTTGTTGCTTCACCAGTTTTTTCAAACCAAAAAAAAAAACAACAAACAATCCTTGTGACGAAACCGCTTAGATATTTGGCTATAATTGTTTGGCCCAAACAAATGGTTATTACTTGAAGCACTCAAATATTTGTCACTCTATGAAGGTCGCCCGGTGGAAGGCTCGGAACCATGTGTTTTGCTCGCGTTCGCGGCTGCTAAGCGACTGACTTGGCCTGACCGAGACGGCTATGCAAAATGGCCTAAACCGAAGCGAACTGGCTTGGCCTGGTCTGGCTCGCATTTGGTGGTTGCTCGCTGGCCCGCTGGCTTGTTGTTTGTGTCCTGCTTCCTGGAACGTAGTAACGAGCACAACGCGAAAGCTTTCCTTAATGACGTCAGTGGCAATGCGTGGCAGTGCGACTGTTAGAAATCACCGCCCCCACATGCACACATACACTCGCCCGCAGCACACACAGACACTTGTGGGTAATGCTGTCAGTGTATGTGTGTATGTGTGTGTGTCGAGCATGTGCGCCCGTGTGTGCGTGTATGTGTGCTGGCATTATTGACAAAATCTATTTTTAGGCAATCCGAGCAAGTTACCAAAGGTGGGGCATTTTTGTTTTTAGCAGCACCTTGTCCCATAGCTCCTGTCAGCTGCTTTACGACTACACTGAGAAAAACACATACACTTCAATATTATTCCATATGCTGAATGTACATGTTTATGTACTCATGATGCAGGATCACGTCATGGTAGTTAGCCTTTTGGTATTTGCCAGCAAATGTCATTCAGCATTTAAATAATCGACATTATGCAGTGCATCGTGCGAAATTACGTTCAAGCTAAGCCTAGACAACCCGCACCCGAGCCCCATTCTCGCTGAACTTTAGCAGCTGTCGTGTTTTTGCGACATTTTGCACACAAACACAAACACAAGAAACAAAAAACAAAAAACAAAAAACAAAAAACGAAAAGAAAAGAAAAGAAAAAAATAAAGCACAAGCACACACAAACGAAGAAACGAACGAACATGCACATGCATGTCGGTATATACAATGAAATCCCTTTTCGTACAACACTTTATTTCCATCATTGTTGCTCTCCCTCTCTTACTCTTACTCTTACACTGGTATACGCTGCTCTCTGCCGAATCGATAAATGCGTGGTAAGGTCTCAGCTTCGTTCAAGCTACTGCGCAGCTTTTAGCATCTACATCATGTTGATGACGTCAATGGAAAAAGCTTGACTAAAATAAGCAACAACAATGTGACACAAAAGCCGGCAAAAGCTCAGTAGCATGCCATTTTAGAGGCGTCAGGCAAATTTTATTATCGTAAAGCGTGCAGAGGCGTCGTCTGGCTGCAGCAGCAGACACACAAAAACAAAAACAAAAACAAAAACAAAATCAGAAGCAAAACCAAAAGCAAAGACTCTGCCGTTAGCTTTGCAAGCTAATGGCCCTTGAAATGCCAAAAGGCGTTCAGTTCAGTCTTTCTCTCGGTCTGACTCCTTCTGTCTCTGTCCCTGTCTCTGTCTTTATCTCAGTCTGTCCCTCTCCCTGCCTTGCTGTGTCTGTCATTTTCATGCGCTCACCCTCGCATAACGGTACTCTGGGCAAGCCACAGGCAAGTTAACGACATTGAGTACACGTCACGGCTGTGACGTCACAGGTTGACGTCAGCAGGCGAGCTTGCTAAAATGATGAGAGAGAGAGAGAGCGGGCAAAGGACAAGCAACGGAATGTTAGGGCTTTATCAAATGGCAAACAGCAAGCGGGACCTCCTCACCGGGGATTATGGAAAAATGGAACATCAAAGGTTATTCTAAACATGTTTTTGCAATATTTTATAAATAAACCTCATGTCGGCGCCCAGCAAAAAACCGACCGAAGCTTAGTCCCAGCCTCCCTCAGACAATTGAGGGATTTAATGGCCTTAAGGAGGAACATACTAAGGGCTATGATTAGAACCTACCTTCCATCGAATACAAATGAAAAGCTTAGCCATATGCCTGCTTTCAAAATAACAACTGTCTGACTGAAAAAAGGCTCTCGACCATTAGACCTTTTATATTCCGCTGATCCTTAAGTGTACAAAAGAAAGCGTAATTCCTTTCTTTAAGTAGAATATAAATGATTTCCTTTTAAGAGCAATCTCCACTTTTCGACTATGGGAATGGAAGCAAATCACTTTCAAACACTGCTTGAACGTTCCGCAACACACGAAGGACATAGTGGCTGTTGACAACCCTGGAAGGAACGCGTTACCCGGACAACCAAGCGGTTGCTTTGTCGATACACTTACTCAAGGTACCACCGGTCGATGGTTTAATATTTATTTGTGCTTTGGACGACTACAGAACTGTACAAGATGCCCTTGCTAGAGGCACCGGCCGAGTACACGGAATCCTCGCCAGAACACTCGCTGCAGCCGGAAGTTCCCATGTTTCTGGCACCGATGGCGGGACCGGTAGCCTTGCCGCAGATAAGACTGCCGCCAGCAGAGCTGCGACTCAACTTCGGTGTGGTACACCCCCAACAACAACAACAGCTGCAGCAACAACAACAACAACAGCATCAAGTAGAAAGGAATAATCGCCGGCTACTGGGACGTAGGAACTCCTACGACCGGGATGTGCCCATTGCAGAGGAGACGGAACACTATCCCGCCTTTGTGCACCTGCTGCCAGTGGTGCTGCCCCCACAGGTGCCGGAACCAACACTAGACGAGCTGCTGGTAAGTGCAATGGGTAATTCCATTAATCAGGAAGGCATCGGGGTAACCAGACATTTTTCCTGCAGCGACGGGTGACTCAACGCACTGACCTGGAGCAAGTGGAAACCGTGCGGTTGCGGGTCATTTCATATTCCATCAGCCTGTCCAGACTTTCGCTCTTCCTTCCACGTCTCCAGCAGCTGGATCTCAGCGGCAGCGTACTCAGCTCCCTGCGAGATCTGGGATACGGCCTGACACAGCTGACTCATCTCAACATAAGCAACTGTGGCCTCAATAGCTTTGACGGCACCAGTGGCCTGCCGGCCATAAGAGTCCTAATCGCCGATGGCAACATGATTCAGCGCATTGGGCCCCTTACGGAGCTTAGCCAGCTGCAAATCCTTCAGGCACGCAACAATCGCATTAGTGAACTTGGACTGCTCTCCTTCCTGGGCTTGTGCCCGCAGCTGTTAGAGGTAGAGCTGACAGGGAATCCTGTCTGCCGATTGCCACTTTACCGGGACACACTGAGACGTAGTGTGGTGACGTTGCGGCTGCTGGATGGACAGTCCATTGATGCAGCCAACGATGAGCTGGGCCCAGAGCACGAGGAGGAACAGAGCTCTTTGTCCAGTGAATCGGATTCCTCCGCACGTCCAGCGACAGCTCCGCACAGCAGCAGCAACAACAACCACGGCCCAGCAATTGGTCCACGTCATGCATCCGCCGTGGTGTCCCTTGATGCTGCTGCCCGTTTCAATCGTCAGTCCTCCACTCCTGTGGCGGGCTCAGTTCTGGGCTTGGTGCGCCAGCGACGTCGCCGCAGTGGTCATGCCTGGGTCAGCTCCTCAAGCGGATCGTCCGCCAGCTCCTCGGCCGGCTCAACGCGTGCCCCTTCGATCAGCTCCTGCTCCTCGAACAGCAGCCTGGACATGCACTCCTCCAACTACACCTTCAGTGCACGGGACATTCTTGATTAGGATGGACGAGGGACGAGGGGGGAGGGTGGCCCTAATAACCGCGCTCGGATAAAATTATATTGTGATTATTTTATTAATAATAATAAATTGATTAATTGATGACTTAGCAATAAATTTCAAGAAACGTTAACAAACTTTTCCATTAGTTTTCCAGCTGACAAATTCGAATCTCAATTTTCCAGGATTTGGAAAATTAAAAAAAATATTGCTCCATTTTCTGAGCAAAGATAATCTTTTTCTTAGCTTTCCAACTTGGGGAAACTTTCCCTTTTTCCAACTTTGTACGAACTGCTTTCAGGTACTTAGTCCTTCAACTATCCTTCGATTTTCATTTCCTCCTCTTCTCATTCCCTTCTTCCTCCTTTACTGCTTTGATATTTGAAATATTCTTAATACATACGAGATATTCTCTAGAGGATTTGCCTTCAGTGGATTGCCTACATCTACGTGAGGTTTGGGTGTTTTTAAGGTGATTACAAAAGGACTAGTTACTACCTTCTAGGATTATGTTACTCCGTGTACGTGTACTGGAACAGAGCTGCCGAGGGTGACCTGACGGGCACCAGCTGGCTCTGACCATTGGAATTGCGATAGACAATGTAGTCGCGGCCATTGATGTGGCGTCGCACTCCGGTCACGCCTTGCTCCCCGCCCAGGAGTACACCTTTTCCTTTGTCTCGCTGCCAGCGATGCAGCTGCTCTCCGCCCGGATTAAAGATGCTCTGGTATGGCGGCGGTGGAGTGGCATTCTGTCCATGTGAGGGTCCACCCAGCAGCTGTGTACTGCCACTGTTCACACGGCGCCATCCACGCAACCAACGCGACGGCTCTATGGACTGACCATTGGGCGTACGCCCGATTCCATGTCTTGCCCACTTATTGGCCTCACGTCGCCCGTTTATGTAGCGGAAAAGCAGCTCGGTGGTAAAGACGGCCAGAGCAGTCGCAAATCCTGTCAACATGATGTAATACGTCATCATAAGATCTCCATTTCTGAGCTGACGCTCAGTGCTGCCCAGATCTTGGGGACAAATCTCTGCGCTGGGCAACTCCCTGGCCGACAAATGCTTCACAATTCCCGACTCCACCAGATTTAGTAGCCTATACAATGGGAACTTGAGAAATGATGTCACCTGCCAAGTGTGAGGAATGAGATCAACTTACTCCGGATCAAAGAGCTCGCTGAGATTCGAGCCGATGGGATAGGCAAACGTTCGTTTCTTGGTTAGAAACGGTTCCTTGGCCATGGCAAAGGGACAGTGCACCTTCTCGTTGGTGAAGCTGACCGACTTGCGGAACAGGTAGTCCTTGTAGAGCATTATGTTTATCGCTGGACGATCCCGCACAAACACATATCCATTGCGCTCCACGTAGTCCTGCAGGTTGAAGGTGTCGTTGGACGCCGCCGAGAAGACTGCGTAGTTGTTCTGGATCATTCGATTGAGCATGGAGAGGGATTCGTTGGTCTACAAAAGGTAAAAAAATATAGATAATTATTTAAATTATTATTTTATTTTAATATATTATTATTTTAAAATTATACATCAATTATATTCAATATAAAAATGCAGTAATTTAAATATTAAAAATAAATAAATTTAATAAATATTAATTATGTTATGTCTCTCTATAAATATAACTCTATTAAAATCCGATCATTTACGGATTATTATATTTAACATTAATGTTTATAATTTTAAAATTAATATTAAATAAAATTATTTTTTTATTATATGTGCTTCAATTTTTTAATAATAACATAAAGGATAATAAACTCATTTATAATTAATTTATTTAAGTGCCCAATAATTTATAATACTTTAATTTAATTTTTTTTCACTCTTAAGCGTTATAAATCGCACACACACACACTCACATGTATATAAATAACCATGCACACACATACAAATAAAAAATGGTGGATTTTGCGAGTGCCCTTAAAACATACGACTTCTTATTCCTCTTCTTTTTAACTGCAAATTCTAAAAATAAATTATAAAAAAATTGTAAAAAATGTTAAAAAAATTTAAAAAAAAAATTTTAAAAATTTAAAAAAAATTTAAAAAATTATAAAAAACTCATTTTATTAAAAAAAAAATAATTTAAGTATTTGGCTTAATTCCACTAAAGTTTCTAAATTATAATCTAATATTCACTTTTCGCCTGCCTCGTTTTTTGGAAACGCTTCAAGGCAGGAGCTTAATTATTTTTTTATATATAAATTTTAAATAAATAAAATTTTATATATATAACAAAAAATCTATTTAAATTTTAATTTATTACAATTTTTAAAATAAGTAATTAAATTCTTTAAATATATATTTATAATTATTAAATAAGTTACTAAGTAAGTTTAAAAATTAATAAATCATTGGGGGGCGTAAGCGATACACTTGGTGGGGTGTGAGTCCTTCTGACCTGATCCTTACATAGAATTTCAATAATTTAAATAATAATTTAATTTCCTTAATTAAGATTCAATCACGGCTCTAATAAGGATAATGGATTGGGTCCACTCACCGTCCGTATGGCATATTCAACGCCTCCGCCGCGTTTGGATACGAAGTGCTTGTTCTTGGTAAGGATATCATTGACGGTGTTGTAGGGTAGTGTAAACTTCGAGAGGGTCAGGAAGGCGGTCAAGTTGGCCGTGTAGAAGGAGGTCAGAATCGTGATGAAAATCCACCAGGTGGCAAACAGCAAGCGTGTCGAATCTGAAAGTTGAGTGAATAAAATGATAAAAATAAACTAAACAAAAGGCAGACAATTTAAAAGGGGAGAAATAAGTGGGCGTGGGTGGGGGCTGGGTGGGGGCTGGGTGGGGGGTTGCAATAAAAGTAAGAGGCAATTAGAGAAAAAAAATTAACAAATTGAATCGACAAACCGAGCGATTGCATGTCCATTCAAGGGAAGCAATGCATGTCCTGCCATTGCAAGGTAAATTGCCCCGATCCTTATCACTGCATTAGGGTTAATTGCTCGCTCACCTGCAATGGGGGAGAGGGTGCTGCCCTGCTTCATGAGTGCACCGTAGACGAACCAGGCGCAGTGGCCCAGGGAGTAGGGCTGTTGCTCGGTGACGCCGGTGAGACGATTGCGTAGGATGATCAGGATATAGATGATGGGGCCGACAGCCAGGAGCGAAACGAAAATCAATATCCATACCCAAAAGTCAAAGGGTGCCAGGAGGCCAGAGCCCGTGGCTGACTCCCTGGGACGTTGCATGACCATAATCCATTCGCCCTCATCCAGTGTTGTGGTTGAGTAGTAGACAAAACTGCGCTGCTCCGAGAGGGAGGGTATAAACGCGGCGGCCAGATCCACTTCCTGCCAGGAGAAGCACCGACCCATAAGATCAAGTGAGATCAACTGATCCAACACTTACGCTATTGTTGACCATTTCGATGAGACTCCGATCGAAGTCGGTTGTGGAGCCAATGATATTCTCCTTTGGGACACTAACATCGTAGGTGAAATTGAATTTCTCTTGCAGGAAATCGATGATCTGAAAGGACACTCCTTTGCCCACAGTAATGCCATTCTCCTTCACCGTGTAGCTCAATGGGTAATCCTCCAAGGTGGCAATGTGCAAATGTTGACCATTTATCCATTCACGCATTTTTCTCAAATGCTCCTTTTTATTACGCAGCACCTCCAGCGTCTCAATGGGCGCATCCTCCTCCAAGCCCGCACCCGCCGTATCCACATTTATGGGTGATTGCGTGGCCAAGCTGCCATCGATGTTCAAACGGATCAATCCTGGTGGCAGTGTCTCATTCAGAAGCGGACAGGCCACACAAAGTGCGGCAGCCACAAGAAGCTCAATACCATTGGCCATGATTAAAAGGACGAAGTGTTCCGAAAATTCCTAGACTTGCGTTTTCGCATACTTCCCGTGGCTCCGATTGCTTCTGTTGGTTTCCCCGAATCCTGCAATAAACCTTTACCGACTGAGTCCTCAGCTAAACTGAAAGCCCAAACTTTTAGCTGTCGACAGTTGCAACGCCTTGTTCGCTGCCCTCCATCCCCGCCATCCCCTCTCTCCCCACCATCACGCACACCCATGCGGGTGCGTGTGTGTGTGTGAGCGAATGTAATGTGTAAATATGACCCATGTATGCCTGACCCACAACAAACACAATTAACAATAATGACAAGTGTCAACATGGACAGGAGCCAGGGACAGCCACTGTACTGTCCAGGCATCCGGCAATTCCCTTGCCGATTGTAAGCTTTGATTAGCTTCCATATTTTTGCCCCATTTCATCATACGTTTTGTAGTCGCCCCCAACGGCGGTGTCTGGCCCAACCCCCCAATCCGTCTAATAAAAATTCCGTAACCATTGAATCCTCAAGAATAGGAACAAAGGAATGGTCACATATGTGGTTCAAGTCCACGTTGATTGGATTGTGTAAGACTTGTGTGCACGTAGACCCAAGGACACAGCCAATCCTGTTGGTCAAGTCTGCATTCGTCCTATGGCTATGGTAATGACCCACTATTTCCACAATTACTGTGCATAACCAACGATAATTAATCGTTCGTAAGTCCCAATTAGGGACGGACAAGCTAGTCAAACAAATTTAAGTAAGCCAGCAGGACACGCAGGACTGTACTGCTTGAGGCCTGCTGCAGCGGGACTGTACTTAAAGATTGACTAGTGTGAGCGATCTCAATCAATTTCTAAAAATTTTCTAAATATAAAATGCTTAATTGAACAAAATATGAAGGATAATTAAGCTCCTTGCTGGCATGCAAATCAATATTAAAGGATACAGAAAGAACATTTCATTTCTCACGAATCATTAGGCACATTTCAAAAGATTTGTTCATAGGTTTTTAAAAGGAAATATATGAGTTTTTTTTTAAACAACTATAAGGACGCACAGGGTACTAAATAGGATACTCGAGGGTTGGAAAGTGTTATTTATTGTTCTATAGCCACAACATGAGTAATCCCTTCAAATGCAGGAACTCTTTAAAGGACTCCCAAATATCCATCTAACTATGTAAACTATATTAATCCAGGTTACATTAATCCCATAATTGGAAACTGTATCCTTGTGGCTGAAAATCAGAAGCTAAGTTTTTATAGATATTCTAGGTGTAAAAACTTGAGTCCTTTGAGTCTATTGAAATTATAATGAAAATTCTAAGAGTAGAATCCCTCAACTTAGTTACATTTTATTTTGAGAGGAGAGACACAAAATGAATTTTGATAGATGATGGGATAGGGAGCAGCGTTATTTTCAACAGGATCAAATTTTCTTTTGAAGAAATCCTCCATGGATTTTCAATAAAAAAAACTCCAAAATAACCAAAAATGAAACGTGGAGATTTTTCTTTCAATTATATATATTTTTTATAGTATAGTATTTACAACGTGGGAGTCCTCGAATCCATGATCGCATCAGCCATAGCGACTGTTGTTCTCAAGGACCTCACTGCTGGCGCCATTCTGTACGCTGTTTTGACTGCACTTGCAGTCATCGCCGTCGGCGCGTCCATCGCTGGAGGTAAGAATACGCATTCCTTCGGCAAATTTGGGAAATCCGGACATGGTTTCCTTGAGGGTAGTCATCATGACCGGCAGATACATAAAGAAGTCCTTAAAGTGACCAACAACCGTATGGTAATCGACGGGTCTTGTGCTGCCACCATTCCCCGCCTGCTCAATATCATTTCCCGTGCCGGAGTAGGGCAAACCGCTGCACTGCCACATGACTGGAAAGACACACGACGCGTGGACCTAGCAATGAGTCCATGCCCCAAAGTGGGTTGCATATTCGAGAGACTCACCCAACAATAAAACGATTGCGACTGCTTCCACTTGTCTGCTCTGTGCCATAGTGTCAGCTGTTGAGGTTGACGGGTCTTCTGGAAATGCTCACCTCTTGCCATCGGACTCCGGATTTATAACATTCGGCATTGCGTTGTAAGCAGAAAAACTCATTTCAAGACTTTCCCCCTCAACTGTTGTTGTGGTGGTCGCTTTTCCGCTGAGAGCAGCAAAAACTCGAAACTCTTGCCGCAAATTTGGATTTCAATGCTATTAACCAAAAGCCCGATAAAAATAGAAAAAATCTCTCGAAATTCTCTTCACAAGTGTCAGACTTTTTGGGTTTTGAATGGACAAGTAAGAAAATGGAACTTGGACTCTATGAAAATTAAAACTCATCCAGCGCAGACACTCGACTTTTCAAAGAAAGTCTTTGAAACAGAGTTATTAATAGTTTTTTAAGGTCAACAACCTTTCTAAAATTTTAATACCACGTATTATGATTTAAGAAAAATTAATTTAAACAATTTAAAAAAAATTAAAACATACATTTAATTATTTTATTTCTTTTCTAAGTGAAACATGATTTTATAAATATATTTTTTATAGTATATTAAAATTATATATTAAAATAAAAAAAAAAGATTTTATGGATTATAAATCAGCATTGGCCTCTAACCCAGTCACTTAATAATTATTTAAACTATTACCTATATTTAATTAATTTCCAAAGAAGCAGGTAGCAAAACTATGGCAATTGTCAAAAGCCAATGCTGGTCTATGAGGATTTAATTCTTTAAAAATTTTAAAACAATGTATTTTTTTTTTAAGTTTTAAATTTAAAATTTTTAAAAATATAAATTTGTAGGCACATTAAATTTGGTTAAAAAAATACAAAAAGTGGTTACTGGCGCCATCTATGAATTAAATTTGGACTCCGAAAAAAGTGTCGAATGAAAATAGAGCATACTTTTGGGGTTCGCAGCGTAAGCAAATCGCGGCTTGAACTTAAAACTGTGATGGGTAGAAGTAGCTTTAAAAATTAAGTATTTTAATACTTAATAAGAATAGTTATTTAAATAACGACGAACCTGACTTCAATGGGATTTATAAAATTAAAATTAAATTAGCCAAAACAATTGAAAAAACCCTCAAACAAATACAAAACTTAGAGTTAACTACAGTCATTAAAAGTTATGCATAAATTTATAAATAAGCAATGATTATGACATTATATTATACGAATGTGAAATCAATCACGGTTCCAACTATAATTCCAGTATGATGATTGAAAGCTTTTGTCTTAGACTAAATACCCGTTTTCACGCAAGCCGCATGAATAGTCAATCAATTGGAAACGAGCTGTCAATGAGTTTTTGATACGCCTGACATATATAATCACGAAATGTATAAACCCGCTGGCCATGCCTCTCTACATGGAGCCCAATGTTTACACTTAGATAGTATTTACTATCCACAAACATAACGTATCCACGTATAAATAATAATAATAATATATCTATTATCTAACGATCGTGTACCGATGTCATTCAAGTTCAAAGTCAAACGAAAGTCGCAGCATTGCGTTTAATACGGAGAGACGATATGAAACAAGAAACAAGAGTGTGAATAAAATATTCAACGATCTCAGAAGAGGGAATTATATTTCGTAATTGATGCCTTTATGTATCATTTGCCTCTTGGCACCTGCACGCGAAGCCGTTGATCATCGCCATTAACCGCTTAAACACGTTTCGACTCTGAACTGTATAATTGGGGTTTATAGCCGGCAACGTTCCGATATTAAAATTCATATTATAAACGCGAGACGCCTTTTTTGATGCCCGAAAACATATGTAACACTCGATTTATTGGCACCCAACTTTGGGGGCACATCCGCGGCACACGACACCTTATCACTGACTAAGCCAGCTGAATCATTTAATCGAGTCTGAATATATATATGCATATATGTATATTTGTCAGATGAGCAATTTAATTATTTAAATGCAACATCATTTTTAATGGGTAGTAAAGTGAGTATTGAAAACATTCTGTATTTATTATTAAGTCTCAGACAGCTCGGCGTTGCTTCCCCGTTTCGTAGGGGCAGGAAATGAATTAAATTTCAGTTAAATATGTTCCGAATAAAAGTAAATAGTAAAATTTGGAACCGAATCTCTGAATCACAACAGGAAAAAAAAAACAAAGGCTCTCATCTATTCATGATTTATCACATAGTCAAAGGGCCCAAACAAAAGACGACGTAAATCACATGTAGGTGATAACAAAGACGTTGACGGGGACTCTTAACGTTTTTACTTTTCTACTTTTTTTCTTTTAAGCCTAAAATAAAAGATACCCGGAAAAGAAGATCTATTCAAATATCACCTAAACAAATTAGAGTCTTTGAGATGTCAAAATTGGGAATCATATCAATTTGGACTCTAAAAGCTCTAAATTCCCCGACGACTCTGTCAAAAGTTTCCTTCATTCCCACATTTCCACATCGTCCATTTGTGAGCCACCCTAATGGTTAATTAATATGGAACACGCGAGCCTTATATCGACTCCAGTACATGGCTAAGACGCTTACATTCCATATGGGACATTTATATGGAAATAAGATTCTTCACGCCCACTACCAGGGTACCTCAGCCCTCCCCCCCGTCAATCCCACCGCCACACGTGAAGCGAATTATGCGCGCTTTGTTTGAGATGCTCATTAGATGAGACGTGAAATTTTCTCAAGCTATGGCAAATATATTTTTATCGAAACGTTAATGGAAACTACAAATACTCATATATATACATACATATATATGTATATGTATATGTATATGTATATGTATATAGATGATAAAGTAAAGCGACATATCACAGGGTTTAACATAACTAAAATGCGGTTGAGACTAGACAATAAAGTCGATGCGACTGTTCTCTCGGGTGATCAGGAAAGGACGCTGCTCGGTGGGGCAATTGAACTTTTCAAAGAGATGTGTATTGAAGCCGCTCTTCTCGCTGGGCATTTCCAACATATTGTTCCACACGGCATTGGCAGCTGCGGCATGACCACGTTGACTCAGATGAAAGCAGTCCTCCGAAAAAAAGCGAGTATCCGTTTGACCCGAACGCGTTCGCGGGAAGTCATTGAATTGGGAAAACGGCTGAATGTTGATGGTAAAAGTCTGGGAAGGATTGTTTATGGGATCAGTAGGATATCGAATCTATGAGATATTCCTATTGGAATGGAAAGACGCACCTCTGTATTAAACTCCGTTCTATTGACGATTTCATAGTCCTTGGCTATCCAGCGTTTCATGATGCTCTCATAGTAATCCAAGTGCTCCTTGCTTTTGCCCAACAAGCAGGGGCACTCGAAACGCAAGGTGCTGTGGCACAAGGGTGGCAAGCCGGATAAATTTGTGAGGAATCGCAGATTAGGCGCGGGCACCACATTAAGTATAAGGCGTGGCACATTATCCCTTAGATAACGATAGGTCTTAAGCATATTCCGCTCATGCCAGGAGACTGTCAAGTCTGGATTTGGATAGTAGCAAATGTCGGCGCAGAAGTCGTTGTTCCCAATGAACAAAGTGATCAGTTTCCAGTGATGAGTCATGTTCACATTGGGATCATGCTGCATGCGCTTAACCAGCACTTTGGCCATGTATGGCATATCCCTGGACATGGCCGCCAGCTCGGCGACATTGAAGCGCGATGTGCGATCTGTGGATAAGCCATCCTTCACCGAATAGCCATACAGATTGTGATTGAACTCCTTGAGAATGTTGGGCAGTGTTAGATACTTGCGCCAGTTGTACTGTCCACCGATGGACCAGACGACGCCGCGGTTCTCGACGGTCACATGCAGCAGATTGCTGGCAAATATGCCATTGCCGGCTGTTAAGGAGTCGCCCATGGCACCAATGATATCTATATCACCGGGTCGCAATCGATGGACACTTGTTGGTCGCTCGTCACTGCGACGTCCGGGTCCGTGTTCCGCATCGCAGAATTGCAGTAGAGCCCGGGTACGTGGATTGGAGATTTGGGTTTTCTAAAAGGGAAGCCACAACACCGAACGGGGGTTACTATGTGCATGAGATGATCTTGTGGTGCTCCAACTTACACCCACATTACGCACGCGCTGCACGTTCGCCGTATCGTCGCCGGATCGGCCGGTGAAGGCCAAGCCAAGCAATCGCAGTGGCCTATAAGCATTCTTTAGAGCCACATCCAATGACGTCCGCTGTGACGTCGCACGACCAACGGAGCCCAGTAAGAGCAGGAACAGTGAGAGTCGCCTCAATGACGTCGTGATCATCTTGTTCGACAACTAAAACGAATCCAAGATCAACGCTTGAGTGGAGTGTCTTATGGGGAATGATAAACTCTTGGTTTCAGCAGTGACGTCCTCGATACTGAACCAGTTCTCTGAAGATGCTACGTTACAAAGACGCGTCGGTACATGGCCAGTTTATTAACCTTTCGGCGATTGTTTTGATTTGGTTTTTCGTCCAAGTGTATTGCCCAGTCAACTTGGTTGGGCTAATTTTTGGCATTTAGCATTAAAGAATCTTGAAAAAAAAATTATGCAAATTTATTTTGAAAACTGTTCCGCTCAGAAGACCAGTCATTTGTTGGGTAGTAAAAAAAAAGCAGAGTCTATAAAAGCAATAATCTCAAATTGTCTTCTGTTTGGGATAATGATCTATAGGAACATAAAATAAGTCAGGTGTTGGCATTGAAATGAAAGAGGAAAAATATCTCTAAAGCGTGCTTCGGGCTAAAAAAACAATCCAACTAAACGCATTTTCCAAAACCTGTCTATCAATTTTACAATTTGAACCGCTTTAAATTTTTGTCTATTTTGGGAATCGATATTATTAAATTAACACACGCTTCCAGTAGATGAAATGTGTTGGGGGCAAAAAAAAAAAAAAAAAAGTAAAGAAAAAAGAAAAAGAAAAATAAAGAAAAAAAGAAAAAGAAAAAGAGGCAAAAATGATATTTATTTTATAATGGGTCGGTCGGTTGACAGGCGGAAGTACCGGAAGAGTAATCTGAACAAGCGATACGCATTTGCACTAAATACCTTGCTAGACAGCGTGCTAAATCTAGTTGTTATCAGGTTTCATACAGATTTTGTTTCCTTTTCGCATAATGCACAATGTTGCCAAACAAAAGACTGAGGAAACGAACGCGCCGAGCAGATGCAATCGGAACTGTAAATCGGGCTTTAATTAGCGCCGCATGCAAATTAGAATACCTTTTTTTAAAAATCCAATCCTTTCCAATATATACAAATTATATGCCACTGTATATATATATATATATATATATATTGGAAAATATATGTATGTGTATGCAGATGTATGTTTATTTAGAAGCTCCGATTTAATTAATTAGATATTTAATTTATGTTTGAAATTTCTTAGATATTATAATATATATATATATATATATATATTTTATTTAGAACGGTAAATCTTGCAACTATCCGACGAATTGCACAATTACACAACACAGGGAACCCGGCGCGATTTTCGATCTTTTGGAAATATATTAAATATCTGTAGCCCCAGAAGGCAGCGCGTCCGGCTTCATCGATCGCATAGAATCAACTGCTCGGTAGAATTTTTGATTATGTTGATTTTATATGGATAGCCCACAGAGAAACGGGCTGCGTACTACGCATAGAATAATATGGAAAGCAACTATAAAAAAAAAGTTCGTACGAGTATACGAAACACGTAAAAAGATCAAAATACAACACGAAGCTAGTACAGATTGTACGGGTCAGTTTGGCGGACTCTGAGATATCCTACAATTTAAAATACGTTAATAATCAGCTTAACTGTATTATGTAGATGGAGACCAGTATGGGTTTATCTCTAGATCATAATTCGGTACAAGTTTATCTATCACTAAGTCTGTTTATAAAAAATGATAATCGCTCTTAGGGTTCTTTAAAGATTCAGGTTTTTGTTTAAATAAATTATGTTCTGGCATTTTAAAGATATGACATAAGAGTAATATTATTTTGAAGAGCACTTAAGATAATAATTTTATTTTAATATACCCATTCGGCTCTTAGATATATAGTGTGGATATAAAAGTGTATAAAATGTTTCCATATATAGATATACCTGAGGATTGTCTCTCTCCAATTCACACACAGTAAACACATGGGCACATCAACTGGATGGGGCAACGAGCCGGTCGCATAGTCGAAGTATCATCGTAAATACTGAAATTCACTTTCGTTCGGTTCATAAAAATAGTTTTGAGGCAAACCCAACGGTGTTCCACTTACCAGACGCACTCATGGCTGGGCGATCCCGAGATCGGCAGACACAATTAAGAGTTGTTAAACGGCAACGTCAATGGCAACGGCAACGGCAACAGCAATGGCAATGTCAATGGCAACGGCAATGGCAACAGCAACGGCAACGGCATTAAGTGCATAAAGAGGCTCGTTCGATGTCTGATCCCCAAACAAAAGAAATGAAGAACTAGAACTCACCGACTTTATGGGTATATTCGTGTTCAATGTCTGCAATATTTAAAAATAGATGCCCATTTAGTGCTGGTCTACGGATAAAGTCATAAATAAGAGGCGGACACATGAGTCGTACGTGATATGTGATATGGAGATGCTGATATTTTCTTCTTTTTTTTTATTTTTTGTTTAACCGCAGATTCATATAATTTATTGCTGCTAATTGGCATTTGTTGATGTTATCTTTGGGAAAGCAATTAAAAATACCCGTATAGTGAATGTACTCTGAACCCGTGAAGCTCGACATAAACTATAGACAAAGGTATTAATTTGATTTGAGCTCTGTGCACATATAGGTGGAGTCCAATCTGAAGAATGCACTTATTGGTCGCCCAATCCTTAAAAATACGAATCGAACTTGTTACTCGTAAATGCCTTTTAGTAGTTTGCACATTTATATGTACATTATATGTTCATGTATGTACGAACATATCTTTCATCTTTGCCAGGCACCCTCGACATGACAACCACTTCCACTTCCTCTACAAACGATCCAGTATTGCCATTGGATAACCTTGTCTCAATATAACACAATAATAATAACGGCATGAAGCAATTAAAACAAAAACAAAAATAAAACAAAAAAAATATAAAAAAAAAATTTAAAAAAATAAAACGAAGAAGCAACAACTTGTTTTAAATGAACAACACCAGAAATAAGAAGGAACCGCCTTTAACGACATGACAACATTTGTGGCATCAACTTCTTGCCTGTAAGTGAAACGAAAAACGATGACGTAGGTAAGTAAACTAACTTGTTAAATCATTTAGTGTATACTACATATCAATTATTTCGAATATGGTATGTTCTTAAAGTGGCTATAGACTTTAATGGTACCTACCTTATATTAACAATAAGGAAGAACAGACAGGAATTTAATTGCCATGCCAGGACCATGGGCGGTGCCACTCGTTTATTAGTGACGAAAGGTAGTGATTAAGTATTTTATAAATATATTCATATTCTTGAAAACATCATTAATTTTATAGCTAATCGGCAATATGTTTTGTTTTATTCTATTTATCAGTATTTTAATCAGAAGTGAAATTGTTCCCTTACTTTGAGCTATTTCAATTTATTTATAGTAAAATTATATCATATTCCTCTCAATAAAATTTGCTTTACTCGATGTAATATTTTTAAAATTATAGAAATTTATTGTTATCGAAATCTTATCACCAAATTGTAGCTAAAATTATCGAAATAAAAGGGCTTGCTAAGCTATCGTTTGAGTGCAGCTTGTGACGTCACACTTGACGAGCTCGCTCAAGCCAGGCATGATTACTGCTCACTTTGCAGTTTAAACTATTATTTTATGTTTTATTTTTAAATTATCACAACTAACATTGCATTATTTTAACCTTCATTAATATAGCAATGATTTCAATAACTATTTTAAAGAAATCATCAAGTTAAGTTTGTAAAATCACGCTTTCCATCCTTAACTATCACGTGACAGTAAAATATCGATATATATACTCGCGACTCTCATTGTAGTAAAATGGGAGTTGTGACGTTAACTTTTAATAAAAATCTACATTAAGTAATAACATAAAAAATATTGAGGCTGATAATCAGAACAAGCAGCACATTAACCTGCGCCAGCAGCTACATAAACAACTACTAAGGTTGAGTGCGTTGAAGACGCATTAAAATAAATATAGACACGCTAGCCGGCAAAGGATAAAAAGAGCAACAATAAAATTCATAAAATGCGTGCTTTAAGATACATGGGCTGGATAACCGGGTGTTCGGTATTTACAGCTTTTATATCAATTATATGGCAGGCATTTATCTCCTTACAAGCGCTGAAAAAAGCCACCGTGCTATTAACAGGTCTCTTAGCCATTGAAAGCGGCCTTAAGAGATCCCCACTTGAGCCGGCGCTTAAAGTAGCCGTCGGCTATGGAGCTTGTACTGACTTACAAGTCAATGCAACAGATTTTTTTGAAACCTACTACAACTCGGGAGTACAAAGCTTAAGTACCGATTTGTCAGCAAACGATGTGAACAACGAAAATGAGCTACTTCAATCATTTGCCTATTACTTCAAAAATGGAGCTGCAGCGGAGTAAGTACATTCAATATGTAAACAATGGAATTAATATTTTTTTTAATCTATAGACTAAACCACACCCCTTTAAGTAATGTAACTAAAATAATATTTCTTCCCTTTTAGACGTGTTATATCCAATAGCACATTGTTTAATAAGCTAATTGGTTACGCTAAACAGATAAGCAAGGATCGTATTCATTGGTACATGGGTGGTAATGCGCCATTAATGGCAGTTCGATTCGTAATGGAGGGAGCAGACGTTCTCCTGGGCGCACACATGTCCAAAAAGTATGTTTCCTTTAAATAAAGTATAATTACTTACTTATGAATTGGTAATAAATAAAAAAAATACGTTTCAGATTACGTCCACTTCTGCCCAAGCAAATACAACTGGCCGGTGAAGAGATATCTGAGGACGATATCCACCTGATACTTGAGTATAAAGCTGGTGATACATGGGGATCATTTAAAGCGCCTCGTGCAAATCGTTACATACTCCACAACGACAGGAACAATCCGCATTTAAGATCAGTCGAGCAGCTGACGTCCGCATTGAAGGAGTACCATCCACAGTTGCTTGTTGTGAGCGGCCTGCAAATGATGGATATGTTCAAATTTCGTCCAGGTGTTCGAGAGGCTCGACTAAAACAGGTCAAAATGCAGCTTACTAGTCAGCCGCAGGACACGCTGCATCATTTTGAACTTGCCAGTTACGTGGAGCTACAATTGTTGCAACAACTGCGTCACTTCGTATTGCCCTATGTAGACTCATTGGGCATGAATGAACAGGAGCTGACGAACTTACGCCAAGTGCTTCAACTTGGTCGCACCACGCTAGCAACCGACTGGAATCCACGAATAGCTAACACTCTGGATCAAATGCGGGAGGTATTTATCAGTCTACTAGAAGATTATCATGGAAAGTCAAAACATGACCAACGACGTCGCCAGGTCTCCCGAATACATGTTCATACGCTAGCCTACCAAGCAATTCTCACCGTTGCCAATTCCAAGTGGAAAAATACTCGTGCTGCTGCAGCTAAAGCGGCATTAACTGCCCATCGTTACGTTTGTAAATCTCAGTTTGTAAGTTCTTTTTTCATATTATCATATTTAAATTACTTTTAGAAAAATCGTAAATATTATTTTTATAATTTTATAGATCAATCCAGAATCTGTGCTGCTCGTACTGGACGACAGCTTTGCCACATCTGCTCAGGACAAAGCACCACGGATGCAAATGAACTCATTAAATCCTGTACCCTGTTGGCAAGAATACATACAATATGGAGCCGATCTGCAAAGGATTGAAGTAGAGATATGTGTGGCGCCCGTGCTGGTATGTCGAGTCGCTAAGAAAACAGCAGGCGCTGGGGATAATATATCCGCGTCAGGATTAGCGGCTCAGCTGTGAGACAAGAGAAAATGTATAAGTTTGAAATCGACGATAAAAATTGGGACCGGGAAGACTGCTTAGTATTTAAACGTTCACATTTACATTCCAAATTGAATAGTAACCCTTAAAAATTGAAACCCACTTTCAGGAAATATTCCCTGTAAAATACTGTTTACAGACACCCTTTACTCGGCATGTTTAGCACCTTAGTGACCTTAGAAACGCGTTACCTTCAGTACATGAATTACATTCGCCAACAGCTGACCATAAATTGTTGGGGCTATGTACTTCATTCAGAACGGAACAACGATAATGTTGGCTCAAGGCCTTAGTACATATCTAAAATTGTTTGCAGGAGAAAACATGAAAGTCGCAGAAAAACAAGTACTTTTTAATTGAGAGGAATTAATTTCCTTGTTTGGTTTCGTGCTTATTTCTAAGTTGAATCTCTGATGTCAATGTATAACTAACTCATAATTATTTAATGTGTTCAAAATTATTCCTGAGATGCATAGAAATGCTACCTAGTCTAAGTTTATTAGTCATTATTTTTCGGTACTGTATCGATATCAATTTCCTACTTACAATTTGTTTTGCGCACTTGATTTTAAGCAACTATGGACAATGCATATAATATATGTGTAATAAAATTCCTGTTAAAAACTTAATAAAATGATTTAGTATTATATTTTATTTTTAACAATCAATAATAATATATATATTCATAAATGTTTTACTTCTTACAAAACTTAAAAATAAAGGGGCGGGATGCGATAAAACAAAATATAGTTCGCTGCTTTGTGATAACAGAACTCGCTATCAAAAATTTTAAACGTGCGAGAAAATACATCGTATAGACACGATAAAAAACGTTTTCTGTGATATATTTATTATATATACTTTTAACTATCGATTCATCGGTAAGCTCGATACAACCGTTCGAGAAATTTCGCTAGCATTTGCAGTCGACGTCTCGCCGCTTGAATTTTCATTACGCTGAAAAAACGTGTCCGTCGCGGTAGATAAATTGAAGCGGTTAACAAACTACATTATTAAAATAAGTGTGAAGCGGTAATATAAAAAATACTTACTAAAAATGTACGCAAACATTAAAATTGAAGTTATCATTATAAAAATGTACCCAACACACTTCGATAACTTGTGTTTGTTAACCATTTTTACACATTTTCAATCATAAGGCGACAGCCCACAATCAAATTCATAATTAATATTTAAAATTCTAAATCAAAGTAGTTCTTGAAATAATATGTCAGTTAAACTAAATTTAACTTGTGCCTGTGCGTATGTGCAAAAGTGAATATGTAAACTAATTTTTCACTTTACTTACAGTTGCTGGGAGAAAAGCCGCCCCACAGAACACAAAGAAGAAAACTAGGCAACAAAGTCTAACCAAATAAGTAGTTCAACTAAATCAATCAAACGAATCGACAGTCAAAACTTGAAAATGTCTGTGATTGGCATCGATTTCGGTAACGAGGGCTGCTATGTCGCGGCAGCCAGGTCTGGCGGTATTGAGACTCTCGCCAATGACTACAGCCTGCGTGCCACACCGTAAGTACCTTTTATCCAAACGTTGCGCATAATTTTAATTATTGCTGTTATTGGCTTTTAGCAGAAGCTTTTTAGTTTATTTATGCATAATAGTTGCCCTCTTTCTTTGAGGTTATGTACGAATGTAAGTCATGCCCATCAACTGAAATGTGTATATGTGTATATGTGTTCGTGTGTTTGTATGCGCGCCTAGAAATTTCCAGAGTGTTGTCACTGGTAACGTTAATGATGTGAAAAAGAATGTATTAAACTATACAGAAATATGTATGTACATACAACATACAATGTGCATATGTATTTACGCATGCAATTGTGAGCTGATTGCTAGGCCTAAATTTGGCTATAGCTGCGCTCCATAAAAAGCACTGCAAATTAATGAGTGGCAGCTTTGAAATGTTGCATCGTGCGCTATGTTCCATATAAAATGAGGTCTGTCCCAATTTTTGACTAACATTCTTAATTTATAAATCTTTAGACTGCGTGGGCGCGATTTCCACATTTGCAAATATGTTATTTTTTTTTTCTTCATCAATTTTGGTCAGTATGCGCACATACACACTTACGCACATCATCGCATGCGTCATGCGGTCGGTCAATAGGTAGCAGCATCAAAGAAGAGAGCGCGAAATTGAAGCAGCTGTTGTGCTGAACAGAGCAGGAGACTCGAACGTTTTTCCAATCATTCGCATTGTAGTTGTCAGAGTTTAAAATATAGCCGGCAAAATGATCTCTCAATGATATAAGTGTGTATGTATTTACACATATACGGTAACTTGTACATACATATGTTGATTCATAAATACATACATATAACAACATGTGTTTGTGTGTACATCATGTGTATGAGTATGACCATGCGATTGAGTTTGTTGTGGCAACACTTTTGGCCATATTTGACGCGATGCTTTTGATTTAGAATACCCTGTGTCAATAAAATTTTATAGAAGGCCGCCCGCCACTTGTGCGGTATATTGTGGGAAAAGTTGTGGAGTCCCCATTTAGATTAACCTTTTAATATCTTAGAACCTAGGACTTTATCTGTAACCTTGTCCGCATATACTTAAAACCTTCCAGAATTTCCAGAAATTTCGACGAACTATGAGTCTTATTCGTGAATCGATAAACGACCGTGAATAGCAGCGAATATTTATTGCAACAGAAAATAGGTATTAACATGAATGGGACAATTTTAAAAACTGCTTCTGTTAGTTGGCAATTAATCAATATTATAAAACTGTTAATAACATGAATGACTTAAGAATGAGAACTGCAAGAAAATGTTAATATCATAAAATCGTTGAATTTTCTTTGCCCAATGAAAATCTAATTTTTGTCTTATTTTTCTTAAAGATCATTTGTGGCTTTTGATGGAAAGAAGCGAATCATCGGCGTTGCGGCCAAAAACCAACAGGTGACAAATATGAATAACACAGTTGGTGGCTTCAAACGTTTACTTGGCCGCAGATTCAACGATCCACATGTACAACACGAACTTAAGAGCATTCCAGCGCGCGTGGAGGCGCGAAACGATGGTGGCATTGGCATTAAAGTCAACTATTTAAATGAAGATCAGCATTTCGCTCCGGAACAGCTTACAGCTATGCTGTTTACCAAACTGAAGGAAACTTCTTCAACGGCATTGCAAACACAGGTTAATGACTGCGTCATTGCTTGCCCAGTGTTCTTTACCAATGCTGAGCGTCGGGGTCTTCTCGATGCCGCACAAATTGCCGGTCTCAATGTGCTCCGCTTGATGAATGAGACAACGGCCACGGCGCTTTCTTATGGCTTTTATAAGAATGATTTGCTAGAGGATAAGCCACGTAATGTTGTCTTTGTCGATTTTGGCCACTCGTCGCTGCAGGTCAGCGCCTGTGTTTTCACCCAGGGTAAATTAAAGATGCTTGCAAGCAGCTGGGATCAAATTGGTGGACGCGACTTTGATATGGCACTAGCTGATCACTTCAGCAAGGAGTTCCTTGATCGTTACAAGATTAATGCGAAAACCAATCCTCGTGCACATCTGCGTCTGCTTACCGAAATTGAGAAGCTAAAGAAGCAAATGTCAGCTAACAGCACCAAACTTCCATTGAACATTGAGTGCTTTTTAAATGATGTGGATGTCACCTCCTCCATGCAGCGATCACAAATGGAAGAGCTTTGTGCTCCCGTTCTGGAGCGCATTGAAAAGACCTTTGTAAAGCTCCTGGCCGAATCGAAGCTTAGTCTTGACGATATTCATTCAGTTGAAATTGTGGGTGGAAGCACTCGCATTCCAGCGGTCAAACAACTTATTGAAAAGGTGAGTTCATTTCATTGACAAAATTGATTGTGGGTCTAAGTTGATTTGTTTTTCCGTTTAGGTGTTCAATAAACCGGCCAGCACTACACTTAACCAAGATGAGGCTGTATCACGTGGAGCTGCTCTTTTGTGCGCCATAATGTCGCCAGCAGTGCGTGTACGAGAATTTGGAGTGGCTGATATACAAAACTATTCAGTGAAAGTGTTATGGGATGGAGATAGCGCCACCACAAACGGTGAAATTGAAATCTTCCCACAGTTCCATCCGTCTCCGTTTTCCCGACTGGTGACCATTGCACGCAAGGGTCCATTCAATGCAACCATATTGTATGGCCAGCCAGTGCCGTATCCAGATCAAACCATTGGTGTGTGGAAAATTAAGGATGTGAAACCCAATGATCGTGGCGAGAGCCAAGAAGTGAAACTCAAAGTGCGCATCAACTATAACGGCATAGTTTTAATATCTTCAGCCACACTTGTGGATCGCAAAGAGCTAGAAGAGCCTACTGGCGCAGGGGAGCAGCCTGCTGTCGATGAGAAAAACTCAAATGAGCAGGTTCCTAACGCTGGTGACCAAGCAGAGACCCAACCAGAGGTAAGTCCTGATCCCCAAATCGCTTTTTTTCCATTTAACATTAGCAACTCTCTTCCTATCATCTGTTGTTGTTGCTTAGGTGCTGCTGTATTTTCGCAGTTTTCTAACCCTTTCAAGTGATTTTCCTCTTCTAACCACTCAGATGCATCATATCAATCAGAATATCATTTGTTCACTCTTCTTCTTTCGTTTGTTGCTATTTTCGTTTTCGTTTCCGTTTCCGTTTACAATGTTTTCATTTCGATTTCTTTGGCGGGAATGAAAACATTGCCTTTTTTGGTTTATATTTCTTTTTTTTTTTGTTTTTTGTTTGTAAAGTAACAAATTTTATTAATTTGTTGACAATCAAAAATTGAGTCTGGAGATCCCAGGACGTAAAATTAATCAATTAGTCAGGTCAAGATGATTATATATACCCAGTATTATGATAAATATGTAGAGCCATGAAAGTCAATTACGATATTTAATTAAATTAATTAAATACACAAAGTAAATAAATAAGTATATGTAATATTTAAGTATAAATTTTTATTTTTTTTATAATTCAATTGATGTCCATCAATTTTAAAGCAGTCATAGTAAAATTTAACGAATTAGGCTAAAATTTATTTAAGTCTCTTATAAACCCGAGATTACGATTATTTTTTGAGTTTTTGTATTAAACGTAGTTATTTTTTTGGGGACAGTTTATTTATTATTTTTTTTTTTAAAACCTTTTCAAGTAACACGGGTCATAAATCAGCCATAAACTCGTCTCGTCTCCAATCGTTGTAGTTGCTATTGCTTTTTTTTTAATATTTAATCGTACATTTTAATTGTACCTGTATTGATAAATATAAACATATATGTATATGTGCAAATATATTTATGTGTGTAAATAAATATATATAATATATATATATATATTTATATATACATGAACCTATCCATATATACATATGGAAGCAAACATATACATATATAAAACTATTACTACTACTGTACTACTGTTACCCAAACATTGGATATTGTGCGCTCGCGTTTTGATCTCTCTTAGGCATATTGTGAGAATGAGGATGATAATACAACAGCCTCATCACCCGGCGGACAAGGGTGGGCACAACGGGTCAAGGGCTGGTTTGGTTCGGTACGTTTTAAAATTTAAAACAGATAAGAACATTAATGCAATTTTAATTTAAAATATAATACCCAATATTGAGAAAATATTAAGAAATTGGAAATGTTGTCTTATGAGAAAATAGCAAGCACAAAATTATTGCGCTCTCTTTTCCCACCCAACCACCGATAATGATAAATCGAAAGATGAAGACCGCTCATAAGCCGCCTACCCTGTGTGCTCCTACAAGAAACAATATAGAAAAAAAAAAACTAATAAAAAAAAGTTAATTTAAAAATAAAAACAAAGCGAAAAAAAAAACATTTAAAAAATATTATTGCTTACACAATTTGCCTAATACTTATATATTTTATTTTTGTATCCATTTAAATATCAATTTTATTTTTTTTTTTTACAAAATACAAAGTAAACCAAAAAATACGTTCTACAAATGCGCCTCTAATCCAATAAAACGCCACTCGTATTATATACACGATCACGATATATCCTGCTCATATTGTAGGCTGTTGCTTGAGCTGTTTTTCCTCTTCGCTTTGTTGTTGTTGTTCAGCTTCGAACTATTTCCTCTTTCTATTGGCTCTAAGAATTGGAAAAGTATTGAAAATTTAATTATATAACAAATTAATGCAAAACTTGATATCACTTTGTATTTGTTTCTCTTTTTACCCACAGGGCACTGAAAAAGCAAAGAAGAAAACTACAAAGGCTACTATTGAGCTGCCAATGGATGTGTCCACTCATGGTTTCAGTTCAACCGAATTAGGTAATTATATACAACAAGAGAGCAAGATGATAGGCAATGATCAAAAGGAGACGGAACGAATTGATGCCAAAAATGCACTGGAAGAGTTTGTTTACGATATGCGCAACAAACTACAGGTAATTTAATAATTACAAATCCAGATAGAAGAATAGCTGACTAATCATTCTTTTCTTAATCAATTACAGGGTGGATCACTTGAAAATTATGTGGTGGAATCTGAGCGCGAATCAATTGTGCATCAGTTAAACGAACTTGAGGACTGGCTGTACGAGGAAGGTGAGGACTGCGATCGTGAGACTTACACCAACCGCCTGGTGGCACTGCAACAAAAAACCGATCCTATCAAGGTCCGTGCAAGCAATTATGAACAGTGTCCAGCTGGATTTGAGGAGCTTAGCAATAGCATTGCAATTGCCCGGCAGGCATTGGCCGAGTTCCGCAAGGGTGCGCCCAAGTATGACCATCTGACGGAAACAGAGTTTATAAATATTTGTGAATCTGCGGACAAGGCGCAAAAATGGCTAGACACCAATCTGTCGAAATTTACTCAAGCGCCAAGAACCTCTGATAGTCCCGTTCAAGTATCGGCTCTATACTTTGAGGTGCAATCCTTGAACTCTTGCGTCAACTCGGTCATTACACGCGCTAAGCCGAAACCACCACCAAAATCAGCGACACCGCCCAAAGATGCTGCAAACACGGATCAGAACGGTGGCGAGCCAAGCTCAGGTGGAGACAAAATGGATATGGACAACAATGCACAGAACGCAGAAGCTGCTATGGATGTGGAGTGAAGTGGTGGTGTATACTGTGCGTCGCCTGCAGTATATATATAATGTATTTTTAATATGTATGGTATTGGCTAACGATAAACAACGACAAAAACATGAACATACCCATGAACATCATGAACAGCAGCAGCAGCAATCCACAAGAGAATCTGAAAAGTAGAAAAACAGAAAAACAGAAAAACAAAAAAACCGATAAACCGATAAACATAAACAGAAAGAGAAAGAGAAAACCAACAAACATAACAACATAAACAGAAAAAATCAGAAAAAAGGAAATTCATCTTAAAATTAACCGTACGAATACAAAACAAAAAAACAATATTTGTATATGCTATATGCAGTGGCAAAACTGTAAACATCAAAACCCAAACAAACCACACAACCACACCACCACACCCCCCTACAAGTATAAGCTCATAAAAGAAACGATCTGAGAAAATGCAGCAGACGAATGGCAGGCAGAGTATATGACATAATTAGTGGCAGGGATAGACAGATCTGCTGCATAGATGCAAAAATTAAAAACAAACTTCTAATTGACCATTTTGCAAATAGTTCAATAATAACAAAAACAAAAATAAACTAAATAAATGAATGGAATTCAAATAATCAAATAAAACAATAATTATGATTCCAAAAGCACTAAGCAATTTATTTTTCTTGTATACTTGTTAGGAGATTAATTTAAGTTTAAACATTGTGTTAATTTGAAATTTTGACACAGTTTTTTTTTTATTTTTCTTTATCGCATTATTAAATTGTGACTTTAGTGTTGAATTTTACTCGAAACTTTTTATTTCAGTCAAAAGCGTATTTTTAATTAAAGTATTTTCAATAATTATTCTCTAATCTGTAACGAAATTGGAAGTCAAACTTTATATACTAACAACTGGCCACTCCTATTGCTGAAATAAACATAAACTGTTTAATTGAAATTTCTAGTTAGTCAAATTGATTTTCTAATCAATGGGAAGCGAATTAAAATGTAGATAAGGCAATTAATTTCTTAACTCATGGAATATAACTAGACTGACGAATTTCCGAGCAGGTGGAAGCAATATTTTTGCAATTCTCAATATATGCAGCTCCATTTAGAGAATTATATATAGCTCAATAAATAACACACACTCTCCATGATATATATATACATATAATATATATAATAATTTGCCATATATGATCATTTGAGCGAGTCGAGTGTACTGTACCAGCGAGCTGTAGAAACGATTTAATAATTCTTATCCGTTTTGTTGCTGCCCCTAAAATAAATAAAACTTTGACGTAATCAAATCAGTATTTTCATTTTTCTACTTTAAACATGGGAAAGCTTTAGAGCCTGAGTGAGTGCTTGCTTGCCTGGGAACTGCACTTCCCGCCGAACGAACAAGGGGCCTGCTGGCCATCGACGGACGAGATCGTAGCTTAGCTTAAGACTTGGTATGCCAGGCTGTGCCGCGACATAGCTGCATCCAGAGAGTACCAAATACAAGAGGCGGTGGTACTCTCTGGCTGCATCCTAAGTGTACACACATGTACACACATTCATGTGTGTGTGTGTGGAGTATAGTAATGGATACAATTGGATTATTGGAGGTTGTGTTTAACATGGTGATTATATTTGGATACTTAGTTGCACTTACAAGGTTAGACATGTATATACTTATAAAGGGGAATGCGAATGCGTGGTAAGCGTAGCGGGTTTTATCATAAGTAGGTTGACTAGTGTACACATATGTGTATATCTAAAGACGGCTAGGATTTAGGGTTCGTTGGAGGGCTCCTCAATGCGGTCTAGTTTTATAATTAGCGCATTTATTATGCAGGCGCCTGCCTCTTTGGTGAACCAACAAAGATCATTGAGTAGATGTACAGAAGATTCATTAATAGTTCCAGCGCTGCTGCTACCGCCGCCAGCAGCGGCACTTATATTCGATGCAGCGTCATTGGTAGATTCATTGTCTGTTGTGTTCAGGCTCCGTCTTTTCGCCTCGGTGGCCGATTTGCCTGTGGTTACGCCGGAAATGGACTGACGCCTGACATACACCTCGAATGAGGTGGAGATCCGATGCAGACCCTGTTCCGAAGCATAATGATGCTGCGGCAGCACTGGTTCAATGACAGTGGCATTGGGTGAATAGTAAAGCTCAAGACGTGTGCCAGGCTCATCTTTGTGTGTCGCTGAAACCGTGTCCTCGTCCATTTCAAGAGGAAGTGGCTGCCCACGGTCGAGAATGGCACGTATTTTATCTACGCGCGTTATGTAGTAGAAGGGCAACCAGTCCCCATTAAGGTCTAGGTGCACTTGTGCGGTCGAGGAGCCACCAGCGGATGTGGTCGATGTGTTCAGAGCATTAACAGTTTGCTGGTTAAGTTTAAAGTACACCCAACCTTCCAGTTTGTCGCCGTTGCCGGTGCTGTTGCCGTTGCACTTGGAGCAGAAGCAGATCGGCTCAAGACGTGCATCGAAAAAGGCTTGCGGCAGGACCAGAGAAGCACAGAAGCGTTTAACCTGCTTGAGATACTCGCAATCATTTTGTTCCAGGGCCGCCGCGGCAGCTGCTGCGGTCCGTAACGATTCCCGAGCATTGCTGCTAGAGTTGGTGTCGGATTCCACAGAGTTAAGCGACGAGAGATCTAAATTAAGCAGCGACAGCTGATCGGGCATCAAATGATGCTGCATCCGTGTGTATTCGTTTTGTTGCAGCTGCTGGAGCAACAGCAAGTGATTCATGTAATCAATTTCGTCATCCTCGAGCACATTATCGCCATTCTCACTTGACTGTTCCCGCTCGTTGGTGGCATCTGCCACCGCTTGTGCATTGTTTTCGCTGCGCTCTGTTTCATGAGATGCATCGATTGGAGGTGCAGCTGAATTGGAGCATAATGGCTGCTCATCGTATTCCTTATTGGTATCATATACGACATTCGATGTGTGTGTCTGTCCAGCTACATTGGAGGTACTGGTGCCACCACCCGTTGAGGTGTTCAACGAGTTCTGGAACCGTTGGGTGCTCTGACTCCGTTGAATGTTTAGATTTGTGTTGTGCTGCAGTTGCAGGGATTCCCGTAGACAACTATGGATAAATGCTTAACTTAGGGTATGGATACATTTTTAATGCAGTTATGTACTTACCATGTTGAGGAAGAGCCTCCAAGCTCATTGCGCTGTTGTTCCAGTGTCCGGTTTTTAATGGAAATATTCAGCAACAAATTCTCCGAGACACTCTCCATGACCGACCGAGTCCTGTGGCCCAAAGATTAAGATTGTTTTAAAAAAAAAAATATGTTTGAACAATTGCTGGAGGTCTCAACTTACATGGCGTTTCCAATTGCAGAGGTTGAGGCACCTGTGGGTAGCTCTCTCGCACTATCGCTCAACTGTTCTGTGTCCTTTTCTTTTTCGTGCATCTCTAGATGCGCCTTTTCGCACTGTTGGGGCATATTGTCCAGTTCCAGTGCTTCAGGTGCTTCCAGAATGGGTGTTCCATTGGCATTGCCATTGCGTGCAGCATCGTTTCCAGTAAGCAAGGATATCTTTTCACACTTGCCGTAGATATCAAAAATGGGATAAACATGACCGGGCAAGCCACTGGCCAGATCCTCCAAATTCGTAGCGCCAACCATGATAACTGCAACACAAGTTTACAAGTTGTAAAAAGATTCTATTCATTTAATCATCTGCTGATCTTACTCACCCAACATGCCAGCGTGTGTGAGCGTCATGGTTATCACTGTACTAGCTTGAATGTGTTCGAGAGCTTCGCCATACTTTGAGGGCATGACCTGGCCATTTATGTTAATGTAGTCGTGGGTGGTAAGCCAACAGCCTCGCTTGCAATTGAGCAACGACACCGGCAGCGCTGATGTCTGTGGAGACGAGGCCAGAACGCCCAAGTTTAGAGTACCTTTCCATTTGTTGTTGATGGCGTCCACCTTGATGCTGATGCTCTCACCCTTACAGAGCGGCTTGTTTAGACACACAACAGCTTGGTTGAAAGATTTACTTCGGGACGCGGTGCGTCGATCATCCGATAGTCTAACAAACTTGTTAGATATATCCACAAATTCATAGCATTGAGCCTCCGAATCAATCGACTCCAGCATTGAGCTGTCCTGCTTGTTAAGCGGATCCATGCCGAAGTCCATTGAGTCCTGAAGCCGTAAACTGCAGGGACGTAATGGAGATGCTGGACCCTGAGTCGAGATCACTTGAACAGCCATTGTCGAGCCCAGAAGCTCGGCAACTACATACACATCATTAGGTATGTTGTGGAACTGAATATTTACATTCTCTGAGTTCAGCAGAATGTTTATTGTATTCTCCACGCGTTCCAGAGTTATCCGATCATCGACGCGCAGCCACTCGAGCGACGCCAGCGAGCGTTGTACGCAGTTGGAATTATAGCGGACTTCGTTGCCGCTCACATACCAAACGTTGGCCGGAATGCGCTTTAGGCTTGTGGGCAGCTTTTTGCGTAAGCTATCATCAACCAAGCTTAGGTCTGTGATGCCAATGTTGAGGCAACCTGAAGATGAAAGGATATAACGAAGTGTCCTTTTTCAAATTTTATAAACTTACCGGCAAACATCGGATTGATAGAAGTTAGTTTAATTTCAAACGGCGAGCCTGCGCTCAGTGGATGCTCCGAGAAGACTAAGCAATGGGAGAGGGGTGCTGAAGAGCCGGTATATCGGGATGCTTCAGTCCACTCCTTCGTCAGGGTGACGTTACCCGAAACGCAGGTCCAGCGGTGCTTCGTCTCCAGAGCCGGATGCTGAATAACAGACGTAGCCTGGCAGCTCTGTGAGTTCTCGCTGGTAGCGTACGGAGCTCGTATATCCATTTGGGTTTGGGTCAGATTGACCTGTGCACACTGGCCATAAAGATCAATAATAGCCCAAATGTTAGGGGCATGACATTCTCCAGCCGGACCCTGATCCATGCCATCAACAAAAAAGTGAATCGAGTCGCCGTTACGCATGACGCCGACGCGTGTACCAATGCCAAGTGTATCCAGATCAATTAGCACGTTGGTGCGTATTGTTTTGCGATTGTGAAAGATCATGGGACCACAGAGAATGATTGTATCATTTGCCTCCAAATCTGTTGCATTGGGTGCCAGCTGTATGTCCTCTGGACGTGTCCCGGTAACACCAATTTCAATGTTGCCTGACCAGTGACGCACCATTGTCTCCAGCTCCACCTCGAACAGCTCGCGATTTCGCAGTGGACGATTGCTAAACACAATAGCATCGTTGAACTCCGCAAGGGAGTTGGGACGCGATGCCGTCAGGCCACTATTAGAGATGCTCGCATTGGCGCCATGTATGGTATGAAAACGCAATGGCACTTCGCTGTACAGTGTTGTATTGGAGATGGTGGAGTTGCCCGTATCCGGACTGCCGCATTCTGAGGTGTCAATAATGCTGGCTTGCGCCGCTTGGCCATACAGATCAATAACGCCATAAACACGCTCAGGGACGTTGGTCGCAGCCGGTCCCTGGTCAACACCATTTACCCAAAAGTGCAAAGTGCCGTCATCTTTACGTACGACACCCACACGGTCACCCACCTGTAAGCGGTCTAAGTTCTGTCCGTACTGCTCAATAACCGTAACTCCATTTTGCATCACGCCATTACCAGTCATCATCCAGGTGCCAGAGCTTGAATTGGAATGGAAATTGAATGTTGGAAGAGTTTCAACGTAAACCAAATGCTTCTATGCTTACCGCACATTCGTCATGGTAAATGGGAAGTCAAGTTCGTCGGCCGTGTGGGTTGTGACGCCCATTTCGACGGAGCCTGCCCATTTGGTCACCACACGTTCAAGACGTACTTGGAAAAGCTCGTTAGGTCGCAATGGTCGACGGGTGAGCACTACGCCATTATTAAAGTCATCTGCAGCACTGCAATTGATAGACACAAAATTACGTTGAAGCTGAAAAACTGGCGAGCAGGAAGATTTCATTTAAAACTCACTTGGGACGAAGAGCAGTGCGTCCACTTTGGGTGACTGTGGCATGACTGCCGCAAATATGATGAAACGTTAGCCTGTCATCATTTCGAGCTATAGCGCGCGTACTGGATATGGTTTCACTTAAGCCTCCAGCGGCTCCAGCCACATTCATCTCGCTCTCTGGGCTGAGTAAACTCAATGTGGGTGTTCCAGATTGTGCATGATTGCAGACCAAGGCCAAGCCGGCGACAATGTTGTTGCGTCTGGTAACTAAGTTTTGCTGCTCACGTTCGTCCCGATCAACGATTGTCACCTTGATGGTCATTCCGTAGAGATCAATTACACCCCAAAGGGTAGCAGCCACGCGTGTGGCGGCTACACCCTGATCCTGTCCATTGATATAATAGTGTAAATTGCCATTTGCTTTGCGCATCATGCCCACCCGATCACCCTCGCGCAGCTCGTCCAAATTGAACTCCCCGTATTGGCGGCGTGTGCCCTTCCCGTTGGTAAGTATGCCACAGCCGGACATCATGATGGTGCCACTGCGCATATTTGTCATGGTGGCTGGAAAATGTAGGACTGTTGGACTGTGAGTCGTTACGCCTACTTCTATAGAGCCGGACCATTTGTCAACTAGCTTGTCAATGCGTATCTCAAACAATTCATTGTCTCGCAATGGCCGATGTGTCATTACGACGCCGTTGTTAAACTCGTCCAGAGGACGTCGACGTTCTGCAGAACGAAAATTAGGTACCAACTTCACTAGAGAACCGCAACGCGTATGGAATCGCAGGCGGTCATTCGCATCGTAAAACTCGCCACCTGCGCTGCTAGAACTGCAGCTGTTGTTTACATTCAAGTTTAGCCGTGAGAGTGCATCCAAATTGCTGCTATCAGCAACGCTGACGTCGACACTCATAGGCACGTCCAAATTATCAATGGCCTGTTGTAGAGGCTGCAGCAAAGGTGAGTCTAGCAACTGCTGTAATACAAAGTAAAGTTATGTGATATTGAGGCAAGATGCAAAACTTTAAGATTGTTACCTCGCTACTTGGATTGATGGTGGGGTTGGTGCTCGTGGGACACACTGAAACTTGCTCACAGCGACCGTATATATCAACGAGGGCCCAGATTGGTTTGGGCATGTTTTTAGCTGCCACTCCTTGAGATTCGCCATTTACATAAAAGACTAGTTCGTGGTTTGAAGTTCGTAGCACACCCACACGATCGTTCTCATCCAGCATTTCCAAGTCGGTTCCATTATATTCAATCAGTCGACGGCCATCCTTGCGTACATCGATTCCCGACATCACCCAAGTGCCATTGCGCATAGCTGTGGCACAGGCTACCAGTTCCAAATCTTCGGGAGATTCACTGGTAACACCAATCTCTATGCTACCACCCCATGAGTTGTTCTGTTGTTTATACAATTCAATGGTAACAAAGAAAGTTATTGTAATTGAAGAACACACAAGCACCGTGTAAAGCTACCAATTAGAAACCAAGAAGTGCCAAACCAACTATAAAATGACTCACCTTTTTCTCAATGACCACTTCGAAAAGAACATCATCCACAAGTGGCTGTGAACTGAAAACCAGTGCATGGCTAAAATTTTGCATGGAACGCTGAGCGGAACGGTTTCCATTCCAAAGTGTTATGGAGCGACCACATCGAGAGTGAAAACTTTGCATTACTTTAGGTGCATTACTGCCAGCCATAACTTATTGGTAGTCGAGTATTTGTTTTGATTCACGGCCCCTGGTAATTTAAAAATCAATTTTCACTGACATTTTCAGCTATACCCACAAGCTGCTTTCATCCTAATATAACAGTAAATTAAAGTTGTGCATTTTTTTATGAATGAACGTTCTTCTTAATTAAAACAAAGGGGCTTTTGAAAATTTGCAAGCAACAGTGTAGTCCAGTGCAATCTATGCCCTACTTTATTTAGAAAAGTTTGTTTTAATGTGTTTTCCTTTTCTGTTTTTGTAATGTTTAATATCGTTGTTAAACAGGCAGTTAACAGATAAAGGTTCTCTACATTTGTACATATGCTTAAAATGTTATTTTACAGTAATAGTATTCAATTTGTCATGCAAATTCTTGAATCTAAAACTTTATACAAAATGTATATTAATATTTAAATTATATTTATATTAAATATATTTTTAGCCTGAACATAGCAATTGGCCACATTTTAAAATAAACTAAATTAAAAATGTTTTTTTGAAATAAACAGCTGCTAAGGTATTCATTTCAATTAACATTGTTTCTACATCAGTTCGCAGCTGCAGAGACAACTTATGGATAAGTTGTCTCTGCAGCTGGTTGTAATATGTTAACTCGCTTTATAACATTGTAGTTTATGTCACTCGATATTTTGTTATCGATAGAACTGCCAGAACACATTTTTTGGAAACTAAAATAAGACTAGCAATTGTTTAACAATACAGAAAGCCAAAAAATTCTGGTAAATAAAAAATCCAGCTATCGTACTAGTTCTAAATTATCATGGTGTGTGCAGCATTTTCACTGCAAATAAATAATCTATAAAAATAGATACAGTCTCAAAATCTCCTGGACAACGTCAGCTTCAGACTTCTATGGAGCGACTACAAGTGCAACCAAATATAAACAGACGCAAAGCTGGCAGCAATTGGCAGGTAGCAATGGCATTGGTCGACGAGAATAAACCACAGACAGAATCTACCGCGTCACTGACCAAATCAGCACGTACACGTCTAAAACAAAAGGCACAACGAGATCGGTTCTTAGCAATGGATTGTGAGATGGTAGGTGTGGGTCCCAAAGGCCAGGACGCCATGCTGGCTCGCGTTTCAATAGTTAATAAAGTTGGCAAAGTATTGCTTGATAAGCACGTGAAACCAAGACAGACTGTCACCGATTATCGCACCAGCGTTTCGGGTATACGGCCACATGACATTGAAAACGGCGAAGAATTTAAAGATGTACAAAACGAGGTAGCCAAGCTACTGTATGGTAGAATACTTGTGGGGCATGCGTTAAGAAATGATCTTGAAGTTCTTGGTATTAAACATCCCATGGCTCACATCCGCGATACATCACGTTACAAACCGTTGTCGAAACTGGTTTCAAATGGACGAACGCCGAGTCTTAAGCGATTAGCCATGGCTGTGCTAGGCAAGGAAATACAGATTGGTGAACACAACTCTGTAGAGGATGCTCGCGCTACAATGGACATATATAACTGTGTTGCAAACGAATGGGAAAGAAGATTAGAGAAATCATAGCCAAATCTTGTAAATTAAGCAAAAATTAAACCTTTAAGTAACTGTATAGTTTAAAAATTTATTTATCAATGTCTGTACTTGTTTGACTATGAACAACGCTGCTATGAATTGCATTGTGGCGCTCCATTAGCTTTTGCCATGGATCCTCCATCATCGAGAAATGAAAATATTGAGAAAAATTAAATTGACGCTGATTTTGATGATGTCTTGGATTATCACGATAGCGTTGATTTTGATGTCGCTGATTATTTTGCCATCCACCTCGGTGTCCAAAACTTCGTCCTGAAGTTTGTTGATTGTACTGTGGTCTATTTTTGTTATAAAACGGCGTATTGCGATTAAAGCCTTTTCTATCTTCATAAACTCCGAAATTTTGTTGTTCCTGTGTTTTGTTTTGATAAAAATGCGGAGTGTTTTGATTTTTGTTTTGCTCTTCTCCGTTTCGAGCGGGTAACGATGTTTGCAATCCTCCGTTGCGCTGCGAAAGATAATCGGATGTTTGTGACGGATATTGTCCCACATCTTGAGAGTATGGTGAAAAATATTTGTTAGGTGTTCCCATTTTTTTAATTTTGTTTGTCAACAATATCTCGAATTTTTCTTAAATGCTCCCTGTGCCACTGTCCGGAATAAAAGTTATCGATTAATAAATCGGAAATTTTGGTGTATTTTGTAGTATATTTTTCTGTATATCTCTTAGATATTTATGTCAAATTTTAATTTATATTTACAATCAAATTATCTTTTAGCTTTTGTTTAGTAATTAAGTATGTCAAATAATATATTAAAAGACATATATCTACTTGTAAAAAATAGGCGAGTATATAAATTTTTTTTAAAATTTTTTTTGGTATTTGAATACTGTCAGCTTGTTGGTCACATAGGCAGTCTCGTTCGAAAACTCGACAAGCGAAGAAGTTTCAGCTTGTAGTGAGCGCGCCGCATCGCATGTAAAGTGAATTTAAACATTTTTTGTAGAACCGTCGCGTACCGCAATAATGTAATATGTCATTTTAGTTAAATTAAAAACGCTTTTAAAGTAATCAAACAACTTAGAATTAAAAAATTAGCAAATATACAAAATTGTCGGCTGCAGAAAGAAGCATTCAATTGAAATCTGCGCTTTGTCTGTGGTCCTATATGCGTGTTTGTGTGCGTGACTGTGTATGTAGTATCTTGACGTGTGCATGTGTTTGTTCAGTTGCATTTAAGAAGAAGAAGAAGAGGCAGCAGCCGCTGCCGCCGCCGCAACAAAACCAAAAACAACATCAAGCACAATACTCACTTTGTGCTTCGAACAGAATTCTTTTAGGGCGTGTGTATATGTATGTCGTTGGGTGTGTGTGTTGAGTGTGCATACAAATAAATATTCACATAAAATTAATATTGCAGTTAAAAGTGCTAACATTGCCAAAAATATCGACTAGAAATTGAACGCAGCAACTTTTTCGTTTGTCGAAAACAAAACATCCACTAAAACACAAGTGAACACATATAAAAAATAAAACTTTACTTTTGGCTCAATATACAGACAATAAATTTACTACCACTGGCTGCAGCGCAAGGGTACACAAAGCAAGTAAAAGCAACATCGCTTTGGATATCTTCAACGAAATCAAAGAGCAACTTTCAAGTTGCCCCGAACGCACCCGCGCACTCTGTCGCACTGTATGGGGCGCGGTATCAACGTCCCTTAGCACAGCGCTAACTGCAGCCAGTATCGAAGCCGGCGACGAAGGTGGAGGCGGTGCTGGAGGTGGCGGTGGGGCAGGCGGCGGTGCTGGTGGTGGCAGTGGCTGGTGCACCACAATAACATCAACAGCAACAGGAACAACTGGAGCAGGCAGCGGCCGGTTTGCAACTATTATGGGTGCAGTCAAATCACGCAGCATCACCGCAGCCGATGTGGACCAAAATGAACAGCATCAGGAACATCAGCACCAGCACCACCATCAGCAACAAAACACCGCAAACTCGATGCTTCGTAATGGTCATCAGAATGCTTCTACCGGTCACGGACATGGAGCGGGTACGCTGCAAAAACAAGATCTACGCTATGACATTGGCTCCAGCTCACAGTACCATCATGTCCGGCAGCCAAGTGTACGCAGTCGCAGCCAGCAGCCGATGCCCACCACCGACGAGCTGGATCGGCGCTTTGCTAAAGTTTTGGTAAGTCGGCTAATAGAAGCTAATGTATAGTGAAATTTAATCGTAGGGCTCCTTTTTAATGTACAACCATGGAAGCGGGGTTAATTAATATATACCTCTATATTCCCATAATCCCACTTCAGGGGTATAACAAATATTGAACTCTCACATTAGACATTTAGATGACTCTGTGTATACACCCCTTTACACCCTCAATTCATGCCATACCCTTTGTTTTTCTCAATGCATGTGATTGATGAGCTCATCCTCATCGTGTGTATTTATTTTGTAAATGTATGTGAATGTTTCTGAGTGCGCGTGAGTGTGTGTCTGTGTTACTCTGGGTTATGTGTGTGCCCATGTTTTGAGTTTTGTAGTTTCAGGCAAACCCTTGATGATACTAAAATAAAGACACTCATATAAGAATTACGGCCTGTTCCCTTTGACAATCTGAAAATATTTTTGCTTTTGATTCGAGTTCTATATTCTATGGAAACTCTATGGATTAAAACTATTGCTTAATTTATCAGTAATGAACTTGAGAATCGTAGAAAATAATCTTAAATTGCTTCTTCTAAAAGGATATATATTAATAGAATTTTTGTTTGCTATAAATACAACTGTATTGTAGCAGTTACAGAAAATTGATTTTTAAAGTGATAACAAAAAAATAAAAATTACAAAAGAACATAATAAAATATATTGTTGCTGTAGCACGTAACGTGCATTTTTGCATGTTATTCACACTTAAAAAACTTAGTTGAGTATCGCATCTTGAACGGTTCTGTATTCCCATCCCCTTTATCCCGTTCTTTTCTCTCTTTTGCTCGCTGGCGACGTTCTGTTTTGCTTGTCATCCAAGTGAAGTGCTGCACAAGTGGCATCCGAGCAACAAAGTCAACTTAATTAAACAATGGGCGCGCGCTTTTATATTGCCAAGCGAGAAACAGAAATATAAAAACCACATTTAACAATATAAAATAAAAATAAAAAATAGGAAAAAATATTTGTTAACAACTGAAATGCTATAAAACTTTTAAATTCTGGGGTAACGCAGCGAATAAGAGTGATCCAATCCCACAATGGCAATTAAAAGCAAATTGATCGATTGTCATCGATTGTCTCTTTCCCACCGCTGACTCATTGGGCTGCTGGTGTGGCTTAGCTTATCTGTCGCTCGCACCCGTTTTGGGTTTATGCTTAAATGATCAAAGAAAGAGACAGGGATGGAAAGGGACGGGAAGAGATAACAAGAATTTATTACGAATTTATTATTATATTTCATTTTTATTTATACGCGCAGCTGAAACTCTCATTTATTTTTCTTTCCCAACGTCCGTGTAATATGAAACGCTGCTCAAAGAGTTATCTTTAGAATTCGTAACCTTCTTTTGAATGGGATCAATCGGTCGCATAATTATTTTTCTTAAGTTGCATGCAGCGTGAGCGAAGATGTAAAAAGGTGTTACCAATTTACATAAAATTTAAATATATTTGTTACGGGAACTCTTGCAAGTATTTTCTTGTCAGCCTTTCTTTATAATTTATCGATATTTTTTAGTGAACAGCTTCTGAGTCTATAAGATGGTTAAATTGCTATTGCATTTAAGTACAATCGATTATCTGCTCGCATTGCTTACATTCAACAAAATAGTTGTTTGTTTTATTTTATCAACCAAAACTCTTTTATAAATTTTTTTTTTAATGTTTTCAAGGTTATCTACGTCAGTTTGCCATTGATATCACTTGTTTTGATTATTCTGGTTATTTTGTTTGCCCCTTTTTGGCACTGGATATTTGCCTACTTTTGTTGATTTAAAGCCGCTGTTGTTGTTATTGGTTTGTGTTTTTGTTTTTGTTGTTGTTTTTTAACTCCTCAAAATTTGTTTTGTTATTTCGGTAGCGTTTCGTTTGGCTTGACCTCGTCCCGCCAAGTCAAGTTAAATCGAGCCCCGAGCCCCGGAGCCACGTCAAGCCAATCCAAATGTTTGGCTAATTTGTATTTACTTATATTTTGGGCTTGGTGATAATACTAAATAAGCGGCGAGTCGTGCCCTTGACTAGAAACGACTCCAATTGAAGCTATTGTATACCCAATTCATGGCTATAAATAGTGTGGCCAACATTGTTGCTAAATATTCGCGTTTTACGTCTAATCGGAGGCACTCGCTGCAGATGTTTCCGGTTAGATGCCTCGTCCCCAGTGTGTACGTTGCGTGGGTTGATTGAACTCTGCGACTGCCGCATTGGATGCAGTTGGCGTATTGACAGAGGATCAGCCTGAGCAAACGAATGCATCTTGAAACCGTAGACCAAACAGAAAATCTTTTAACATTTTTGTGTTCCGATTGTTTTCTCATTTCTTTTGATTTCATTGCATATAATTGGATTTACAGACGACTTTACGTTGATTCTCGATTGGATAGAATGATATAAAAAACTGCCATAAATAATACATTCTTAATTATTATTAATAGTTGACTAATTTTTATGATTGCCCTATAATAATATCTATAAAACATAATATGCTTAACTCAATGGCGTCCGTTGTCCATGGACTGATATTGTGGTGCGTATATCTCTGTTGTGGGTGTCGTTATACTAACCACATAAAAGCCTCATTAATTTACAAGCTTTCACAACACACACAATGACTTTCACTCGTTTAATCATGGCCATCATTATTATCATGAACATCAACAACAACATCAGCATCAGCATCTTCTCCACCTCCCGCTACAGATCCCCATCTCCATCTTCATCTGCATCCCATTTCCAATTTCGATCCGATTTATCTTTGTCTAGAATATATATAAGGTCTATATGATAACGTCTGGCACCCTTAATGCCCCTTCATTTCATTTGCTGACAAACCGCAAGGTCTGTATTAAATCGCACTTTTGTTCTCCGCCTTTGAGTTAATATATATTCATTATATACCCACAAACATGTACTAAGTATGTGGATAAAAAGTCATTCATAATTTTGATGATTTCCTTATCTAATGGTTGCAAAAAAAGAAAGAGAATTTATATAAAAATCTGTATAAATATGTGTATATGTACATATGTATATATATGACTGGATAGCCGACAAACCGCCGATGATTACTGCGTGCGTATTTATCTAGAAGTTGCATTTGTTTATCGGTATGTTTCCACTTCCTCGGCGGTCCCTTTGGGGGCATTTGTTCTTTGCGGCCTGCAGAGTTGAAGAGAAAAGACTAGAAATGTGGAAAATAAGTAGAAAACCGATTGCATCTGTTCCGATGCGACTCCAGGGCAGTCAACGGGCACAGACTCGATGTGAACTGATGTAAGACCAATAAGCAGGTCATGTACCATTCATAGATTACACTGTGCACTGTGGTTGAGGTCTGCAACTGCGAACATTTGAGCTGCGAGAAGAAGCAAGGCTTGCGCTTCGATTTGAACTCTAACGAGTTATTCGAATGCCTTTGTACTTCAATGGAAGAAGTTGCATATTTATCGAAAGCACTTTTCAAAAATATTATTAACCATAAAAAGTAGTGACTTGGCTTTAGGCTCAATAAGAGGTTACACAAAGGCTCCTGCGACAGGATTGCCCATAACATTTTAAAATGTTGTTTTTAAAATGTGACTATTTAACCGTTTAACTAATTATATTCACATTTTTATTTTTATGGATAGTATTATTAGTCATAGCAACTCACTGCCCGCTACTTGCCATTCACTTAAAGTTCACTTTTGATGATAAAATAGGCAGCCCATCGCTTTTATGAGGCCTTTGAGGTTATGTGCACGAATTGAGACTGAGACTTTGAGAACGACCGTAAAAGCGATTTAGAACGGATAAAAAGCCTTCAATTAACTTAATCATAGTTAAAGCCTCAATAAATCACAGGGGTGTGACGTAAGGCGATGTAAACTAATTAATATATTTCCTTTTATTGTCTTCGCGTGCGATCTTGAGTTTTTGATACAAGTTATTTTTTTATTCCTTTTATTTGCTCATTAAAATTTTCGTTTACTGAGCAAAATGCAAATTAAATACGTTTTCGCATTATTATTAAAGTTATTATTGTATTTCTTTTCACAGTCAATTATTATAAATTTACACAAGTCTTCCCATTTTTAGCGTTGCGTTAATTAAGTCAAACAATTACTTCATTGTCAAGGAATACCCTGTAAAAGTCCACTCAGAAATAGGGCTTTTTTTTGTTTATATCAGATACAACTTAATAACTTTCAGGATAGTAGAGAGCAAATTTTCATCTATCCCAGATATCCTTTATTTACTTTTTTTTAAATCTACCAAGACTTGACTTTCAACTCTCCAAGTAAATAATTTAAAGGGTATATTGAAGCGCACAACTTCCACAGTGGAACAGTTCCATTTGGATTTGTTTATTTGCTTGCTGTTAATGTCTCAATGCCGCCTGCAGGGTATCTGTCAGGGCGCATGTGCGATCGGGGTATTAACCGCTTACGAATCGCGCTCTGAATGTAACATTTCGCGATCGGCATTTCACTTGAATGCAATAAAAAGTAAATGGGAAAATAAAATTGAAAATGATTGCAACGTTTTATTGGATAATTATTGTCTGAGGTGAGACTGAAGGGGCGGGCAGGTCTGCTTCTTAAAAGCAAGCCCTTGGAGCAATCGCCACCCAATGCCGCCGAGCCACCCAGTTACCTTTCCACTGGTCTGCCTTGTTACTGTTTTTTTTTTCTCCTCATTATTCCTCTCACCCTTCATCGACTTGTTGCCTTGTTCTTTCCCCGCCGTTACGGTTGCTGGACCCCCCTAGAGGCTGATTGATTTGCCTCGACGCGGTTTTTGAAAATTTCCAAAAATAAAATACGATTGTAAAATATACAAAGCTTCTCTTCGCCCCGCTCGCTCTGCCCATCCGTGCCGCTTTTTATGTGATTATTATTATTATTATTATTATTATTGCTCTCCACATGGTCGCTCAATATTTATGCCAGAGCAGGCAGAGAGGGAAAAAAAAATATAATAACAAAAAAAATGCCGCAATATTTTTCTATATAAATTAGTCAACAACACATAATAATCCGAGTGCCTGACGGTCACACCGGATACGCATTTTAAATTTCAAGAGTGATTGTCTGTATGCGAGGGTGTGTGTGTGTGTGTGTGTGTGTGTGTGTGTGTTGTATGCGTCCCTCTGTGAGTGTGTGAGTATGGGAGTGTGCTTGTGTGTGCATGCATAATTCGGAGCTTAGGGGACCCCGTCAGAATGTCGTTCTACGCTCATGCCAGATGAGTAAGCGCCCCGAATGAAGCCTTCAATTTAGAAGCCCCTAACAACTAACGACATATCAGGGAATCTTTATAAACTCGTCGAGATGAACAAACAACAAACAAAGAACAGTTATCAGTTGTAAGCACTTTTATTTATAGTATACATACTAGAGACCATTGGCTTCGATCTAGTTAGTTTCGTTCAAAAATAATATGTATCGTAATATTCGCGTATCTTCAGATCATATAGTGATCGGATATATAAATATATTCGGATGTGTTTTTTATTCATTGACGCATTGTTTATGTTTTCCCCTGTTTGGAAAGCTCACTTAAGTTTATTGTATAATTTAATAGACCGCGTGTGGTGAATCATTTGATGATTCGAAAGCGCAAAATCTTCTTATAAACAGATTTAACTTTCAATTGATTCCAGAAAATGTTCTATTCTATTTTTTATGCCCATAAATTTATTGAGTAATTTATTCTTAGAAATTGTAGAAATTTATTTTTCTTTTAATTTTATTTTCGCACACAGATAAGTTAAAAGCAGTTTATGAAATATTCACTCATAGTTATATGATTATTCGAAAGTTCAGGGATTAGGAAATATTCAAAACTCCCATGATAATTAAAATGCTATTTCGAAAATTGGAAAGTCATACCTTTCATTTTCTCCAAATCGTGTTTTTCACTTGAAGGTGATTTTGTTGGAATTTTTATTCAAATAAACATCCTTTTAGGCTTCCGGAATCCTGGAGCTATCCTTATTGGTGTGGCAACATTGAAAAGCCGGCAAAAAATTGAACCTTTGTTTTTTTTTAGATTGTTTTTAAAGTTATTTGAAATTTAAAAAGAAATTTTAATAAAGAGTTAATTTTCATTTATTTATTTTTTGTTTATGTTGTTTTTTTTTTTTTTTTTTTTAACTATTGTTATTATTTATTTTATGTACTTTTCAACGTACTCTTTAAATTGATGCCCTTTCCCCCAACTGCTCATCTTCGTTATGCACACCTTTTCCTGCCTTTCTGTCTGTGGAGTGTGTGTATGTGTGTATGTATGTGTGTTGGCACTCTAATTAGAACTTGGCTGCAGCTGCACCCAAATTGAAGTCACGTAAACATATTTGCTGATTTCATTATAACATTCCCCGTAAAATATATAATATGGGGGATACTTTTACACTTGGCTGGGGCTTGGAATTGGGCATTGGGAATGGGTTTGGGCGCGGGTTCGGGTTCGGGTTCGAGTTCGGATTCGGATTCGGGTTCGGGCTCGGGTTTGGGTTCGGGTTCGGTCTTAGGATCGGGCTTCGAGATTCGGGGTAGTGGACTGATGGACTGATTGATGTTTTTGGTTGAGTGAGTTGCGCCCATAAAGTCATTTGAGAGCCGCCGCATGGCTCGTGCATCAATCGCTTAACGCTTTTTTGTTGGCTTAAATGCAAATGGGCCTATAGCAAAATTTGGTTATTGGTTGTTATGCCAACAGCAGGTGTGGCAGTCAGGTGTAAATTTTATGTACCACCGCTGTAGAAATGCCCTGACATACCGTGAATACTTCACTTTAGGTAAACAGATCCCATATCGTTCGTTCAGCTGCCAGACATATATGAGAGATTTGAGTGTACACTTAAAACTCATTGTTAAACGATTCTTGGTCCTTACCCTCCTCCCCTCTGGCTGCACTTTATTTACCGGAGTTAAATTGATCTTTTTTTAATAATATTGAGAGCAAAGACTGAAGACTCAACTTACCTTCCCCTTGTGTTTATTCCTGTCAAGCATTGACTGTCATCTGTTTATCTCAAGGTGAGTAAACTTTGGGCCCACACGGATTTACCTTGAATTCCATCAGATTGATAATGAAATGTTAAATCTTACCAGATATTCGCTGATTCCCGTATCCTGGGTATCCCGTGAACCACCGGTCACGTGCATAGACTCTTCCGATCCTTGACATCAACTCCCTCGCAGCTGGTTCAAATCTAATGCGAAAATAGACCAACGAATTATAATTTTTTTTTTTTTAATCATTGACTTTATATTCAGTTAAATTAATAATTAAATTCTAAGAATACGAAATATTTCAATTAAAATCTTATAAAGCTATGGCAGGAGTTTTAAGAAATTATTGAGATTATTTCTTGGGCACATCTACAGGATGAAAACTTCTTCATCCTGGCATCTTTTCTATTTTCTACTGATTTATTTTAGTATCCTGTGTCCTCCTTTCTATAACAACTTTAGTTTTGTCGGTTTTTAAGTCTGACCTCAAGACTGAAGTGTGTATCTAGAGTCCTGACCTACGCTACCTTGAGATATCCTGTTTTATAAATATCATAATATGTGTCTGAGTAACATTCTGAAATCTGTCTGTTTTAATTCTGAAATTGAAAAGCGTGTGACTATCATAAAAATATAACAAATAAAATATAAATAAATATAACAAATTAAAATTAAATAATTAAAAAAAATAAAAAAATAAAAGGAAAAATAAAATGAAAATGAAAAAACAAGTAATTTGAAATGCTGCTTTTTAATGTTGAACCGATTAAATGCAAGCTGTTTGTGGGACGATCCTGTCAGTGTGAGTGTGAGTGTGAGTGTGAGTGTTTTGATGACAGACAGACGGACTGTTCAATACTCGAGGGATTGGAAGCGTTTGGCTGTCGAAAACGCATTGTCAACAGGGTTTTGCAATTTTGAATGCACACTTAATAATGTGATTAGATTTACGGTCATTTGCTAATGGCTTTTAATTGTTATGATCATTACTCATCTTTCTCTTTTTATCATTCTTTTCCATTTTCTTTCCATGTATTTTTGCCCATCGGCACAGGCCTCGATGGATCTGCCGCCGGATAAAGCAAAACTGTTGCGTAATTACGATGACGAGAAGAAGTGGGACATGATATGCGATCAAGTAAGTACACTCTATTATCTCACATTAACTAACTAACTAACTAACTAGTAACTAGCTAACTGGCTAGCTAGCTAGCTAGCTCTTGGGCTTAGAGAAATAACCCCAACCCCACAGTCCAACCACAGCCTGTGCCCTAACACTTCAGTTTATTCCTAGTCCATTTCTCTTCTGCTTTCAAAGCTGCGTGTTTATCATCGACGCGAAGTGCTTGGAACTTCCTGTTTATGAGAAACGCAAATTTCGCAGATTAAATGTACACAATCGCACTTCGAGAGTCGCCATCTATGACCACAGCTCCATAGCGTTGTTGAGTCTAGTCTCCAATGGTTAGAGTCTTGGCAGGGTTGGTCATGGGTTGGGAAGGGGAGGAAGGGTGGGAAGGGTAGGTCAACGCCTAAAACTTTGCTGCTCGCGCATTTCTGGTCTGTGGCAACACCTTGAACTATGACCTCCAAGACTCTCAAAAGAGTCGAGGCGGTCGCTCGGAGCTACAATTAACTATGCCAAATGGCATGTGCCTTAATTGTCGGTCACATGTGCACCACATAAATATTAAGTACGACGTTTATACGATGTCGTTCATGCGGTGGCACATTTGAAAAATGTATCACGATATCAGCAGAAATATGTAGCTAAGAATGTTTAGAATTGAGGACTTCCGGTCTTCCATTACAATTAATTTTCTTTCCTTTTTTTTTTTTTTTTTTGTTTACTCTCAATGCATTTTGCGTATTTCCATTGATAGACTGAAATTCGAAGCGTTAGATTCACAATTAAAATCCAAGCAAAGTTGCTTTAAAGCTGAAAGAAATGAAACTGAAGTGAACTTCAATGAAATGCCACCTGTGACATATTTACGATCGTCGCTCTATCAACATCTATAGTAAATAAAGGTACTTTACAGGTTGCCAGTCGCATTTATTGCGTCGCCTTTGTGGAATTTCTTGAGTTTTCCGCTTGATTCACTAGACAAACAAGTAAATAAAAGCATATCACGGATTGTTTAAGAATCATCACCCATTACCTACCCACAACATACCCAATGATCTCCTCAACCAATTGTGCAACTGTAGCAGAAGTGGACAGCTTTTAGATGGAACTACGTCGTCGACCCTAATGGCTCTATTAAAGAGATCATTCAGTTGACACCTGAACTACTTTGCCCGCAATTTGTTTGAAAATCATGAAAAGCTGAACTCAGCTCTCAACTCGCATGAACCCCTCGTGTTTTGATATCTTGTACATCACTTATATATCATGTACATAATTCATTATGTACACTAAACATATATATATGTGTATGTATATGTGTATGTGTGTATATATATCGTTATTCAGTGCGTGTTCGACGCTAAGCCCATTAAAGTCATCTGCAGTTAGGGGTATACGGCGTTTCTTTCCAAGTATGCAACAGGCCTAAAAGGAAGTAAATGTAATACATATGTATATATATATATATATATATATATATATATGTGTGTGTGTATATGTATATATATATATATATATTAATTTATATGTATACTATATAAATTTATGCATTTGAACCGGGAATAAAATCTTTCTCTCTGATCTTTTAATCAATATTAAAGAGGTTTATAAATGTCCAAGTATAAAAGTCCATATATACTTTATTTATATACATATATAAAAGGAAATAATTATTTATAGATTTATATTTTTATATATATAAATGTATATTCGAGCTTTTAAGTTTTTAAATTCTCCTAAAAATCAAAGGGTTTAATGGCAAAAATCTCTCCGAGTCTTGAGTATCGACGAATCAATAAAATGAACTTTTTATTAACTAGTTTTTTGAATCGAATTTGTACTGTGTATATATATCAGACATAAGTAGAGAGTAATATAAATAGTATATAATAATATAATAATATATAATATCATATAATATATATATATATATCGTATATATTTTACCAAAAGTCCATCTATGCGTCTCTGGGCTCCATCATGCATCAGACTGGGATGATTCTTCTCTTTTGAGATGTTGCTTGTGGGAGAGCTTAGGGTATCTGGTCGTCGGGCATGCCCGATTTAAGCGCGTTTAGCTGCTTTTTACTGTCGCGAGTCGTTTGATGCTTGTAAAGTGCAAAATGAATCAAATTTCAAAGCCACTGCGGCGCTCGTAGAATTCAGATGACGTTCAACAAAAGTCGACTGTTCGGGCATCGGGCATCGGGCGTATGTAACATTTGGGTATTTAATTTAGAACGGATGGGCGGGAGTTGCGATTCCATATATATATCTTTATACTATATATATGTATATGTATATGTATATGTATGTGTATATAGTACATATGTTAGGCTCATGTCTACAAATTCACATTGCGTGCTCGGTTATTGTTTGGATGGAGCACGGGTCTGGGGAGCTATGACGAAACTATTAACGTGTGCGACAGAGCGTGGTTCTTGGTGGGTTTTTCGGTGGGGTTCTATCGAGGCTGGCCAGAGCATTAAACTGGGTCACTGAATTTTCAAGAGCTGCACCTAGAAAATATTCGCCATTGGCGTTGGTGTTGGTGCCGGTGTTGGTGTTGGTGTTGGTGTTGCACAGACAAGATAGAGCAACACGCGAGGTGTGCCTAATAACTTTTGACTTGAAATGAAACTTTTAATTTGGTAATAAACAAGAGGAGCCACACGAAACACAAGCCACTGGCTTTTCACTCAGATGTTTATCCCTCAAGTAGACAAGACACTCACGCAACTCGGCACATTTTTTTTTTTTTTTTTTAAATATTTAAGCTACGATCGCATCTTTGAGCCCAAAAGCTTAGCTCAGCTTAAGGTTCAAAGACAGAGACTGCGATCCCCCCATTTGAATTGGGGGTACAGGTGCATTCCTGTGGCATTTTATGAGCTGCAGCCTATCCGAATTCGGAAATTTGTATTATTTTTGGAGCAAGCCTCGTGAATAACACATCCCATGATCTCGTCGCAGTCTTGTCTTCTGACCCCCGTACCCTCCCTTCGTCGCTTCTCGTTCGCCCATGTCCCATGTTCCCTGTTCTCTGTTCCCACTCCACTGTCTTACGTCTGTCGACCGTTGGCCGTCGGCCGTCCGCTGTCGACTGTCGGGTTGGCTCCTTAACCGCCTGCATGCCACAAGACCTGTTTTCCATAAATTCAGGCACTTCTTGAATGAAAAGTCAGCCCACAAGCGAACAATGGGGAGACAGGGAGAAGCGAGACAAACGGGAGGACGACTCACTCACTGCTTTTTGTAAGTTGTGAGCTGAAAGCTCGACTCCAGCCAATCCTCCGCACACACATTGCCAATCGAATACAATCCAATACAATGCTTTGCACCGCTTTGCACCACCACACGCCACACACCACACACCACACGCCATACACCACACTTACACGCACACACACACACACACACACTCACACACACACCTCTACGCTCTTCATGTGTTTTGTGGCTCACAGTGACAAAATGCAAATTATTATGACTGCGATAAATTGCAGTTTTTAATCGCTGGAGTTGCTTGGACGCCCCATACCTGGTTAGATGTATATATATATATATAAATAAGTGCATGTGTGTGTGTGCCTATGGAAATATATATATCTTGTATATATATACTTACATATATATTTCCTATTCATGGCGTCCCGCTCTGTTATGGAGTTCGACTAGGAAAGAATGAAACTGGTTTTTTTTACCGAGCTGCACAGGCGAAGCACCAAAACCCACACATAGTTTAAGTTGTAGTCATGCGTTGATGTTGTTATTGTTGCTGTTGTTGGTGTTGATGTTGCTGTTACTTTTCTTGCTGCTGCTGCTGCTGCTGCTGCTGCCGCTGCTGCTGCTGTTGTTGTTGGCAGTAGTAAAGAGCCAAAAGCAAGTATACCACGCTTCATGCTTTTAAATACTTAAAGTTAGGCAAACCGTCGATGCTTATATGATCAAGATGTGCAGGCCAGGAGGAATAGTGTTGATGGAGGGGAGGGAGGGCAGGGTATAGAGTGCGGTGTTGGCGCAGAGGGCGCAGAGGGTAGAGAGGCGGTCAAACAGGGCTTATACCGTAAACATGGTACACAAATATGCAGTCAAAACACAACAAGAGACAACAAAACACACAACACAACAAAACACACAACACAACAAAACACACAAAATACAACAATACAAAACAAAAACAAAAAACACAAAAAATACAACAAGAAACAAGACCAAAGCAAAACAAAAGTAAAAGCCGCTAAGTTTGTCTTAATGCCATTCGAGGTATTTTCCTTTTGGCATCCATGCAACACAGCTTTTTGTTGTGTTTCTCATTTTCGGTTAGACAATCCAAAAAAAAAAGCTAAACACCAAAATAAAAATAAAAAACATATACAAAAGGCTAAACATTGCGGCAGCCAAATACTAGGCAATAGTTGAAGCCAAAACCATAATTAATTAGATTCAGAAATTTTAATTTATTTATTAATTAATTAATTTATTTATTTGTTTATTTGTTTATTTATTTGACTACTTATTTATTTGTTTATTTATTTGAGTTTTGTTTGTTTATATATTTATTTAGCTCTTAATTTGAATATTTACGTGTTTGTTTATTTATTTTATTTGTAGGGTCTTTTATTTACTTAGTTTGTTGTTTTAGTTTTTTATTTATTTGGTTTTTTATTTTAGTTTTTCGTTTGTTTAGTTTTTTATTTATTAATTTTTGCAATGTACAATTTTTATTTTTTATTTATTATATTTATTTTTATTATTATTATTTAATATATTTATTTTTTTATTATTATTTATTAGTATTATTTATTAGTATTATTTAATAGTATTATTTATTATTTATTAATTTTTTTTTATTTATTAATTATTTTATTTATTTATTATTTTATATATTATCAAACTATTTTTATTTTTGTGCATTTGTTTATTTATTTTTATTTTCTAGCTATTTTGGCATTAGTAAAATTTATTTTTATTTTTATCTTTATATCTTTCTAATTTTATATCAAGTTTTTTTTCTAATTTTTTTATTTCTTCTCATTTTTAAATAATATATTATTTTTAAAATATTAATTTTTTATTTATTTATATTTTATTTATCATTTTACTATTTGCTTTGTTTAATTAATTTTTGTTCGTCTTAACCTTTAAATTTACATTTATTTTTATCTTTTTTGATTCATTTCAATCTATTAATATATTAGTTATTAAATATTTAAGTATTTTAAAATAATTTAATTCTTATAATAATTATTTTTTTTAATTTTTTCCTATTATTTAATTATTTTATTTATTTATTTTTGGTATTTGTTCTTTGATAATATTCATCAATTTACTTAATTAATAAATACTTTTGGTTATATTATATCCAATAAATTTATTATAGATTTTTTATTTGTAAAATATTTTCTTGTGTTATTTATTTATTTCGCCGAATATATTGATTATTATAATATTAATAATAAAAATGGTGATAGTCTACGACTCGTCCAAAAAAACAATTAGCTACTTTTTCTCAGCCTCTAAATGTGTTAATAAAATTAGCAAATTTATTATTTATTTACTCATCATATTAAAAATATTACCATATCGTCTACGACTTAAAAAAATATCTGTTGAGGCTTGGACTTAGAGTTTCTTTCAGTTTAAACTATAAAAATAAATTTGCTCTTTATATTCAGAGCTGGGTGGGGGTAGATTAACTAGTTTTTAGTTGGATGCATTGATCAAACTATTCTTAGAAGTGAGAGAATTTCAAGATCTGAAGTTTATTGAAGCAAAACATCAAATTTATTTATGAATTTATGATTAAAGTCACTCATATTTTGTTGTGGCCAAGATCGGGGAATAAACTTAAAGGATAAACCTGCTTTTGGATATTTATTAAGATAGACTTTGCGAGAATGTCTTTAATCATTTTGAGCAAGTTTTCATTTACTGTTATATGAACTTCGAGAATCGCATCTAATCAAATTGTTAATTTATTTTTTTTATTCCTATAGGAAATGGTGCAGGCGAAGGATCCACCCTCCCATTACTTGAGCAAGTTGCGGACATACTTGGATCCGAAGGCATCGCGTAGTCATCGGGTAAGTTGGCAACTGATGGAGGCCATTATCTGGCTGGCTAGCTGGCTGGCTGGTTACCTGGTTACCTGATTACCTGGCCAGGTAGCTAGCTGCTTGGCTGCTCGGCTGGATGGCTTAAATGTTGAAAGTTGGTGGTGCGTATAGCTTTCGTAATGACTGTCTCTAACTTGTCTTTGAGAGCAAGCTAACTGGCAAGCTCGCCCACTATGTAGTTGTAGTAACTATCGAAACTATCGTAACTATTGTATCCATCATATCTATCTATCGTATCGTAACTATCGTAGCCATGTATAATATGTAGTTATCTGTGTGGTTCGTTAATCTAACTTCTGTTTTTGCGATGATGAAAGCGACTCATTGATCAACTTTGCGATGAATCCAATTGAATAAAGAACCAAATCCAATTAAATCCTTATCAAATCCTAATCAATTCTTAATCAAGCCTAAATCATACGAATACTCTTTAAATGATCCAATATTAATGTGTAAATTTCAATTTCTTTACTCACAACACACAACACAAACATAATCAATACCGACTCCAATTTCAAAATAACTCTCTTTTCTCTTTCTTGCATAAAACTTTTCGCTCCTTCCACCTGCACCAATCGACCGATCAACCAATCCATCGAACAATCATTTATTACCAACCAACCGCTCAATCAATCATCAATCGTTCTCCTACACTCATTTTCCTGCATCCTGCATCCCGCATCCCGCATCCTGAATCCTACGACCTGCGTCCTGTGTCGTCCTGCTTCCTGTATCCTGCTTCCTGTGTCCATCCTACCATCAAACTCTCTCTTTCTCTCTCTTTGTACACTTACAGCTTTACCTCTTCTACTTTCTTTGTCAGAAACGAAAGATGGTCGGCGAGTCGACGTCCACACAGGTGCTGCGGGATCTTGAGATCTCGTTGCGCACCAATCACATCGAGTGGGTTAAGGAGTTTCTTGACGATGAGAATCAGGGCCTCGATGCGCTGGTGGATTATCTTAGTTTTCGGTTACAGATGATGCGGCACGAGCAGCGATTGCAGGGCGCTCTTTGTGTTTCCGAAGAGCGCTTAAATCTGAACAATGGCCTAGATGCCGGTGATGTGGTGCTGAGCAATAGCTCATTGAATCCTGGCGGCGTTGGTGGCAATACCAATTTAACCAATGGCTCTCTCCTTTTAGATGGCTCACGCCAGCAGGTGACTCATGCCAATTACTCGCATTCCTATAGCTTTGTGCGTCCAGCGATTGGAGAGATGCTGGACAGTCCCAGTTTAAGGCGTCGCTCGCGACATATTGCCAAACTCAATATGGGCGCTGCGACGGATGACATTCATGTATCCATCATGTGCCTGAGAGCGATCATGAACAATAAGTATGGCTTCAATATGGTCATTCAGCATAGGGAGGCGATTAATTGCATTGCCCTGAGCCTTATACACAAGTCACTGCGCACCAAGGCACTGGTCCTAGAGCTGCTGGCAGCCATTTGCTTGGTCAAGGGTGGCCATGAGATTATTCTGGGATCCTTTGACAATTTCAAGGATGTTTGCCAAGAAAAGCGCCGCTTCCAAACACTCATGGAATACTTCATGAACTTTGAGGCCTTTAATATTGACTTTATGGTTGCTTGCATGCAATTCATGAATATTGTGGTGCATTCCGTCGAGGATATGAACTATCGCGTCCACCTGCAATACGAATTTACGGCCTTGGGTCTGGATAAGTATCTCGAGCGCATTCGTTTGACCGAGTCCGAAGAGCTGAAGGTGCAAATCTCTGCCTATTTGGACAACGTTTTTGATGTGGCTGCACTCATGGAGGATTCAGAGACAAAGACATCGGCATTGGAGCGCGTGCAGGAGCTAGAGGATCAGCTGGAACGCGAAATCGATCGCAATTCGGAGGTTCTGTACAAATTTGCCGAGCTGGAAACGGAGAACATGACACTCAAGACAGAACGCGAGCAGTTCCTTGTATTGCGGCAACAGCTGGAGGAGCAGCTCACCGCTGTCCAGCGCATGCTGTTGCAGAACGAGCAGGAGCTTAAGAAGCGTGACACGTTGCTGCATAATAAGAACTTGGAGCTGCAGACGCTGACGCGATCCCTGCCACGTTCCGCCTCAAGTGGCGATGGCTCCTTGGTGAACGGCTCTTTGTTGTCAGGAACTATTGGTACGATTTCTCCACCACCGCCGCCACCACCTCCAATGCCATCGGCAGCGGCAGCAGCAGCAGCACCACCTCCACCGCCTCCGCCACCAGCACCACCCGCACCACCTCCGCCACCCATGATGCCGGGCCTAAGTCCCTTAGGTAGTACCAATGGGAGTATCGGCTGCATTATTCCATCGCCACCGTCTGCGCCTTCGCCCAATACCTTCCTGCCACCGCCGCCTCCTGTGGCCGGCTGCATGCCAGCTCCAGACGGTGCCATGACCATTAAGCGCAAGGTGCCTACCAAGTACAAGCTGCCTACGCTGAATTGGATAGCTCTGAAACCAAACCAGGTGAGGATCAGCAAACTTGTAGCTCTCATTCAAACTACTCTTAAGTATGACTTGGATTTTTGTTTTGTTTAATCAATTTTCCGGATACTCGATAGGTTCGCGGTACCATTTTCAATGAGTTGGACGACGAGAAGATCTTCAAACAAATCGACTTTAACGAATTCGAGGAACGCTTTAAGATTGGCATTGGTGGTGCCCTCCACAATGGCAACAATGGCAACGAGGTGGACGGCTCCATATCAACCTATCCCAGTAAACGTTTTAAGAAGCCCGATAATGTATCGCTGCTGGAACACACGAGGTTAAGAAACATAGGTAATCATCTCCAGAATGGAACCAATTGAAACGGAACTAATCTTGAATCACTTTTCAGCAATCTCTCGTCGCAAACTGGGCATGCCCATCGACGATGTTGTTGCCGCCATCCATAGTTTGGACTTGAAGAAGCTTTCGTTGGAGAATGTTGAGTTGCTGCAGAAGATGGTGCCCACGGAAGCGGAGGTTAAGACCTATAAGGAGTATATTATTGAGCGCAAGGACCAACAGCTGCTCACCGAAGAGGATAAGTTCATGTTGCAATTGTCGCGTGTGGAGCGCATCATCTCAAAACTGTCCATTATGAATTATATGGGTAACTTTGTCGACAGTGTACATCTTATATGTCCGGTAAGATTAACCAATGACCAGATGCAGACTACAGCTATGAGTTGGGAAGAACATGAAAGGATCAATATTAGAAATACATTTACTTTCACTTATGGCAGGTTTAGACATCAAATTGAAAGGGGAAAATTATTTGTTGTGACTCTCGCTGCTTCCTTTCCTTCACACACATCAGTCTATCTCTTTTTATCTCACGTTATGTACTAATGTTTTCTCTTTTCTATTTGTGTATCCTTCGTGTAGCAAGTGAAGTCGATTGCAAGTGCCTCCCACTCTCTGAAGCAGTCACGAAAGTTCAAGGCAGTGCTGGAAATTGTGTTGGCTTTTGGCAACTACTTGAATAGTAATAAACGTGGTCCGGCCTACGGCTTCAAGCTGCAGTCACTAGACACTCTGATTGATACAAAGTCCACAGACAAGCGCTCGTCATTGCTTCACTACATTGTGGCCACGATAAGGGCGAAATTTCCGGAGCTGTTGAATTTCGAGTGCGAACTGTATGGCACGGATAAGGCAGCATCTGTGGCGCTGGAGAATGTGGTGGCCGATGTTCACGAGCTGGACAAGGGTATGGAATTGGTGCGTAAAGAGGCGGAGCTGCGCGTCAAAGGCACACAGACGCACATACTGCGGGACTTCCTTAATAACAGCGAGGACAAATTGAAGAAAGTAAAGACCGAACTGCGGCAGGCGCAGGATGCATTCAAAGAGTGCGTGGAATACTTTGGTGACTCCTCCCGCAATGCCGATGCCGCTGCCTTTTTTGCACTAATTGTGAGATTTACTCGTGCTTTTAAGGTAACACATAAAATGATCCTTTATTCCGGGAACTGAGTTATTCAAATGTATTGGTGGTCTTTCAGCAACTCGACCAGGAGAACGAGCAGCGTAGACGACTTGAGCAGGCAGCTGCTTTGGCTGCAACGAAAAAGGAGAGCGATCAGGTGATACTGCGCAACAAGTTCAATCAGAAGAAGCAACAGGTGAGTGGAGAGCTAGGTGGAAGCTTACCAGCCAACACGGAGGCCAACTCCTACAAGGTTGTGTCAATCATATAAACGATTCTGATACTGACTCTGTTTTGTTTTGGAAATATAACTTGTTATACTTTTGATTTGATTTGATTTATGCAGCACATACACTGCCTGCTTGACTTTGCCAAGCAGCATAGCACTATGGATATGTCTTCCTAACTGCATACCCACCATATGTATAACCGAGCACAAGGCAACACCTCAACCCCCCTTGCACATACTGGTTATTTGGCTAACATACTCTAGTAACACTCAGTGGGGGCGGGGAGCGGCTGGGTCTGGGGGGCTCTCTGTGCGTATTAATGCCTGCAAATCAAGACCTAGACCGAAAATAAACTTCCACAAATATCATCACCACCACAACCACCACAACTACCAAAAAACCACTACAACCACCAAAACCACCACAACCACCACTACACCACTACAACAAATACCAACACAACCAATACCACCCACTAGCACATTGCCCCGTATATTGGGCCGGCATGTGACGGACGTTGTTTGTGTTTATAAATTTCATAGTGTAAGTCACTTGGCTTGTGTGTAAATTGTCGCTAACACTTCAAATGGTCTGCGCCTCATCTTAATTCCCATCGCATATTGCCTGCCGTTTCGCTGTTTGCTAATCTCTAAATCCAAATCCACTTTGTCCACTGTCCACTCACCACACCGAACCACAAACGAAATAAATGTATTTATATGTATCCTATTATATATATATTTATATATATATATATATCCATCCACCATTATACTCTGTTCTCCAAATATGAAACTAAGAAGATTAACGACACTCGCGAGAGCCACAAATTTGTACCTAATTTGGCATTTGGCATTTCGCATTTTTAAAATTGTTTCTGCTGAGCAAAAAACGAAGGTTTTTAAAGTGCAATTTTTTAAAAATAGGAAACATAACCTGACCGACTTTACAGACAATTCCAAAGACACGACCGCCTATGATAACACACACACACACACACACACACCCTGCATTTAATATGATACGAAATTATATTATAAGGAATGTCATGACGTTAACTAAGTTAAAGGAAGCCTAACCAACCGTAATATATACTAACTAATTAAAGACACTAACATTAAATTCTATCTATATACATATATATTTAAATATTTATTATTAATAACTCTTATTTCCGCCTATGAGAAAAATCGGATCTAATCTATGCTAAGCCGCTTTCGGTCTGTTTCTGGTGATGGTCTAAAGTCTAATGCGAAACTTTCCTTCTGTTTTCACTGCACGTTGTCGATCAGCTGCCTACAACTTGCGCCATCTCTTTGCAGGATGCCGTCATCAATGAGCTGAAGAGTAAAACGCATTCGGTGCGCGAAAAGAAGCTGCTGCAGCAGGATGAAGTCTACAATGGGGCACTTGAGGATATACTGCTGGGACTTAAGAGCGAACCCTATCGCCGGGCAGATGCTGTAAGGCGCTCCCAACGTCGACGCATTGACAATAATCGTTTGTCGCGAACGCTTGAGGACATGGATTGTTAGGTTGGTTAGTCGACCGGTGACCCGGCTAGCTTCTTGAACACGACTCTAAGGGGAATGGGTCAAGGGCAAGGGCATGGGCAAGGGCAAATGCAAAGGCAAAAATCAAAATTCAAAAATGAAGCAAAAACAAAAAACAAAAAAAAATTAAAAACAAAAGTTTAAAAGTTAAGGAACAACTGCAATATGTGATCGGGCGATTAAATTGTTTAGAGACACCTACACACACACACACACACACACACACACATGCATACACAAGACACACACTCACACATGCACACGCACACACCAAATGTGTGGTAAATCATGCGCACACAGAGATATATATTTATATATATACACACATTCCCATTCTCTAGCCTTACCCCCCTTTTTTTCCAACATTCGAATCATTTTATATCAGTTTTACTTTGTGAATTTGATTCTCAAAAGTTATCTCCAACCTACGGGTACTTCGATGAAGCGAAGTATCTATCTCTCCTTTATGTATCTCATGTCTTTTGAGATGATATTCTCTAGATCGCCAACATTTGTAAAAGTACTTTTTTCCATTCGGTCGCCTATCGAATGAGAGGAATTTTTGTTTATTTATCAAATGATTGATTGCTAAATTCAAAGCTTGTATATACATATATATGCGTTAATATATTTAACAATTGATTATCTTTTTGGATAAGTTTACCAACCAAATTGGATATTTTATGAACATCTGAGATGGCAATATATATACCTTATTTTAAATAAATACATATGCATATGCATATATATGTATGTATATATATACATATATTTATTTATTTATATGCATATATATGGTTTTTTTTTAAATTATAATTATTTTATTTTTATACTTGCACTCTAATTTCAATATAAGTTGTATTTTAAACATTTTACACGTTTTGGTTAAGTAACGAGTTATTTAATAAGTATGATACATTAAATTGTACATTTTATATTTTTATTATTAAATTTTGTTTTTTTTTTTAATTATTGTATATTTTAAAAATATGTTATACATCAGCTTATGTAAAGATTAAAGAAAATTCTGCAAGCGCCAAATACTGCAAGCAAAATGAAACATTTTTTGTACTCGATATAAATTTTTAGAAATTTTTTAAAAATATACACAAAAAACAAAAACTCAAAAGCATTTTATAAAATTTTATATAGATTACAAGAGAAAAGAAAGAACTATTGATTCAAAAACAAAAAAAAAAAACAACTCCAAAAAAAAAAATAACAATAAATCAAATACTTCTATATATACATGCGATTTATTCTTACAAGCCACGAAATCTTGATAAAGACTGATATAAAGCAGTTAATATTATACAAGAAATTCACGCATATACATTATTAATACACATAATTATTTAAAAGCTTTGTAACTATCTTATTCAAGCAGACGTTTAGTGTCTTTTTTTTAAACAAAAAAAAAAAAACAAACAAAACTTTAACCACAAAACTTATCGAATTTAGTTGAACTATAAGCACATACTACGAGTATATTCGTAATATTCAAATATTTGTAGTGCCATTTATGTGAATCACATGGTCCTTATGCATATCTTTTTTAACATGTTTTTTAATTTGCCAAAAAGATAAATGGAAATAAAACAGAGGAGGGCGAAGTGTTTTATAAAATAGCACGCTGCATTGTTAGTTTATAATATTGTGTTATTTATTTTAATAAGAAAACCAGCATGGTATACGAGAAAAAAAAAGCGATCAACAGATGCCGCCTTTTTTTATATATACACACGCATACACATAAATAAATATAAACACTATCTATTTTGAATAAATTATTATTAACCAAATAAACTAGCCAAAAAAAAAAGATATGTTGATTTTTAATTTTGAAAACCTGGCGGGTAATTTAAGAGTTCACATCTTGGCACCTGTTGGTCGAGCTGCCTGCCTTTGTACGTTGAGCAGATAGGGATGCCAACCTTATCCAACAATTTACTTACCATGCTTTAAAACCGATTTCTTTTTTTTTTTATGTACGTACACACGTGCACATCTAATTAAAGAACAATATTTTTAATCAAATAAAAAAGGAAATAAAAGAAAACTATATTGATTTTTAAATATAAGTACCCGTAGGTAAACTGAAAATATTAATTTAACATTTCTGCATCAGTTGATCAGGCAGTAATGCCAGCCGTTCTGTTTAAATGTTCGCGCGCATATTTCCAATGTTAAAGCTGAAGCAACAGCTGTTAAAGCGGGGCTGCCAGCTGTTATTAATATAATCAGAGTCTAAACAGCGATTACTAGTTTTGTTATCAGTAGTGGAATTCTCCTCTCTAATTCGCATCAGTTTAATCGTGAATGAGGCACAGTTGGCTGTGTGTTTACAATTCTTATTGGGTTTCTTTTAAGAAATTATGATTTAAATACGAAAACCCAAACAAAATCTTTTCTTTACTGTGGGGCTTAGTACACAGCTGTTTTAAAGAATGTTTAAGCGCACTTTCAAAGTTGTTTACCGACCAATTCGAAACAACTTTTTGTTACTACCGGATCAGTACTACGGAGTGGTTTCAACCTATGTAAGTGTCCAAAAGTCAATGGCGCGCAGATTAGATAAGTTAATATTCGTTTATGATTGTTAATTACTGCTTAGGATACTGGCTGTCTAAGTCTTCAGTATAATGGACGAATACATTATGCATCATGGGCTCCACAAGCAGGTGGTGGAGGCATTAAGGACACCGAAATTGGGATCAATGCCAGGGCGGCCAAGGAGCTCGGTAAGTTACTTAACAAGCGGATGTGCCAGTGATTTGCCAACAGAAATGCAATCAATATCGTTTCTATATGCTATGCACTTTGCTCTCTGTAGGTCTGCATGAAAATGACTTGGTCAAGTGCGCCCTCATCGCTGACGTGCTGAATCTGCGCAGCGTGCACGTCACGCCCGTTTCAGCCAAAGATTGGGAGATCATTGTGAGTGTCTTCTTCTTTCTCTCTTTCACTCTCTACATATGTATATTTGTTGTGTGTTTGTGTGTGCTGTGATCTATTGTGTGCACTTGTGAGTGAGTCTGTGCGGCCAGATTAAAAATAATTTTATATCGGATTTTCTTTTGGCGCGGGCGTGCTGTAAGAGTTTATTTATGTGCACCCGTCAGATTCGCCGGCATTGCCATTGACCCCGCTGGGGTTTTTATTCTATCGCAGATGTGTGCTTCTCGAATAACGGTTCAGATTTTTAAAAGACGAACAAGTCGCCACATGCTAATCTTTAAAGTAGAACCGATACACAGTCATCAAAATGTTAAAATGAAATTAAGAACTTTTATCTTATTACTGTTAAGGTGCCACAATGGATTTTGATATGGTAAATTTTTATAATTGATATTAAGAATGCATTCCATTAATACATATTTTAAATACCGTTAATTGACTTTCCTGTTCCTTTTAATTTTTTGTTTCGAAATTTTCTTCCAGGAGCTGAGCACTGAAAAAATCTCTGGTAGTGTTTTGGAACAAACACGCATTATAAACTCGACCCAAATTCTGCTGGTTTGGATCAACAAGTCGATGCAAGTGGCGCTGACAGTGGGTAAATAAGTTATTCTGTGCTTGGAGCTGCCTTAGTTAAATATGCATTATGTTTCTCATAATAGATCGCCTAAAGCCTCAGATTAACTATGGACGCGTTGATCACAACACGGAACTGATAGTGGCACCCAATTTGTATAAGGGCTTGACCAATGGTTCTACAAATGGCAACGATGACGAAAACAAAAAACTTTCTCGAAGCAAGACCAGTGCTCAGGTGCGTGATGAGGTAGAAACGAAGGTCGCACTTAGCCACTCCGCAACCATGAGCAATGTGAAGAACAATCTGCAGCGAAACAAACGACAAGATCACATGGAACGTTTGAAGAAGGATTTGCGAAGAGAAAGTTCACGTTCGTTTGAGTTTCGCGTAATACGAGGCCTTTGGCGGGAACAGGCACAGGAATCGGATGTGTACATAACTCAATCGCATTTGCCCGAGTTCATGGACTTGGAACAGTTTTATAGCATGCGTACCGCAGGCGACAAGGAATACTATGTGCGCGTGCGCCTTATGAGTGATGATTGTGGTGATTTGCCAGCCACTATACATCCTTCCATCGAACTGAACGCGAATCTAATGAAGCTGCTTAACATTAAGGAGCTGGAGCGCGTTGTCCTACGTCCTAAAACTACGGTTGTGAACTTTGTGGAAAAGATAGAACTCTTTGCCCATAAGAAAACGCATTACAAGATTATTGAGAATGCATTTAAGCGCTTTGTGATTGAAAAAACGCAAAAGTCACCCATGCTGCTAAATCAGGAGGAGGTGGTGCGCTTGGAAGATGATTTACTGGTAACCGTTGGCATTTTGCCGGAACACTTCCGTTACTGTGTAGTCGATTCACAGTTTTTAAAGGAATCGAAAATCTATGCAGCCGACTTGGTGCGATCTGTGAATGAAATAATTAAGACACAGCCGCCGATGACGACGCCTCTAAGTGTGAAGGATCTAATTAGACTGCCAGAGTATGACAAAATTGTGGACCAGGTCGTAAGTGAGTTGCGGCTGAATCTCTGCCTCAATAAAGAGAATTCGGTGCTGCGAATGGGAAATGTACTGTTGACTGGAGCCGCCGGCACTGGCAAAACGGTTCTGGTGGAGCGGATCTTGGAGCAACTGTCGCGGCAGCCAGACCACTGTTATTTCGATATCTTCTATTGCTCACGCAGTAAAGGTCGCAAGACCGAGTCCATACAAAAGGATTTACGTAATATATTCACCACCTGCCTTATGCATGCGCCTGCCATTGTTGTCCTGGAAAACCTAGATGTATTGGCCCATGCCTCTGGTGAGCAGTCGAGTCAGGATGGCGAGTACTTTAATCGCATGGCCGACACTGTCCACCAACTAATCATGCAGTATACCAGCAGCAATGCCATTGCGGTCATTGCCACAGTCACAGAGCTGCAGACACTGAACAAACGGCTTAGCGCTCCACGTGGCAGACATCTGTTTCAGACTATTGCCCGGCTTCCCAATCTTGAGCGTGCGGATCGTGAGCTTGTGCTGCGTGAACTTTGCAGTCATATTGCATCAAAAGATCTCGATGTGGTTAAGTTCTCTAATCTAACTGAGGGATATCGCAAGTGCGATCTCGTCCAGTTTGTGGAACGCGCTATCTTTTACGCTTATCGCATCAGTAAGTCCCCTAATCTGCCTTAAGCCAACTTAATTTTAATCTCTTTACCCTGCCGATAGGCAAATCACAGCCACTGCTCACCAATGAGCAGCTCATTGACTCATTGGAGCACACGAATTCCTACTGCCTGCAGGGCATTCAAAGCAATCAAAAGACTGGCTCTGAAACAAATGCTACAGAAGTTCGAGCGGAGGAGCTACCCGGACTCGAGTCCGTGGTTTCTGTGCTCGAGGAAGTCCTAATGTGGCCCTCAATGGTGAGTAGTCATCATCACATTCACTGAGCATAAGAATCTAATACCTTGTTTCCATTGTCCACAGTATCCAACTGTATTCAATGCCTCGCCTCTGCGAAATCAGGCTGGAGTCTTGCTTTATGGGCCGCCGGGAACGGGAAAAACGTTCCTAGTCTCCCAACTGGCCAGCTGCTGGAGCCTACGCATAATTTCGGTGAAGGGACCCGAGCTGCTGGCCAAATACATTGGCCAGAGCGAGGAAAATGTACGCAATCTGTTCAATCGGGCACGAAGTGCCAAGCCTTGTGTGCTCTTCTTCGATGAGTTCGACAGTCTTGCGCCAAAACGTGGACATGATTCCACAGGTGTTACCGATCGTGTGGTCAATCAGTTGCTCACCGAACTCGATGGCGTTGAGGGCCTGCAGGGTGTAACCGTAATTGCGGCCACATCGCGACCTGAATTGTTGGATCCGGCGTTATTGCGTTCCGGACGTATTGATCGCTTGGTGGAGTGCCCGCTACCGGATGCAGTGGCGCGGGTGAGCATCTTTGAGACGCTCAGCTCAACACTAAATCTGGATGAATGTGTGGACTTTGATTGGTTTGCTGGGCGAACTCAGAACTACACGGGCGCCGATATACAAAGCATTCTGACCTCGGCCAATATGACGGCTGTTAAGGAGGCGCTGGCACAGTTCGGACAAGAGGTAAGTGAGAAATCATTTTGGCCGGAAACTCAATCACCAATCCCCAATCACCAATTCTCGGTTAAAGCCATAGTTCATGTAGTAGCTGCAGCTGCACTTGCAGTTACAGTTGCAGTTAGGTCTTCCGTTCCCAGCGTCAAGTGCATTGAAATTTACTATTTTTGGGGTTTCGTTTTCTGCTAACTATGATTACGTGATCGGCATCGGGATTAGGATTAGGTATACCTTATGCGGGTGTTGGGCCAAAAATATATATACTTATATTCAAGTATAAACCCTGCAGACGAGGGTTTTTAGATATATAAGTCACGTAACGGATATTTCCTTATTGATATGCGATTATCGCGCATGCGCACGTACAGCAACAGCAGCAGAAGCCGCAGAAGCAGCAGCAGCTACCAATACAAGTACAATTGAAACTCCAACAACAATTGAACAATCCGAAAGACAATGGACACATTTTCTTTGGTGCATAAATTAAAGAAGACCCAAGGGCCGTGCGATAATAAAGAATACCAACCGAACGGAGCCAAGTATTCGAACGAACCGAAAGACAAGATCCTCAGCCGCAGAACATGCTTAGAATAAAAGAAGAAAAAAATGAAAACTACACACATTATAACAATAATAATAATAACAGCACAGCCACAACAACAATAGTCACAACAACAACAACAACAATAGTCACAACAACAGCAACAACAACAACAACAGAGGCAACAAGAAAATCTTCGTCAACATTGAGCAATTGCAACTTGTGGCAGACACACACACACACACACACCCACACACACGCACATGGGACAAATAGACGGACGGACACCTTGCGCACAGGTAGAACGCCGAAGGAATCGCTGGCGAGCGACACAACATTCGCGGCTCTCGACAGGATCGGATCGTGAAGGTATCGTCGGTCGTTAGTGATTTGCCCGCTACTTGTATAAATATTATTGAACGAATATGCGGTATATACACCCGCACATGCACACACACACACACACACACACACACACATACACCCATACACACACATGTACACACACCTACATATACGCTAGTGCATGGCGATACACACGACGTCGTTGGTAACGTCGTTAGCCTCGTGGTTGCCCCGATCAACGTCGTCACCATATCCAAAAGTTTCTTCAGATTTGTTATTGTTGTCGCTGTGTGGAATCGATCGTTACTTTCAGTTGTGTGTGCACATTCAAGCAAATCGGTTGATGGTTGGTTCTGTGTGGGATCTTGGACGGTTGGTGCAGCGGAAGTTGTTGTCGGCGGCAGGCGCACCCCGTGCATCGCTACTAACGCCTCTTGGCCGCGCTTCCTCTTCTTCCTCTCTCGCTCTTTAACGACTCACAGGGGGGGGCCAAGGGACCAAGGGAGCTTAATAAGTGTTGGCAGCCAAGCGGAAATGCTCCCGAGGTCCACAAAGAGCGTTCGCGCAGGGATTTCGCCGCCGCCCGCAAGATTGACAACCGCAAGAAAATAAAATAAAATAAAAAATAAATAAAAATAAAACAATAATACCAACCAAAAATAAAAACAAAATAAGAAATAAGAAACAACAAAATGACAGTGACAATTTTTTTTTTTGTTATTTTTTTTTTTATTCTTTTGATCTTAAGACAAAGAACGTGATTTTTTTTGGGCAAGGAATTCGCATGGAAAGACTTATGTTCACTTTTGGACTGGCATGGAGAGCAATCGGTGCAAGTCGGCCGATAAATATAGACGCTCTAAAAACAGTTAACGTGAATGAAAATTAAATATTCTCTGAAAGTGAATTAACAAATAATTAATATATAATTTTAATTTTTTTTAAACTGAACGTCAAGTTGCAAGGAATCAGAATCACTATATACAAGGGAAATATAATATCATATGTGGGTATATAATTATGTATGCCATAGCCATATAGTCGTGCCCCGAATGTAGAATATAAATTATAATATTTATTTCTACAAAATAGTTTCTCTTTTGAGCTTAATTGTTTATGCAAATCAAATAAATCAGTGGAAAATGACAAATGTGAATAATAAATTAAACAAGACACTTCCAGCACTTCATTTAATGCTTAATAATTCCTGCTAGAGTTCTCACCTCTTCCATAAGGAAAATCAAATACATTCCGAGAATCGATTACCTTTCGCAGGGAGGTGATAAATTCGCAAGATCCATTCGATTGCTCGACCCAAAAGGCGACGAGTTCATTTATTTCAAATAATGTGTGTGAGCTTTGGTGTGTGCGTGTGTGTGTGTGTGTGACTGGAAATACAAGAAAATACAAAAAAAAAATACAATCAAAACTCATGTTGGCAATTATAATAATAATTATAATAATAATCAAAATAATACTTCAAACATACGCTTGACGTTCGCTGAAAGACAAAAATGAATATCAAAAAAAATAAAAAAATTGAATAAATTTCAAAAACGCGACGCGTGTGCATATATCAAACAAAATCAGCAACCGGCAACAACAACAACAACAACAATAACATCAAGAGGAAAAAACAACAACTTAAATAGTTGACAGCATTACCTTAAAAAATAATAAAAGAAATATACGATGCACAGTGGGTCAAAAGACGTTAAGAACCAAATGAATTGCCTGCACCTTAAGTAGAATCAGAAGCTCCCAAAGCTTTTTCCGCCCTTGATAAAAATAATTTTATAGGAATATTTATATTGAAAATCTTAAAATGAAAATTAATTCCATAAATGTTGAAATTTATATTCTTCAAAAAAAATATTCCTAAAAAAAAATATTCTTAAATAATTGCATAATTATTTAAAAAGTTCAACTCTCCCTAAACAAAGCAAAAAAAAAAACTACAATTTGTGCTTTGCTCTTTTATTTGGAGTTTTTAAAGCTAAGTTTTTTCTTAGCTGTTTTTTCAAAGCAAAATTTTAGTTCTCAGAAAAAGTATCTATGTTTCTTAGGCTATTTAAAAATTATTCAAAGATCCAATAAATAAGGCATTAAAAAATTGTCAGTACTGCCTTAGAGGCTCTCGCTTTTATGCAATTTTTTTATAACCAAAAAAACCCTCGATTTATTATTATTATTTATTTGTTTTAAACTGCCTTATTTATTATATAATTGACCAAGAGAAAAAACCCTCCATTTTCAGTACTTAACTGACCAAAAGAAAAAACATCCGATTCTGAGTATTAAACTGCATTATTTATTACATAAGTGACCATAAGAAATAACATTCGATTCTCAGTATTTAACTGCATTATAAATTGGATTAATAATTCGATTTTATCGAGTTTTTAGTCCCCTTTAATTCCCAGACAATTAAAAGACTGCTGAAACTTTCGGCGCTTGCATCAAGTGTGAAGCCTAACTTTCTGTGAAAATCTTATCAGCTATATTTTTTTATCTAAATTAGGGAACTAAGTATTTAAAATTCCTCCATTCTTATAATGATTTATCATATACAGAAATATATATGTATTTATAGTATATATATATATATTGTGTGTCGACTTAAAAGGCTTTTTAGAAGAAGTGATTAAAATGATAAAATATAAAGTATATATGTACATAAAATATATAGATTTATTTCATTTATTTGATAACGTTTTTGTTCCACTGTGCCACGTGGCAATCGCTGCTGACTTGAAAAACTTACCTGCGATTATAATTGCATCAAAATTTCTAACTGTTCGTCGTTGTTGTTGTTGTTGTTGTATCAATGGAAGTAACGACACTTAACGCATTTGGCAATCGGCCTATGTTTGCATATATAGACAACTGATTGACACTTGACTCGTCGATGTGCATATATGTATACATGTATGTATATATGTGTGTGTGTGTGTGTGTGTGTATTGGTGTATATAACGTAAAACATCGTTGACAAGCGGCACAACAACAAGAAAAACAAAGTGTAGCTCATTAGAAAGGCAGAGCACATAGTGGTTACTTTTATATCGTTTGATTTTTTTTTTTAGATTTTTTTTTATTTTTAAACAAGACAAACAGCAACAAAGTTAAAAAAATAAATAAGCACAGAGGCAAGAAATAAATGAAAAATGTAACGCTGAAAATGAAGTTGAGCAAATTTCGAGTGGCTTAAAAAGAGAATCAACCATTTGGCAATAGCAAAAAACGACAACAGCCAAGTAAACAACAATCGCAGCATCAGGGACAACACCAACACCAACACCAACAACATCAACATCAGCAACAACAACACCAAAGACTGTGACTCCTCAACAACTTCACTCGACAATGCAAAATCTGCTGATCATCATTTCCATCATCATCATTAACAGCAGCAGCGGCAGTGGCAGCAGCAGCAGCGGCAGCGGCAGCGGCAGCAGCAGCGGCAGCAGTCCCAACAACAACATCTACAAGAGCAACACAAACATCAACAGCAACAACAGTAATTTAGCCATATGCCACTTCGAGGCACATCGTTGCCACATCGATGTGGCACAAGAGCCGAGACACTTCTATCATCATGTGCCCGCAGATGTGGACATTCTCTTGGAATGCAGACAACCGCAGGCAGTGTGGTATTACAAGGATAGGCCCGTACGGAGCGGCAGCAGCTGGCTGCTGGAACGGGTCCGAGGTCACCAATCGGGCAACTATGCCTGCAACTTCGACCGCACCAAGTGGGCGAATGTAACACTGGAAATTGGCAGCGGCAGCAGCAGCGCTGATGATATCAACGGGGATCTGGTCACCTTTGGCAAGGTGCGTGGCGAGGATGTGGAATTCTACTTGCAGTCCCAGAACGATAGTCAACTACCACGATTGGCGCACAAGTTGGACGCCTCTGTGCAACGCACGGCGGGCGGCTTCTTTCAGCTAAGCTGCATTCCAAGCGCGGGTGTATCCGTTAGCAACATATCCTGGTTCCACAATGGCACCCTAGTGGCGCACGAAGGACGCATCAGGCTCAAGAAGTGGACGCTGAGTGTCTGGACGCTGCAGCTTCAGGACAGTGGCGACTATCGCTGTCGGATTTGCAATGCGATCGGATGCACTGATAGCACCAACAGTCACCTGGTTGTCAGTGTGCCTCAGTATACGGCACCGGTGCTGGTTCCAGGCTATCCGCGAAATGTGACTACTGCGATGTCGGAGCACGTGAGCATCGAGTGCAAGCTGGAGGACTCGCAGCTGGAGCCGCGCATCATTTGGCTGCAACAGAATCGCGCGGGAGACATAAATGTCCTCCTGGAGCGCCTGAGGCACCAGTCCACATTCGAAAACGATGATGAGGTGCAAACGCTGCTGGCGAACAAGGATGAGCCACAGGTGCTCCGACTAGGCAGTGTGGAGCCCATCGATGCGGGCTGGTACATATGCGTGTCCGAGAACACAATTGGACGTACTGTGGCGGCTGCCTACTTGGAGGTGATGGACAAGGCCACAACGACACCGGAGACATCGAGTGTGGCCACGAATTTAACAACAACGACGGCGATGCCTGTGGTAGTCAGCAATGCGGATGATGATGCCGCCGATGATGGCACCGATGATCCCAATAATGGGGAACAGTTTCCGAAGTTTAAAAAGAACTTGGATCGCCTGCAACATTTGGTCTCTGGCAAGACCCTGACCCTCTCCTGTCCAGTTACCGCCTATCCACCGCCGAACATCACATGGACCTTCAATAAAAATCGCAGTGGTTACCGGCCACTGGACCGTGAGATTGGACGGTTCAAGCTGAAGCGCTGGGGCCTGGTCATGGAGGATGCCATTCCCATGGACTCAGCCCTCTACATGTGCAAAGTGTGCAACATTCTTGGCTGCATTGAGTTTGAGTTCAGTGTCAAAGTGGAGGACCGCGTCCGCTCTGCACCGATCATTGCGAAAATTGACAACAAGACGGCTCTGATCAACTCCCAGTTTTCCCTTAAGTGCGATGTCTTCTCAAACAACGAGCCCACCTTTAAATGGATTCATGTGAAACAGCAAAATAAATCCCATCCGCTGGACAAGAAGATGCCCTATCAAAATGTCGTCCTTGTGCCGCTGAACACCTCAAAGTACAGTCCCGATTTGCTGATGCTTAACAATGTGTCCCACGAAATGGAGGGCTGGTACACATGCATGGCATCCACTTCCCTGGGTACCAGCAATTCCAGTTTCTACCTCCATGTGGTCGACCATCTGCCCCACTTTCATGTGGGTGAGATTCTCCGCTTACATCCACTGGGATTTACAGTGACCGTTGTCCTGATCCTTTTACTGTTCATTCTTGGCAGCGCCTTCATTGTCTTTATGTTGCGCCGATTGCGCCGGGAGAAGCTGCTCAAGCATCGCATTGAGACGGTGCACCAGTGGACAAAGAAGGTCATCATCTACAAGCCGGCCAGCTTGGAGGGCAGCACCTGTGCGGGTGACCTGCAAATACCTGTCATTAAAATCGAAAAGCAGCGAACGACCTTCTCCAATCCCACAACGGGTAGCTCAACGGATCCTGCGCAGGCCTTCAACGAGTACGAGTTCCCCTTGGATTCAAATTGGGAGATTCCCAGACAACAGTTGTCATTGGGCTCGATTTTGGGCGAGGGCGCGTTCGGGCGTGTCGTCATGGCCGAAGCAGATGGCATTGCACGTAGTCCGCCTTCTTCTGGTACGGACATGGGTACCATTGTTGCCGTCAAGATGGTAAAGGATGAGCACACGGACGCCGACATGGCCAGTCTGGTGCGTGAAATGGAGGTCATGAAGATGATTGGCAAGCATATAAACATAATCAACCTCCTGGGCTGTTGCACCCAGAACGGACCTCTTTGGGTCATTGTCGAGTATGCGCCGCACGGCAATCTCAAGGATTTTCTCAAACAAAATCGACCCATTGCCATGCAGCGACGCAGCGACAGCGATGGGTATCTCGACGACAAGTCAACGCTGGGGGAGAGGGAGCTCATAATGTTTGCCTTCCAGATTGCCCGCGGCATGGAGTACCTAGCCTCGCGTCGGGTAAGCATTTCAATATCCTTGTGCATTTTTGCTCTGCTTCCTGTTGGTCAGCTTGTAAGGATTGTGCATGGGAGTCTTCTCATGGTTCTCCCAACAAGCAAAGTTCCAACGATGTCCTCCATCGAATCTTCTATGATTGGGTACTTGGAACGAGCCTTGTCTTGCACCTTGCTCCCAAGACTATGGACTTAATATGTGAACCATTTTTCAGTGTATTCATCGGGATTTGGCAGCACGAAATGTGCTGGTTAGCGATGGCTACGTGATGAAGATAGCGGACTTTGGATTGGCCAGGGACATACAGGACACGGACTACTATCGAAAGAACACGAACGGCAGGCTGCCCATCAAATGGATGGCACCCGAGTCACTAAAGGACAAGTTCTACGACTCACAGAGCGATGTCTGGAGCTACGGTGTTCTCCTATGGGAGATTATGACTTACGGCGAGCAGCCATATCCCAACATAATGTCCGCCGAGGAGCTCTACAGCTATTTACTCAATGGGGAACGAATGGCGAAGCCGGCCATGTGCACGCACAACATTTATGTGGTGATGCGTCAGTGCTGGAACTGGGAGTCGGGGGAGAGACCCACGTTTGCTGAGCTGGTGACGACATTCGACTGCATTTTGCAGCAGGCCAGCAGTAATCCAAATGATGCCTATTTGGATCTCATTGTGCCAATGCTGGAGACACCGCCATCCTCAGACGATGAGGATGAGGACTCCGAGATAGATACATTCCGAGAGACTTTACCACTTAGATACCAATACACCTATAAGTTTAATTAGCTCTAGGCATGGCTTTAGCCGAACATTCCATCAAACATCTCATCACAGAAATACTCATCCACGAAACACGTCCGTGTAACATTAAGCAAATTTAATTAAAAATTCAACGTTTCTTCATTCCCCGACAGAAACTGCCAAAGAAAATCCTTGTGAAGCAAAAACATCTTATTGAATCCTATCAATCGACTCGCCCATCGCTGAGCTCCGCCGATGTGTCCAAATATAAGAAAACGTGTGTATACAACAATCAATCTATATCCCACAATTCAATCTATATCCCTAATGTACCGTTATTTTATTCAAGTTACGCACGCTTCACCAACAAGGAGAAGAGCTCCAGGGAGTTTGTCGCCAAGCGGGCCACATTGGCATAGCTCTAAGGACACAACTAGGCTAAAGACAGACAAAGAGCAGCAAAAACAAAAAATAAAGAAAAAGAAAACCAAAATACACAAATGCAAACAAATGCAAACAAATACAAACAAACACAAACAAACACAAACAAAGACAAACAAACACAAACAAAGACAAACAAAAGTTGTAAGAAAAATCTGATTATTGGCCAATTCGATTTTTGACTTCATGGGATAAATGTATGTTTATATTCAATATTTTTTAAGAGGAGGAAGCGCATGTTCTCGGGGTTGTATGATTATTTTTTTGTTGATCAAATAAAAGCGAATTTATAAAAAAAAAACATCCTTCTTTCAATCATCATTTCAATTTCCAGCTGTATCCGATCTATATACAGTGGTGTACAGGATAATAGTAGTGCAACATTAAAAAAAAGGAAAAGCCTTTGTTTCCGGTACTTCCAGTCGCACAAACTGAACGAAATTGTACAGTTACTTGGAATGGAATGTGTGGAAGAGAATAACGAAAAAATCCCGGTAGATTTTTATCCGTATACTTAGTTATGGGCGATCCTTGACAAATGCCACCGAATTTTGCTTTTCATTGAAATAATAGTACTTCGCTTGCCGGCAAGAAAAGTACTTAATGAAAAATCAAATAATTTGTATAAATTTATTTTTGCATATTTTTATAAATTTTATTAATTGAATTCGTAAAATAATTTGATTTTTAGTGGGTAGAGGAAAGCATTGCTCCGCCGTATATATCCTTAAACAGTAAATTTACCCCTTTCCCGGTGACCTCAAGTAAACACAGTTTATTGCGTGTGCTGCGTGTAACGCACGTGCGTGTGTGTGTGTGTGTGTGTGTGTGTGTGTGAATAGAGGGTATATTTAAGTCTTGAATTTAAATAACAATAATATATATATATATATATATTATATATATATTTATACATTCCCTGATAAGACATGCCCTCAACATTGGTTCATAAAATTATTGAAAATCAAGCACTTTGAACTTCTGGACGATAAAGAAAAATATAACCTGTGAGTCTCCGGAACAGCAAATGCGAGAGACACTTGGTATTTGGAGCTCAATGCAATGGCATCCTATGGATTGAGTCCGCGCCGGTGGGGAGCCATATCGCAGCAAGATGATGAGGAAGCAGAGCCCACTCAGTGGGAGAGGCGTCAGCGGTTTCTGTTTGATCTGTTGCTGCAGGTGCACAAGCCTCTGCTGCAGGAGGAGCTTTGTGACTTGGGCTACCAGCTGAATGAGAATCCAAGGGATTACGAGGAAGTAAGTGAATCAAAGTTTTAGTGAATCGCTCGGTTTACTTATGACCCGTACGCCTCATAGGGCTCTTGGCCATTGCTGATGGAATTTATGGAGCGAGTGCATCAGGGTGGAATATTACGTCCTTATAGCATCTATAGCCAGTTGCAGGAGGATCTAGCAGAGCAGTTGCTTGGCGTCTTCCGCTTCCTCGTGCTGGCAAAGAATTGGGAGATCTTCCAGGGCAATGCCTGCTATGCGCGCATTCACTTCAACCCCGTGCTTTTTGTGACGTCAATCAAAATGGCAGTTGGAAGAAGACAGGATACAAAAGATCTCATGCTTCCTGCTATGCACGAGGTGCTGCCGCAGCTGTACTTCGGCAAGGAGGTGATACTCGCTGCACAGCATGTAAGCTGGAACCAGTTGGCTCTACTGCCACCTATCAGCTCGAAACGCACTTGGAAGGATGTGCTGGGCCGCATTATAAAATCAAGGCCGGTCCAAGAAAATATTGAAGTGACGCCAACGACCACTGATCCGCTTGTAATTGAAGTGCAGCCCGTGGAGGCGCCATTGCAGCTCTGTTTGGATGTGGAATTAAATGGCTATTGGTGCTGTCTTATCAGCCACATGATGATCAGGGATGATGATGATGATAAGGTTAACGATCCAATCATCATCGACGGAGACCGAATGATGGCCTTTCGAAACGCTGCGGATGAGCGAATATTTCGAGATTCCATGGACGAGAAGTACCACCCAAAAGGCTCCCACTCATTGGTGCACAACATCAAGCAAATCGCTGCACTTTTTAACTTCGAAGAACTGGCTTCGGATTCAAGTTCAGTGCCTCTTGTCGATCCCGGGCTGCTGACCACGGGCGGGGTACCCTACAGATCTGCATCGCTGGAGGAGCGAGACGTTCGGAAACTGATAAGCGACTCAGTCGGAGAGCTGAAAATGCAAATAGATAAGGAACTGGGAGAATGTGACCAGACGCTATCGATGCGCATAGTGGAGCGTGTGATTGGAAGGCAGTACTTTCAGATCTATAGAAGGCTTGGGCGGGCCATCAATGGCAGCGGGGAGGAGCCCAATCTACTCGGCATGGCCACCTCCAGCTTAAGGGATCCCACTTATCGTTCTCTGCTCTTCGAGTTGGCAAAATTAACTGCGAGCTACGAGCCTTCGTTGCATGCAACATTTGTTGGATCGCGGAAAGAGCTGCGAATTAGGAATGTCCACGTGGAGCACTTTGAAACCTATGAGCAATTGGTGGACACCGATTTGATTAACCTGATAGACCAGCAGCTGCTGCAGACGCAGCACAACAATCTGCAGTTCCTGCAGCGCCGTCTTTCGGCTCGACAGCTTCGTCTGAGCCATAATCCATTTACCATTGCCTATGAGCTGTTCGTCCAGGTGCCAATGGTGGTAATGGTTCGCAGCTATCTGCTGCCGCCTGGCAAGGTCTATCCACGGCTACAAATCGACAGCTTTGACTTCAGCCTGGCGGCTGGCGAAAATACATTGGAGCGTCAGTTTCCAGGAGCTCCGAATACGCCTTCACTCAGCGATTTGTATGTGGCAAAGTATCCTTTGGTTGGCGCTAGCGATTCTTCCTTCCCTCAACATCTGCTACTTCCACGTGGTACCCCCAAGGGTCTGTCGCTTCAACTGCTTGTGCAAGTATACTCATGGCATGGGTGCGAAACGGAAAGGACTCCTGCGTTGCTGGACAGCTTCCTTGTCGATGTGACTGTCAAGCATTTGCGACTCCTGCAGTTCCCCACACTTTAATATATTTCCATATTATTTATCCATTTACTTTTAATAAAATTATTGTATTAAAATATAATATATAAAAATAACAATAAAATTCTAAATATAAAAATATAAATATATATATTTTTTATTTATTTATTTTTCAATCTACTCCTAAATATAAAATTCTAAATATAAAAAAATAAATATATATATCTTTTATTTATTTATTTTTAAATCAACTCCTAAATATAAAATTCTAAATATAAAAAAATAATTATATTTTTTTTATTTATTTATTTTTAAGTCTTCTCCTAAATAAAATTTTTTTTTTTGTTTTAATTTATTTTTAAATCTACTCCTAAATATAAAGTTCTAAATATAAAAATATAATTATATTTTTTTTATTTATTTATTTTTAAGTCAAGTAATGTTTATTTAGGAGTACCTAAATAAACATTTTTTTTTAAATTTATTTTTAAATCTACTCCTAAATATAAAATTACAATTATAAAAATATAAATATATTTTTTTTTTATTTATATATTTTTAAATCTACTCCTCAAAATGAAATGCATCTCCTTCTCAAATATTGAAGGTAGTATGAAGGATTTATTCAAATTAATCATGTTATTATCTACTCATACTTGGAGTTAATTGCCGTTGGGACATGTGGGATGTCCTAATCCGCCTAATTGGGCACTACTCCAATCTATTTAATATGGACGGAGATGTATGCTAATCACTCACTAATTTCGTAAGCTTCCAGGAAAATCACATGTCAAACTAATGCGGCGGGGCAGGTCTTTCCTCTTCTCGGCATACACAATGAACTGAGGGTGTGGTGGTTTGGGTGCTCCAAGATGAGTTCGTGACATAACTAACAACAGGTCTAAATTCTTAATTAACTATTTCCTTTGGGCTAGAGGTGTTGGTAGCGGAAGGGGGAGGGGGAGGGAAGGCATTTGATAGACAAAATATTGAGAGGAAGCCATAATTTATTTAAAATTTGTGGCTGGAGAAATTTAAGTTTTCCAATTTAATTTATAAAATTGTATATATTAAATATATAAATTATTTTTAATATAACATCGAACATTCATAGCAACGGGGGAACTAAATATTTTTTTTTTTATATCAGTAATTTTTAATTTCATAAAACTAACAAAAAAGTCGGCGAATTTATTTGGAATTTCTTATGAAAATATACTCAAAATTTTCGATTCATATATAAATAAAATAAATTAGAAATTAAATTACAAAATGTTGATTAAAATAAAAAATAACAAATTTCGAAAATTATTTAATTATTTAAAAATAATAGTTATTATATAAATTGAGTGACAAATATAGAAAAATAATTAAATCCTCGTAGACGGAATCTTGAATCGTTTTATCAGGCAATACAATGATTATACAGTATATATCGGTTATATGCAAACTGCTTATATGTAAATATTGCTTAAATGCAAAATAATTTTATATTTAAACATCATCATAACATCATAATTATAAAATTAATTATTATAAATTAAAAATAGCTTAAAAAGAAATATCGCATATATGCAAAATTTTGCATATAAGCGGTATATACTGTGTACATAATTTAAATTTATTTTTATAATTATATATAATATATATATACTATTTATATATATAATACTCGTTACAGTCAGATTTACAGTTAAATCTCTATTCTATTAGTTACAAAGGCTTGCACATTCACAATGAAGCGAAGAAACTTTGTGTAATTAACACATTTAAGGACTGTGCTCCGCTCTGTAAGTGTATGTGTGTGTGTGTGGGTGTGTGTGTTTTTGCAAACTATACGTACATTTGTTCATCTCTAATTTCTTTGGAAAACGACGTTTCTCGATTCTCGCCTCTCGCCACTCGCCGCCTCTCATTTTCGCATTTTCTCAGGTTCTGTTTCCCTCATTCAACTGAAAATCAAATGAAACGACTGCCAAATGGAGAAGTCCCCAAAGAAAACTTGAAAATGAAACGGTTTATTATGCTTATGCGAGTGCGATGACAACAAAAAGGCATAATAGTAAAATTAAATGTGTCTATTATGGCGGCAATACAATGCACACATAAAACCGCACACACAAGCGCACTTACACACACACACACACACACAGAAGCTTGTTTGAGCTTGAGTTTCAGGCCACACACAAACACAAACGGAGACCCACACAAACGACTCGTATAGCCCATAGAAACATTTGGCAGACAAGAAACGTTTAAGGAAGGATGTGTTGCTTAGGACAGCGGACTGGGGGAAGGACATAGGCAAGTGTTTGTACGGGTGTGGGAGTCAGTCGTTCCACACGCATAAAAACAAATGCACAATACAACAACGCCGACAACAACAACAACTAGAATAACAACAACAACAACCACAAAGGCATTGAAACATTGAAGCTCAGCTCTTGGCAGAAAGAAGAACGAAATCAACTTGAAGGCCTCATCGAGTGCTCGTCCTCCTGGTTCTGGCTTAGGGTGCGAGTGTGGGTTTGGGTCTCTGCTTGGGCCTCTTCTGGGAATGGGACTGGGAATGGGAATGGGTGCTTGGTCCGGGTGTGTTTGTTGCCAGATAAGCGCAATAATATGCACGTATTTTACGGCAACTTCTTTCATTCCCTCCACACGCCTTCACCTTCACCTTTACTAGCGCTCACAAGCAGGAGCAAACACCCCCACACCCTCACACACACACACACACACACACACATTTTCGCGCAAATTTTCTAAGAATGCGCAAATTTAAATGCGAATTGTTTTCAGTTTTGTTTGCCATCGTCGCTTTGCCTAATTGACTTTGGGTACTCCATGCCCCGCCGTGCCACAGCAGGGCATGGGCTGTTCACAGTTGAGTGTCGGCCGTGGCACGCCCCCAACCCAAAAAAGTACCGGTCGAAAAGTTGGCAAGAATAGACGACAATCAGCGTTCATTTTTTGCCTTTTTGTATGCGTCTAATTTGTGTGCGGTTTATGAAAAGAATATGAACTCCATTCCCCATCTTCGGATCGCGCTGCCGTCGACCTAATGAAAATATTGCTCCGGCTCCTCTCGCTGGTCCTGCTCCTTGCTGTCGACACCTGCCCCCTGCCACGCTGCTACTTACAGTGAATAAAAATATGAAAAGTTGATGCACATTTCATGGCTTATTAATTTTTGATTGTTGTCTTGCCAAGGGGGGTTGGGCGGCGACGGTCCTTTGGTCCTTCGGGTGGCTGCTTAAGCCACCAAATGGGCTCTTAGTGGAAACCGCTGAGCCTGAAAATTGTTAAACATTTAAGAAATAGGTTGAGGAAATTGAATGCTAAATGGAATCCCTAATGACTTTAGGGTTATGTTCCCAGCTTCCAAAGTGGATGAACATTAGATACATTTAAAATAAGTATGAACACTTTCGAGGACTTTCGAGGGCTTATAAGCAGGACCCTTTTTTAAAATTAAGATCTAATTGATTTTTCCAGAGATTATCTTCAATCTGAAATATATATATAATTGATATATTTGCTCCAAATATTTTCCATATACGTGGCATTTGTTTCGATCTGTCCAGGACATTCAACATGTAGTACGAAGCACAAAGTCGTTGAGTTCCTTTGAAGGAATTATTGCATAAGGGGGGAAGGAGAAATGCTTTCCCTGATTAGACCATTGTGTCCTCATTGTCATGGAAAGTGGATAGAAATGTTAAATAATAATAACCAACACCTACTTAGGTGTCCATAGGGCCATTCACTCAAGTGGGTAATAAGGGAAGGCAGGGCTGTAAAGTGCCCATTGGCATTGGACCCAACATCATCATCATCACCATCATCATCATCATCATCCTATTCACAGGCATCTCTGGTGGCATTCCTGCGTATTGTATTTCATTTCCGTTTTCATTTATTATTTGTGGCTGGCCCCGGTCGTCGTTTGGTTGGTCCTTTCGCCTGCTTCGTCTGCCTGGGTGTCTCTTCGACCCTGCGACTCTGCGACTTTACGACTGTACGACTGTAGGACTGTAGGACTGTAGGACTGTTGACTTGTCGCTCAACTCGCTCGCGCCTCTCGTTTGCCTGGCGTCCTTTTGTCCTTTTGTCCCGATGTCCCGTTTGCCCGTTGTGCTGCCCTTGTCCTTTAAGCTTTCCACGCTGTTCCGTTCAAAGATGTACAAAGAATCGAATGCTTTCAACAAAGCAAAGGACACATCTCTGACCCTTCGGAATGAGTGAACAAAAAATGTCGAGTCATTACCTATAATTTTTTATCTGCTGGACTGTTTGTTAACATGAATGATCTCCATGAGATCTGAAGCTCGCAATCACAGATATGTCCTGTCAAGGACATATCCCTGCACATTTGTATTTTAATCAATTTCAATTGCAAAACTATACAGGGTAACTCCTTGTCCAGCACTTGGGCAAATGGAGCATTCGCACTCGGCTTTTCCTTTTTATCATCCTCATCATCGTCGTCGCCGTCGTCGCCGTCGTCGTCGTCGTCGTCGTCATCGTCGTCGTCGTCGTCTTCGTCTTCGTCGTCAAGAACAACGCCAACGACGCTGCCAACTTCCTGCTATCGTGCTAATTTCCGTTGCTTTATCTTGACACAATGGTGCGCATTAAACGCGTGATGGGGAGCTGCTGACAAACTTCATAGCTGGGGACGCAGCGGCGGTCGGTGGGTGCTAGGAGTAAGGAGTGGGGAGTCCTCACTCAGTGTGGAGTGAGGTGTGTGGTGTGGGGAGTGGGGAGTGGGGAGAAATAAGGTGACGTTGAGTTGCCATGGCCGTTGCTCTAGTGCAACGCTGACCGCTGCGCTTCTATTTCCGCCTGCTGCCTCCTGTACACCCCCCTCCCTCACCCACCAAATCGACAACACTTTTGCCGCCATGTTAGACGCCATTTTTGTTTTCGCATTGTCAACACATTGTCATTGGGCGGCAAGGAAATGTAACTGCTTTTACTGTTGGGGGCAGCTATCGCGCTCTCCCTCTCTCTCTCTCTCTCTCTCTCTCTCTCTCTCTTGCTCTCTATCTGTGGATCTGCTCTTTCCCTCCCGCCCCCTTTCATTCTCACTTTCTTTTCGCCCTTCTCACTTTCTCTCTTTCTCTCTCTCTCTTTCTATCTAACACTTACTCAGGCGCTGCGGCTCTCTCACTGTTACTGCTCCCCCCTCCCCTCTCCGCCGCCCCCTCCCCGTCTTGGCCGCATTTGCATGCTGCTGGTTATTTTTTTATTTTCGCTCCTCTTTCAAATATTGATAAATGCCGCCCATTAAACGCGATTAACCATTTGAATTATGTGGCAAAGCCAAATTTTATTGCCAACACAATTCTATGGCCAAACAAATGGCATCATTATTAAAATATATGTACCTACATTCTCTTGGTGTGCGTGTGTGTGTGATAATGCAAAGCGACCATAATTGAGGGCGGAGGGGCGGTGCATGGACTCAAAGCAGGAGCTGTCCGCATTTAAAAATATTGCTCACAATTTGCGCCGCTTGAATTTCAATGCAACCGCGAAAATTATAGCCAATTGTTTGTGCGGGTCCAGTCAGCAAAAGCAACAGCAACGACAGTAGCAACAGCAGCAACAGCAGCAGCAGCAGCAGCAATCGTGGCAACAGCAGCAACAACAAAATAATCAACAGCAGCAGCAGCAGCAGCAGCAGCCATAACAACAGCGCTGACAACACAAACAGCAGCGACAACAACATCACAACAACAACAGTAACATCAACAACAACAGCAGCAACAGCAGCAGCAACAACAGCAACAACAACAACAACATTAACATCAGAGACTAATGCAATTTTAGTCTAAACAGTCGCCAACAATTTCAATGAATTGCATCAATTGCCGGCCCATTGTTGCCGCTGCCAATGCGAGTGTTCCCAAAAAATGCCCGCCCTTGTGTTCGTCAATTGTGTGGGCGTGGCTGGTATTGCACGTTGTTGTCGCTGCCATTGCTGTTGTTGTTTTGTTCCCTTTTTTTATTTTTTGTGTGTGTTGCATCTGCGGGGGTAATAAAATAATTGCAGCGCACGTGTCAAAAATATTCAAAAGGATTAAGCAATGACCCGAAGGAGGGCTGGCGGGCACAAGGCACAAGGCACCAGACACGAGGCACGAGGCTCGAGGCTCGAAGCATAGATGAACAGTGACAGTCGAGAGAGAGAAGGAGAGAGAGAGAGACATTCGGGGTGACTGCAAATCCAACAGCTCCTTTCGTCCTTTGCATTGTCCAACTGATTGCATAAATTGTTATGGAATGCCATGGACGGGCACTCATAGAAGTCCGTGAATGCGACAATGACAATTCCTGATAGGATTCACATGCTATTTTTTGTTTTGCCGAGGGGGGTGGGGTGAAGAGGGGAGGGGAAGAGCAGTGCTTCACTCCGTGGACAGCAGTAAGTCCTTTGGATTGTATGCCTCCTTCTCTACTCTACCGAAACCCAGACTCCTTCGTGTGGTTTGTGCCAGTGAAGCGAAGGGGCTCTTTTTTTAAATGAGGTAAAATAAGATCAGATCAGGATCATTCTGAGATCCTGACTCTATATCCTAGCGATTAATTAAAACTTAAAAAAATATAATTTTCAGTCCAGCTTCAAAATGAGTTTGCCTTTGAAATTTGAGATAAATGAGGTAAATGCCGTATAAAGGATAAAGGACTCGACCCATTGATATCCTTATAGAGTATACAGACTTTGGGCTGATGTAGTGTCCCTTTTCCCTTGTTATGATTCGTTTTATTATTTTTTTCTCGCTGTGATAGGAATTTATTTTGATTTGCAACAAATTTGGTGCGACATTGTGGATGTTCGGCGCATCTGTGTGCGTGTGTGTGTGTGAGTGTGTGAGCGTGTGCATGTGTGTGTGTGTGTGTGTGAGTATTGGTATTGGTGTATGCTTAACGTTTTATTACTTTTCGCACTCGCCGCTTGGCACTCGCCACTCACTGGCTGCCACTTGCCACTTGCCACTTGCCACTTGGAACTTGAGGGCTTGCTGGGAGGGTTGAGCTCTGCAAGTTGCCCAGGAATCGGGCGCTTTGTTTACTTTGTTTGTGGTGTGAATAGCAAATAAGCCGCGGCGAATGCGATTCAATGCCACAGCTGCCAGCACAGGGGCATTGTGAATAGTGGAAAGTTGCTTCGCTTGTTGTTGTTGTTGTTGATGCCACAGGCAGTCCTGGCTGAGGGACGGGACGAAACTCCTTCTAATTGCAACGCATTCAGCAAGCGCAGCAAAATGATTTTAAGCATTTGCCGCCTCATTAGTTGACAAAATGTTGCACATTTTCCATGTTATAAACGAATTTAAATGCTGTTGGGAAGGGGAAGGGGAAGGAGTGGGAGGGGTGGGCGGAGAGGTGGATGGATGGATGGGTGGGGAAAAATTGAATAAAATGTTCGTCAAATGCAAAATGCATTTTCTGTAATCTCTGTGGCCACAAAATCAATTTGCGTTACAAATTTATATCAGCCAAAGCTTTTTTCTACCTTTCATCCTTTTCCCGTTTGCCCCCACCCACGCCCCACGCCCACTGCCTGATCCCTTGCCTTTGATATTTGAAAATTAAATGCATTTGCGTTGCTTTTCGTGTCTGTGGTTGCAAATTGATTGATTTTGCTGTGACAGCAACTGTAATTGAAAATATTTGTTAACTATTAGTTTACTGATATCTCGATATTCGCATGCCACATGCCACATGCCACATAGCACTTGCCACTTGCCACTTGCCATACACCACATACCGCATACCGCATGCCAGAAGCCAGCTGACACCTGGCATACCTGCATCAGGCATCCCTTCCTGTGCACATTTCCGTAATTCCCATCGATTGGTGCGCCTCCCAGTGGGCCACCTGCGTTCCTTTTAATCCCACTTCAAGCCAAAGCCTCAAGCGGCTCCTCTTTTATTTGCCAAGATTCCTCTCTTTCTTATCTATCGATGCGCCAAAGCGTGTCAGTGGTGCGGCTCTCGTGGTAGCTGGGCAGCCACACGGCAAGGACAAGGGAAGCGGAGTTGATTGTGGTTCCATTGCTACAATAGCAGAAAAGCCTTTTGACAATGCGCCCTCTGAATTTGAATGTATTTCCACCGACTTCCAGGACACGGGGTATATACCCCGTAGCCAGAGCTACTCACTGAATGCCGGATGAAGCAGATGACAAGCGACACTCAACTCGCTCTACTTTTCCTTCGATTTAAAGGATATTCTTAGCTTTCGATTCTGACTCAAGTATCGAAGGGTTCTTAATGCAGGAAATTTATTATTTAAATACTCAAAGATCCGCAGTTTATTTTAATATATAGTTAGGTAGTTGATCAAATGCAGGCAATCCTTTTACAGGACATTCTCAAGTCGAGCCTTGCCGGTCGCCATTCTAAGTGCTGTTTTTGTTGTTACTTATTTCTTTTTTTAATTCTCAACAAATTGAATAGACGACACTGTCGATTGCCATGTAGCATTATCACCTACACACCGCACACACACACACACACTCCCACGCACACCCACATACTCATACACTTACACACTCATACACTCACATACGCACAACAAAAAATTTTGAATGGCTTGTAAGCAATTGGTTCCATTCGTAGACCCATCCCCGCCCCCCTCTCCCTCTTACTTTCTCAGTCTCTCCCCTTCCTCCCCCCCCCCCCTTTTTTTTCTTTCTCTCTCCTCTCCATTAGCCTTTGTATTTCTGTTGCGTCGCGTATATCACATTTCCGTTTCTTACCATTTCCCAATATATTGTACATTTCTATACGGGTATTCACTCGTACATGCCCGATGCCCGATGCCCGATGCTCGCTGCTCGATGCTCGATGCTCGGGTGTAAATAGCAAGAAGTTTTCTGCTCAACTTGATAGCCCCCAAACACACAGACCCCAAGCCCTATCCCAGGACCCCCGCCCTCGCCCCCGCCCCCACAATAAATCTGCTCATATATACCACTGGCAAAGCATGCAAAAATTCTTATTGTATATTTGGACTGGGGTTATGCGGGGCGGGGGCAAGGGTTCGTCCTTTTTATGATATTTTTTTTCGTGTTTATTTCTTTTCGATTTGCTTGGACTGGGAGCGGGGGCTATTGTGTTGATTTGAAGGCAGCTCACGCCTTCCCCAGTTGCCTTTAGCTTTGCGATTGTCAACATTTTCCACACGTCTTCACAAAAGGTAAAAACTAAAAATTTGCCCATTGATTTCATTCTCAAAGCAAATCATTTTCCTCGCCTCTCGCACTGAGGGCACACATAGATTAAAGCCTGGTGGTCCAGTGCACATTATTGCAGTACATCTAACCAGATATATATATATTATATATATGTATCATCGCTTGCATTGGCAATTTATTGCTTCCCGAGATGTGAGCTGTGAAAATAATATAAACGCTTTTATCCAATTAATTTTCAAATGCATTCATAAGCCCAGCCCCCTGCTGCCCTGCCTTTGTGCCCAGAGCATGACCCTGGAGAGCAGCGAAACTAACCAAACTGCGGAATTGTTTGCCAACTTAATCTGGCGAAGGGAGCCGAAAAAATGTGCACGGAGAGAGGCACTCGACACAGATAAGAGCGGCAAGTTGTTTGCTTAATAAATAAACTTTATATTCATAACTGAAAAACTTTTGCGGCATCGGACGCTTAAGCGGCATGCAGCAGGCTGTAGGCTGCAGGCTGAAGGATGGAGTATGGAGTGTGGAGTGTGGAGTATGGAGGCGTGCTAGTCGAGGTAGACACAGAGTAACAGTGAAGCGAAACAAATGTGGCCGCTAATTTGCGTGGCAAAAACTTTTCGCAGCGAGCCCCGAAATGTATGCTATGGAATTGGCGCATTCAAAGAGGAAGACTGCAATGGGGCATGGAAGGGGCGAGGGAGGTGGGACAGGCAGGTTGGGGCCACAAACTGTGCGCGACGGCATTTCCGCTGGCTGACTTAGCTCTTCGCCGAGTGCAAGCCGCCGCACAACATAAATTATGCGAGCATTTTCCGCATCAGCTGCTGCTCCTGCGGGCGCCTCTATCTGGCTATCTGCTAATCACAAAAGTTTCTGACTATGCGTTCTGCTACCTTCAATTGCCACTTTGGGAAACTTTTGGAGATGCTCTTTGCGAGTTTGCGCCACAGCGTGGCAGCGGGGCAAAAGGGTTAAATAGACTTTGGCGAAAGTCTCAAAGTTTTTCCAGCACTGATTAACGAGACATAATTATTTTTGCATTAAGCGCCAGCTAATAGGCCGTGTAATACCCAAGCTCTTGCCCTTTAATCAGCTCATCAGACAGTTGGATGGGCCCCGAAGCGCGGGGTGGGTGTGCAACAGAAGAGTAGGGAACGCAGTTAGGATAGGAGATTTAAAAAGAAAAAGGATATGAACGTGGGTGAAAAGTGGAGTGTCTTGCGTTGGAAAACACTCGATGATAATGAAAGTGCATTCGGGCGGCAAGTGTTGGGGGCAGGTTGAGCGGCAACATTTTTCCATTATTCCATGTGCCACATTCATAGGAAGTACAAAAAATGCAAAGTTAATGCATTCGATCGGACTGAGCTATACCCTACAAGTCCTGGCCACCAAATGCGCCACTCGTTGGAAAGCTGACTGAAAAGAATTCTTGGAGGTCCTTTGCAACAAATTAATGGGTGCAACTCCTTTCTCAAATATACATATTACAATTTATGGCCATCAAAAATTTGGAGAGTTTTGTGAAGAGTCCTGCTGCATGGTTTACAGGGTATCTATGGCCAAAGGTACGAGGCATGAGGCAACCTGGAAAAATGCAACATTTTGCCGCCTGCAGCAAAATGTCTGCTGCTCTTTGGTTGGCCAGCATCGGGTGTCTGCCTCGATGGGGGAGCATATCCAGAGCGGAGGGTAAGAAGAAGAGCTCAAGCTCTTACTGGGGGCTCAGCCAGTGACAACGAGCCCGAGCGAGAGCTATACAACGGAAAGTGTGATTATATTTTCATTTTCAATTTTTTACGGCCAATTAATTTGGCAATTGACGCTTCGCTGGGCGTCTGCGCCGGGCCAGATATACGTACGGACACAGTCACCAGCCACCAGCCACCAGGCACCAGCTACTGGGTTAGTGTGGGGTATGATGTGTCGATGTGGTGCGGGGCGGGCGGGCGGGCGGTATGGTGCTCGTTGTTGCAAATTGAGTTGTGTGGCTAGAATAAGAAAAGTCTATTATAGTGGCAGGAAAAGCGCCTGGCAGCTATTTTGTCGTTGCATTGTCTGCCCTGAACAGAATATGAAAGTGTTTTTGTGGGTGGCGTCCCATTGTTGGGGGAAGGGCTCCTGGCGTTCTAATGCCTCTCGTCCTTCGCCAGACTATCATGCAATTTACATTAAAATTGTTTTTCGAAATTAGAAAAGTCAGTCAGGTGTATGTGTGCACATCTCTCTGTGTGTGTGTGTGTGTGTGGGTGTGTGTATCTATGTGCACTTTAACAGAAACTTAAGCCACATCATTTACAGGACAGTTCGATTTTAATCTAAGCTTAACGCAGCCAAGGATAACGTAAGCTATGGTAATCGATACTCTTCAAATATTTATATTAAAATTAACGTCTACTAAAGGATAAGTTTTAAGCCTCATGAAAGGATTTTAAAATCCCAAAATACTTTCTCTTTTGTGTACGTTGTTTTATTTAAGGATTGAAAAAGGGATTACAATTATGATCAAAATTAGTATACAAATTAACAAAAAAATTAACAAATTAATAATCAAAAAAATTAACATCGAATTTTGGTCGGTTTGACATTTGTTTTTTTTTTTAGTTATCCCCAATGATATCGACGTCCTGCAACTGAACGTTGGATAACTGAAGGAGATTCTGCTCGTCTTCAATAAGGCGGTCGAGTGGATAGCCAAGTGGACGGTTATCCCGAATAGATGCCAAGCTTACGCCAATGGAGCTACCAATGCGATGAGGGAGCATTTGCTGTTCCTCTGCCTGATGTTTCACGGGTGAGACAATGACCAGGAGCTGCATTGGCAAGCCTTCGGGACGAGCGCGTGGTAGCAGCAGGCGATCTGGGAATCTTCCATTTTCTCCAATCAAATCGGACATCAACTCCGGCTCCTGCTGAAGCTGGGCCAACATCACGCGATAATAGATTTCGGTGTAGGGTGTGGCATCACCTGTGGTCCACGAAATATTTGAGGAGCGGTGCTGAACGCGATTGCGACCCATTTGCAGCTGGCGGGTTATGGCATCCAAGAGTACAAAATCGGCTCTACGTTGATCTAAGCTCTGCTCGCGGCCGGCAGCATCCTGGCGAGGTCCAAGAAAGATGCGTATGATGACGTCCTGAACGCGTTCCGAGCTTATGTCCATATTAATGGCAAAGGGCATGTGATTGAGGCGACGTTGGCGCACAAGGACTTGTGTTGACTGAGGCCGCTCCACAAGATTGAAAAGATTCATGTCGCTGTCATTGACGCTAGTCCGGAGCTTGCTGATGCGCACATCATTGATACTGACGTCCGGTAAGTCCAGTTCATTACGGGTGTAGGCTCCCATCTGACGGCCCCGCAGTTCATCCACAGAGTTTAAAATTCGAGTCAGTGTGTATTGCAATAAAGGATTATTAAGTCCGACATCCTGCATGCTGATACCTTCCAGCTGCTCACGTAAGATTTGCAGGATTCCATTTTCCCCCAGACGACCAATTATTACATCTGCAATCACACGCTCCACACGGAGGTACTCATCATTAAGCTCCGGCTGAGATCTTCCAATGAGGCTACTTCTTCTCCGGTCATCGCTCATGTCGCGGAAGAGTTGACCAATCACTTGCTGCAAGCGATTTTCCATTGCGTTGATTTGAATAAGAAGAGCGCGATTACGACGTGAGTCCAGCCTCATCCTGTTCTGACGCAGCATGTAGCTTTGGTCTTGGTCCTGGTCTTTGTTGCGCAGTACCAACCGGGAGTTGCTCCATCGGTAGTCGCCGTTAGTCACGCGCGAGGCATAACGCTCTTGATTCAGACGGGCCAAGAGCTGACGTAGAGTGTGTAACAGAATTTCACCGCGACGAGAAGCTTCCGAGACTTCAACGACGTTTCGCAAGCTGCGTCGGTTGCGGTGTGTATGCTCCTTCATGTAGCGGTCCTCGTTTTGCCAAAGCTCAAGGTCTTTTCGCTGGCGATTTCGTTGCAGGATGTTGGTGATCTCTTCGTCGCTTAGCCTGCTCATTCGGTTGTCGCTACGAATGAGTTGCACGATGTACTCATCGTTTAGGATATCGACTCCCTCGACTTGGCGTCCTTCTCCAATAGGATTAACACGCCGCGGACCCTTGTCACCCATTGGTAGATTCAAGCGGCGTCCATTGATGTAAAGTAGACGCTCACTATTGCGGTCCACCGACTGCAGTTGGTCGTTTGAACAATTCTCTCCTTCATTTCGTTCGCAATCGTTGAAAGCGTTTTCGTCCTGATGCTCGCTTTGCTGTAATAAATTAATATTTCGTCCTTCGCTCAGGCGGTTTATACGCATCACATCCATTAAACGCTCCTTTTGGGGCCTTTGAATTTGATGTTTCATCTCTCTGACTTTCTCATTTCTTGATTGACCAGGATGGCTATTAATGTGGTTTAAACTAAGGATATCCTCATCTGCCATATTGCTACCATCATCTGAACGAGCTTCGCCTCGACGTCTCTTTATGTCTTGGAACTCATAACGAGCATTTGGAAAATTTTCGCTCGAAATAAAATTGTTACCTTGTTCAATCTCCTGATCATTCAAGCCAAGCAAGATTGCCCTCTCCTGCTCTATGTCATCGGAATGCAGGCGTTCATTCATTTGCTCGTGACGTTGACGTGCGGACTGCCTTTGGCGATCGCTTCGGCTGTCTCCTGGGGACATTTCATCACCGGAAGCGACCAAGCGTTGAACACCCAGCCCACTGTCTCGCTGTAGAGGCACATACACTAGAGGCGAACTTTGTTTAGAGTGATCTTCGTTGTCATTTCTTTCACGTCGGAAAGGATTCCGAACCTGTTCCATGCGTCTTTGGTTCGCAACTTTTCTATAACGCTCTTTATGATCCAAATTCATTTCAATTGCATTTTCATCCTGCATCCCCTTGTGGGAATCCATTGTACCCTCTTGAAGGGCCAGCTCCTGGATTAGACTTCGAACAAAGCTTCGCATTGCCACATCTTTGGTAAGCAATGCCATGTCACGCTCTTCTTTATTTGAGGATAGGACAATGCGACTTGGTGGATTCGGTGATAGCTGCCTTTGTGACATATCCAAACGACGATCACGCATAAGCATTTTCATTAAAGGATTTTCCTCTCGCACTCCCTGATTATTTCTAAACAAATCATAAGGAGAGTCTTGGTTGCTTTGAATGCGCTGTACATGCTCAATTATCTCCTCGTCAAGATACAGTTCTGGCAATATTTGTGAAAGGGAGGGCATGATTAGGTCTTGAGTGTCTTCTCGGTCGCGAATAGCAAGTGTCAGTGCATTGACAAAGAGAACTGGATTAACGTTACGTCTGAGATAAATGGCGTTGCGCTGCAAAATCTCAAAGTCCAAGGCGCGTACCAGTAAACGATAGATTCCCCGTAATTGCTGAACGTGATCCACGTTTTCTATGTTGCAGGTCTGGTGTTCGTCCAAAAGACGTCGTTGGCGGTCCAATTCAAGGACACGTTGCATCTCATTATCAATGCCGCCTCGGTAACATTGCGGATCTACTATCAGCCCATTATCCATGTCAATTAAATCGTCCTCTTGCAATGGTTGGTGAACACGTTTCACAATGTCCAGGAGAAAATGTTGGCGTTGGAATTTCTGCCTGGACACACTGTCCATACTTTGATCGGCTAATAATGAATGTAAAGCAAGTGTGTAAAAAATTGTTTTATTTCTGACAATTCAACTTACCAAAGTTAAAATTGCGTTGCCGCTGACGTTGTTGGACGCATCCAGATGTCGCCGCGACAAGGACGCAGGCTACAAAAATAAAAAGCTTATTCATCGTGTTGGTTGAAACTTTCGTACAAACAAAACACGACTGCCTATTGGGAGCTCCCAGTCTTGCATTTATACCCGTTCTTATCACTAGGTCTAGGCCTATGCAAATTTTTCCATCATCCGGTTCTCGAGTGACTCCAAAAATGTTTATCAGCCGCGTCTCAGTGCATATGAGGCAATTACTTATAGAAAGCACTTTCCGCACAGACGTAATTTCAGGTCAGAAGTCAACAGATTGCTAACCGTCTACACCGTTGGCCCAAGTGCTTGAGCTGATTAATTGCAGTTGCAGATACAGATAATGGGTCACAAATACACGCTGTCCAATCAGTCCATTACCCTCCACCTCTACAGTGGCCGCGTTGTATATGCACGGATGACCAAGAATTTGTTGCTATGTTGCAATTATCTGCATAAACCCTCAATCATCCGATCAATACATTATTTTTCATCAGTTAAACGAATATGCAGCTCGCCAAATTTCTAAACATATATAAATAAATTCTTATTCGAAATGATCTGTCGTTAACATATTCTATTTTTATCGATATTTTTATAGTTTTCGCAAATTAGCGGGGACAATTCAATTGTCGATAAATATTTAAATTATTATTCCTTTAAACATTTTATGTTTAAAGTATATCTTGCATTTAAGCATAGTCTTTAACTTTTAAAAAATTAAATAGTTTTAGTTTATATTGTAAAGCAGTTTTAGTCCGCTGTTAATTTAAAATAGTTGCAATGTGCTGTAAATTTTAATAAATTTTAACGTATATTTATAAATACATACAGATATAAAAGTCTAGTATTAATAAAGAGCTTTTAATAATTTTTAATATATATAATTTAATAATATTCCACCTAAAATTGAAAAATAATCATTTTTTGTATTTATATTAAATAATTTTTTATGTGCAATTCAAATTGATCATAAGTTTCTAATTGGCGCTTATCTAATTAGTATCGATAAATCCTAAGCTTGCACGCGATATTTTGAGATCAGCGGTCTCTAATTAATATCGCGTCTTAACATCTGTTAAGTCCATCTTTTTAACGGTGCATGTGTGAAAAGTGAAATTGTAAAGTGGAAGAGTGAAAAAGTGAAAAGTGTTGTTTTTAAAAGTGAGGCGGATTTGTTGAAGTAATAGGTATGTACGTAGTCTAATACAATCATGTTACACTCAAAGTGCAATTCAAAACTGATGAATTTTAGGAGTGATTTAGGGGTGGCAGCTATTGTTATTGTTGAGGGCGACCGAGTGATTGGCGAATTGTGAAAGGATCTGCCAGCAATTGAGGAGGCGTGGCGGGGGCGCTTGCAATTTTTCTATTCACATTTAAATTGGCAATTCGTTCAGTCGTGGCCTTTGTGTGTGTTGGCAGCCGATTTCTTCATCTTTTTTTTTGAAAACTTTTTTTTTTTTTGTATGGATGCGCTGCGTTGCGACAATTTGCAACGTGCCTGGCATGCAACGGAAATAAACGCGCTACGTGGGTGCTACATGGCAAAGGCTAAACTGTAACCATTGTTGTTGCTGGCTACTGTTGCTGCCTTTACTAGTGCTGCTGCTGCTGCTGCTGCCGCTGCTCCTGCAGTTTTTGCCTTTCTAATGTAATTGCAATTGTTTGCCGGCCTGTCAAATGGTCCACAACGTTGATTTGCTTTTGCTGCTGCACTTTTTGCACTTTTTTGTGCTGCCAAAGAAGAGGAGCAGCATTTTTATGCATGCCAAGCGCGTTTGTGTGGCATTAATTGCTTCTTTATGCCAAGCTGATGCTTCAGATGCATGCTCAGCAATTATGCAGCGACAATTTCGCATTAATTGCTCCTTTGTGCTGCTGACCAGCTCCTGTTCTATGGGCGTTGGCGTTGCCACTTTTTAAACAAGCCCATGAAAAAAATGCTGTCGGAAAAAGTCTGTCTTTGTTCTCAAATGCATTTTCCGCTGCCATTGCTGCCATTGCTGTCATTGCTGGCGTTGCTTCCATTGCTGCCATTCCATTGCTTCCATTGCTGCCACCGCTGGTGCACAGTTTTCAGTTGTCAGTTTAATTGCTGCCTGCCTCATTTGTTAAGCCAAAGGAGAGGCATGTGAATGTTATAGCAATACTGTCCATGGACAATTCCATTATTTCTGCATGCTTCCTCTTTACCTGATGCACATTCACACTTAATTATAAATTGTGCTATAAAATAAGACGACCTGCACACAAGTCAGATACAACATATTCAAAGATGGCGGACTGTTGCACTTCCGTTATGTAAATAAACATATGTATCTATATATATTATATATATGATATATAATATAATATATAGAAATTTGCTTGCAGGTTCAGAGTTTATCAAAGGGAGGATTTAAAAGCTATTTTTATTGACGCTATTTTAAACCGACAATTTTTTAGCTTTTATTTAAATTTAAGCTGATTAAGGAGTATTGTTTTAATTTGTTATTTTCACTTAGCTTTAGCGTTTATTATAAGTGAACCAATCAGAACCCCGTTGGAAGCTAACCTGCGCCTAATTCGCTTATGTGTCTTCATTAATATGAATTTAAATCTATGAACGACTGACAATTCCTCATCTTTGTAAATTATTGTATCTTTTGAGATTTCTATTAGAGAAATGAAACATTTTTAACGTTTATAAGACGTGTCTCTTATCGTACATATCCTTAAAACTGAGACGACAGTCACAAAGCATCGGTTTCTTTGGTAGTCCTCAGCCTCGTGCTCCTGATGCCAAGTAAATAAAGTATAAGCCGGGTTGAGGTGGTGGCGGTGGTGGTGGTGTTGGTGTTGGTGTTGGTGGTGAGTTTGGCGTTGCCTTCTGCGTCTCGCCTTGACTTAAATGCGATTTAATGCCTTTTTTGTTTGTCTTCCATGCGTCGGATATCCGTTGACGCAGTGGGCGTGATAAACCGCAGCAACAGCGGCGGCAGCAGCAGAAGCTGAGGCACGAGCGTTGGCTGGGGTTGTAGCAAAAGCAAAGGCAAAAGCAGAAGCAGAAGCAGGAGCTTAAGAAGAAGAAACAGGAGCAGGAGCAGCTTTGTCGACTGTCTTATCCTCGACCTCATCCCGTTTAACAATCCCCCTTCTCATTCCCATTCACGACAGAGTCGCTAATTTACTTGGCGTTTTTTATGTCTCATCTTCGCTCTGACGCCTTAATCTTATATCCTTTTTTTGGCTGGCTTGGCACTTAAAAAATGTAGTTCTTTGTTGGCCCGATAAAAGTGCTTACAAATGCTTAAAAAATTAAAATTTATTACACGCGATTAAGTGCCCCACATTGGCAGCTGGTAAAGGAGCTGAGAAGACAGCTCCAATCCCAGCCCCGTATTCCATTTAAAAAGAAATATATGCGGGATGCAAATGGAGTGCCATCTTTTTCGGTTCGCCATATTTCCGGGCAATGGACATTGCCCAATTGATTCATGGCCACGCAATATCCTCTGCGTAATGGGTAATGGTCTAGGCCACCTTAAAGAGCTAACTTCAGCAAAATAATAACACGAAGAAAAAGAGAAAAAAATAAATATAAATATATACTACTATATAGTAATAATGAAACGCCAGCCGGGGCAAAAGAAAAGTGCCACAGCAACGCATGGCAAAAAGAAAATATTTCTTTTTATCGAAACGGATGTGAGTGTGCCAGGAATGAAATAGCAACAAAAAAAAAAAAAAAAAATAAAATAAAATAAAATAAAAAAAACAGAGCAGAGCTGAGGAGAGGAGAGCAGAGATGGGGAGAGGAGAGCAGAAATGAAGGAAGGTTAAGGAATGGTGCATGTTGTAAGGAAGGGAAACAACGACGTCGACGTCGTCGTTTCAAATAAATAAAACAAAAATTTGTACAGAAGTGTGAGGACATCTCTAGGCGACTGCTCGGCTTGCTACTTTTGTCACCTCCCCACCCCCCACCCGCAACTACACCCCCGGCTACTCGCTCCTTAACCGCACAAAGCAAATCAAACAACTTTCGTTTCACACGTTTTTCGTTTGTCTCTCCCACTTTTTGTTTGTCCTGAAACAAGTGACTCGGGAGGACCAGATCGAAATTGGAAGGACTCTAGAAGTGCGTGTACTGAAGCTGCTCAACAGCCACTGGTACTGTGGGTGTGGGTCCTTTGGCATTGCCATGGGTGCACGTGTCCTGCGCGTGCCAGTTAGTTTTGATAGCTATTGACTTTTCCAGAGGTCTGCAAGTAGTTGACCCGTTAAATTTCAATAATTGATTTGCAAGCCTTTGTGTCCTTTAAGAGATATACAGACTAGAAACTAATAATGCGGCTTTGCCAATATATATCCTTGGAATATTTACGTGCATGATGATTCCATGTGGCTTTCATTGTGCCTTCTATTATTTTCCCACATTTTTTTAAATACGTTTTTATGACAATCCTGGAATCCTTTTATCAACTTTTTTTTGCTTCCTTCGCATACAAATTTTTTTTATTTATTCACATTTTTTTCCATTGATTCTTTTAATGCCTAGAACAATTCTAGAGATCCTATTACCTTTTTCCGTATCACCGTATGTCCGTATATATTTTCTGGCCAGAGCTTCGATCAGAAAGTATACATACATTTCTGGGCACATCATAAAATTATCTGCTTCCTTTCTCTGGTTGATTGTTGGTGTAGTTTAATTAACGGAATATATAATGACGATTCAGTTTAGCAATGCAACCGTTTAACATCTTTATTTAAGAAATGTCCTTTCAAGATTTAAGTGTCCTCCCGTTCCCTGTGGGTGCTGAAAGTGGCGACTCCTGGTTCCACTGTCTTGCGAGCGCTAACAACTTCATTGGGCAAATATTGTTGTAGCATTTCGTTGTGTTTCTCACAAGTGATTTGCACTGTGAGTGTGAGTGTGAGTGCGAGTGTGAGTGTGAGTGTGAGTGTGGTGTGAGTGGGACTGTGACTATGACTGTGACTGTGACTGTGAATGCAACTCGACTCTAGCTTTTGGCTGAGGTCAAATACGAACAACGGAGGGCTGTCTTTATTGCCCATTTGGGGTCTGGGTCTGGGTCTGGGAATGTGTATAGTCCTGGGTATGGGTCCGAGGGCCAGGACACTATAAAAACGACCTTGCGGCAACAAAAGGCAGCCAGACGTGAGCTCTTATTCGCTTTTGCTGTCTCTCTGTGTATATTTGTTTATGTGTGCGGTCGTGTGTGTTTGTGTGTCTGTGTATGTGTGTGTTTGTGTGTCTGTGTGTCTGTGTGTGTGTGATACTGGTTATATGTATGCAGACAATCAGCGCACGACTTTTGGCTGCCGGGTTGGAGATGGGCTGGAGAAATCGCACTCCTGGATTGGTTGGGGGCAGTGGGCCGTGAGCTGGCGGAGGGGTTCCTTTTGGGCAGACGTCGCGCGTTCGTTTTCTTATCAGCAGTTTGGCTGCGATGCAGCGTGGCATTTAGTTGAGTTTTATGTGCGGCTTTTGAGCTGGTTATGATGCCGTCGCGATTGCTACACTATGTGGCACGCCCAACCCCTTGTCTTTGGCAGTGACAGTGACAGTGACAGTGTCCATGGCCATGCCCTTCGCTCTTTCAATGCTCATCTTTTGGTGGTGGTTTCTTTGTTTCGGTTGTTAGCCGAAAAGGTGTCAATTGTTTTTTGTGCCCATCGCACGCTTCCAGCGTGTTAGCTTGCAAACCTCAGAGCCTGTGAGCCTGTGAGCCTGTGAGCCTGTGAGCCGGTGAGCCTGCGAGCCTGTGTGCCTGCAAACCTCTGAATCTGTGAGCCCGTGAATCTGCCACGCCTCATCGCAATTCACAGTCGGTTGCATAAACAAGTGGGCGTTGTGAATCCCATTAAGCAACAGTCGTCAGTCGACAGTCGACAGTTGAGTGTTCAAAGTTGAGAGTTGAATGTCGAGCGTTTAACATTGAGTGTTGAGTGTTAAATGTTGAGCACTGGGAGTGCACCCCCCGTTCCCATCGGATGGTAGACAACCCTCCGAGCGGCCGGCAATTTAAACTAATAATCAACGCATCAGCAAACATTGTCGTTATTATTCACGCGCCTGTGGCGCCCCCTGGCGTTTGACTGCTGACAGATTGCCTTGGTTGGGCGGCTGGGCGGCTGGGTGGTTGGGTGTTTCTCTGGTTGAATGTAAGTAAGTCTAGGTGGTTGGGTGGTTATTAATGTGTATAGCTCTTTACAAGTGTATTCATCAATCAGTGGGGCGTTTACTATTTAAAAAAAATTTTTTATTCGTTTACAGTTTTCGTTTCATTTTTTCTCTTTTGTTTTTGTATCACATTAAAATATAAATTTATATTTATGCATATATACACATATATATATATTTACATATATGCATACGTATACATTACACAAGATCGGGCCATTTTGTATTGCCTCAACAATATATTATATAAAGCACTAAAAACTTATAAGTACAGTTATTAAGGCGCTGCATTTAATCAATTGATTTGGCTTTAAATACTACGTGAAATCAGCTGGAACTTTCACAACACAAACGCGCGATAGCTTAACAGTTATTCCATTTCAAATATCGTCTACTACAAAAAAAAAATTATATATAAATATATATATATATATATATATATATATATCCTAGAGATCCATAGTTTTGGTATCAATTTAGAGAGGATCCTTCGGCTTAGCTTATAATGAATATTTACAACGATCATAGAAAAGAGTTGTGTGTGTGCGTGTGTATATATGTGTGTGGTTCTGTAGGTATGTGATATGTGTGTGCGCGAGTATGTGTTTGTGTGTGTGTGTGTGTGTTTTCTTTTCATTGGTTGTACTTTAGTTCAACATTTGGTTATTTCCAGCCTCCAAATAGTATAGCCTTCTAGATCCGGATGGGATGTGTGTGTGTGTGTATATATAATATAAGATGCTGCCAAATCAATTGACCAAACGTAGACCGAGGAGACAAACCAATAAATGCAACTCATAACAAAGACTCACAAAAATTCAGCTAACACTAGGACTCTATACTAGCAAGGGGCTAGCTCTGGGTAGTGACTACCGAATTGGGTGGGTGTAGGGGGTGGCGGAGCAAGTGTCGGTATTTAATCGTTGTTTTTGCTCCAAATCCAATTCCAAATCCAAATCTAAATCCAGATCCAAATCTATATCGCATGCTCTGCGGCAGTGGCGCCATAGCGCAAGGGAGTCGGTCATATGATATTTGGCGGTGTTGTGCCCACAGCTGGCACCACAGCCACTGGCGAGGATTTTGATGATTTGACGCAGCCATAGGATGAGATGCCTGTGCCGCTGCTGCTCGGTGGCGATGGCGGTGTTTCTGGGCTGATCAGTGGCAGGTAACGCCACGGATAGATGGTGCCAGCGTACATGGCCTGCAAGCGGGCCTGCAAGTCCAACGCCAGTGTTGGGTCTAGGGGGTAATGCCCCAGGCCTGGGAAGCCGCCGGGTACGCGCGGCAGCGATAGCTCCAATGGTGATCCAAAGCCATATTTGGCGGCCAGCGAGGTGGGTGAGTGTGAGTGCGAGTGGGACACAGCGGCGGCAGCGGCTGCAGCAGCAACGGCGCTGAGTTGCGCGTGATGATGATGCGCATGGGCGTGGGCGGCGTGTGGATGTGGGTGATGCGGGTGATGATGATGATGGGCCAGACTTGGGCCATGTGACGACAGCTGTGCTTGATTTGGCTCTTTGCTCATCTGACCACCAGATGACCCAGCACTGGCACCTGTAGCACCTCCACCGCCACCGCCTCCTCCCGGCACTGGTGACTTGTTGAGCGTCTTGGGCTTGCGGCGTGGTCGATATTTGTAATCGGGGTGCTCTTTCATGTGCAGCGCGCTGTAAATTGAGTAAATGTTGAAACATTGATCAAAGATCGGGGGACGGCATCGATATTATTAATATAACGATTGAACGATGTGGCGGTGATATCATAAAGTCAATCCTATGCCCTGTTTCCACAGTCATAAAACTCAAGTCGCACATTAGTGATTGCTTCTTTTTAGCAAAACAGCCGCTAGATACCCTGCCTTTTTCCTTAAGTGATCTATGCCAAACTTGGGATCGCCTAAAGCAAGTATAAAGCTTCACTACCGCCCCAGCTCTCCTTGAAGGACATGTTTTTTTAGACACATTTCATAGACATTGACACAGGCATAGACATGTTTTTTTTTAGCTTGTAACTACTTAGTTCATCATCCATTCTACTGAATATCCGTTGTGAAGTATCCTTTGGACTTAGTGTGCCTTTCTTTTGTCTAGGATAAATTATGTGATTACCCAGGAAATTAAAGTAACGATCGGACTTAGGAAGGTGTCTCTGTGTGGAACCTAAATAACATGTTCTTTTGGGTCTAACATTAGGGTATAAAAACCGAAACCGAAACTGAAACTAAAACCTCAACCAAAACATAAACCGAGACCGAGACAGAGACAGAGGCCGAACCTGAACCTGAACCCTTCGATAAAGTCTCTCCTGCAAGACTCGCCGCTTATCTGGCCACATTTAGCAAGGCAGAAGAGTTTCTAAAGTTCTGAGCTTCTTCCCAACTGCAACAATGCGCAATTGTTGACATTTGATTAACAAACGATAAATGTTGATAAAAGGTGTGTGTGTGTGTGAGAGTGTACTCTATATTGTCCATGTTGTTGTTCTTATTGTTGTTATTATTATATTGCGCTTGTTATTGCTATTGTTGTTATTTCACTTTTGCTTTCTTCGCCTGAGTCGCTTTGGCCTTCCTGCACATTTCCCAGACCCTCTAATTGGTCAGTCGCTGTTATCTTTGCCCAAAAAAGGAAAGTGTGAGGAGGAGAGGAGGAGAGGGAGGAGCATTTCTTGAGGTTTAAATTGAAATTGAAATTGGAAATTGGAACTGGAACTGAAACTGAGACTCTGAATTTGAAAATGAAATGATATGCGTGTGTGTCGCCTTATCGAGGCCTCGCACATTGGCAAATATTTGTTCAGTGTTTCTTGTTTTCGAACTGTTTGTCTTTCGTGTATTATTTGTCCATAAATATATATATATATATATATTTATATTTTATATATGTATATATATATGTATATACATATAAATTCGTTTCTGTTGTTGTGTTTGTTTCACCAACAAATATCGAATGGCCATTAGTTTAAGCCCCTACGAAGTAGTAGACTCATTAATAAATGTCATTGAGAACTTTACACAACCATTTGGCAGTCCAATACAATCAATAAAAGGATTATGACAGTGCAAACAGTGGCCAGTCATCGGTCTCTATATAATACACATAAAGTACACACACACATAGGTGTATCGGGCATATGTGTGCGTACTCTGAATACCCCAAACAGAATGCAAAACTAATTCCCATCCACCGATTTACCCAACTACTCAACTACCCAACTACCCAACTACCCAACTACCCATCTACCCATCTACCAATCAGCCCAACGAATTCAATTGAATTGTTTACCCAAGATATGCCACATGGAGTACCCACACTTTGGAGCTTTCAGAGCTTCTCAATGCCGGTTTAGGACCTCACAATAGCTGCCCATTGTCTTAGCTAATCGCTCAAATTGTAACCAGTCGACAAACCCATACACACATCCCCATACACACGTACATACATATATATATATATATATATATTTGTCGCATATCCACACACATATATGGATAGACACAGCGACACACAGGCACACACACACATCTACACACAGTGCACTAACGCACATACACTTACCGCAGACGCTTGGCTTCATCAATGAATGGGCGCTTTTGTGATTCGGTGAGCAACTTCCATTCGGCTCCCAATCGCTTCGATATCTCTGAATTGTGCATTTTGGGATTGTCCTGGGCCATTTTGCGCCTCTGTCCCCGTGACCAGACCATGAACGCGTTCATTGGTCGCTTAATATGGTCATGATGTGAGTTACCATTGGAGTTGGAGCTATTTAGCTGCTGCTGCTGTTGTTGTTGTTGTTGTTGTTGTTGGTGTTGTTGTTGCTGTTGTTGATGATGCTGATGCTGATGTTGCTGCAGCTTGGGCACCGCCGGAGGTGGAGGTGGGGGTGGTGGTGGTGGCGTTGTGGCTGCTTTGATTGTCGTTGCGACCAGCTGCGGCGAGAGGCTGCTGCTGTGGTGGCTATGGCTGCTGCTCCCGCTTCCGCTGCTCGTGTACCCATTGCTATGGCTGCGGTGCAGCAAAGCCGAAATGCTCGTCATCCTTCCCCACAAGACTATCCTTTGCAGGTCCGTGCAGGTGGTGAAGTTGGAGCTGTAGTTGCTTCTGAAGTTGGGGCTGAGGTTGGCTCTCTAGTCGAGGTCCTCGGCTGAGTTGCTCGATTGTCTGTTGCTTGGGAATGCAAGTGCCATGCACTGACCCTCGTCTCCTTGCTAAACGCTGCAATGGTAAACGTTAATGAGTTCAACAGATGTACTCTCTTCCGGTAAAATGCTGATACACTTGGGCTCAAAATCCGTAGGGGAAGCGACCCTCTCAACTAAGCGCCGTTATTCAAAGCGGACCACAGGAAATACCGAGGAGAATGAATGCACCAATAACTTGGGCCTAGAATGGGATTTGATAGGGTTTGGCTTCCCCATAAAATGGGTATCTATTATATGATAGAAACTCACTACGAAATAAATTTGTATTTTTATTTATTTTCGAACTCAGTCTGATTTTTTGAGTTAAAAATATTTTTCCATTGAAAAAGTTGGGATTTGAGTGGAGACTCTAAGAAATGTTGAATCGATAGAAATAATCTCTGACCAAGAGGATTAATCCTTAAAAACCAGACGAATCAGTTGATCCATCAATTTAATTATCTATTAATTTTGCCTAATTATTTCCGAGCTTTACAGCTTCAACTTAATGAGACCTTCTTAAGATTTTTAAGAGAGATTTTTTATAATTAAAATATTCAAGAATAATTAATGAAATTATTAATTGTTAGGTAACTGGCAATCGAAGTCAAGCATCGCTCTGAAACTCAGGATCAGCTAATTATTTTCAATAATAATCGAATTTTTGAGTCTAGTTTTTATTTCGGAGACAAATATAATTTTCCCGAGTTGTGGATTATTGTTTAAGGAAATAAAAATTCATTTAATTAAATTGATTGACTCAAAAGAAAACTTCGGCTGTCAAGAACTTTACCTTCAAAACTTAAATAAATAATAATAATAAAAATATTGAGGTTAACTGAAAAACCGAATTAATTCGAGCACAAAATCCATCAATCAAAAATGATGCAATTAATTAATTTAGTTTAGTCATTGGGTAAATTTGATTGGGTTTTTACCTTTCGTATAGCTGTGGATTCTATGAGTAATCCCGAGAGCTTTGGGTTTTCAATTGTTCCTTTTTCTTTGGAGGTTCACAAATTTGTTAAAAAAATAAATAATGTTTCAATCTTGGACACTTATGGCAAGTAATGAGCTCAATGCGATTTGGCTATGAGATACGATCGTTATGTGCCGGAGTACTGTTACTTAGATACTAGATAAATGGGCGATTAATCTGATTTAAGCCCGATCTTCACACTATGCGTAACACTTGACAAGACGCTATTGAGCGGCACTTGACGGTACATTTCCTTTTTTGCCAAACTGAACACCGGAGTCGTGCACCGTGTGCCGTGTATCGTGTGTCGTGTGTCGTGTGTCGTGTGCCGAATGCCGTGTGCCGAGAGCCGGAGCCGGTGCGTCCGTGTCGAGTGCGCGACAGTTTTGATTTGAAACACACACATTCCATGGCCATGGCACAATCTATGGATGGGCATTCGAAAACTTGCGACAGTTGGCGGAACAAAAACGGGGAAAAACGGCAAACAAAAACTGAACCCGATTGTAAGCATGTGTATGTGTGTGCGTGTGTGCGTGTGTGCGTGTGTGTGTGTGGGGTGTAAAATTGTTATTGTAGTGGTTGCACGTTGGTTGCTCGCTCAGTGTGTTGCAGGAGCAAGCGAGTGCTTCACTTCGTGCGCGTAAAAGGGAGGGAGCACGCCAGACAACGATACACCACACGAAGAAGCAGGACAGAGTGTAAGGGCGAGAGAGAGAAAGTGAGTTAGAGAGAAAGAACGATACAGGAAGAGAGACAGAGAGAGAGAGAAAGAGAGAGAGAGAGAGAGAGAGAGCGAGTAGTGAATATTTGTAGAGTTTTTTACACCTCGGAGGACGCGAAGATACCAAAGACGTCGTCAACGTGGCGGCTAAGTGATAAAATTTGCTTCTGCTCTTCGCTCCTTTACGTATTTTCCACCTTCTAAAATCTGTTAAATACCCTTCACCTCTCATATGAGTCTACCGTACTATAAATTTACCCAAAGCAGGTCCTTAATTACGGCTTATATAACGGCTACTTCTTGGCTGCGCCTGAGGCTTCCTTCTTTCAGTGCTTCCCTTTCAGATAAACAGAATAATATTTATTATAGAATAATATTTTTTTTTTAATTATTTAAAACTATTCAATATTATTTATTCTGGCAAAAATGTAAACTTTCATTTGCTCAGTTCCTTTTGCAGGGTATCGCATAGTCGACTGCCCAGCTACCTGTCTGCGGTCGTGTTTGTATTTGCTCTTTTTTGTGTGTGGTTTATGTTGCTTGAAATTGTCTTTGACTGTTGTTGGTTTTGTTTGACCAATTGTTTGTCCTGTGTACCTTTCTTTCAGCCAAAAGAACAACATGAATGTATCTTAAGTACGATACAAGACACAAGATACAAGATACAATACATATCTGTGTGTCTCTCCTTGGTCTCTGCCCGATGATTATCTCGATCCGAAAAATTCGGTTACTTATCAATTTCGCTTGACGCCTTGTTTGCTCCCACAATCGATCGTCGCTCCGATCGGTCTGCAAACAGTCGGATATAATATACACACATACACATATGTATATATATGTGTATATGTATATGTATATGTATATGTATATGTGGACATGACATTTTCTATTTGTATAAGCGCAATAGTTGCACTCTTGGGTACCCTTTGACTCGTACCATTGTTTAGGGGAGGAGTTTGCACTTCAATTGGCTTCATTGTTTGGTTAAAAGTTGTACAGGAAATTCCTAAGTCCTAAGTCGGTGGTTACATTATTTTCAAAATAGTTGCAATCATCAAATGTAAAGTAACGCTCAAACCGCAAACCGCAAACTGCAAACCGCAAATCGCAAATCGCAAATCGCAATGGGGTCCCAAACAATCTGCTGCCCTTAATATCATAGGGTTTTCCCAGAAACTGATAGATAGAGGTAAAGAGTTGAGGCGACTTCAGGTGGTAAATTTTAACAGCGATTTCAAAATCTCGAGTAAACATTGATGGAAATATTGATATTAATGTAGGGGGAAGATACTAGTTCCATATGCTGCTCAAACTCGAAATATCCTTGCTGAAGGACCTCTATAGCATGCCTCATTAACAATCCTATTTGCTATCTTCGTTGTTGTAGTCTTTCTGTTGCCGATGCATATCCTTGATTCGGTTATAGAAATTGGATTGTTCTTGGGAAGGATGTTGCCATCGTCCATGCAACTCTCCACTGAGGAATCCTTGTTCCTTAGTGAATATTTCAAAAAGGTTTTCCCGCCAAAATATTACATGCTTCTGCGCAAGCGCCGCTCTCCAAATTTGGTGAGGCTTGTAGACTTGTTCAATGGAGTGTAGGGCGGTGGGGGACAACGGGTGCATCCCTTGCCACGTCGAGGCAATAAAAATGGCAGCGCCATCAACTGATTTTCATGGTTTACGCCAACCACCAGCCCCACACCAGGGGCCTTTGTGGGGCCGCGTTGCGCGCATGTCGACGCTCGAGCAGCGCTTTGGCCAATGGCATAGACAATGCTCGGGAGGAGTGGGAGCCGTGGATGTGGCTGCGGCTGCTTAGACGCGTTCTCAATGGTGACGGCTTTTTTATCATTTTTGTTTTGCATGCGAGTTGAATGCATTTTATTGGCTAAGGCACAAGGCGAAAACAATGGCTTAGCAACTGGTGGCTTGGCTTCTTCTGTTTGATGGAGCGGCACTCCTTCTGCTGTTGCTCCCCTGGCGTGGTGAGTGTTATCGTGTCCTTGCACACTATGCCAACTGCCATTTGTTCTCGCATAATGGACATTATGGCTCCTCTATTATTATGCCAACCATCAGGACAATGAGCCAAGCATCGTTCAATTCCATTGCCAGTTGCCAGTTGCCAGTTGCCAGTTGCCAACTAGCAAAAATTGCGCTATTTATGTCCATTGCCGCACCAGGTCCTTGTGCGGCGCCAGCATTGGTGTGGGTGACCCGCAAATGCTATGTGATGACCATAATTTTGGGTATTTTTGGAATACTTTTTACGACTGCGGGTAGACCCTTGAATGCATCGCCTCTCGTCCTTCGCTTGCTTTGCTGCCTTTGGCACCTCCGCGCCGTGTCCTCGTCCCCCTTGCTCATGTCTGGGCATTGTTTGGCTGCGTTTTAGCTGCAATCATTTATGGAGAAATCCTTGCCGCTCACACGCCTCGAATCCATATGTGACTGGCTGCAAAAGCTTTTGCCCAAAAATGGAAATGTCGCTCGCTAATCGTGATTTGTGTTTTAAATGAGTCCTGAACAGCCTGCAGCAGGGATGTGTTCGAGGGGGAGTATCTATTGATATGCTCCAACTGTAGGGTCTAACAATAGAAACTGTAACGACACTCGAATTAAATGAGGAACTGTGCTCGGGCTTGGTACACGTTCTATATACATATGTATATGTTTAGTTCATAGTAAGTTATTTTTTTTAGTTATTTTTAAGTATTTTTAAATTAATTTAAATATTTCATATTGTTCTTATGTTTTATAAATAAATATTTAATTAAATCAATATTATATTAACACATTAACACATTAATGCATATTTACATTTATTTTTTTTATTTTTCATGAATTTACATTTTCACTTATTTTTCTGTAGTTTACAGTTAGAATGATGACATAAAGGATTTTTTTTATTTATATTTTTTTCTTTATGACCTCATTAATTAAAGTAATAGACAATGGGCACTTTCCATATTTGGTTTGTCAGTAATGCTTGGATTATTGATTGAGATATAATTTTTTTTTATCATTTTATGAAATATAAATAAATAAAAAATAAATATTAACTTGGCTTTGTGGCCATTATCGAGCATGAACCCAATCGTCCTGTCCAATGACACACTCTCTTGGGCAGGATTGCTGCGGAGCCAAAGAAGAAGTTTCCTTCTCAGATATATATCAATAAATATATATATATACATATACATATATATATATATATATATATATTAAGTGGAGGTACCGAACAACTCTGCGGCAATATATATTTTTTTATTCTGGGACAATTTAAATAATTATTAAGAAATGAAAACACAGGAATAGTTGCAATCTATAGCTAAGAGCTGGCCCATTACTTATTTAATAAATATTTAATCCCCCTCAAAGTACATTCTCAAAATGGGAATATTTTATATGTTATTTTAGAATAATTTATGTTTTTAATAAACCACATTTTTTAATACCTTATATATTTTTATTTCTTTAAAGATGCGAGCAAAGTTTTCGGTCACATATAAGTAAATTACCTGGGAAGGAATGATTAAAAAATAATAATAATTATAAAAAAAAAATAAAAGTGCTTAGAGTTAAAAATTAATTTAATTGTGTGTTATACGTGTCAAAAGTGGAAGGATTCATTTTTTTATAAGGAAAAAGAATGATGATTTTCTTTAAGGTTGTGTTCTTTATTTTAAACAAGGTAGGTGAGACATATATTAATATTTATTTATTTACATCTATATTTCTATTTATTTAATTATATTGATATTTATACTTATTTTAATTTAAATATTTTTTTCGAATTTTCAATATGCGTTACTTAAGTTAACAAAAACATTCTTAAACCTTGTTAGTTTAGGGAATACCAGACATATGTACTAAGCAAATTGATTATAATATTTTTTAAAGATTGTTCCACTTTCTCCTTCTGTTATGAATTCGTGTTAATTAATTTTCTTATAAGGTACCCGCTCTTTGAATAGAAGACCCTAACGTTTTAATTGTCGGGCTTGTGTCCATCCATATTTATTAAGAATTAAAAGCACTAAATTGCTTATGGTTAAATTTTATAATTTAATATTTGGGTTGGTATATATAATTGTCGAATTACATAGGTACAGTTTTATAATCTATAAATGCCTAACCATGCGTCACTTCACTTACCTTCAAGTTATGTTGATTTTCATATGGGCAGCCAAATAAATCGATAGACGATTTACAGTTTACAACTTGAAGTAAGTCAATAATGAACAACAATTCATTTATTTATCAAAGTAAAATATAAATTCATCAGGGACCTCAATAAAAATGTATACATTTTGCAAATATTTGCATAAATGCTCTATTGATCGTCTTTGGAAATATACATATATATATAGTCCTAAAAATAAACATTTATATGTTTAGTTTTCCCTATATGTCTAAATTTATATTTTTGTCAGTTATATATTTATAATTTATGATATTAAAGTCGTCAAGAAGGATGGCAAATTGATTCAAGGTTGCAACAACTACAATTAATCGTCGTTTTGTAGCTTCTTCAATAGCTTCAGTGCTGCAGAGCTTGTTTTTTACCCTGAGTGCCAATGCAGCTAATCGTATTTCCACTTTGTGCTGTCATCGGCTAGAGAAAGCGCCATCTATTCTGTATTGTGCGAAGCTCCGCTACCTCTAGCGTATCTTTGCTTAACATGCTTGCGAAGTGTGTGCTACCGCCATCTATAGTTCATAACGAAGTTTGAATTTGTTTTAGTGGTTCAAAGAAAATTCAATAGGTGGCTGTTGATAGATTGATCAAATAATTATACAAAATTTGCTGTATTTACAAAAATGGAGCACATTTAATGCTTAATCTATTTTTTCGCTTATAATAATAATAAAATATATATTAAATCAGTGCTGCCAATGCAATGGTAGGAACACTGTATATTTTAATAAATTAAGTTTATTTTTTGTATAAGTTGTAAACGGTTTGCACGTCTACTTCACTTCGCTCTCTTTGTCAGAATGTTTTACAAATTCATTGACTTATGCCTAAGACCGCCATAGGCGCTGTCAGTGACGCCGGCAGCGTTGCAGTCGCGCTTATGTGTATTAGTGGGTAGCAGCGTAAACGTCGCTACGAGAGGGAGAGTGTATTAAGTTTCATTTTAGCATCAGGGGGCACAGGCAGACATGCTGACACTTATGCATAAGTGGTAATATGATTTGTTTATGTAAACATTACCACAAAGTGCTAGAATGCATGTTTTGCATATATACTCTGTAATACTCTACACCAATTCGTTCGTTAGTTAATATATTTTTTTTTTCAACAGCGCCATCTAGTAGATTTTTCTTCAAGTTGATGTTTCAGCTTTTCGTCAATACTTTATTTACTGCCATCTGTCGTTGAAAAGATAAGTCATTTTATTAAAATAATAACCGTAACACTTTTCGTATGGACTATTTATTAAAATAGCGATAAAGCGATTTTATTTTTTTAATCTACAGAACTTTTTGTTTAAAATATTTTATAAATTTTCAAATTATATATAAAAATATTTATATTGCGACTGTGATTTTCCCAATCAAACATAGATGTATAATAGTCTCTCATTGAATCGGTTGATTTGCTTACGCTACTCCGATTTAATGCGTAATATCGAATAATAAACGTTTCCGAAATTAAATAAACAGGATGTAATAGTGAAAATCTTAGAAAATTGCATATACAAATTCAAATATAAAAATCTATATAAGAATATAATATAAAATAATATTGAAGAAAATGCAGTAAATCAATTCTCTTATATTATTCTTTGTTTAAGGAGCAGGGGATAAATTCAGTGGGTGTATTGCCCGTCATATTTTACTCCGCAAAGTATTAGGCAAACAGAAGTTGACAGGATGGCTCGACACTGCTATTAACAGCGATTTTAGTTGCGTCGCTGTTGTTAACAGAGCTATACAGAAAATGTAATCAAAATTACTGTTAAATATCAGGGTTGACTTTAAGCCAGTGTAGGCAAAACTATCGAAATTGTGTTCACCCTTGCGATTGACTAGATATTTTTCAGTTTGTTTTAAATAATACTATCATATCCTTTGCCTGGAACTACAGAATTATTTTTATAATGTTTCATATGCATATATACAGTTTTTTTTTATAATACTGTCAAGATATGCTGTTTGCGCGCATCTTTCACTTAGAACTCAAATTTCGATTTCGCTATTGCTGTTAAATGTGCACATAAAAGTATGCAACACTTAAGTTTTATTATTCGATGCAGCAACCATCGCTTACTGTTCCAGCCTTGTTGCTGGAACTCAAATTGCGATTCCGCTATTGCTGTCAAAATGTGCACACAAAAGTATGCAACACTTAAGTTTCATTATTCGATGCAGCAACCATCTGCTTACTGTTTCACCCTAGTCGCTGAGTTGATGGGCGGCTTTTTTTATTGAAATTTAAATTGATATTGATTCTGCCGACTCTTGGTTAGAAGGCCAGTCTTTTAGGGTTATAACTGCACTGACATAAAAAGTTAATCGAGTTGGTTAAGGGCAGTTTGAATAAATCAATATGCGAAATTTAGTGGATTTGAAATATCGTATCATATGAAATGCTTGTCTTAGTTGAATTGTATTTATTGCATTTGTGATCTTTTAAAATCTTTTTTGATAATTGATAAATAAAATATATTTTGGACCTTGTTTGTATGTATGGAAAGTGGCAGCATTTATTCAGAGGTTGTGCATTGAGGTGTGCGTGTGTGTATTTTAGTTTTAGATTAACTCAGTTGAATACTTGTTGAGCTTTTACCAAATTCTTGTGGCTTATATTTTAATTCATATATCTCTCTGTTAAATAACCATTTTGATAATTGATAAATGGTAAATAGAGTTGACCATCTAAGCAGACAAGGAAAAGTGCAAAAGCCACTATGGACTCAGGACTCAGAACGTGCATTTATGTGTGTGTACTCCAGATTAAGAGTTGAGTACTTGTTGAGCTTTCATTAGTTGCCTGGGCCATACCAAATATTTGTGGTTGATACTTTAATATAATATATTTTGCTAGTCACACGCCTAACGCCTGGCCCTTGGTTTGTATGTCGCTAATTGCGGTTGCGCTTAAAACAGCGTAAAATTAATTAAATTTGCTGTGATTTTTGCACCTTGATTCGCACTAATTAGTGGCTAACGGTAATTTTCTTTGAGTTTTTGCCGCTGCTTGAGCAAACGACATCCGCTCAATGTGTCGTCCTGATTGGCCAGAAGTGAGCTGCCACAAGGAGTTGCCTTAATTAGAAAGCGTTTAGCGTTTTGTGGCCTCTTGACTTTTGCCAGCCAGCCATTCAGTCATCTATACCTGCAACCCCCGGAAGCGAGCCCCGACCACCGCAAACACCCCGACCACCCCGGCCACCCTGCTGCCCCGAACCACCCTGCTACCCTCAATCATACACTCGTTTGCAATTAATTAAAATTCAAATTGAGGGCAATAAAAGCGTTTAAAATTTAACGTACAACAATTTTAAAACATTTTTAAGTAATTGAAAAGTTAATTGTGGTTTCTAAATGGGAAACGCGGATTCGATAGGAGATGGCATATTTATAAGTCGGTAGAAATCCCTGTTATCCTTTTTCCCTTAATCAATCATCGCTAAGCCTTGTGAGTACCAGCAAATTGTTGCTTTATTACATTTCGCGAATTTATTTGAATTTCTTTTTGTTTTATGTTTTTTTGTTGTATTTTATATATTTGTATTTTTGATTTTTTTGTGTGTTTTTGTTTTTGTTTTCTGTATTTTTATATTTTTGCATTTTTGTATTTTTATATTTTTTTTATTTTTATATTTCTTTATTTTTATATTTTGTATTTTGTATTTTGTATTTTGTATTTTTGTATTTTTGTATTTTCGTATTTTTGTATTTTTGTATTTTTGTATTTTGATGTTGTATAAGTGTAGAATTTAAATACATTTAAATTTATGCTATGCACTTCGTTTAGCGTTTAAAAAAAAAAAAAAAAACATTGCACCGCTCGTTGTTCTGCATTTAATGTGTAAATCCCCTTCAGGATGCTGCTTCAAATGCTCCTGATCCTTATGCTACTCGTGTTGCTGTTGCTACTCCTTCATCGGCTCCCCTTCTTCTTCATCGTCTTCCTCTTCTTCTCCTTCATGGTTTTCTTCTTCTTCTTCTTTTTGTCGCCTTCATGTCGCAAACGTGCAGCTGGTTCCTCGCTTTAACAAAGCTTATGATTAGTTTATAACTCGAGGCTTAACTGTAAAGTTGGCTACGTTTAACTTTAATCTCGCATTTCCTAAGTCATAGACAAGTTTAACTCCTCGCTTCCGTTGGACGATGGTGGTCAGAAGATGACCGTCAGCGGTCGTCGAAAATCAGTGGCACCTGCAGCACCACCACCGCTGCCGCCAGCTGCTGATCCACCGCCAACTCCCACTCCCACTCCCACACCAACACCAACGCCAGCGGCGGCGCCGTACTGCTGGGCATATTGATGGGCATAGTCCAGGCCCACGTCGCTGGGCGAATGAAGATGTGGCTTGGCCTCCACCTGGCCACCTGCATCCAGTTGAGGCGTAGCATCGCGATCATCCAGCCCGCTGCTGCTGTTGTTGTTGTGCGAGCTTCCACCCGCGCTGCCGCCGCCGCCTCCCCCGCCACCGCTGCTGGCCATGAGCAACTGTTGCTGCTGCTGTTGCTGCTGCTGTTGTTGCTGCTGCTGCTGCTGCTGCTGCTGATGGTGCGCCGCTGCGTGCTGCTGGGCGCCATAGATCTTCGATATATCAAAGGCATAGTTGGCGCGATCCTGATACATCTTCGAATCGAAGTAGGCCTTGGTCAGCACACTGGGATCTAGGTAGGCGCTGTAGGCGCTTGCCTGGCTGCCCGCCGCAGCGGCTGCTGCATTACTCAGATACGAGCTGCGCTCCAGGGCCGCGAACTTGTCCATTTGCCCGGAGAGAGTAGCCTGAAAGTACAAATGGCAGAAAAAATGTTAGTCCTTTTTTGAGTTTGCGAGAAGCCTTAGGGGAAACTAAAGGATTCGGATATATTTCAGAGACATGCAAATCCAATTTTTGATGCATTTTAAAGGAGATTCGTCCTAATTAAATTCAATTTTGGGTAACAAATTCAAAAGACATTTCAAGTGTCCTCTCGAGTCCTTTTAAATAACTTGTATTGTTGTTAATATTTTGTAACTTTGGGACAATTTTGAAATTAGAAAAAGACTGAAAGGTCCTTCACAGGTGGATAGGCAAATAAATAGAATTGTAAAATATATCCGAGGGTGGGTGAAAGTTGGTTAAAGAATCCACAAGGAGCACTGAAAAGGAGGTATGACACCTTATATATAAATGACGGAATAAACCTGTTGGCTTTCCGAGCACTGAAAGTGTTGTAATTTACATTTCATTTAATTAAGGACTTTTATAATATTCCAAAACTGAGGTACAGATTCTGTGAGGAGGAGGGGGCTGTGTTGGGGTGAACTGAACCCTTGGCTAGTGCAAATTGCTTAACACTTTTGCGGCTTTATTTGACCAACTAATTGTGGATACAGCGTGAAGAACAACCCCACGCACCAGGACGACGTCTCAGTTTAATTTTATTTGATTTGCAATACGTTTTTCATTGCTACACCAGTCGCTGGGGTGGGGAATGGACTTGGGTGTGGGTTTGGGTTAAGGATTTTAACTGAAACTGGAACTGGGAATGGGAATGGGACTGGGACTGGGACTGGGAATGAGTGCAGGACTGAGACTGTGACTGGGACGAGGACTGGTACTGGGACTGAGACTGAGACGGGGACTGGGACTGGGACTGTGTCCTTATGAACGGGTGCTAAGCGCGTTAGGGGTTGATTTTGCTTCATTTTCGTTGTGTTTTGAGTGGTTGTTTCGAGGGGTTGCTCCCCGTTCGCAGAGCACTTTGCTCTGGGCTATAATTATGTTGTTAACACATCATCATCATCATCATCAACATCAGGGCCAACTGACAGAGTCGGAGATGGTGTGTTGTGTGTTGTGTGCTGTGTGGTGTCTGTGTGTCTGTGTGTGCGTGTGTGTATTTTGGCCCGAAAGCGTTTTGGATTACAATTTGATTTGATTTGATTTGCGCCCAATTGGGAATTAGTGTAGATTGGTAAATATTTTGATGCCCGACGATTTACGCGGAGTTTGTGTTTGGATTTCGTTTGGGTTAACTACCCGTTTGTCTCAATTGGGCATTATGTTAACAGTTAATTGATTTAGCTCAGTGGCTTCGAGTGGTTCCAGGGCTTAAGCCCGATCAGGTTTGGGCAACTGCAGGTGTCTCATTTGTGAATGTCCTTGATATTGTCAACATTGATTTATTTTCGTCCTTGTTTATTGTCAGCTGTGTAAACTATAAGCGAGTGTTCGATACTTACAAATGATGGGAAAACTGAGGACCATTGTCAAGATGAAACCTTCCAAATTATCCTTTGAATGGAAATATTTAAAGTGAGGTGTATCTTTGGCGGAGTTAAGAGCTCAACAGAAGGAACTTCTTTAGGTTTTTTCCAATCATTGCAATTGAAGAAGTACAAAACATGTTTAAAGAATATCTGTATGTTTTCTGAGGAAAGAGACAAGTAGCTGCCATATTTCTGTCTCTCTTTCCCCCCTTTAGCGCTGCGCCTTTTGTGAAGGCTTCAACTGACTGGATTAAGCTTCAAATACATTCAAATTTCGAATCCCGAAGCTACAAATTGCTGCATGATTGGAGGAGGTGTTTGGCGGAAACAAAGGAAACCCTCCGGCGTCTTGGTTAGTCTTGACCGTGGTTGGACGTCTCTTCTTATCCGCCCACCATGCAATTTGCATGTGGATATGTTAATGCTAAGGAACGAGTACGTTTTCTGCCTTTAAAGTTGGTCTATTATTATAACGTGGCTACACTCCCGGCTGGAAGCATATTATTAACCAAGTAAAGTTATTGTTAGTGGATAATGTCGGGCCTTCAACACCCGCATCACATGTTAAGCAGCTCGCAGACATCAATCACAGCCTCAAATAGGTAGCCAACAGCCAAGAGCCGAAGAGCCAAAGAGCCCATCAGCTCCAACAACTCCAACAATGCCAAGCAACAGTCATGACTTTTAATGGTTTGTTAATAAACACATCCAATGGCTGTTAGTGCCAGTCCGCGCCCTCCGCGTCCTCCCTGCTCTCCCTGCTTTCCCCACCTTTCTAACCCCCTGCCCCCACCCTGGCAAGATTCCAAAAATGTGAGCGGTGGGCGGTGGCCGATGACGCCTGCTTGGCTCTTCCGTTGATATATGTGGATTCCAATGAGAGAGGGGAGGGGGAAAGAGTTTTTGGTTTTAATTGCCAGTTCTTTTCACCTTCCCTGCAGCTGGTCCTGCGAGACAGAGCCTTGTTACACCTTTTGGTAGCACCTGTCGAGTTTATTTGTGTTTGCTTTCGAGAGCTTGTTATCGCGGAGATCGAGAACGAGGAACGGGGAACTGGAAACAAGGAACTGGGAACTGAGAACGGGGAACTGGGAACCGGGAACCGGGAACAAGGAGCGGGCATCGGGGATCTGCCCAAAAACTACTCGAAGCAACTAAATGTGTAATGACAACTTGTGGCAAATCCATCGAATGACATGTCAGAATGCTTAACACGGAGGCAGGCCATCCCGTGACAGGATCGAGTTGTGATCAGGAAGCGTGTCGCGCTTAGTCACGCCGCATGTTTTCCGCCTTTTAAAGTGGGCGTCTGCCAAGGGAGTTTGTAATTATGTTATTAAGGTGACCCGCACTCCGATCGATGTAATTGGACGCGCTACCGTTCAGCGTTTTCTGATGGACAGCCCAGACTGAGTGCCATAACTGGAATTCGAAGTGGAACTGGAACTGGAACTGGAACTGCAACTGGAACTGGTAGGGGCATAGGAATGGACATGGCTATGGGTCTGGGTATGGGCAGGGGTATTGATGCCAGTGGCTCTGATATGAACTATGGTACTCACCTGAGTTGTTGTTGGCGTCGTTGTCTGCGTGAGATGACTGCCCAGGTGATAGGCGGCCGCCGTTGGGCCGGGGGCAAAGTAACCTGGCGAGATGCCTGCAAGTGAAGCCAAAGAAGGTTAAGTAAATGAGGGTTAGCAACAAAGTATAAATGACCCATGAGGGTATGCACAGCTAGAAGAGATCTGGCTGTGGGCTATTCCCCAAGGATATATGACGCTAAGACGCTGTAGCATAAATCTGGGGATTTACTCAGTACTCAAAGCTGTGATATTCGAATTTCGGAATAAACTTTAGGGGATTCTTCGGACATTCCCGGACTTTACTTTCAACTATTACTATTAATGCGCAGCTCGGCTCATTATATACCCTCCTTATGTGATTGCAGGGTATTATAAAAACTGAAATACGTTTACAATAATTATGACAATGGATTTTTGGGTCTGTTGTGCGCTTAAAATAATTGCCACTCGAAATATTTTGCGCCCTTTTGTTCGGTTAACTCTTTCATATATTTTGGGCCTCCGGTCATCTTTCTCTGCGCCATTCAATATAATTGTCCGCTGAATCAGCTATTTTAACCGACGTGGAGAAAGATGTTGATGTTGTATCTTTGTATCTATGGATCTGCGGATCTCTTCTCTGCATCTGTGTATCTCCGTCTCGACGTATCTCTGTCTTTGATAGATGCCAAGCGGTTATTTCCAATTGCCCTAAACGGTAGTCGTCCAGCTGCCCTCTTAACCTTTTGTAGACGTCGCGGCGTTTCGATAATTACAAGCGCCGCTTATTGAAAAATGATTTCATTCATATTTCTTGTCCTACAATCGGTTGAATCGGTTGTCGAAATTGAAATTGTTTAAAATTAAATTACTGGATGCTGTGGCAATTAAAATTGCTTAGACAACAAACTTGATGAAACTTCACTTCAAGTAGCGACATTTTGAGGGCCATCGTCCTCATTGTTGTTCCACACAATTGGAGGCTGGAAACTAGCGACTGCCAGTTGCACCTATGGAACATATTATCCAAGTGCTTTTGGGAGTTTGTGGAACATCCTTCAGCTGAGCTTTGGCTTGGATATTTCAAAGGATCCTTTATATCGGAGAGAAGCCTTCCCCCCCCTCACTTACCCTTGGCAAAATCAAATTTTGTCTTCTGTCAATCCATACAAATCTGTTGCTTGCTCTTCAACCTCCACTCTCCCCCTCCGAGTGGCACATTTTCCGAAACTTTCCCTCTAAAGTGCTCTTATGTCCTGAAATCCCGTTGGTGTTTTACAGGGTGCATTGAAGTGAAAGCTAAGCAGGGTAAACACTAATTCGGTTTATTTATTACGCATTTCCTGCGATTTTTATTATCATTTCCGTTGCGCATAAATCATCATCATGGCATTGTCCATGGGCATGGCGTGGTGGTGGGGTCGGGGCCGGGGTCTGGCTCTGAGGTCCTTAGAACCGCCAACGAGCAATTTTGCTGCCACATCAGAAATGCTAGACCCAAGAATCTTGCGTTAAATTGAGGACCAAACAAAAAACGTGACAAATGCTAATTTTAAACCTCCAACCAACTGCAACAACAACAACAACAACATCCATACCAGCAACAAGAACAACAAGCGAAAAACTATAAACAGTGGAAATTTTGTTGGGCTGCCTCCCCACCTCCCCACTCTGCCCCATCCCCAGACTCGGTCCCGCTTTGCGTTTGGGAAAATCATGAATGGTAACTTATGCTTATGCTTATGTGGGTCCTTCCCCTCATCATCATATTCTTCGCCCCCCTCCACTCTCTACTTTCCACTCTTCACTCCCCCTTCTCCTTACCCTTCCTTCATTTGTCTATTTCGTGTGTCTGTCCTGTCACTTGAAAATGAGTTGTTAAGCCAGGATGATGACTTCACAGTTTGTCAGGACATGCGAACGGGTGGCTTCGTTGGCTCTGCTGGCTCTACGGCTTCCTCGGTTAGGTTACCACCCCCGCAACAGTCGAGACGCCATATTTTCTTTTGATGAGTGGCCAGGGGAGTGGGTTAGTGTGGTGTGGGTAAGTGGGGAGTGGTTAGTGGTTAGTGGTTAGTGGTTAGTGCTTAGTCGTTGGCGGGACGAGGAGTTTCTGTGTCATAAACAAAAGAGCCAACCAGTAAGCCACTCGACTGTGTGGATAGTTTGTCATATTGCCATTCACTTTTAAGGTTCGCTCGAGTCCCCTTCACTGGGTGCGACCGTGCCACATATCGTGTCACATATCGTGCCACATTTGCATTTGTCTTAAGCCAAAAGCTCATAAAACTTCCCGCTTATTTTGCATAGTTTGAAAGGTCTACAATTTAATTGGCTCTCCTTTGGAGGAATTAAGGGTTTAATATTCCCTAAAATATGCATAGATTCTGATTATTCAGTTGGGGATACGCGTTCGTTCCTTCGCTCCTCGAAACTGAATGAATCCCGTGACCCGTGACCCGGAACCCGGGACCCGGAATAGTGAATGGAAATTCATTTAAAATTCTGCTTACTTTTGCATCTGAAATAAATTACCTGCTCGTAACGCTTCCACTGGCACCGATGGATATGGCATGGGATAGGGATATCCATCGCGCCTGAGGGCCTTCGGCTTGCGCCTGGGTCGATACTTGTAGTCGGGATGCTCCTTCATGTGCATGGCCCTGTTCGGATACAGCAAAAGAGGTTCAGTTTCCAAAAAAGCGGTTGGTGGTGGAGGGGAGGGTAGTTTGAGGGGATGTGAGGCTGTTTCTATGGACTTACCGCAAACGTTTGGCCTCATCAATAAAAGGACGTTTCTCCTCCTCGGTGAGCAGCTTCCATTCGGCACCTGAAAGCCAAGAGAGAGGATATTGCAATTCTTTTTTAATGTGAAAGTCGTTAATCCATTTGATACTCTGTACGTTGGGCACTTGAAAGCCGTTGTCAAAATCTGAGAGCACAATGAGTTGCACTCATGGCAACATGAGCTTGGACGCACATCGACATTATTTTCAAATACACACAGGCGGCACACACACACACTCACTACAATCTAATCGGAAGATAAGCACACACACACACACACACATAGACGCACGCAGAAGCAGGAACTGACTTGGATTGTCTGAGGAACAAGAAGGATCCCAAAATACCAATAACAATGTTGTCGTCATCTTCCCTTTGACTCTCGTGCTTGGTAGCTGTTGCTTCATCTCGCTCTACTGCCATTTGGCCATCAGTCTTTCTCTGTCTATTAGGCCACCATTGTTGCCAGTTTTGGCATTGTCATTTGTTGTTGTTGCCCGTTGTTTGTTGTCCGTTGTTCGTTGTTTGTTGTTTGTTGTTTGTCTCGTTGTTGTCTCGTTGCCTGTTTGTCAGTTCAGTCAGTTCAGTCAGCCCCGTCAACCCACAGTCAACCCAGCCAGCGCAGCCAACTCAGAGACCGAGGACGATGTTGTCGAGTCCTTCTACGATAATGGCCCAAAACCAGCAGGTGGCCTGAGCCCTTTTGGGGGCGTGCTTTTGTCCCGCTTCCTGTCTCTGTCTCCACTACCATCCCCGTCTCGCTCCCACCACCTGCAGCATGTGCCTCGTCGAGGGCTGGCGAATGTATGTACACGGCACATGCACGTGCCACATACACGTAAGTGGCAAGTTGCAGCCAGGACGTACTTACTTCCATGCTCGCCTCTCCTCGCGCAGCTTAAGCGAAGTGGAGCGCGAGGAAAAGAAGATGAAGGAGGAGGGGGAGGAGCAGGTGGTGAGGGTCGTTGGTCGTTGTGTGTGGGCGGCATTGTGTACAGAAATTGCAAATGTTTTTAAGTTAATGTAAAATGTTATAATGACATGTGTCATAAGGCTGCTGATAAAGCCTGGAATACTCCTAAGTACGACGAGTTGTCGCCACAAAGAGTCCTTCACCTGCCCGAGTATTTGCCCCAAATGAGTCGATAAATGCAGACAGACGTAAGTGGAAGAGTTCCTGGGGTTAACTTGGGTTTCCTTCACGTTTCGGAGACATCTTGCGGGAAATGGCGTTATTATCCCAGAGGATTTCTAGCTGCAGTGAATGCGGGGCACAGAAGTGAAGTTAATGACACGTTATCCTGAAAGATTTTTTTGGACCAAATTTAAGGACATGAAACTCAATCTCAGAGTCCAAAAGTAATCAAGAAATTGAAAACTCTTGAAAGAAGTTCTCTCCATTAGAAATAAATGTTATTCCTGAAGAATAATCCCTTTTGGCTTTTTAACGGTGGACACGTATCCTTCAGTTCCTTCATATAAATATATACATATATATATCATATTATTCGTATAATATTTATTTCCCAAGTGCCGAATCGTATCTGTAACATCCTTCATTTCCCTCAACTGTCTCCCCCCTATGTGATCCTAAGTCTGTTCCTTATCCCATTTTATCCGCCACTCAAATTCCTTTGTAATTCGAAGGAACAGATTGCAGCGAAATTAGTTTCTGGGCGGGGAAAAAGACTTGAGGGAAATGCTTCTAATTAGTTACAACGTGTAATTTTAGTTGCTGTCGAGCGGCAGAAGTACATAAATTGCATTGTTGTGCCGCGTGTACAATGGGAACAATGAAGAAGCACACACACACTCACCCACACACCCACACACCCATACACAGGGTCAGCCTAGACGTGAACAGAGCTTAGAAGAAACAACTGTCAAGCTCAGATCCGCACACACACACACACACATATATATGCATATATGTATATGTGTGTGTATAAGCCCAAGATACGAGGCTAACAAAAACTATAACAATAAACACAATACAAAAGCACAATTGGGTCCAAATACTAGACAAGGGGCACGCCCACGCCCACGCAGTACCCCCTTCCAGGCTGAGCCTTTTGGGGGTGTGGGGGGAGTGGCTGAGGGGCTGAGGCCACTCATATTGCAAGTAGCTGTCCTTAGCTGGCATCTGGTGGTAAAATACTAATTTATAGATACATTGACAGGCCGTCCAAGTGCCAAGTGGCAAGTGGCAAGTGGCAAGTGGCCATCAAATGCGCAACGCAGCTCCTGTGCCCGACACCTTGTAGAGTATATGTCCATTGGTTGGGGCCATACTTCCAGACAATTCACATAATAATAAACAAGACGAACGGGCGCTGGGTGGAAGGACGGAAGATGGCCATAGGTGTGGGTCTGTGCGATGGAGAGGAGTGAAGTGAGGTGGACGGGGAGGGGGTGGGAGAGTGGTGGAGAGAAGATGAGTATCTACAAGTTGTGCAGTTGAATAAACTAAGGAGGGCGAACTGCTGAGTTGACATGCCACAAAAGGATGACAATTGACAATGTCTATGTTTGCCCATTGTCGTCTGGTGGCGCCTCCGTGCGTCCGCCTGTCCATCCACCCGTCCACCCGTCCATCCGCCTGGCATAGAACTTTAGCTGGATGAGTGTTCAGCTTAATAATTGATATGAAAGAAAAGCAAAAACTTAACAATGATCCATTTTGGAGGAACACTCGAAGGGATGGATACCCTGTAAAAGGAAAGCTCTACGAATCGAGGCTTTTCCATTCGAAATGCATTTTCCGAAAAATCCTAGATTAAACAATGGAAAATTTTGTTCACTTTGATTTATAAACAAAAATCGATGGGATATTTGTGTGAAGCATTGAACCAATCGATCCCAATTCGGGGAGCGTATTCACAGGGTGTTTCGGGTTCCAATTGCACATGACATTTGCCTACAACGAGTATCGTCACTGGACACTACCTTAAGTTTAATTAACAAGTTTTTCCGGCACAGCCTGAAGAAACAGTGGAAAATGTCGGGTGCTAACCGTAAAGTAAATATTGAACAGACACTGGTTCCAGTTGCAGTTTGTAGTTCACACAGTTCACAATTGGGGCTTGGACTTGGGCCATCGGATGCACGATTTGTTTAGTTTCGGGCAGTGGAACTGACTTTTTGGGTATCAACCGATGTTGGATGGGGACTGGGGACGGGGGATGGGAAAGGGGGAAACTTTTAGAACAGTTCTGTAGTTGAAGCTAAGGTTCGCACATCGCACAATTGAGCTACTTATGGGATTACGGAGTCTGCTCTTGGAGCTCTTGTTCCGTTTCATTCTTCGTTCGTTTCTTCTGTTTACTGTTACAATAGCTGGCGCCCACTCGACCTGAACTTATAACTTGACCAGAGATTAAACTGTTTGTCCAGCAATTTGATGCTCTGGAATTGTGGGCAAGTATCGCCCATTGTTTGATTAGCTACACGCCTCAAAAGGCAAGCACGAGGCGTGGAATGCGAGGGCAGAGAGAATACAAGATAAACTTGTGTATAAATGAAGAGTTCTTGGGAAGGGAGTCGACTATTAAAATCCCGGTTAGTAATACTATAATAAAACTAATCATTTTGTTGCCTTAGAAAGGATTAATAAGGATAAATAAGGATTAAACTTATGTAGTTTTGAATTATAAAAGCCTTCAGAGAAGAAGTTCTGATTTGTGGGAGTGATTATAAAAGGTTTCTTAGATTATTATTAGTTTTTCTCTCTCTCTCTCTCTTTCTGCCTCTCTCTCCCTCTGTCTCTCTCTCTCTCTCTCTCTCTCTCTCTCTCTCTCTCTCTTTCTGCCTCTCTTTCCCTCTGTCTATCTCTCTCTCTCTCTCTCTCTCTCTCTCTCCACTTTCTTTCTCCTTTGTTATGCATGTCCACTTTCCAGATTATTCTTCGGGGTTTCAGAAAAGGAGTTCTGACTTCAAAAATGGGAGTGATTATAAAAGGCTCCTTAGATTATCATTAGTTCAGTAATTAACAGTTTCTCTCTCTCTCTCTCTCTCTCTCTCTGTCTCTCTCTTTTTCCCCCCCTTTCTTTCTCTTGTGTTATGCATGTCCATTTTGCAGATTATTCAGGGTCTCAGAAAAGGAGTTTTGACTTGTAGGATTGATCCTTGGGTTATCATTAATTCAGTAATCAACAGTTTCTCTCTCTCTCTCTCTCTCTTTGTGTGCGGGAGTGATTATAAAAGGTTCCTTGGGTTATCATTAGTTCAGTAACCAACAGTTTCTATTTCTTTCTCTCTCTTTTTATCCCCCCCTCTCTGTCTCTTATTCATGGCCATTTTCCAGATTATTCTTCAGGGTTTCACTTGCGATCACAAAGCGGAACCAAAGTAATATCTATGGGCTCTGATTGAACTTGAGTGTTTTGTAATTAAAAGCACATTTGTGCAACGGTTGACGCCCACATCGCCCCCTTCGCTCACAGATGCTGTGACGTCTCTCACACACCTGTCAATTGCCAGGCGGACCTTCAAGTTACCCATTCAGGCGGTGATGATCCCAACTCCATTTCCTTCTTAGGTGAAAAGGGGGAAAATGATGCTTTTCCCCCAATTGCAAACTAATCAATTGTTTGCGCTTTATGGTGCAACAAAAGGAGCTTTGGGGTTGGGCAAAAGGCTTGAGAGCTCGACCTATTGTCCTTGCTGGCAATCGAATTCAAGTCGAAGGCTTGCCCATTGTTAGACGCCCGTCTGCCAGTCACTCAGTCACTCAGTCACTCAGTCAGTCAGTCAGTCAGTCAGGCAGCCATCCATCTCTTGGGGCGTGCATTGTTTAACATTATTTAATATTCCCGCAGGACCTAACCGGATACCTTCTTGACAGAGCCTTGATTAAAAAAAAAAAAACAGAAATAAAAAAAAAAAGAAAAAGAAAAAGAAAAAAGACAAATAAAAAACAAAATCGAAGGCGCTCAATTGACGATTCGACAGGTTTTTCAATTACATATTTTCCATGCAGAAGCAAAGAAAAATTGACTGCCATTTTTTGTTCTTCTGTTGTTATTGTTGTTGCTGTTGCTGTTGCTGTTGCTCTTGTTGCATTGTAATTCTCAGTTCTCGTTATTGTTGTTGTTGTCGCCATTGTTTGCATTGTTGTTAATTCAAATTTCCAGACAGTAATTAATGACAGTTACAATTTCAATTAAGCCCGCGCGCAACAAAATTGTTTTCTATAACATTTTTTTTTCAAATTTTATTTTATATATTTTGTTGCTGTTGTTGTTGTTGTTGTTGTTGTTATTTCTTTTTGTTTGCCTTTTGTTTTGCATAATAAAATAAATGGCAACGCCAACGGCGACGGCGACGGCGACAGCGACGACGGCGTCTGAAGAGCTCTCAACAGTTGCCAGTCGCCAGTCGCCAGTTTACCGTTACTCAACTCTCGACGCTCTCTTGCATTGCCTTTCGAATTATATACGTATATATATACATATATATATATGTGTGTGTATGGGTGTGTGTGTGTGGGTGTGTGTGTGGGTGTTTGCGTGGGTGTTTGTGTGCCATTCTGTGAATACGTGTGAATGTGTTGGTGTGCGTTGAAAAAGTAGCTTTCGCGCCGCCATTTTTTGTGGCGCCTTTGTTGATGCCACAGTTTTTTTTGTTCGCCGTCTTTTCTCCTCACAATTTTACATAATGAGCGTTCTGTATTTTGTTTTAATTCATTTTTATTTTATTTCATTTTATTTGAATTCATTTCATTTTATTTTATTTAATTTTATTTTATTTCATTTCATTTAATTGAATGCGAGGGCAACTTTTTCAAGTGCAAAACTTTGTCATTTGTGTAAATGTGGCGAATGGTTCATTTTTGCCCTTTATTATTTTGACAGAGTTGCCACATTGTTGCATGAGCTCGAGCTGCAGCTTGAGCTCGAGTTCGAGTTCCCATTCGAGTTGAAATGAACTTTAAACTTTACCTCAAAGCGGCGTTTGATGTCTTTGTGGCAAAGACATACCAATTGTAGTTAGATCAGCAAGCTCTGGTATTCCTTTAGTATATATTATATACTGCATAGCTGACTTAATTCAGTGCTTCATTAAATGGATTAAAATTCGCTCCGATTTAATTCGAACTCAATAAATTCAGGCAGCTTTTCAATGTCGCAGTTTTAACTTCACAATTTTGAGATGTCAACGCTGAAATAAGCTTTAAATCTCTGAGCGTCCCCCTGGCCCGGATTCGATCTTCATTTCCTCGTTATCTTAAGCGAGTTACCTACATCTTGCGCCTCCCTGCTGGCCCATCAACCCAATGGGCCGCTCACTACAATGGCAACTGGCGTCTTCTCCGTTCTCCCTACTCAAAAAAACACAAACCCAACAAAAGCTGCAACTGACAGCAAATATTACACAGAACTGTCAATTGATATAATGGATTTGCCAAAATACAACAACAACAACAACAACAACAACAACAACAACAACAGCAGCAGCAGCAGCAACTACAATGTAAACAAGAACAACAACAAACAGCAAAAAGGTGAAATGAAAAGCGAACAAAAGCTCGCGCCTTCCTTCATCCCACAAAAAGGGAACAAAAATAAATATAGAAGAAGAAAAAAAAAAATGAAAATAAAGAAATACACGAATATTTCAAAACTCAAGTTTGTTGTGGAGTGTATATTGTGTTTAGGTTGTTGCAGAGCATCGATTTTCATATATTGGTTCAGCTCGCTACTTGAACTTTGGCAGCTTGAGAGCCCGAGTCCCCGAGACCCCGATAGCCCGAGAGCCCGAGAGGCGTTCCCTGAAAAGCGATTCCAAGGCATTCAGTTGCCTGATTAAGAAATCTCTTTAATACCGGCGAAATGATGAACAACACCGACTTTTGGGTGTAGCAACCCTTCGGACCTGGAATTACTCTCGTTTATTGGGGGAGGGGGATTACACTCCAAAGTGGTTAAATGCTGACGTCAAATGAGGAGTTTGCAGGACTTGAGGATATATATTTGAAAAGTGTTTATGGCCGAAGTCAAAGGACGCAGTTTCATATAATTGAAGGCACTTAGCTTAGGATAATGTATCTGAAGGAGTCTGGGATTGAATCAAATTATATATAAGAACTCGAAACATGAGTTTAACATAGATTACATACATTTGATGTGAAGTAGCTGGAACTAGTTAAATGAACGAACTTAGATCGATTAAGAATTAACTCTGGAATTTATAGATTATTTATAATTCTTTAAAGTTGAAAAGTTCAATTAACTGAAGGAACCAAGATTAGTTAATCGCCGAGTGGCTGGTCAGTTTATTTGGGGCTTACTGTAGAGTTGGTGAATTATTATAAATGATTAGAGGTGAGCGAGGACTTTACGTAATATCCTTGAGTCGGTCACTTGCTGCCGTTGACGTTGGCATCATTCAAGTGCAGCGAGTTTGCCTTTTGTTTTTGTTGTTGTTGCGCTCAACTGCACTGCAAGTGAGTCGCGTTTAATTTGCATTGTTTTTGCTTAAACAAAGGTAAAAAAGAAAAAGTCATTTCACAAGTGCTTCCACTGGGTGGAAGTGGAGGAGGCGGTGCCACTGCCAGTCCCGGTGCCAGTGCCAGTGGCATAGGTGAGTGCGGAGATGGTGCAAATGACTGCGGAAGTGGAGGAGGAATTGCAAGTGGAAGCCCCGTCGAGTTTTATTAAAAAATTGCACAAAATGGCTGCCCCTGCCTCTGTGTGTGGTATCGACTTTTGCCTGTTATCGATGAGGGACGCCTTTTGGGCTTATTGTTATCGCTGTTATGACAGCGATTTTTTCAATTTTTTTATTTTTTCCCTCTTTTGTTGTTGTTGTTGTTTTCTCCTTCTTGATGCTGATTAGTGCAAGGCAAGCAGCATCAATTTTCTATCTACTGAGTCGTCCTCGTATTCTGGTGCTCATCTAGCCTCAGACTCATCCAATATGCATGAGTTGGCCAAAGGTAGCAGCGCTTGTGGCTCATTGTTATGCTAAAGATTCTGCTGTCACTTGCCACGTGCGGCAGCCACGGATAGATTTAGCTGCGTGTGTGATTGAAATTGAATTTTATGCGAATTGAAATCCAAAATGTGGAAACACCCAGAAACCCAAAAACCGTACGACAAACGCTCTCTGGCCGATAAGGAGCTCTGTTTGTGCGTGGGATTAGCCACCGCCCCACCAGAAGTAAACTACTTAACTTTGCAACTAGTTAAGCGGCGAGACAATGCGGCATGCGGCAGGCGGCAAGCGGCAGTGGCAAGCGGCAGTGGCAAGCGGCCGCGGCAGTGATTTGGCAAGTCAGAGGCCCGAACCGAGTGTTACACTTGGTTCTTCAAACTGATGTATAAAGATGGATGTAGGGGATAGGGGGGTAGGGTAGGGGTTGGCAACCCTTCTCAGCGTCATATACGACCATAATCAACAGCTTCCTCGGGCCGATCTGCTCTTCCTGCAATTGTTTGACAGCCGCTTGTCAGTTTTGACAGTTGCGTTCGGACGAGTTTTTGGTTTGTCATTGTCAAGACCAAAAACCGTGTGGAGTGGGCGGTTGGGTGGGTGTGGGTGGGGAGAATACCAGTTGGTATTACGTTGATTAGTTTAAGTTGCATAAGTAACTGAGCGAGACAGGGACAGGCAATGGGAATGGGAATGGGAATGGGACAGATACAGGGGTGAGCGAGTCAGCGACTGGGCGGGCGACCGGGCGGGCGAGTGGGCGCGAGTCGAGAGATTGGCAGGTCGTGTGCCGCCTCTTAATTTAGTTTTGTGTGAGATTTTTCCATTGTTTTCAGATTACAAACATAGCGAGTACTCATAGAAAGCCACGGGCTTTACCTATTGTGGTTCCATATTAAAAAAAAAGAGAGAGAGAGAGAGAGAGAGATTAAAGTGCGCACATTCCACGGAAAACAAGTTTGATTCCACTTGAGCGGCTTGTGTTAAGGACTCAGCTCTGATTAGCTGACTATGTCAGATATGTGCATAATAATGAATGGCAAATATATAGAAATCGATTTGAGTTGGATCAATAATAGTGTTGGGCACTCACCAAGCCTCTTGGATATCTCCGAATTGTGCATTTTGGGATTATCCTGAGCTATTTTACGTCTCTGGAGGCGAGACCAGACCATGAACGCGTTCATTGGACGTTTTATGTGCTCCTCATTTTGACGCTTCGTTGTATTTTGTATCATCAGGCTAAAGAAGACATCGCTGTAGATGGAATCGGATGAGATATATATATATATATATTAATAATAAAAATAATAAATATATTAATACAATTATTGGTCAGGTTAATATGTGCCATATATCTAAGTCTAAGCTTCCAACTCCCCCCAACTGAAGGGCAGCTTGTGGATTGATGGACTTTTAAGACTTGTGACTTGCGAACTCATAGAATTGCATGCACTTAGAATAACAAGCTGACAGACACCTACACCCACACCTACACACCTATACACCTACACACCTACACACCTACGCACTTGCGTCTTCGGGAAGTGCAGAGTTGCAGAGTTATGCAATTAGAATTGCATCCCATGTGGAATGCCATCCATTGAGACGTTTGTTTAACTAACTAATTTCGATCTTTGGAACTATATAAAGTCTGGGTTATGTTTGCGCTGCCATCACCTGTTCAATTGGCTTGTTAGCTCACCTGGCGCTGCTGCCGCTGTTCATGAGGCTGCCCATGTTTTGATGCAGATTGCTAATGGATGACGCCTGGGAGTTGTGGTGGAGATGGGCGGCGGCGGCGGCTGCCATGACGCTGCTGGATGTGCTGCTCGCCGTGGACGTGTGATGCACTGGCGCACTGGAGCTGGAACTGGAGCTGGCGAGGCTGTGACCAGCGCCGGCGGACAGATGTTGGCCAATGCCGTTGCTATGTGGCTGGTGCGATTGCAGCTGAGACTGGAGATGCAGGGAACTGGTTCCGGAGCTGCTAGACTGGCTGTGATGGGAGGCTGCGGATGGTGGCTGCTGTTGTTGGGCCGCTGCTGCCGATGCCGCCGCCTGATGGTGCTGATGCAGTTGGGTGTGCTGTGAGCTCAGGTGGTGAGCGGCTGCTGCGGCGGCCGCCGAGTGGTGCAAATGTGGATGTAGGCCCAATGCGGTGGAGCCGTTGCCGTTGGGTGAGCCGCCGCTGCTGCTGCTGCTGCACTGATGATGGTTGTGATGATGATGTTGTCCCAGTTGGCCCAGCGACAGTTGCTGGCTGTGATGATGGGCGTGACTGTGGGCGTGACTCTGCTCACTGCTGTGTTGCTGTTGTTGCTGTTGCTGCTGTTGCTGCTGCTGCTGTTGGATCAATTGGCCAAGATGCGTGCCGCTGCTGGAGCTCACCGAGCTCAAATGACTCTGCAATGGATGTGCGAGCGATAATCCAGAGAGTGACAAGTGCGTGGATAAACGTTCCATCATTTTGCAGATGGAGCTGCTATACAATTGCTGGCTTGTGGCCGGGACTCTGTGGTTGCTACTGTGCTTCTAATGACGTTGGTGGTGCTACGGAGAATACAGATTGAGCTGTGGAGGCAAATGGAAATTAATTGAGAAATTAGAAGAGAAATTTACTTTTCCGACTACAACATTTTTACAACTTGTCAAACAATTTTTCTTCTCCATCTGTCCCTTTCTATCTGTAACTATCTCTCTTTCTCTTTCTTTTTCTTTTTCTCTCTTTTTTTTTTTATTTGTTTCCAAATTTAAAAAGTCTCCTCATGACAAATCCTATAAACTTAAGCCCGATTTCTCATTCATGCCTTGGGCTTTTGTTAATCAATTAACTAATTGATTTGGGCTCTTAAAAGTGTGTCGTCTGTCACCCATTCCCCGAAGCCCTGCACCCGATACCCCGCACCCCATGCTCCCCTATACAACGGCCTTTGCCGCCCCCTGACCATCGCTGCGTACCCCCAAATGGCGGGCGGCTGCCCAATCTGTGCGCTGAGAAAACAATGGACCTGCCCCAGGGCCACTTGCTAGCAGTGCTGGCGGTCGTCACCTCAACTCGAGACTGGCAAATGAATGGAATCCTTTTCTGTTCGGCTCATTGTACGACTGAATGTCAACCCTTAAAAGGACGACCTGCACACGCCGACGACGTCGTCCAAAGCGTCCTGTTCATTATACATCGGGGCACTTGAAAACCATTTCTACTTTCCTTACTTCTATTTTTTTTTTTCCTATCGTTTCGGGCACCCAAGTTGGCTCTTTTTTACTTTTTCGCCGTTAATACGGTCAGGTCGGGCCGGGCCGGGCCGGGCTGGGTCGGGTCAGGTCAGGTCAGTTGAACTTCATCGTCAACGTCAACGTTGATAGGTTTCAATTCTCGGCTTTTCAATTCACATGGGCGGGCATTATAATCGGGATTTATGTGGTCCACTTGATGCCCATCCCACGTGTGATTCGTTCGCATTAATGTGTTAAATACACACCACAAGCACCCAAGCACACAAGCACACACACGCACACAGTCACACTCACACATATGCTAGTCGATGTAGAAGAAGGGTTCCCGGCTTATGGTCAAGAAGCAGATCCCGGCCAGCGTCCGGCTAAACGCTTTCAATTTGCTTAATGGTCCAATGATGACGGCTACGACGGGGACAACGACGACGCTTCCATTCTGGAGGACAATTGAGTTGGGCGTGTGGAAGACATGAGGCATGCACACACACACACACACATGTATGTATCTACATCCATTTAAGGGGACCCATTCGAGGTCCACGTAGTCCTCATATATGCAATGCTCTTTAGCATAGATAATGCTCGACAAATGTGTCATCTGCACTGCATATTTGCATAGACGAAGGTTGTGTGTATGGGTGAGTGGGTGAGTGGGTGACTGGGTGAGAGTGTGTGTGTGGAATGTACGTGGGCTGGGCCTGGTCATCTTGTAGTATCCACTTTGACAACAAACTTTCAAGCAATTAAATTTGAAGCTCTTATAAATGGGATTATATTATTTGGCATTTAGAAATGTGTCAAGAACATGGAAAACATTAAACTCCACGTTCTTCGGCCTGAAGGATCTGAGCTCCCAGTACTCCGGTCTTTGAGCCAATTCCAACAATTTCAACTCTTGAAAACTTTGAATATTGAACTTCACTACGTATCCTACTTTAAGCTTTTCAGATTCTTCCTTTTTTTCGACTACTTGCCGCTGCCTATAAATTTATTTTGGAATACGTTTTTAAATATCCTTGAATTGTATTCCGTAGATAATATTTTCCCAGGCTACGTACGGTGAATAAATCGAAATTTATGGACTATTCGCAGCTGATCTTGAATGTAATTTCACTTATTGTCCGTTGGCTGGGCTTCTGTTGCAGTTGTTGTTATTGTTTTTGGGCTGCCAGTGGTAATCCCTTACCCCTTTGCACTGCACTCGCACTGTTATCCTTTGACCACCAGTTTCGTGTCAATAATTCTCTTGTGTCCTACGACATGTGCGACATCTGCGCTGCTTCCGGGCATTACCCACTTGGTGTTAAAGTAAAAATTGCCCAGGCATGCGTATTAAGCATGAAATTTATTTTAGGGGAAGAGCCTGCGACGGGGGGCAACCTGCTGGACAGACAGTGCAGTGGTCGGGGCGGAGCGGCGGAGCGGCGGAGGGAGGTGATGGCGAAAGGGACACGCATATTTGTAATCCTTATGGAGTGCAAACAAATTTCTGTGTTGTCAAGTTTGTACGGCTGCCTTATGGAGTGGTGACAGGGGAGGGGACAGGCGACGTTGATGAGGGGATTGAGGTATCAGGGAATCGGAGTATTGGGGTATCGGGGTATTGGGGTATCAGGGCATCGGGGTATCGGGGTATCGGGGCATCGGAACATCGGCACTTGGAGCGCTGGAGTATCGGGAGCGATGATGCTGCAACTGCAACTGAAACTGGCAAATGTGGTGCACGTTTGGTACTGGACCGCACCACAGGCCACCGCCAGCACCGGTTGCACCACCAGCTGTGCACAAATTGCAGTCCAGATATTTTTATTTGCTGTGAATATCGGCGGCAATGCTACCACAGATGAGCTCAGTTTCTTACTCCTCCTCCGTCCTGCCCCGCCCTCCTTTCAATATGCATGGTCGGGAGCCCTAATCGAAACCCTACTGCTGCCCACTCAGTATCTGCCTAACGGCTAACAGTTCAGGTGAGGGATCTGTGCGGGCACAGATCACAGCTCGGAGCTCTCTAACACATTCTCCATCAAAATAGAACGCGTAGGTCGCCCGGACTCCCATTCTCTGTGCCCCATTTCCACAGCCCCGCCTCCCCCTCAACTCGAACTCCCCATACCCCATATCCCCCTTTGCGCCTCAGACATTAAACCACTGCTCTGGTTTTGGCTCTTGCGCTAATCCAGTAACACCAGTAAAAGCGTTAATAGATATCAGCCAAGTTATTTATGATGGCTGCAACGGCTGCCACGGCTGCCCTCGTCTACGCGTTTCGCTTTGTTATGCAAATCTCTGGCGGCGATTTTTCGACGCAGTAGGAGTAAATTACCCCGCCGGACACATGTGCCAATATGAGCACCCTGTATTGGAATGTCCCCGATGGGGTATATTGATTAAGGGAAATGTATGAAGAGTGGAATTTAATGGGGAGATTTATAGTTTATACCTAAGGACATTATATTGCTTATACCATGCCAAGGAAAAGCCTTAATTCCAAACATGAGAGAGGGAGAGAGATAGAGGGAGTGATTTTCCAATATATTTTATTTCCAATGCTCTGGTCTAAAGATCAATGATTCTTTCAGAGGAGACAAATGATTCTATATCTCAGGGACTGTACAAGCTGGGAATTGATCCTTGTTGAATTAAAAATGCACCTGAAATCTAAGGGTAATTAAGGTCTGATGTAATGGGTGTCTGCTCTCCAGAGTATCTGATAGTCGATCAGTTGGACTTGTGGGAAATCTATATGTATTCCTACTTGATTTCACGGCCTTTGGTGGAAAAGAGGGGGCGCGGTTATCTGGTAACTGGTTACTGGTTACTGGCTACCCGTTGTCGTTGCCAGACTGCGAGACTTGCAGACTGAATGACTGGACGATTGGACGACATGGCAACTGGACATGTGGACATTTGGACGACTGGACAATTGGACGACTGGACAATTGGACGACTGGACAATTGGACGATTGGACAACTGAAGCAACTGGGCAGTTTGGGGTCCCCTGTCTTGCTTCTCGTTCATTTGTTCATCCGTTTGTTGGTGTGTCAAACAAGAATTATGATCGGCTTAGCCACATGCTGAGCCTGGGCAGAGGCCCAGAGGCAACTTTAGCTCTCTGGAGTGGCAGTTAGGCTCAAGATTCAAGAATCGAGACTTGAGACTCGAGACTCGAGGCTCGAGACTCGAGACTCGAGACTCGCGACTTGAGAATCGAGAATCAAGAATCAAGAATCGAGAATCAAGAATTGAGAATCTCAATTCAATACAGGTAGAGCTTTAAGTGTCTCCACTTTGTGTTGAAATGTATCGTTCCGCTTCTACTTATGCCCCGGACTTGTCTCAGTTGTTGTTGTTGTTGTTGTTTGTATTGTTGCTGTTGCAGACCCTTTCCCATACTCTACCCCCATTGAAAAGTGTCTCTTGAGCACACGCTGTGATTGTGATCCGTGGCCCTAAGCCGCTGGGGCCCCCTAATGTTTGTAATTAAGAACTTTCACACTCGCAACAATCGCGTCGTAAATGTATCTCTTGGTTTAGTGTCAAGTTCGTGCCAAGGGCAAGACCCGAGAACAGAAATAAAACCTATATGAACACCCATATGAATATTAATTAGAATGCCAAGATCTCTCAGGCTCCTCTCTATAACGAGATGTTGCGAATATCTACATTTTTCGTACTCGCCTGTACAGGTCCAAGCGACCTATCATTTGGAACATGTGTGCCTTTATTTGGATCCATTTGTACACACTCACACACAGACACACACAGTCACACACAGACACACTCAGTCACACACAGACGCACACTTGCAACCACACGCGACGCTAAATATGCACCCCCCTACCTCTCCCCCTCCCCATCACCACTTCGCCACATCACCATCACCCCATCCACAGTAACAAAGTTCTATTTGCACAATTGTGTTTGGTCTTCACATCATCGCCCCACAATTGCGCCAAGTTTCGGATCGAAATAGATCTTGGGCCCGGGATCTCATTAGAAGGCACGTCGCTAAATCGTCTGTTTGTCTTTAAGATCAGGTGTATTAGGCAAGTTGCGTCATTCCAAAGACAACTGACCTCTATTATAGCTTTTTACTTGCGTTGGGGTTTTCTCTTTGTATTCACTCGTTTCGCTGAAGGCGCGTGCAGCAGCGTCCTTGATTTCAGAGAGTTGCCAACAGCGACAGCAACAGAAACGATCTATCTCAAAGGTTGGCGTTCAGCCCCCAGAATTGTTACGAAGAAAGTAATCGAGTTCCAAAGAGAGTCTATTGAGATCTTAAAGATCTGGGTATTTCACTTACAAGACGGAAAGAAGAAGAGCAATGGAGTTGTGTCTCTTCATGATTCACTGAGTAAAGACACGTTTTATTGATCGAACCTAATAAAAGTATAAAGTATATCCAATCAACGTTTAAGTTCTGCCAGACAAAGTGTGTCCACAACAATTGCTTGGTAAATATTGGAACACCTTTATTGTACCCGAAAGCTAATCCATTCTATTTCGATTTGTATCTGCTAATATAGACGCTATAGACGCTATAGACGCTCTTCAGTTTGTTCTTCTTTATTCAATTCATTACAACAACAGAAGGCAGCGAATGATAAGGGGAGCAGGGGAGCAGGGGAGCAGGGGAGTGGGGGAGTGTAAGGTGTGGAATGTGGGGTAAGGAGTGCAAAGAAGGATGTGATGATTTTGAAAAACAGAAAGCAAAGCACGGCACGAGCAAATCAAAGATATAAAAGATTCCGACAATGATGATTCGGCATTCGACGGGGAATGATTATCCAAAATTTCAAGATAAATCCAAGTATATTTATTTTTAATGCCAAGACTTGAGCATCAAAATTATTTCATAATACATCATTTTGTTTCGATTATAATCTGAATCCTCGGATCTCGGATACAAAGAGATTTCTAATTTGTTCCAAAATATATTTTGGCATTTTTGAAAACTATCAAAAATGACTGAAAAATTGGAAGTGCTTTTTAAGCAGTTACAAATTAATCAATCGAAATATATATTTCAAATTAAAATTATATATTTTAAATTAAAATATTAATTATAAATTATAAATCCCATATCCGTTTTTTATATTTTCTGGGCATATTTAATGTCTTTAAAGTAAACTCTGTCACCCCTGGCGGCTTTAGGACATGTGAGAAATAAATGAAAAAAAAAAAATAATAATAATAATAAATAATAAATAAATAAAAATAATACATAATATTATATATTATAAACAATAAATTCCAAATTGGTTTTTGACATATATATATAATATATATAATAAGTATAATAAATGCCTTTAAAGTAAACTCTGTCACCCCTGACAGCCTTAGGATATGTGAGAAATAAATGAAAAAAAAAGTAATAATAATAATAAATAATAAATTAATAATAATAATATATAATATTATATATTATAAACAATAAATTCCATATCCGTTTTTGATATATATATATATATATATATAATATATTCCTGGTATGATAAATGCCTTTAAAGTAAACTCTGTCACCCCTGGCAGCCTTAGGATATTTGAGAAATAAAAGAAGAAAAAAGATGGGAAGCGGGGAATGGTTCTTGTCCTCGCTTATCGCATAAGCTACTCGGCAATAAGAAGTTGGTTGATAAGTCATTCTGAGGGCATTACTTGGGGACTTACCTTGAATGGCGCTGCATTGCCCTTGTATTTAGTGTGATGCGATCGGAATCAAATATATGGTTATTCTATATAATGCCTAATAACTATGGATGAGAATGTGGATTGTTGTTGGCTATAATTCCGCGCCAGCTTCCATAAATTCTTCAGTTTTGTATAATTTTTAAACAATTTACGAGCGACTTTTATGGGTCTGTAGCATTTGTATCTGTATCTGTATCTGTATCTCTTATTGTTTGTTTGTATCTGTGTCTGTGCCTTTTGCTGTTTGTTTTACACTTTACATGTTGACTATCACTAGTTTATGTTTATTTACTTTGTTTATTTGTTTATGCTAACGTTTTTTTTCATCATTTTTCTGGGATTTGTTTTTAGTTTGGAGACTTCATTCATTCATCCATTGGAAGAATGAAAATTAAGATTATTAAATTTGATTTTTTTTTTATTTTTTTACTTTGCTGTTGTTGTCGTTATGATTGTTGTTTGATATTGATATATGTAAGTAGCTTAGGGCTTGAGTTATTTTCGACTTTATGAGCAATATTAGCGCGTGTTCCTGTAACGGAATAATAATTCCTTTCTTTTGTTTGGTTCTGTGTTTGTTTTGATGTGCACTTGACGGGGCCGATCTTTAAGCATTTGGTATTTTACAACACTGAACGGTTAGAGTTACGGTTACGCTTACGGTTACGGTTACGTGTACGGTTATCGTTTGTTGTGTGTGTTTTATTAACCGCCGTCTGAGCGTTTCGTTAAGTTGATGCAACGCAATGTATGCAACTGGCAACTGCAGCGCGGGTTAAAAATAAAATTCGCTTTTTGCCACTAAAGTTTTTCCGGTCTGGTTTTTGTTGTTGTTGTTATTGTTGTTGTTGTTGTTGTTGTTGTTGTTGTTACTGTTGTTGATAATATGAAACTATGCCTTTTAAAACTAAGGCCGTCGCTGCTGTTGCTGATGTTGCTGCTGCTGCTGGCACTACCAATGGTGCGGCTGCTGCTGTTGCTGCTATTGCTGTTGCCGCTTCGGCTAAATGTTGCGACTTCTAAGCGCTGACTTTGGCTTGGCGGCTATTCAACGGATACGTTCCGACGCGTAACTAAAAACTTGGCGCGCGCTCTCACACGAGCCACAGACGAACGAGTCACACGGACTTGTCATTTTTGGGGGGTTGGCTACAGAGGCAGCAACAGCAACAGCAACGGCAACAGCAACGGCAACGGCAACGGCAACAGCAACTGCGACACCGACAGCGGCCAGCAAAGCTACAAAAACAACGCTAGACACTAACACATTCAAGCATATACATACACTTACATCTAAAGACTCACACAAACACACACGCAGACACACACACACACATACATACACCAATACATAGCGCTGGGAGCCTGAAGCTTTACGATGCAAACTTCAGGCGCTCACTCAACGCTTGTGGCTCTCTCGCTCCACACACTGACAGACTCCAGCACTGACAGAACACACACAATGCAAATACGAACATAAACTGGTTAGCAGCAGCCTTTTTATTGGTTTATTTGTTTGATTTCGTTTGTTGATTAATAAGTTTCTGATGACAATTTGTAACATGTAAAAACACGCACATTGCCGTTCAGCTAAAACATAAGAAAACTTTGTGGGCATGCAAATGAGAAGAGAGGCCTACTCTGCGTGGGTATTTGTGTGTTTCTCTTTATGTACACGTGCGTGAATGTGTGTGTGTGTGTGTGTGCATGTGTGTATTTGTGACAGAGCAACCAACGAACAGCTTCACGAGTACTCGCGACCGCGTCCAGGTGCAGGTGACACTTGGGCCAAGAAAAAAACAGCAAAGAAATGCGACGCTTAAAAAGAAAAAAGAGCACCGCTCAGCTGCACAGAGCAGCAGAGAGTACAAGTCTGTGTGAGTGAGTGGGACAGATGGATGGGAGAGAAAGAGATTGTATGGGCTCAAGAGCGCCAATTGGGCGCCACGCAGAGCAGGTGTCACCTTACTGTGCAAGCGAGACGACAACAGTGTCAGGCCTCGCCATCGTTGTTATCGTGTATTGCTGCACATGTCGGCTGGTGGGCGTTTCCAATTGGAAATGGCTCTGCGACTGCGGGCTGCCGTCGCAGACGGCGCTGCCTTCTGGTTGGGGAAGGTTTTTACATGGTCGGTCGGGAGTCAAATGGGAGTCGCTTGGGAGTTAATGTTGTTGCTATTGTGATGCTTTTCTTTTCTTTTCCTTTTCCTTTTCCTTTTTTTTTCTTTTTACCTTTTTATTTTTTTTAATGTTTTGTTTATTTAACGCATTTACTTAGCGCTTCAAACTATCGAAAGCAAAATCAACTAATCTAAATGGACACTTTTCTGACTGACGTATATATTTTAGTTGGTCCCTTCTTCTTCTTCTTCTTCTTCCTCCTAAATGTATGTTTATTTTTGTTTTGGCTAATCTACGCGCAAGCAAGGCTTTAAAGTGTGACATTTAAGCCCTTGCTAGGACGACAGCAACTGTGGTGACCATTCCCTGAATTGCATATTCATGCAACGTTTTGTTCTGTTAATTTCCTTGGGTGTCCTGTTGCCCATGACGACAGCGGCGGCAGAAACAGCGACAGCTCCATTTGTCGTCATTGTTTTTAGTGCTTTTGTGGGCCTGTGAGTATGCCTGTGTATGTGTGTGTGTGCTCGGGTATATGTGTGTATATGTATAGGACTATGTGCTAGTGTATTTGTGCTTTTGTATCTGTGTGTGCGGCGCAGGTGTTTGCTTTTGTTTTGTGGAGCGGTTTTTAGCGCTGATTCTGATTCTGATTTTGTTCGACTGCCTCGACTAGCACTTGAGTTTCATTTTAATTAACAACAAACTAATGATAAATGCACACAGCCTCCATAACAGTGCTCTAATTCGAATTCTAATTCTAATTCGAGTTCTAATTCAATTTGGCTCTAATTACTTGAGCTGCCTCTTCTTGCCATTCCCCCCGTTACCGTCATAGGCAAGAGTGAAAAACAAGAAGTACAAGGAAAGGGACGCAGATCAGGAAGCTGGAAGTCATTGGAATGAGGGAGCAAGTGCAAGCGGTTCTCTCTACTTGTTACTTGTTACTCGTTACCCTTTACCCGTTACCCGTTACCCGCTACCCGTCACCCGTTACTCGTTACTCGTTACCCGTTACCATTTTTACCAATTGTCACTCAACAATTGCAAGTTCCGAACAATGGCGCACGTTTTTCCAGCTCTCTTTTCACTAACTAACTGACTGACTGACTAGCAGACTGACGGCAACAACTGTGCCATTCGCCAGGCGAGGGATGTTCAAGTGATTGGCACAACGTTTGCCAATTGAATTCTCTCTGACATTCATTTCATTTTCATCTCTTTAAAATATTTAATAATTTAATATTTATTAATTCAATTATTAAATATTATTGATTTAAATTATTAAGCTGGAATTTAAAACATCTCTAAGCTAAACTTAAATTTGATCCCCATAAACTCCGCTTTGCTAAAAATTATTATTAAAATTATTTCCTTAACGTCTTTTAGTTAACATGTCTTTGGTATTATCCTTTTGGGCCCTTTTAGTAAAAGCCTTAGTACTCCGCCTAAACCGGACTATAGACCTTCCAAAGTGTCACTCTGTGATTCCCTGAACCGCCCCACGTTGCACTTAGATCTGCCTCTCTCTCGCTTCTCTCTATGTACTCTGGCTCTAGTCATTGTCTTTGGCAATGTCTCTGTCCCTATCTGCATTTCTTTCACTGTTAGGCGGCCATTGTTTTCACATAGTACACCCTGTAGTCGGGCTTAGTGATTGGTGGGGCTGTACTACGTGGCCTTAGCCAGCGCAGACTTCGCTTAGGAGCTACCCCTTTATTCCTAGTAAACTCTTTAGTCCAAACTGTGCTATATATTAATTTATTTTATAAAATTATAGATTAATAAAAGTCACTGAGTCATTTATTAGTTATTTTTGGGGGGCTGCCACTTTGAGCTCTGCCTTCGTCCCTACCCTTCGGCTGTGTAGGGTATTTGATTCGTCGTTCATTGCGGCAGTTGCATTTTTTACTCTTCGTTGTTTTCGCAATGCATTTGTTTGTCTGTTTCTCTGTTTGTCTATTCGCTGGTTGTTTGTCCGTTTGTTGGCTCTTTCGTTTGTCTGTTTGTCTGCTTGTCTGTTTGTCTGCTTGTCCGTTTGTCTGCTTGTCCATTTGTCCGCTTGTCCGCTTGTCCGCTTGTCCGTTTGTCCGTTTGTCTGTTTGTCATATTTATCATGGCAGTTGCTTTTGCCATTGCATTCTCTGCACTTGCAAATAAATGTTAATGAGTAGTTGAACAAAAAGGCGCTGACAATGTAATCTCGGGAGCGTCTGTCCTGTCCGTCGCTCCAGTCATTCCACTGAGTGACTGACTAACATAAAAATGCAACTGAATAAGGTGAATAAGATGAATACTAAAGCGAATACAAACACGAATACGACTATACGGCTATAAGAATAGCATGGCGAACGTGAATCTCAATGTGAATGTGAATCTCAATGTGAATGTGAATGTGAATGTGAATGCCAATTCGAGTACGAAGACGAATTGCGAATCTATGTGTTTTCAGAATCCATTTGAGCTATGGCCCTTGGTGTTTGGTTATTAGGAGAGTGGTGGGGATTAGGATTGGGCTCGTGGCTAGGACTGGGGCTGAGACTAGGAGTGGGATTGGTGGTGGCGATGGAGATGGCGCTGGAGATGGCGCTGGCAATGGCGATGTCAATGGTAGCCATGAGGCAACTTTAAGCGTATGCAAATGCCACAAATCAACGGCAATTCAATGGAATCTAATGCCTAAATCGTTGTTGTTGTTACTCCTGTTGTTGACGTTGTTGTTGGGGGCAGGCAGGTGCTGCCACACATTGCTGCCAACTCATTTCAAAAGAACATTTTCTAAAGAAACGCACAACAAAGACCCCAAAAATGAATCGACGACGTTGCCATGTAAATTTTGCACTTTTTGTTGCTCATTAATGTTAATCAAAATGGGGAAAAATGGGGAAAAATGGGAAAAATGGGGGAAAATGGGGGAAAATGGGAAAACCTTAGAAGAGCAACAGGAGCAGCGACAGTCAAATAAGTAGATCTAATGGCGTGGGTGCCGAACGACTAACAAATATCCTAGGAATAACCATACATTAAAGGACACTCCCGCTCGGACTGCTGCTACAGAAATGCCTTGAGATTTGAGGCAATTTCTCGAACCAGAAGTTTATATTTTAATAAAAGATATTTTAATATTATATATGAATATATATTATATTATATACTATATATATACCTAGTCTTAAACCTACTCTCTCTCTCTTTTTCTCTCATCTCGCATTGAAGCCTTAAAGTATGCCTCAAAACTGATCAACGGTTTCCAGCTGAGTTTTCATTAAGGAAGAATTGTGAGCAACCACTGGATACAGTATATATCGGTTATATGCAAATATTGCTTTAGTGCAAAATAATGATATTTTAAAACATCATCATAACATCATAATTATTAATTTTAATCGCTTAAAAGGAAATATCGCGTATATGCAAAATTTTGTCTGCATTATAGGGCTTGCATTTAACGGTATATACTGTATATAAATTTCAACCTTAGTAGATCTTTCCTGTACAGAATTTATCATGTCATAATTTCTCAAAATTTTCCATCCCCTCTTCCTCAATCTTAAACATAATACACCCGTTTAAAGTTGTTCCTAATGAGAAGAGATGCGAATGTTTCTTTATTGGATTTTTGCATTTGTGTCCTTCCATTTTTTGATGATTTGGGTTACCGCTGGGGATATGAAGCTTCTGGCTCTGGTGAGTCCTTGAGATAAACATCGGGTTCAATTTCATAGGCCACAAAGCAAACAGTTTTGCAAATTGTTCAAGCGATCGGAGAGCAGATTTATCGATAAAAACCAATCGGCAATTGTCGCATTGAGCAGAAAAACACACAGGACAAACAATTGAGATGCGCATCGCTGCCTGAGTGCGTTTAATCCTTGCGAATTTCGATTGGCAAACAAGGATACACACAGACATACACATATGCAGATATGCTTGGCACACAGATAAACAATGAGACTCTAACGGATCTCTCAGAGATTTGCTGCAAATTGATAAGGCGAACTGCCAAAACCAAAAGCAGTTACGACAACGCTTCGATTCGGCGATTGATATGCCAGATATAACGGGGCATATGTGTTATCCTTGTTATTGTGTGCTCGCATGTCTGCTTAAGACCCTTCTCTATGCTCACATATGTGGAAGTGCACAAAGACGGGAGCACAGATAACATTTTTTGTGGCTTCAGTTTCATACATATATTTTCCTGGGACGAATCGATTATCTCTGAAACAGGACCACGAGTTGATGGACATTTGGATAGAAATCCTTAGCGATTCTCCACAATTTTTTATTAGGAAAATGTGTAATTATTAAGTCTTCTTGTTGTGCTTCAGTTTTCACAGATAAGAAGGATGCATGTCCTAAGAAAAATGTAACAGTTGAATTTCTTCTCATTCGAGATTTCAGCCTTTGACTGTTGAATTATTTGTGAGGCAATCCTTGGAGTTACATATGCAATTTGCATATTAATAATACCTGAGATATGCATCCTGCATCCTGAATCTGTCTTAATGATACAAAACTTACGCATTCCCATAAACTGAACAAAGGCCGAGAGAACAGGTTTCAATGGAACCTGCACTGTCAACGCCTTCGCCAAGTGCAGGAGATAAAGGATATAATAGAATCGGAAAAAATATAATGTGGAAACCCTTCAACGTGGACTTACCGAGTGAAAAAACAATTGATTTTCGTGGAAACTGCTGAAAAGTGCAACAAGAAAAGATGAGGAAAAAAAATAAGCTAAAAATGAAATAAAAATAGGATAATATTAGGGATTCCTTCTATTCAGGCTAAAACGCCAGAAGAACGCATGTAATTGACTTTTGTGTGCGCATTTTTCATTCATCGTCGTCAGACAATGGGACCGGACGGCAGCAAAGAGTAGAGAACGGAGCGGTACCGGAGTACCGCATCAGGCCGGTGCGACATTTCATTGAGCACCCGAGAGACGGACCGATCCAAAAGACCAGACAGCCTGGCGCGCCATCCCGCCGGTCGGTCGGCTGGTCGGCTGGTCTTCTGGTCGACTGCTCGACTGTTTGACTGTTCGTCTGCTCGTGTGGACCGGAGGGCCCCTAACGAATTAGTTCTCAATGGTCAACGGTCTCTCAATGGCGCAACGTGCTGCGTGGTGTCTTGCTAAGGATACGCCGAAAAAGTGTCAAAATTCCTATAATCCGCTTTAAGGTGTTTTAATGCCAGCCGGTCAAACTTCTTCTTCTCCACCTCCTGCACGTTCAGGTCCTTGTCCTCGTCCTCATTCTCATGCTCATGCTTGTGCTCGTTCTCGTTCTCTTTCTCGTTCTCGTTTACGTTCCTGCCCTCATTCCCATTCTCGTCCTCGTTCTGTCTCTCTTCGTCTTCATCTCCACCTTCTTGCCACAGCTCGTCTTTTGCCACCTTGCCTGCGCGTTTCACATGAATGAATTTTCAATTTGCTGCAGTGCCATTGTCTTGGCAACGGGCAGCCGCCCGAGTCCTGCCATTCAATGTGGCACGTAGGTGTTTTTTGTCCGCGTCATTGTGTCTGCCTTTGGTCAGAACAAAGGAACAGCGGGTGAGCGGGCAAGCGGGCAAACGGCCAAGCGAGCCAGCAGTCCAGTGGACCAGTGGACGAGTCGACGGTTGGATGGTTGGACGGTTAGACGGTTGGACGGGTGAGCAGGCGGACGGATGGACAAACGGACAGTAAGCATCACAAATGGCCGAATGGCCGCCAGGATAATGCACTCTCTTCTTCTTCTAGCCAGAACCGGCTACCAATAAACAATAAGCCCAACAAAAGTGCAGCCGACGCATCGCTTGCCACAGACAAGGTCAAGTGGCTGACTGACTGTTCCTCGCTCGTACAGTCCTACAGTCGTCTAGCAGTCCAACAGAGTTCCAACAGTTGCAACAGCTCAAACAATCCCACTTTTTCCCACAAGCCAGACAAGAAGGAGTCCGACTCCTTCGACATCAACAGTCGGATGGCCTTTCTTGCCGCGTAATCATCTGCATCATCGAATCGATCGATCGATCGATCTGCTTATTGAATGCCTCTGCTTCCATTAGTTGAATTCCAGGCTCTGTCGCACTCCTGAGTGTCTGGGACACTGTCCAACTGTTTAATCTGCTGCAGCTTCAGCATCTGCCCATGATTTGGCACTTTATCCTCGCCCTCGCCCTCGTCTCCAACTGGCCCCGCAGCCAAAGTCCCAAAAGGAAAGGTACAAAAAATTCGATGAATTATAAAAAAAAACCTCATTTGGAAACTCTTCCACATCCACTGGGCAAGAGAGTACCAAGAGTACTGGCCAGTGCGGGAGAGCATCCAATTTTGTTCTGGGTTTCAAACTTGAATTTGGCCTTGAACTGCACTTTTCTTAATTTCTTATAATTAAACTAATTTTTTATTAAATTTTTTACAAATTTCAGATTTTAAAATAAAAAAATATTTGCATTTTTGGGATGAACTATTCGAGATCTGTTATAATTTTAATATTTATCAGGAATTTGAAACCTAATATTATTCGTGGGAACAACTGTCAGTTAGGTTGGACCTTTACCTATATATTGGAATATATATTTATTAAATTATAGAAATTTTCAAAAATCTTCTAAAGTATCTAAACTTCTTAATCATACTTTAATATGTCCTTATATATTTTTCTTTTTAAATATCACTTGGCTGTAAAGAAATTGTCAGTTTTTCTTAACGAAAATCTCGAAAAATGTAAAGCTTAAATTAAATTCTTCCCCTTGTTGCATATCAGTCAAAAAAGATAATAAATAATTTAAAATTAATAAATATCCACATTTTTAATGGTTCTCTGCATTTGATTTTTATAATGTTTTAATTTTAATTGTATTCCTTATTTAATTATCAATAATAAATAGTCTTTGGACCGAATAAAATTCTAAAATTTTAAAAATTAAAAATTAAAAAATAAAAATTAAAATTTAAATTAAAAAATAAAAATTAAAAATTAAAAATACTATAATTAGATATTTCTTCGTTTAAAAAAAGTAATTAATTTTTGTTGTCCTTTAAATAAATGAAGAGAATTTGGTTCGATGCCTGAAGCCGCTTGAGGTTTTGGTTTGTCCAGTTGAATCAGTTTTCATATACAGTACATACCGCTTATATGCAAAATCTATAATGCATATAAAATGTTGCATATATGCGATATTTCGTTTTAAGCAATTAATATTAATAATTATGATGTTATGATGATGTTTATAAATAACATTATTTTGCATTTAAGCAATATTTGCATATAAGCAGTTTGCATATAACCGATACATACTGTGTTATAATTATTAATTATTATAATTATCAACTTAGTAAATCATTCAACATAATTGAAGAAGATTTATCCCAAAAAATAAATATAAATCGATATTAATTTTAAATTGGTAAATTGGATAATGCCCTGCCATATGTCATTCACGTATCCGATTTGGCCACTTTTTGGGGACTGTCATCACGCCCCCTTGCATTGCCGCTTCCACGCCCTTTTCTATTTGTGATGTTGGGAGGAAAAGCGGCCAACAAAGGCCCACAAAAAATTGACAGGAGTCAAAATTACAAGCGATTCGCATTTCGTAAATCGTAAATTGAAAATTTTAAAATCGAAAATCGCAAATCGCAAATCACAAATCGCAAATTGCAAATCACGTATTGCATTTCTTTGATTTCCATTCGCTTTCAGAGATTTCACAGTTTTCAAATGCCTATTATATGGGAATGCGCATAAATTATGGATTGGGATTGGGATTGGGATTGGGATTGGGATTGGGATTGGGATTGGGATTGGGATTGGGATTGGGATTGGGATTGGGAATGGGATTGGGAATGGGCTGGGGATAGTGTATGGTGCACAGTGCGTACTGTACAGTAGTGTACGGGATCGATACGCAAATTTTCGTCAAATTTTTTAAGAGGTGGCAGGAGTGTGGTGGGGTGGGGGGAGGGTGTGAGGGGGTATTGCGAAAAATTGAAAAGCAAAACGTGACACACGCTGACAAATGGAAAACATTTGTAACGGACATTAATCGATGTTGTTATTTTTGTTATTGTTGTTATTGTTGTTCTTTCGGTAAATGCAAATCGAATATGGGCGAAGGGTTAGAACAGAGCCCGACGCAACCACGAGAATCGAAAGGGGGCAAGGGGTTAGCAGGCAGTCAGTTCGGGGCTTGGAGTGGGATTTGCCATTTTAATGAAGCCATTAAAAATTGCTGACATTTGTCGGTTTGCGGGGCGTTGCCAATAAAATTGTAAAATTGGCAAATTTGATGGCTTTTTGGCTAACCCAGGACACGCCCACTTTTCCCACTGTACCCACTTTTTCCCAGATGGGCCAACGCACAAAACCATTTCAAAGATATATCTCAATTGTTGTATCCCGTCCTGGGGTGTTAAAGGGTTACCAGCACGCGGACAGGAAGAGAGAGAGAGAGAGAGAGAGAAAGAGAGGGAAAGAGAAAGGGAGAAGAAACGGAAATATATTTCGAACAAAGTTTAGCCATTAAATTTGCCACGCCCGAAATTTTTAATTGCAAAATCTTGTACGCCCCTTTTTTAGGCTTAGCCGCTTTCAGCTTACAACCGTTACAATTTTCGATTGGACACTGAAAAGAAACCGTTAAGGCGCTCACTTGTTACAACAAAGGGCCGCACTCTTTGTAAGCAGCGAAAAAAGAAAGAAAGAAAGAAAAAAAAAAGCACAGAAAACAAAAACTGGAAACTGAAAATGAGACAAAGTTGTCACTGCCATCAAAATGGAACCAGATAGGAAACGAAAAGGTATCAACTTTAATTTGAATTCAATCAAAAGGGTCTCCATACGCACACACGCACACGCACATGCACACGCACAATCACATTCAGATTGAGATTCACATTCAGATTCGGTATTCAGTAACCACTATTCACCATTCACTCACATAATATTCACTGTTCACGGTCACTTTCGCTGGCAAACAATCGACGCTCATCAGCGTCTGTTGCTCTTGATCTTTAGTTCCTCGGGATTTCAAGTGAAGCTCTTGCCTCTTGCCTCTTGTCTCTTGTCTCTGGTCTCTGGTCTATGGTCTCTGGTCCGGCGCAGCTTCAAAGGGCGGCTATTTTGTGTCCTTTGATTTGCATACAACGCGGCCAGCAGCACATTATAAACAACATCAACAACAACAACAACAGCAACAACAACAACAACATCATGAGCGGCAATAATAATAATAACAGAAACAGAAACAGAAACAAGAACAACAATCGTATCACTTTGACCCTCGGCTCCCCGGCAAAACAAACAGTCGCCGGAATGGCAAAGTTGCTACACTTATGTCGCGCCTTGGAAAGTTCATCATCGTCATCATCATCATCATCCATCTGAAGATCATCCACATCAATTCATGTCGCGATCGCAGCTGCTGTGAGTCAGTCGCTCGATCCTTTGGCCCTTCAGTCCCTCAGTCCTTCAGTCCTTCAGTCCCTTAGTCCATCAGTCCATCAGTCCTTCAGGTTGGTTCGCGCGCTGTCAGAACCAATCAAGTCGACACTCTTAACACAAAACGATGCGTAACTCTTCGAGAGGTTGCTCAAAGCAATTCATCAAAGGAGCATGACCACTGCCCGTACCCATTCGCCCCTCCTTTCGCCCCTTCGCTGGATCGCTAGGATCGCTAGGATCGCTAATTTGCGGACCGTGGATCTCTCAAGTGCGTCTGATGCTATTAAGAGCAGCTGTCCAGTCGAACCTGACAATGGGTTGCCCTAATTGCTGACTAGTCATTGCCTATGGCTCATGGGCTAAACAAGCTTCCTTCTCAGAGCTTGAGAATCTCATGTTGTTCCAGAAAGCATCCTTCGGCTACTACTTAAAAGCATTTGAGAGAAACGAGCGAATATCTATGATCAGATTATTTGGAAATATTAATCAAATATTCATATATCATATTCATAAGGCTATTTTCAATCAAAGCTCTTCCATTTGTAAATCCAAGAGCATCCTAGCTCCTGCTTCATTAGAATCCTTTCAACCCTAAAAACTCGTATTGTTTTTTTTTTTTTTTTATTTCTTTCAAGTGTTAAACTATCCTGGACCAGATACCATCTTGATCCGTGAGATGTTCTGGTCAATCGAAGTTCATCGTCATTCCCATCCACAAAACAAATGCCAGCTAATTGCAGGCTGCTACCTGCATCCTTTCCATTCTCCTACCTCCCTCCTCCTTCCCCATCCCTTCTCCTGTCCCCTTTCCATCGACATGCTCGAAAGTTTTTATTAGTTGTTTTCAACTTTTGAACTCGTTTAAATCTATGAATTTAATTTGATTTAAACTTTAGCCCTAGGTGTCCTTTTGTTGTTGTTGTTGTTGTTGTTGTTGTTTGTTGCTGGGTTGGTCGGGCGACGTTTGACCCTTGTCTATGGGATGCTGAGGGATGCCTTTGTCTTTACCTGACCTGACCAGGAGAAACCATGAAACGGACGGTTGCTGTAAGTTGCAACCCTTTTGTCACCTTTTAATTTGATGAACTCACTTCCGGCCTGCCCCCAATGCCCATCATTGAGCATCCCGAGCATGAGGCACGAGCAAAATCGGGATCAGAATCAGAATTGGGATCGGGATCGGGATCGGGATCAGGATGATCAACGTAACGGAGTTGGTCTTGTCGTTGATCTCAAGCCGGTCTGTTGCCTTGTCAGTTTTGATTAGTTGAACCACTTCAGGTCGCTCCTTCCTCCTTCCTCCTTCCTTCCTTCTTCCTTCTTCCTCTTTACTCAGTTCTTATTTTTTAACTCGCGCCTCTGTCCCGTGTGGGAATGCGAGTCCTTACCTGATCGTAATACGAGCGAACCGTACACGATCTTGCGATAACGCGATCTCGCAATCTCTTGTGCAATTCTCTAGACTCCTTGTACGCCATATAGCACGGTCTCCTCGGTAGTCGCTGGCTCTTCATAATTTTCACATGACCAAAACAGCTTAAGATCAAGTTAGCCATCTAAGCTGACAGCTGGCAGCCCCTTATGACATTTCGCGAAACGCTAATCCGAGCATAAGTTGGCTCTTTCCATACCTCCAGGCTCTGGTGCGGCTTCTCCTTCAGCTCCTCCTCCTCCTCCAGCTCCTTCCTTGGCCCTCGGTTCAGGTTCAGCTTCTGCATTTCAAATTCAAATTCAAATTCCATTTCAATTTCAGTTTTAGTTTCATTTGTTGTTCGCCCTCTTCTTTTCACCTCAGCCTCAGCCTCAGCCTCAGCCTCAGCCTTAGCCTTAGTCTCAGCCTCAGCCCTAGTCTCAGCCTCAAGTTCAGTTTCCATTTTTTGGCTGTCAGTTTTCAGTTGTGATTTTTCAGTTGCGAGTTTTCAGTTTTCGTGTGTGTCGTTACGCCCTTTGTTATTTATGCCTAGAAAGTTTTCCAAACATTGCCAACTTAATTCCGCTAACCTGTTTTATGACCCACAGAGACTAGCCCTATCGATGCCAGCATTATGCAAATCACACTCCATACCATTTACCATTTACCTCTTACCATTTACCTCTTACCACTTACCATTTGCCGTTTGCCGTTTGCCAAGCAATTTAAAGTCTATTCCCGAGGACGCAGATGATCAATAATAATCATAATGACAGTTTTAAGTGGGTTAGCCCTGCATTTGCATTCAAATGCGTCTTGATGGATAGCTGTCTGTCTCCTCCTCAGTTACGAGCTGCTCAGCCTTGTCCCAGCTCTCGCCGTGCTCCTCTCTTACATCATTCCATAAGGTTACATGCGATTCTTTTTATTTTTTCCTTTTTTGCTTCTTTTTTTAGTTTGTAGTCCTTCAGCTCCTACGGGGCAATCAATCAGCTTAGCGCGCAGCTTCATTATGATTATGGGCTTGTCCTTCAATACATACGATTGTATTACGTACACACACAAACACAAACACACTCACACTCACACACACACTCACACTCATATTCACACAGATATTAAGATATTCAACCGCATAGAGGCGATTTCTGCATATTCGCATTTAAATGCATTCAAATGCCAATTTTGATGGCAAGATTGTCAGGATGCTTAATGCCTAATCCGAGTGCCTGCTCCTTTCTAATGTGCTTTGAGGTTTTTCTTTTGAACTGGCCCATGGTACAAAGCAAAAATCTGCCCATTGTTGGACCTTGCCTCTATTAATTCCTTTATAATTTGCGCCTGACTGACCAACTGTAAGAGCTGTCCTACCTCCACCACTTGAACTCCCACACACACACACACACACACAATCACACACACACACACATGAAACGACCCTCAAGTCTGCGTAAAAAACTGATGCCAAGCTAAAAGCATGCCCTGTAAAAAGAAGAAGGCTTTACCTTGGGTAAAGGACACCTTTTAATATAATTATTTAAATATATATAAACCAAATTATCTTCTTCTTGATTTGTAGAAATTATCAAAAATTATTTATTTATTTTTTGTAAAGTTTAATTTAGTAAAAAATAGCCAGAAGTTTAAGACCTTCATAAAGCATACCCTGCGTCGACTTGCGGCCCTTTGGAAGCTCAAGAAACGAAAATATAAAAAGTTTCATAAAAAAAGTAAAAGATGAAGAAATAAAAAAAGAAAGGAAAATATGAAAAAATGGTAAAATGGTAAAATGGTAAAATGGTAAAATGAAGAAACGGAAAATATGACAAAGCCAAAGCCAAGGCAAAGAAAGAAAAAAGGAAAAACTCAAGTGCACATACAAGTATTGTCCTTTTCTTTGAGCCAAAAGCCAAGATATTGCGGGTGTCCAGTTTGGAGATCCTTGGGTCCCCGAACTCCACTGATGCGTGTAACTGAATGGTCAGCCGCAAATCGGATTAGCACTAAGCGATTTTGGCACTCGATTCAATTAGTTGACTGGGTGGGGGTAGACGGGTGGGCTTAAGGGGCGTGTACAAGAAAAGCTCAAAGGCAAAAAGGTGCAAATTGCCTGCCAAATGGAAAACGTATGGACTTTCGGTAACTACGGCTAAACGACCCTCTGTCAGGCCGAAGATTTGCTGCCACTAATTGGCCGCATCCTTGAAAGAGTAAAGACGGAAAGAGAGAGAGATAGAGGAAAGATGTTAGTAATAATAAATAAATTGGAAGGAGATCCTTGTGCCGTTTCTCAGCGACATAAATTACAAGTTTGCCAATGGGTTACTTTTACCTTCTTTTTAATAGGAAAATTCAAAGAAAATTAGCGCATCCCATTCCAGATTCGGGGCCGTGGCACCTCAATAAATTGTACCCTAATTTTGGGCACAGTCCTAATGATGCCACAGTCCAGGCTCATAAAATGCAACTTACAAGCTGAGAAAATGCTCGTCCTCGTTCTCGTCCTCGTCCTCGTCCTCGTGCTCGCCTCTAAAGGGGGTTGGACCTGAGACCAAAAGACATTGACCCGACTGACCCCAAGGGCTGCTTCTCTGTGACTCTCTGACTGTCTGACTGTCTAAATGTCTTGCTGTCCGATTGTCTGATTGTCTGTCTGGGAGGTTCCTAGAAGATTGTCACCAGGCGGACGGAAGGGATAATAAAGGAATTTGTAACAATTATACGAAGCCGAATCTATGCGATGGCTAGACGGGGTGGAATGAGGAGCGAATGACAGGGGGAGGGGCGGGGGAAACTCAGATTGCTCGAAAGCATAGCGAAATTTATGTGTTTATGCCACATTTTCATGGATGATCCGAAAGTTTGGCCCTCCACTGCCTCACCCTTTCACCCGATAGTTGGGAAAGCGCTCGAAGATAGAAAAATCTCGGTTCGCGCTGCGAGCGTTGGCGATGAGAAATTGCCTCAGCCTATAGAACAATGAGAATCTAATAACAAGAGCAACAAATAAAAATAACAAACAACAATCGGGAATAACAATGGACAGCAACAGCAACAACAACAACAACACGACAACAACAACAGCAACAACAGAAACAGAAACAGAAACAAAAATGAATAAATGCAATGCATAACAACGCATTTTCTTTTTTTATTTTGTGTTTTCCGAGGCTTTTCTTTTTTGGTGTCTTATTATTCAACAGAATCTGTCGGCTTAAAGACGTGAGGAACAACAACAGCAACAGCAACAGCAACAGCAACAGTAACTGAAGCAACAACAATAACAACACCAACAGTAATAATAAATATTTGTTAGCTTTTGTTGTTGTTGTTGTTGTTGTTGTTGTGGTTGTTGTTGTTGTTGCTCCTCTCAATTTTGGGCATATTTCCATATGCCATTTAAGTAGTTGTGATTGATGCGCACAGCGCGCGTGTTGAAAGATGCGCGTCGAGACGATTTGTATCTGTAAGATACGCGCGTGGTATCTGGCAGATACAAAGCTGCAGGGGTGCAGGATGGCGGCGGGAGTTGGCGGTTCGTCGGGATGGCGAGTGTTTGTTAGCTGCGTTCCGGGCTTACTGCTGTTTTGGGTGCTTAAAATTCAAAACTCACACTAAACACAAAACTTCATATGAATCGCATTTATTTTTTATCGATAGTGAAAATCGATTTAATTGTCTCTGTTTTGATGGGAATATTTCAACAGAGATCAACAAAATATTACTATGTGTTTTAAGATACATTTTTTGAGCTCTGATTTCTTTGAGAGTTATGACTCCTTCGTCATCCTTAATCTTATCCTAAATCTGTCCTGCTACATTTTTAACTATAAGTAATTGATTTAATATTAATATTAAAAAATCATATAATATAATTATATAAATTATATAATTATATAAATTATTTAATTATTATAAATTATATTTATTCTTAATTAAGTTGCTAGAAAATTTTTTTTTTTCCTCCCAGAACTTTAATAAATTTTAAATATAAAATAAGCCGCGGATGAGATTCATATGCAAAATCGAAAGTTTTTTTTTTTTATTTACTTTTATCATAAAATGTAGGTTAAAAAAAAAATATTTTTTTAATATTATAATTTTGGTGATTTGCTTATTTTATTATTAAGAGATTTTTTTGTTTATTTATGACATTTCCAAAGTTAAAAGCCTTGGACTTTTCACTATTGAAAATGGAATTTTCTTCTGACTTAATTATAATTATTTTTTATATACATATTTTATTTTATTATTATAATTGTTTTTATGCATTTTGTTACTGTACATTTAATTTAAAATGTGTTAAATAAGTCTGTTCTTAATATACTTTAATTTACATTCATCCCATCAATTTTTGCTGACTGAGTTAAACCTTTATATACCTCGAAATATTGACTATCCTTGAGGGTCCTTGAGCTTGCAAGTTTTCTACAATAATATTTAATTTAATTTAATTTACTTAATTAAATATTTAATAGAACATTAATAACAATTTTCACAGTTGCTTACGCCAAAGTATCTCCGACTCTTGAGATCATCTCTCATATATCATATCATATTTTAAAATTAATTTTTTTTAGAGCAGACTTTTTTTGTTTTTTAGTAAACTTTCTATTAGAGCGAAATGTCGAGATTCATATTATAATATACAATAAATAATTGCTGCAGTTGTTGTTTTTGTTGATTCGAGCATCAAAGTGTAACCCCTAACATTTGGATTCCCAAATAAATTGTACGATTTTTCCAGTCTTTGTTTTTCCACGCTTTTTCCTACTCCACTCAGAACTGTCGCATTGATGAATGAGCTTAACTTGGACAGTTACAATGACAATTGGCTTTTGTGTAAGTTGCTTATAATTAAAATTTTGTGGCACAAACAATGGGACCACAAACAACAACAACAACAACTATAACAACAACAACAAAAGCAACTACTTACAGCCTCTGAAAAAAAGAGAAGAAAAAAAAGAAACGAACGGCCCGAAAAAGTAGCGAAACGAATGACACAAAAGCAACAACCGAGAGAAAGGCAACAAGCAACAATAACACAACAATAACAGAAACAACAGCAAAAGCAACAGCAACAACAACAACAACAAAACCAATCGAATGACAAAAGCCCACAAATCGGATTGCGGGAATGGACCTTTTCATACCGTTCAATAACTAAACAACAAACAAATATTTGTCATTTGAACGTGTAATATGGCCAAGTGACTGTCTAACTGATTGTATCAGTATCTATAAGTGTAGCTGTATCTCCATCTGTGTGTGTATCTGTATCTGTATTGGTATCTGTATCTGTATCTATTGCTGAAACGCATTTCTATTTCAAGCTGAAACGGTTCCAGAAGCAGTTCTTCAACTTTTGATTTCAATTGCCATGCCGTTCTGTGTAGCGGTCTGCAGTGGCTCAGACCAACTTATCAATAAGTTACTCCTCCCTGCCCTTCCGCAGTTACCCCCTCGGCACCAGAACTTGTGGCACTCCTCACTCCCCACTCCCCGTAGCCCACTCTTGCGCAATTACCGACCGCGAGTTAGTTGAATGTCTGGTAATTGTATCGCATTGCTGTTGCGGCTCAGCGCGTTTCTAATATTCCCTATGCCCTCCACGGGGTACATTAGCTATTCAATTAAAATGGATATCCCAGGAATGAATACTAAAAAGTTAGCAAAAAGAAACCACCTTCAAAGTTGTCCATGTCTTTATTGGCTTCAGACTTGGCTTGGAATACCATCCAAGTGTCAACTCTTGGCCAACTCTTGGCCAATCTCCAATCGCCACTCTCCGATGCCCAAAGTGGATAACTTAACGGTTTGCTGTCTGGCCTGTTGCTCAAAATATCTGCATTTACTTATGGCTGCCCGTGAATTTGGGACAACCCTTTGTCAAGGGATTAATCAATTAAATACAACTTAAGATCATTTTTATTTGAAACTATATAAACGTTAACTTAATAGGCTTGGCTGTATCACAGCAGACCTTTTATAGGTCTACTCGTTTCGGGCCCATAAAGAGCCACATTAAAAAATGCAAATCTCAAATATTTTGAATTCAATACAAGCAGAAAACAAAAACCAATTTCCAAAAAGAATTTCACATTTATTTTTATCTCAAGATAAATTGAGTTTAATTTCGCGATTCCCTTTGTACCCAAAAGCCATTTTAGGCCCTCAAACAGTGGCTTTTATATTCAAAATAAAAAAAAAAAAATACCCCTGGCCTTTGATTACTATTGCAATCTTTTTCCTGTTCGATCTATAATTCAAGCGGTTTCTTTTTTTAGATTAGTTTTTTAGATCATCGTTATTGTCATATCATTTTTTATGACAGCAAATAAGATATGTTACTAATAATTTTCTTTTTTTTTTATAAACTATCCAATATCTCAGAAAAGTGTATCCTAAATGGTCACATTTAATTCCTTAACACGTATCATCGGTCATGCACAGGAATATTATAATAATAATAATCTATTAAATTATTTTTAAGCTTTTAATATGTATATATCTATATTATTTTTAACTTAAGATTATTTTTATTTTTTATAGATTTACAATCTGCAAATCTAAATTTACAATTGTAACTCTATATTATTTATTATATTTTTATATATTCATAGCTAACTATATATTAATATAATCTTTAATATCATTATATATATTTTTCTGTTATTTTTTATTTTATTTAACAGAAGGTTAACAATTAAATTCTTAGCCTACTACATAAGAGGAGTATGAAATATATTTTTTAATTTAATTTTATTTATTATAATTTATTTTATTTTATATCTTTGTTTTTTATATTTATTAAATTATATATAAAAATAAATTATATAATTCATTTATGATTTTAATTTAAATTTTTCTTTTTTATACTTTGATCAATTTAAAAACATCCCAATATTATTTATATACTGCAGATTTTCGCCTGGTACTTTTAAAACATTTTCGCCATTTGTATTTTTATTATTTATTATTATTATTAATTATTTATTTTTATAATTAATTATTTATTTTTATTATTAATTATTTATTTTTATTATTATTTATTTATTTTTATTTTATTATTTATTTAATGTATATTATAATTTATATATTGAGTTATACATAAGTCATCCTAATATAAAAAATGCCTGAATATTGTGCTGCATCAACTTAATTAATAAAATAAAATACCCAGATGCCTATGACATATAAAAATCATGTAAAAAATAAAAGAAGAAAATTTAAAATATTTCATTTATTATGTGTTATATGCATTATTAATATTTAATCAGTGTTAGATATTAGATATAATTTACTAAAGGATTCAAATACTCATATCCTTTTCCCCGATGTGGAAAGTGTATTCCATAGTCGTTACCGGGGCAGCCACTCCATTGGCATCATATTAACGCTTTTGTATCGTATGCTGACAATTTATTATAACAATTTATTTTCGTTTGTTGACTTTATTGAATTGTTTAATTATTAAGCAATATTTGATTGATTGCAAATTCCAGTTCATTTGTTGTTATACTTATTTTTTTAAGCTTTCTCGTATGCGATTGTTATTGTTGGTTTGTTTGTTGTTAGAAAATGAATTTTGTGTACTCTATGGGCATGCCTATACATGTGTGCGTGTGTGTGTGTGTGTGTGTGCCTTTATTGTCACTCTTTGTACAATTTTGTCGCTCACTCTCATTATTGTTACTTACTATTATTAAGTATTTCGATTGTTGTTTCTTTTAGTTTTTGCTTTTGTTATTACAAACGCTTATTGACCCAATTTCATACACTTTTTGCAGTTTTAACATTCAGTGAAAATTTCATTTCACGCTTTTTATCAGTGGAACCAAAAACTGGGAGCTTGAAGTGCAGATACACAGTAGAAGGTACTGGGTGCAGGGTGCAGGGTACAGGCTACTGGGAGGGAGCTGGCTGAAGGGTGCAGGCTGAAGGGTGCAGGGTGCAGGGTACAGGGCATTGAAAGCGAAGGAGCAACTGAATCCATAAACGAAGTCCCTGCTCTGTATCTGTATCTGTATCTGTATCTGTATCTGTATCTGTATCTGAGCTTGTATCTGTATCCGCAACTGTATCTGTATCCGCACTTCCAACTGTGCTCATAAATTTTAATCCATGACATAGTTGCCAACTGGCACCCAAAGCCGCCCAAGTTGCCCGTTCGCCAAATTGACTTCGGTTGGCAACACGCGCCCAGTCACGATATGGATATGAACTACAAGTGGACACAAGGACAACGGACACACAGGTTGGAGCTGCTGGTTGAGGCGTCTGTGGGGTGAGTAGAAATATACCCGCAACAATTTTTAACACATTTTTCTAGCAGTTTTTTCCCCCCTTTTTTTATGTTCTTTTCTTATCGGTTTGGTATCTGAATGGAACTGCTACTTGTGGCATGGGTGGCACAGTGGAGCTGATGCTACAAAATGTGGCAACTGTTGCCAACTCAGTTACCAACCAAGAAAATTGATAGCCTCAGAAAATTAATTTTATTTGAACATCTTGAAAGTATCAATAGAAATATTATTTTAAATAATTATTTAGATTAATTTTTATATATTTAAATTTAATAATATTTTTAAACATTTTTTAATCTCAATTTATTTTATTATCTCTCGATACATTTATTTTATTAAATTTTTCTTTCTTATACAAACTGCGATGCTTTTAAGACCTTTTAAAAATTCTGTCAAATTTAAAGTGTTTTAAGTTCCTGAAAAATTTCACTCAGTTTTTGTGGGTGTTGACCCAGTGTAGAAGCCAGAAGGGAGTCGTAATTCAGCTATTTCGCTTTCATTAGCTGATGTTGGTCCCAAATGGACAGGCGACTGTCTGTTGAGATCTTTGGGGCATTGTGGTGGCTATTGTGGATGTCGAGAGAAGGGACATTATCCGTTTGGGTGCTGATAGGCGCATGATATTTGGCATGTCCTTTTTTGCGCTTTTATTTTGGTTACTTTTATTTTTATTATTGTTACTTGTTGTTGTTTTTTTTTTTTTTTTTTTTTTTGGTGCATTGATAAAGTATGCCATAGCTTGGGGTTAATGTCGCGCCAATGATTTAGCACCTTGTTACAGAGCCACTCGCCCAGCCTCCCCCGAGCTTTCCACTTGTAAAGCGGACCTGAAGCGATGCAACGCGATGCAATGCGATGTGATGCGATTCGACCCGACGACGATGACGCTTAATTGCGCTGATCGCATGGACAGGCACCAAGTGTCTGTGACTCGAATCCGTGCCCAGATTCAGATTCAGATTCAGATTCAGATCCATGTCCGTATTCGAGTCCGAGTCGGAGTCGGAGTCCGAGTACGGAGTCGATCGAAGCCCACCACGGGCGCGTGTCGAATCGGTTTTGTGTGGGTGCGTGCGCTGATTTGTTGTGATAAATAAGTGGCAGCCTATATATGTAGGTAGTTACAGATTCATGCCACATGGCCACAATGGAGAGCGGGGCAGGATGAGTGTTTGGAAGAGTGGAGGAGTGGAGGAGTCGAGTAGTGGAGGAGTGGACATTGGGAGGGGAATCATCAACAACGTATTCGCATAAATTCCCAGCTCTTGAGGATTTTCATTAAAATTTTTTAGATTTTTTTTAAGTGTTGTTGTTGCTGTGTTGATGTGTGCAAGTGTGTGTGTGTGTGTGTGTGTGTGTGTATGTGGGGAGCCTTTTAATAAGAACAAACAGGCCGTTGAGTCGGCACAATCGCTTGGCGCCCCATGGTGCCATATTTTTTGTTAATCCCCCAAGTCAAACCAAAGAACGCACATAAAATTTTATTATTTATGGATGGCAACCAGTGCCACATCCTGTGGCATTTATGACACGACCGAAATTCCAATTGTTTCTGATGCTGCCGTTGCTGCTGTTGCCACCGTATCCCTTGGTCAGTCTCCGTTTGCCCCAATCTCGCTCCCTCTCCCTCTCCCTCTCCCTCTCTCCCACTCTTTCCCTATCACTCTACCTGTCCGTCTCACTCACTTTCTTTCTCTTTCTTGCCCTGCCTTCCTTTGGGTCACTCTCATTATCTGTCTTTCTCCCTCTCGCCCCGACTCCTTCTCTTTCCCCCTCTATCGATTCCTTAACGTGTCAAAGCCAGAATCCATAGGTGTAAAGCATCGCACGGCCGCGCTTTGATTAACCTTAAGCGCATAAATAGTGGATTCAATCAGACCTGCAAGAGCTGCCAGTCCGTACCCAATCCACAGCGAACCGGTCGAGATACACTGAGAGAAATACCAAGTAACCAACTGGGTCTAGTTTAGAGGGATAAAGTTAAAAAAAAAAATCAAATTTGTGAAGATAATTAAGTAATACTCCAAGTCTTTTAAATATATCCTTAATATTACCAGAATTTATAATCTATAAAAATTTATATTTATAATCTTATACAGAAGATATTTAATTATTGCCGGAAAAAAATATAAATTTTTTAAAATTATTTCTTTGTACAAACACACAAATTTTTCTCATATTTTAAGTCATTTTATTTAGCATTTAAAAGCACAACATTTCTCACGTTTGAAATAATTAATTTGCTAAGGATTAATATTTATTTAAATAACATTTAAATTTTCATTTATGAAAAGTAAAAGCTTCAAAAATATTGAAACTCTTTACGTTCTTAACAGTGGATCTTTTTAAATAAATAAATTAATTAAGATTCGATTTCCAGTCTAAGAGATTGCAGTATATTAAAATTGGAGTTTATATTTAATAACAAACAAAAATTAAAATCGTAAGATACAGAAATATATTAAATATTATTTATAATTAAGTTCTATGAATTTCAGTTTTAAATAAAATAAAAAAAGGAAAAGCTACTAGACCTTTGAGGATTAACAAATTGTAGATATATAAAAGTTTCTTCACTTATAGAATTATTAAGGACCTTTAAATATATATATATATTTTTATTTATTTATTTAAAATTTATTTATTTATATTTTTACCGAAATTCTATATTTATCTACGTCAGTCAATATTAATTTTCTGAGCAGTTCTACTTCAAGTTTTGGCCCCTTTTTTAATTTAGTTTTAAGTTTTAAGTTGGAAAATGATTTTTTTATTTTTAAGCAATTTTTTAATTATTTCTACGGCATTCTTATTCTTATTCTAAAAATAATCTTTTACTTTCTGGAGTCATTCAAATTACTGCTGCAGCTATCATTTCGCTCAGTGTACGCTTCACGTGCCCTGCCCGCCCAGTCGCATAGTCGCCCGCCCCCCGTTCAACGACTCATTAGGTTCGATTCTTCTTTTGGGGACTTCGTAAGAAACTTTTGCGGCAAAGTCATTGTTATTGTTGAACAGAACTGAATCGCGTTTTTATTATTGTTGTTGTTGTTGTTGTTGTTGTTGCTGTTGCTGCTGATGCTAGTGTTGCTGTTGGTGTTGTTATTGTAGTTGTATTTGTCAGTGTTGCAAGTTTGGATGCGCTTTTGTCAGGCTTTAGAAGAAGAATGAAAAAAACTGAAAAACTGAAATACTGAAAAACTGAACAACTGAAAAAAAAATGGAAAAAATGAAAATGAAAATGAAAATGTTGTTGCTCTATTGATTATTGCATATTGATTGCTGCGTGGCGGCTCGCTTCTCATTGGGGCGCGCAGCGACAAATAAAAAAACAACAACAAAAATAAAAGAAATATAAATAAATGCATTTCCCACTGCACAGCTAAATTATTGATATGAAAACATTCCTAAAGCCCGTTCCCCAGAGTCTTGGCCTTAAGCCAAGAGCATCGAGATCCCGTGCCCCAGAGTATACTTGAGGTTGGGTCCGAAGTCGCCGACTGGTCTGGCCAGGGCCAGACAGTGTGGAACCATAGCCACCAGCTGTGTGCCCCATTACGATCGTAGTTGGATCTGGGGGAAGAGTGAAACAATGAAGGAGTGCGGCAGAGAGAGAGGGAGAGATGCAAACAGACAGAGAGTAGGATAGAGATGGAGATTGGGAGCATGCAGAGAGAGAGAGAGAGAGAGAGAGAGAGAGAGAGAGAGAGAGGGGGGGAGATGGAGATGGAGAGAACAAGGTCTCCACTCGAAACGCATTTCATACAGAGTACAAAGTCATCGTCGCAGTCGAATGACAGTCGCCACTTTTTAAGAGCCTGATCAATGGCTCGATCTTTACTTTGGCCTATCTTATGTCTTGGCTTGTCTTTTCTTGTCGTGGCCAATGCATTTTGGTATTGTTTTGATCTCAAATTCGTTGAATTTTGAACACAATTTTGACAGTTTCCACTTTGGCTGCATTTGAAAATTCCATGGAATTCGAAGTTCGGCTCCCCCACAAACACCAAGCACCAAGCACCGAGCACCGAGCACCGAGCACTGAGCAGCGATTACCAAGCCAAGCACCACGCATGGCGATAAAGTTAATTGAGTTATTTGCCCTGACAGCTGATTAGTTAAAGCTGCACACGATGGCAGCGAGGGCGGGTGGTAGAGTCAGGGTGAGGGTGAAGAGGTGAAGGGGGTAGGGGACAAGAACGAGGGATATTTCATGGTGCGTGGCACTGGTAAAGTGGAAAATTATTGTGCTGCCCATTAAGTTGCCACCATAGTGTGTGTGTGTGTGTGTTGCATGTTGCATGTTACTTACTGTTTGCTGTTCCTTGTTGGTTGTTCTTTATTTGCTGTTTGCTGTTTGCTGTTTGCTGTGTGCCGTCTGTGGCATCGGCCCACGCGCAGTTGGCACTCAAAATTTCATGCCACATGCAAATTTGTACTGCGCAGGCGTTGCAAGATATGCAAACGTTTTCCCAGCGATCTCCACGCTGGATAAAAGATTCAATTACAAGATGGGTAAGTGAGTGCATTCAGGCCTTGATTTGTGTGACTTCTCGTCTTCATCCTCATCCTCATCTTCATCCTCATTCTCATCGTCCCGTATCTCGTGGCTCCCTTCCCCTGCGATCCGGCGAGTGGGCCAGACATGTAAACAACGATATGGCAAAACGTTGCACAAATGCAACCCATCAAAATGATGGATGACACATTGATTGTCAACTCGAAGGAAACTGCAAACTGCAAACTGCAAACTGCAAACTGCGGACTGCACTTCAGCAAACCGCAAGAAAATTGCCAAACAGAAAAAAAAAAAATGGGAATAAGAAGAAACCCGGACAGCTGCTTGCCAAAGACATAGGATCGATCTTAGGAGAGCGTAAAAAATCAAAAATAAATTAAAAATCAACAAACAGTAGTCGACACGTCAATGAATTTGAAATGCATGCAAATGCGAGCGGGCCAATTGTCCTTGCGGAAGGAGGAGGGCGGTGGGAAGGGGAGTTTAGTTTTTGCCATTTGAAGGCGATTCGAAAATCGCACAATCGATCCACAGGGGTTTTTGGGCAATTGGCAATGAATATGCACACTCACACACTCACACACACACGCGGGCAGACACATGAGTGTAGGGTCCTTTTCCGGGTAGTGCGATAGTTCATTTCCCATTGATCGCTTTGAACTTTTCCTTTTTGCTACGGTTGCAAATGTCCCATTGTTTGTTGTGCAATGAAATTGAATCCTTGGATCTTCGATTAGCATACAGATCGACATCAGGATCAAGGCGACACGTCGCACACACTTGATTGCCTTTGAATGGCGAATCAATGATCATTTGATTTGCAAATCTATGGCCCAGTAAGGTGATACCCCCGATCCTGGGGGTTCTCCTTAGTTGGCCAAAGCGAAGGTTAGCTGATCGCTGATCGCCGATCGCCGATCGCTCAAGTGATGATCGCGTTTTGCCTTTTCGCAATAAAGGATCTCGAATTTCTAGTCAAGATGTTCACTTCGTTCTAGTTCATTGATTATTTATGCACATGGAGATCCAAAAGAACGGGGATCGCAATGGGAATCTCCTCGCAGGGCAGGCTCTCTGCGAACTCAGTTGCCTAATGTCCTTTTTGGTTTATCAATTTTTTAGTTTTCGAATTAAATTGAATTTAGTTTTAAATTTGAAACAGATTTAAAATTTTTGATCGCTTTTTTTATTTTTAAGAATCCGCATGTTGGCTTAATGTGTCTTGGGAAATTAGCATTATCCTTTGGAAATGTAAAAATATTTGAAATTTGTAATCCTTTCGAATTGTTATTTTTCTTTTCCACTTTCCTTCCCTTTCCCTTTCCACTTCCACCTCCATTGCCATTTCCATTTGGTTTTGGCGCCTTTTCCCACTTTTCATTATTTCCTTTTGCATGTTTTTGCAATCAGGAGGACATTGTTTGCCATTATGTTAAGGAATCAAACCCCTTATGGACGCACAGAGTCTCATTCTCTTCTTCTTTGACTGCGATACCAATAAATAAACAACAAAAGAGTTAAAATTCAATTGCAACTCTTCCGCGACCTTTGTCAATCCCAGACAATTACATGCTTGCAAATTTTTTTGGCACTGCGCAATCTTCGTGTTCAATTATTTTGCACCTTTTGAACCGATCGGCAAAGGACAATCGGGACATCTCGATGCTATCCCAAGATGGGTGAGCGCAAAAACTCAATCAAGTTGAAAACCCAATGCTCGATCTCATTTCGAAACCCTTAGCTTGAGCTCTCGACGCCAGACCTCCGACTCTCGACCCCCGACCCTCATTCCGTGACCCGCGAACGAACCACGACCCACGACCCACATTTCCAAATGCAAAAGGAAGAAGAAAAAAAATAAATAGAAAATAAAAAATAAATCGTGACCCTTTTCGGCAAATGTCTTTTCCGATTTAGTTTTCCTTTTTGTCAACTGCGCAGGTGAGAGATCGCAATTTGGGCTGATCTTTCGCAGGGTTGCCCTGAGGGGCGCATTGATTCCTTGACATGGAATGAAAGGGGTTTTTGCGTACCCTTTCATCTGATCGCTTGCCAATTGTGTCCTGTGACAATCGATTGCCTAACGAATATGAATCTGTGTGGCGTTTTCAGGGCATTTTCGCAATACTTTTCCTACGATTTTTCACCCTTTTTTTTCTTTTGGTATTCATAAATCATAATCGTCAGTTGGACGACGGAAGCTTTGCCAATCGTGTGAACTTCTCAGCTCTCGCTCACATGATGTTTCGCTCCTGTGCACGCTTAGAGTACGACGATGAGGACAAGGATGAGGACGAGGATGAGGATGAGAAAGTCCCACAATTTGCATGCGGCTTCTAATTATACAAATCGCTGCTGAGCTGCGGTCATTTAAATCTGGCCATGGCTAACTGGCTAAGTCCAATGGCCTGATGCCTGATGCCTGATGCCTGATAAATAAAAGCCGGCTTAGGATTAAACTTACTTACTCCTTCCTGTGTTTGTTTTTGCACCAGCTGTGGCCGAGGAGCCTGGGAAACTCCCTAGACCGCGTCGCTCCTCGATCACAGGTGTTGTCATGCTCAGCCTCGTTGTCATCCACTCAGAGTCGTTGTCATCCTCTCGGAGTCGTTGTCAACGTCTTGCCCGGGCCGCCGCTGACTGTACCTTGTGGGTTAAACATATTCGGCCTTTAGACATCGCGATCTACCTGTTTGTCTGCCATTGTCTGGCTTTAACTACCTTTTATTTGGGAATTTCCCAAAACAAATGAAAATAAAGTGAAGCGCACAACAAAAGTCAAATGCCCCGGGCACGGGCTTGAGTTTTCAAAGTCTCCTTCGCTTTATTTTCGAGACCTGAGCCACTGATCAGAGACCACTGTGTAGGAGTCCATTGTTTTTGCCATTCCCCTTTCAGTTCGCCCCTCTCTGTCTCCCACGCTCTCTCTCTCTCTCTCTCTCTCTCTCAGTCTCTCCTTCGCCTCTTGTAAGTGATCCTCTTCCGTCTTTTATTTGCTTTGCCTTTCAGTCTTTAATTTTGTGTCTTTACTTTTGTCTCGTTCTCCTCGTGCGTGTTTGTTATTATGTCTGCCGGGCTACTTGTGCGTGTGTCTCCCTCATCCTCATCCTCCCTCTCGCTCTATCTTCTTGCCATCTCTCCCCCACACATGCCCATCCACAACAATTTTATTCTTCTTGTCGTCGTCCAGGCGATCTTGGCGACAGACTGTCTGGCGCGTCGGCGTCAGAGTTCACGTGGGTTGAGGATCGCATATAAGATCTACCCATGCGTCTGGCTGCCCGCATGGTATATAGATGGTCACTTTATGTACAACACACACACACACACACATGCACCCATTTATATACGTATATGTACAGTAAAGACTCGAACTAATGTTGTTCTTGGACAGCTGAAGCTGCGTATAAAGGGTTTCGAGTGTTGACTCTGAAGAGGAGCAATCATTAATATTAAGGGATTATTGGGTTCTACTTGGGGTCGTCCACTTAACGGAAATAACTTGACTGCCCTTCCCATTGAAGCACCTGAGATATGTAATATATCTCTTCGTTAATGTGAGACATGATAAATATATGTATACATATATATAGCTCGATATCAGAGGAGATCTTGTCTAAGACTATGTGACTATGTCAAAATGATCTCAATTGGAGACAAAGGAGATCTGTCGCATCTGTCGCAGCTACGGGGTTATTAAAAGAGTTTCCTTTCCACTTTTATGACATTTCAAAGTCCAGAGCCGAACAATTGGGCCATTTTCATTTCCATTTCCAACTCCAACTCCATCACCATCACCATCACCATCACCAGCACCATTTCCTTTGCCATAAAGAGCGTCTGGCTATCAACCCAAATGACACTCCAATTTGGAGAGGCATTTCCACATTAATAAGCAGGCAACACATTGGGAAATAAAAGCCAACTACGAGTAGACAAATGCCACATAAAGAACAAGAATATAGGATAAAAATGCATTTTGTCTTGGGGCGCAGTCAACAGAGAAGTCATTGTCTCTGCTCTGTCATTCTTTGGGTGCATTCTCTGTGAGTTCTCAATGTTTTTAGTGTCCTCAGTGTTCTCAGTGTTCTCCAATGTTCTCTTGTTTCCTTGTTCCATTCATTCCCCTTGTTCTACTGTTTGTCACACACTGTTCTACGAAAAGCGTGGCCAACAATGGATATGGATCGTCGTGGATCGTGGATCGTCTAGGCGGCAGACGCATAAACTATGCCCTGGACAATGGCCATAGGCGACTAGAACTTCCTTTGAGTCAGTCAACTACCTGCCGGCGGGGTGCTCCTAGAGCTCTGATATGCGAGTTTTCTGTTTTTCTGTTTTTCTGTTTTCTGTTTTCTGTTTTCAGTTTTCTATTTTCGGTTTTCAGTTTTCAGTTTTTAGTTCTCAGTTTTGAGACTTCAGTCGCCAGCATGTCTGGCGAGATCATAATAATACAATGGGAAGACAAAGGGACTGAAACGGAGACAGAGATGTGCCGGGCCTGTGAGCGAGTGTGAGAGGGAGGGGTGGAGTCAGGAGTCGCCCCGCTGTCTGCTAGATTAGTATAGAATTGCAGATCATTCTGAAATTTCATTTCGTTTCATTCATGGCATAATCTATTTTCTTTTAAATGCCCAACAACGGCAACGACAACGACGGACGACCAGCGACGGACGACCAGCGACGGACGACCAACGACCAACGACGGACGACCGACGACCATGCTCCTAAACATCCTCAATGACCATGCTCTGTCCTCTATTCTCAGTTCCCTTCTCTTGCTCTCTCAAGGAGTGGCAACAACACCGGCGACGCACTGTCTGCCATGATCGCCCAACAACTGTTCCATATGCATTCAACTTTCGGTAGTCAGAATTTAGTTTCCAGGTTTTCAGTCTCTGAGTTTGAGTTTTCCATAGATTTGAGTTCTGGCATTCAGCCGAGGCTTCATTCGATTCTTTCCCGGGCTTGTCTCTGCCTAATCACCTTACTTTGTGGACTCTGTGCAGGATGACAATTCACTAAATAGTTTTATATCAATACAATTGTTTGAAGGTTACAAGGGCAAGTGCCTTCCTTTGGTGTACTTGGATGGCTGGATAGCTGGATGGTTGGATGGGTGGATGGATGGATGAGTGGATGGTTGGATGGATCAGGCATCTATACATTTGACAGTTATAAACGTAGCCGCATCAATTGACCGACACTCCATCTCCCTCTCCCTCAACCTCGACCTCTCCCTCTCCATTGCATTCCCACTCTCCCCTCCCCTATGGCTGGGTGAAAACAATATCAACCCCTCTTGAGGAAAACAATGAAAAATTTAAATCCAAGCTTAGCATAATAAAAATTCAAACGAGCGTAAAACGCTAATCTCTGCCACAGAAAGTATCTGTATCTGTATCTGTATCTGTATCGGTAAGTGTATGCTCACGTAACTTTAGAGGGTCCTGCTTCCTATGTCCTGTGTGCAAAAACAAAAACTATCCATACAAATTTGTTTATTGGAAAATCTGTTCAGCGATGCATTCACTGTCTGCTCTCTCCGTGTCCAAATGTCAGATTAGATCAGCGATGACAACGAGCCAACTTATGTCAAAGTCCTGGATCAAAGGGACTCCCAGCCAGAGCAAGCGTTATTTTATGAGTGTGTGTGAGTGTGAATGTGCGTGTGTGTTGTGCTCAGGTACAGTTACATTTTAATGCCAAACGGGAGCCCAATTAAAGCGGAGCAAAGGCTGTCATAATGCGCATTTAGTCGTTGTCTCCCTTGTGTGCTCCATATATAAGTATAAATTAATGCCCATTGTAGCCACTCGAGGCGAACACATCCCCCATCCTATTCCACACAAACACACACGCACACACATACCGATGCTCGGTGCCATACCCATGGCCATGCCCATTTTCATTACCAATCCCGATTCCCTCTTTGAAATATCAGACGTAATAATGCCCGGGAATATAAAGCGCGAACAATGCCAAACGATGCGATGACGCTGACTGTTGAAAATGAAATCAAGGAAAAAAATAAAATAAAATAATAATAACAACAACAACAACAACAACACACACCCAGCAACAAAGGCGGTAGCACATATTGCGCAGGATATACAGATACAAGGACACTGTAAGTCGAATGAGGAAGGAGGACGGGGGACGGTGTACGATGTATGGTGTATGGTGTATGGTGAGCGGGGATCGGGGAAGGAAGGGGGGAGAAAGGAGATCGGGGGATTTATGTTTCAACAATTTCAATTGTTTCCTAATGTTTTTGTATTGCGTTTTTGGCATTGTATTTGAATTGTCTAATATGGCATAACGAGCGTTGGCCGAGGAGCGGGAATGGGACACTTGGACGGGGAACGGGAGGACGGGGGACTGCTGGACTTGATAGGAGGAGCGAAAGAGAAAGAGAGACTAAGTGCGAGTGAGAGGGAGGGGGTGGCAGGATGTGACTGACAGAGTTCAAAGATGAAGTATCAAATTGCCGCTGTTATCGATAGGCCGGCATTTATCGAACAGCAGCCGCATTAACATTAAAGTGTGAAATTTCAAGTGAATTTTGACAAGAAATCAACGGGGCACGTTAATCGCTCTGCTCTATGAGTTGCACGATTGAACTTCTCGGAAGTCGCGGCTCTGGACGTTGGCTTAAAATCCGGAATTTCCTGTACTCCTTATGCTACCCCTTGCGTTTCTCTTTCTCTCTCTCTAACTCTCTCCTTCTCGCACTTGCACTAGCTAAGTGTGTGTGTGTCCTCAATAAACCCACTAATAGAGGCAAATAGGCGGTCGAACAGGACCTTTGGTATTAGCATTAGGCCAAACAATGGACTGTGCAACGCATTTAGCTTTTATGCAGGACACGCGTCCTTGTCGCGGAAATACCCACGGCCAAGAGCAATGTCTGTTTCTACTTAGCGAAAATACTTAACGATCCCCTTTCGAGATCCTTGCGTGTAGCGTTTATCATAGGTAGTCCTCCCATAAGGTCACTTTGCCTAATAACCTTAGGTCACATCTACGCCTCGCAATCACTCCTACGCGAAGCATTGACTGCTGATCCCTTTACCCAGCCAATGCGTGTGTGTCTGGGTGTGTGCGTGTCATAGTTTATGATGCCCCTCGGCTCGAATGGGTGTTTTGTATAGCTTTGTCATAAGAAGAAGCAACACCCTACACCAAATCCTAAGTACCTCACACATGCTTAGCGGCACAGATAATCCACTCCCGATAAATCTCAAGATTCTGATTAACAACATTTATAATCATAAACTTGATTAGACATTGGATCTACATAGAATGCACAATTTTCTCACTCTTCTGACTGAGTTAGTCAGGGTTAGTCTCTGGGTTCCCTGAGGCATGAAAGATGAAAGATGTTTTTTTTTTCACTTAGATCATCGTGAGGGCAAATTAGACCCTTTCCTTGTTCCATCCTTGTTGCCGGCTCCTATTTAATAACACCTTCGGATTGAGGAGCTGCAAAGACTTCCATCCACTGTCAAAAAACAATTCTAATGAATACCTAGGGCAGTGCTTGGAGTTCACGGTTAACATTAAAGCAAAGCCTTTACGCCCACAAGCCATAAAGTGACTTCTGTAATTTTGGAACTGGCCACTTCCTGAACTATTTCGAAAGACCTGAACATTTCGAGCCGAAATTGAAAAAATTTTAATGTCCCATTTACTGTTGCCACTTGAGGGGCATTAAACGCCAAGTGGATGCTGCCGATGCCAATGCCGATGCCGCTGCCGATGGACTGCAGCACGTGCACTTGGCTCAGAACGTGGCTCCGAACGTCATAGTCAGGTCCAAACAAAGACCCCAGTGCGGACAAGGTGAAAAGGAAGATGTCTGCGATGCAGGAATGGAAGGAATGGAAGGAATGGAGGAGGCAGGTGCGAACCAGAGTTGACCAGGTTGGCAGGATGAGAACAAAGGCAAGACTGGAACGATCTTTCGTGGAGTTGGATGGGTTTCTGGTATGCTAACAATATGAGAATTTATATGACAAGTCTGTCATATTTTTACAAACGTTATAAATCATCGCTTCCAAATGCCTCCTCGAGAGCCACCAACCAGCCAAATGAGGGAGGTGTGAGGTTAAGAACGATTCGTACGCTGAGCAAATATGTAAATATTGCTTCAAGGCACGCGATTCTACACGATTCACGTCCATTTATTGCCCAACTCGTCTCGTCTGGGTCGTTTTTATGGTCCTTCCTTCAACTGCCTTGCGGTGGGTCTGACTTTCCAAGTTCTCTGAGTTCCTTAAGTTCTCTGGGCTCTCGAAGTTCTCTGAGCTCCTCTTTGGTACGCAGCTAACAAATTATATTCATGCCTTTGTATATGTGTGTGTGTGTGTGTGTGTGTGTGTGCGTGTGTGTGTGTGTTTGAATTTTCTGTTGAAAAACGAAACTGAAACTTGTATGAAAAATGCAAATTTTCCTTACCTTTCGTTTCTTTTCGTTCCTTTTGCTTTTCTCAACGAATGGGACAATTGACAATTGTTTGGTCTATGCTTCAAAAGGCAACCGCCGTTCAGGACATCGAGTGGAAAAGGACAATTGCGTATTTAAAAATGTAATTTTACTTGTGCCCGCAACAATTGAGACAAATGGCGCATTGTCGACATGTCGCATCGAAGTCATATTGGGAGGTCCTGCATTGTCCTTGCCACTGAGACAATGACACTGCCTAAGACGCATTTAGTGGTAAGTGTTCATCAAAACATGAGCTCAACGTTTAGAGTGCTTTAAAAACCAATCGTTGCCAGATGCTCTACTCCTTGGCTCTGCTCTAGGACTCTACACTCACTTTGTTATCCTTTTGGGTTAAATGCAGCGTATGCAAATCTACTTCTGGGTCGTCCATCTGGCAAATATTTAATTAGCACGGCGACTGACGCGTAAAAAAAATGCTTGCCACTGGCACTCGAAGGACCTGCTCTTAAGCGCGCAGTGAACGCAGCGCCCAGACTCAGACTCACACTTGGACATAGTTACAGATACACTCACACTCACAGATACATTTACAGATGCAGATACAAATACAGATACAGATACAGCTACAGAATCATATTCATATACACAGATCGTATATCCTTTTTTAGACGCACAGTTTAGCTAGTTCCATTTCGCTTTTAATTACTGCCAACATTATCCTGCTTCGCCTTATTTGTCCCTCTTTCAGTGCTTTGGTCTGTGGCTCTCAGCGCACATTGGAAAATGTTTCCACATGCTTTGGCATTTCCGTTTCCGCTTTGATTTCCGCATTGCGCTCGTCCTGCCCATTGTTGCCCCAAAAGTCAAGTGGCGTAAATTAATTACAGCACCATCCAAGCCACCTCCCAACTTTATCCACACATTATGCCATACACACTTATACATACACGTATGTATATGTGTGTGTGTGTGTGTGTCTGTGGAGACCTTCTGATATATCTGCACGCTTGGCTTTATTTGACTTTCCCGGTCCTCTAATTGCTCCAAATCTAAATGTGTGTATTCTACCTCCCACACCCCCTCTCCCCCTCTCTCTCTTTCCCTCTCTCTCTTCTCGTCTGTGTCTTGTAAATGGGCATTGTTTTGGTTTTAAAAGATGAATACAATTGTGTGGAAATTAAAATGTTTACAAATTGAAAATCATAGCGAAATATTTTAATTGGATATCGCGTTAATGCGTGTGTTTTTTCACCGCTAAAGCGCGCCACTACGGGCACAGGTGGGTCAGGTAATCAGGCGGAATGTGTAAACAAGTGGATCGGACGGGGGCTGCAGGGGGCAGCACTTCAAGCAACTGGGCGAGCGGCAACTAACTGGGTAAACTTCATAATTAAGTGGAAATCTAATAAAGGTGAATAAAAGGGAAGTGGAAAAATTAATTACTTTTCGATTGCTTCAAGGACTTCGGGATCCAGCTTACCCCTAGGAGTGGGAAATATATTTAATCTCAACTACTTAAAAATCTATAATTACCCGAAGTAATCATTCATAATAATTACCAGATTAAGGATATTTTATAGAAACAGGATTCAGATAAATTAAGGACTTTATGCGTTAGTTTCTTATTTTATTTATTTAGTTTAATATTTCTATAATAAGATAAGATTTATATACTGTTAAATATATTTGTTTTAATTATTAAAAAATATTATTTTTGTTTTGAAATTTTTAAAATTTTTTTTTTTAAATATTAATATTTATTATTATTATTATTATTATTATTATTTATTATTAGTATTAGTTGTATTTAAAAAAAAAATTAAATGATATATATATATAATAATATTTTAGAAACTGAAACCAAGCCTTTAAAATACATATCCACATAAATTTACCTACTGTTAAATAATTTATATAAAATTATAATATAATAATTTAAGTTATAATTAATGAATTCATATTTACTTGAGATTTGTTATTTTTTTGTATTTGTTTATTAATTTTTAAAATTCTCTGAATCTGGATTTAATTTTCATTTATGACACAGTTCGGACTTTAATTAGTATATTTATACATGTATTTATTTAGTTTTCGACTGAATTTATATTTAAATGCAGAACAACACAAAATATGAAAGTTAAAAAAAAAAAAAAAAATAAATAGAATTAAATAAATTATAATTTCAATTTAATTTTAATTTTTTTTTGTATTACTTTTTTTTTATGATTACCAAACATTCAAATCACTTGTATTCAATCATTTATTCATTCATGAGAGCCTTATATTTAGTTTAGCCTTTAAATAAAATATCAAGCCAATATATTTTTAGGCTCAAAATTATCTTAAATTATTATTTAAAAATAATTGTTATTTTTAATAAATTTAAATAGTGTATAAATTAATATTCAATATTTATATTTCATTTTAAGGATAAAAAAGGAGTCGTCCGTTTTTCTTATGTGTATGTTATAAATGTTTGAATACTCAGACGGCAGTTGGCAGAATTAAATAGACTTGAAATATATAAATATAAATATATAAAATAATTTAATAATAATAAAAAAGGATAATTTCATTTGCAATATTATTTAAATAATTGAGAAGAAAATCTGAGTAGTTCGGAAAGTTCACCCTGTGAGGAGCTCAGCAGGAGGATTACATGTGGAAGGAACATCAAGAGTAAACCTTATGGTTTCATAGACTGCAATTTGAATGTAATTACAATTTGTATTATGTTCAATATGTTCCCATGATTCCCGGACTCTTGGATGGGTTTTTGTCATTAGTATTCATTAAGTGGGATCATTAGGAGGCAGAACTGGCCCGCTTTTGGGTGTTGCTGCTGGAAGGTGCTACCAGTTGAAGCATTTAGTTCCAAGGGAAAGAGAAGGAAAGAGAGGGATATAGAGAAAAAGGTAGAGCTAAGAAGAGGGGGAGAGAGAGAGAGGGATAGAGGGATTGAGAGTGACCACATATCATAATTAAATGCTGGTAGTCAGATCATCAATAGTAAGTGATGGAAATAATGCTAATGATGGTTTTCGTATCTTTGGTGTTTTTTTTTTGGCATTGATTTGGATGTTTGTTTATGAAATCCATTTTTTGATTTTCTCAATTTTGGTTTTTTCTCTTTTTTTGGTGACAAAAGGCGAGCAGCATTGATGCGGGATCAGTTTATACCCATGCGATCGGGGATCGTCAATGGCCACTAGTCCCTGACCGTTACGCGTCACACGCTTCAAAATGGAAGCAGAATTAACAAATTTGTTGGTTTTATGTATTTTATATTTTTTTTTTTTCATATTTTTTGAATATTATTTTTTTTTTTTTTTCGATTTTATTCGATTTGTAACGTTTCGAATTTTATGATCTCGACTTGGCGCGCCCCCTGATAGATATAGTTGGTGCATAAATTTGAAACGCGATCGACCCGAAAAGGTAGCCGGAGCTCCCATAAAATTAACATCTTTGACGCTAAGCCGTGATTTAGTTTTGTTTTAATGTCGCCGTCTTTGTGGCATCCACTTGATACAATGCAAATCAGCGTTGATTTCGATATGATGATGATGACGCCTACCTGTCTTGATCTCGGGTATCCAACAGAAAGCAAATCAAATTGGATTTGCATAAGATCCGAACTTTTAAATAACACGGGATACATAACGTATGAAATAGATATGATATGATCTCGATAATCAACAATTGGAGTGGAGTGGAGTTCCATCTGGAACTCAGTCTGAACTGCTCCCTTGAGTGGTGTGGACAATGGTAGGAAAGCCTGAAGATGATAATGATGTATATATATATATGATGTTCCCTAATATCATTCACATCAATATGAGACACTCATTTGGCTGTAGGGTACAAAGCTGTGTCGACCAAGTGGATCCTTATTCCTCATCTTGTGTGGGCCAATCAGATTGGACGAGAGACTCGTTTTCCTGCCTTAAGGTTTGTTTTTTTTTCTCAGTTTTTTCAGTTTTTTTTTGTTCTTGCTTTGAATGAAAGAGCGTAGCCCTCGGAGTTTCAGTAGCTTCTTTAGCTGCCACTTTTGCACGTCTAGAAAAACATGCCAAATCCTTGTTTAACCTTTGCACCCAAACGGCAGCTATTTAACTTTGGCAAACACGTAGCATGTCCAAATTTTCGCGCCGCCTCGGGCCACAGGGAGACGAAAGACAAACTTTTCGCACACACTCATACACTCGAAGATGTATGTACAAATATATACACACACACACACACACACATACACACACAGGGAGAGATTGCTTGCAATGGAAGGGTTCAGGTTCCAAACGAGTTCGACTGGAATCCGCATGGGTTATGGGGCGCCGAAGGGAATAAAAGGGGCCAAAGCCGGGGACGTGTCGCTTATAATCTTCACGCAGCGCCCGACTCGCCTGCCGTTGAAAGGATAATGGAACATTTATTATTATTTTGATACCACCACTCAAAGTCTGCAAATTAAGTACGCATTTATCTGAAGTAATTTGGGTTCAAATGTGCGGCAACTGCGGTCAAATTGTTGCCCATACTTGGAAGCTTCAACCGCCTGCCTACTGCCTACTGCCAACTGCTCACTGCCTACTGCGATGGACATGGACATGGACATGGATGTAGACATGGATGTTAATGTGGACTTGGTCATCGACTGGTTGCTTGAGAATGACATTAAATATATCGTATATTTATATATATGTATATATATATACAGTAACAAACTGGATACAAAGGATGGTCACTTTTGTCCACTTCCGTTTCGCATTCGCGCATGTGTAGCAAATGGGCCGTCATAGTTCCTATGATAAATGGCCATTCAAGGAGGACAAACAAGAAAGAGGACCAGCATAAAGGAAAGAATGAAAAAAAATACAAAATAAGGAAAACTTTATGTATATGATCCGTTTACGGGGGGAGGGAGGCCGACACGTATACACAGGCTCGCACAGGCGCAGGCAGAGGCAGACCAAAGGCAGCGGCGGCGGCAGGAGTAGAGGCAGAGGCAGAGGCAGAGGCACAGACGGACTGGCGCTGGGATTTGTTATAATTTGAGATTTGTGTTAATTACTGCTCCATTATGTGTGAGCTGTGGGCAAGGCCAGGCGGCAGGACGGCAGGACGAGCAGGACCTGCTTATGTATAGAAGACCTTCCTTTGCGGTTGTGTGTAAGTTTGCGCATTGGTGTGAGTGAAAGTGAGAATAAGAAGCACTTGGACGACGCATTGATGTGCGTGGGAGCAAATCGACTTCTGTGCGTTGTGTTGGGCCATTGAAAGTGGGCGTTGGTATTGGGGGGCCTTTCTATTTTAGTTGTACTGAAGATTTTTTCTATCGAAAGTTCGAACTCTGAAGATAAAAATGAGTTATTAAGGTGTAAAGTATTAGTTGTATGTGTGTAAGGATGAGATTGGTTCTTGGTCCTTAAACCTTTTCGTTTATATGTGCTACGCGTTTTTAATTTTTAATTGAACCTTTTGTTTCCTTTCTGAAATTCCGAAGATTTAAAAGCGCTGCTTCTTGGCCCTAAATTTATTCCGCTTTTTTGTGAATTCGTCGTAAATTCCCCCCATAGATGACTTTCAGCTACTTGTCAGTCACAAAATGGCGACGAACAATCAATCTTCGGCATCCAAACGAATATATAATGCCGCTGCATACAGGTTTATTATATATATTCGCTTTCTTCTTCTTCTTCTTCTTCCTCTGTTTGAAAAGAGACACCTTTCTCTAAGTGAGACAAATGCCAGTGGCGGAGACAAATGCGAGCAACGGTTTCACCGAACTCCGAGACATTTACACAAAGCACGTGCCACTTGAGATACACCAAAGACATTGGGACATACACCGATCCAAGCCCCAGCCCCAGCCCCAGCCCAAGCCCAAGCCCAAGCCCATAATCTAGCTGCAGCTCCAGCCGCCAGCCTCCATCCTCCAGCCTCTACTCTCTAAATCCAACTCCAACTCCAACCTCAACTTCAGTCTCCTCCAACTCCGACTCCAACCGATCCAAGCTCAACTCCAGCTCCAAGCGGGGCACTTGGCTGTTACATTGGCTGGCTGGGCTTTTAATTTGACGCAATTGTTATAACATCGATTCGGAATGATATCTGAATTGGGTGACCCTAAGAATCTATACAATTAATGTCAAAATGCGATACTCGGTCTTAAGGCGCTTTCAAATGTCACTCGGCATGTCAAAAGACAGGCCGCCATTGATGCCAAAAAAAGAGTAGAAATAAATAAATAAATACCAACACGAAGACATCGAATACTATATAAAAATGGTATTTCTTCGATATCTACATGTATATTCAAACACACACACACACATATGAAATGTGTGTGTGTGTGTGTATTGTACTGTGTTGGCTACTGCAAACGGCTACCAGTTCAGATCGTTTAAGATCACAGCGAGGGGTCCCCAAGAGAAGCGAGCAACTTGAAAAAGTTTTTGGTTTATTTATTTTTTTTTTTTTGGCTAATTTTTTGGCAATTTGGAAATCCTTGAGAAACACTTTCAGTGGGACTTTAAGCATAAAAGTGTTTACATTTGCCCACTCCGAGCTTAAAGCCATTTAACTCCTTTTGCTTTGAGAGTCAAATGAAATGAAAGCATAAGTTTTTATTTACTTTGTAAATTGATTAATTCCTTGACGCAAATTTTATTATGGGTTATCCAAAAATCACTGAAACGTTAAGTATATTTATTTTTTAATTCATTTCTTAATTATTTCAACATCTTTAGTTCAGTTTGTAACAAGCAATTAAATTGGGTAGTGAGTCGAGGATAGTAAATTTCAGATACATTTAAAATACTTCGTTACAAAGGATACAAAGGATTGCATCCTTCTTATGTTCCCAGATGCTTAAAGCGTAATTAGCTTAAACCTTTTTTTAATTAACTTTAAAATTTCTTAAGTATTATTATTTCTTAATTTTTTATTATTTTCATTATTTATATACTTTTGTTTTCAAAATGTTCATATTTTTATTAGTATTTCTTTTATTGAATTATTGGCATATTTATTTATATTATTTTTTTTATTTTATTTCAATATTTTTTTTTTGTTTTAAGCTTAAGTTAAATTTATTATACATTTTTATAAATTTAAAGTCTGTAGGCAAATCCTAAGGAGCGACAAGTAAGGGCTATAGAAATGTTATAAAACTTGATGAATTTTATAGTTTATTTTAAATACTTGAAAATATATAATACATAAATAATATATAAAATAATAAGAGATAAATATAATAATTTTAAATAATATTTAATTATTTATTTATAGCTTTGATTGCTTTCACAATAAGCAAAATCTACAATTGGTATTATTTTATTTCTTGAGAAATGTTTTTTTAAGTAAGAATCATTTGTAATAAAATATATTTAATAAGTTGAGCCATGGCCATGGCTATTATTTTAAATTATTATTATTTTTAAAGGTTTTCAACTACTTTATATATCATTTATAGAATAAATATATTCTCTATATATTTTTTTATTTAAAGCATTTTCATTGCTTTGCTAAGAGTCTTGCTTATAAAGGATACTTGAAAGGAAAGCAGATCTTGGGTATAAATCCAAAGTCATTTTTTTACTATGCGTCAGTTGAAGTTATAGCAGATTATCCCCAAGTTATATTTAGATAATAGGGAGAGAGTCCTAGAGTAAAATATCTAATATATATATATACAATCAAAGGATTTAGCCCTATACAAAACACAGATTACATCTTTGCCAACTTAACTTAAATTTTTATTTCAAATTAATAAAGCTTGTATTAAATAATTAAAATTAATTAAACAATAATAAAGAATGAAAATGAAATGACAATCCTTACGATTTCCTTTCCTCTCTCTCTCTGTCTCTGCGTTTGTCCCAATCCCGGTTCCATTCTCCATCTGCGTCTCAGTCTTAGTCTCAGTCTCAGTCCTCCAGTTTTCACCTTAGTGAAAATTAGTATATAATCATATTAGTTACAGTTAAATCCGAGCATTTAACTTTTGATTGGATTAGATGTTTGCTTGCGGGGGAGGGGGGCTTGGAGAAGCTGCGCATATCCGATGGGGAGGGTGAAACCCGTTATGCCGATGAGCTGAGATCCAGATGGAGTTGGCCAGTTAAAGCGTATTAAATTTCGGTGTGTTTACAGGGGATTATGGATTCTTAAGTCTTGAGTTTAAATTAAGTTTATAATTGGCTTTTGTTGTAAGCTTTGTTGTTGTTGTTGTTAGTCTCGTGAGTGCTGTGAGTGTTGTGAGTGCTGCTTGTGTTTTGGTTTCCATTCTTGTTGTAATTCTTGTTAAGTCTAGGAGTTTCTTGGCCTTTAGCAAGAGGCAATCCATCATAATTCATTATAAATTTTTGACATTTCCCATTCTTGGACCCATCGTTGTGGAAACTAATAAAGATGTCATTGGCAGACAATCGAGAGAGGGCCCTCTATAAGACATATCTCTCATTCTCTCCAGTATTGAGTCATAAAAATGCTTTATACGAATCTTTACCAAGGCAATTCATAATTTTCATAATTTACGCTTTGTTTGGCAAACATTTTGGCGCCTGCAGCATTTTCCAGGCAGTGTGTGTGATTCAATGCGATGCAACGGGGTGTGTGCCTTGTTTTTCCTCCCTACGAACCGCAGAGAGGTCCTTGCATAACTCAATTTTACGACCAAGGTTGCCTACACAATAAATCATAGAAAATTCTTACCAAAGATTTAGAAAGAGAGAAACGGAACTGAACGGGATACAAGCAGAGAGAGTGAGAGGGAGGGAGGGAGAGGGGGGAGGGAGGGAGATATGAGCGAGATCCAAAGATCATAAGAGTTTCATAATTAATTTTTAATGCTTGAATGCTCAGGACTTTTTATTTCATTTTTACAGAATTTTGATTTATAGTGCCCGATAAATGGAGGAGAGCAAAAAAAAAAAAAAAAAAACATTCGTAATTTTTGAATTTTTTTCTCGAAACATTCACTTGAAATGTTTCGAGTGCATTTGGCGAAAAGTTGAAGCCGTTTAATGTCCGCGCAATTTATATTGTAATTGCAAAGTGAAATGTCATTATATGTATTGCATTTTGTAGCCATTGAAGCAGCGTCAAGTGGTGCGGCCTGCGCTGCCTGTGCGCTGCCACAGAGGCTGCCTGTTCCGGTTCAGGATGTGGATGGGACGGGCTGCAGTTGTGAGCCATCGAAGAGCCCACAGCTGGCCGCACGCCAACTCGAGTGGCTCAACTTCAGTGTTGACTTCGATTCCGATTTTAACTCTCAGTCCGAATCTGAATCCGAATCCAAATCCGGAATTGACTTTGACTCGAAACTCAAACTCTTTAAATCTAACTCCGACTCTGATTCGATTGCCGACGGCAACGCAGCTTTAGACCCACATGTGTGTGCTCGAGTGTACCTGTGTGTGTGTGTGTGCATGTATGCATGTTGTTCACCTTGTTGCTTCATTCTTTGGCTAACTGTCAGCTGTGGCTAATTAAATGAAAGCCTCTCAAGTGCTGCAACTCTCGCTAGTTGGATGGAGACTTGAGCCTGGAGAATGGAGTCTGAAGCTTGCAGCTTGGAGTCTGTAGTCTGGAGTCTGTACCCTGTACTCTGTAGTCTGTAGTCTGTAGTCTGTAGTCGGAGGGTTGGGGTCTGGGGGATCTGGAGTTGGGTGTCTGGGATCGAGGACTCAGAGCCGAACTCCAACGGAAAGCTGTTCATGCTCGCAGAGGCGCGTAATTGTCAAAGGTTACAATTGAAGCTTCGTGTGTGTTGGTGTGTGTAATGTGTGTGCATTCATATGCCTGGCTATTCACATGTATGTGTGATGGAGTCCCTGCCTGGCAACACCCAGTCATAATGTCCAATGTGTTGGGGTAGTCACATATTACAATATGGCACACATATCATAGCCCCAACAAAGGTAACTGCCCATATTGAGGTTATGTTCCAAGTGTTATACATAGAGTTGCACGATAATAAAGCCAGTTTCAAGTTCCGTTATAATAACTCACATATTTCAAGGAAAAAAGGAATAAAGCTATTTCCTTACTATTATTACTGAGCATTTATAATAATAATAACAATATTAAAAATAAATAATTAAAATTATTTTTATTATTAAAGAGATTCTTATTTGGTTTTCCTCTTTTTTTTTTGGTAGTGCCATTAATTCGAAATTCCCTCAAAGTATTTGCATGGCTTCCCATTAAAAAAATATCCGTATTATTATAATAGAAATATTGTATTATTTTTTTGGATTTTTCATGATGAGCACTTGAAGTGCGGCCATAGACGACGCACTTAGTTTTTAAGCTCATTCTTTGGGTTATCTATGGGCCAATTTAGCGCTTTGAATTGTGTTTGGTTGAGCATGAGAGAAGGGGTGGGGCTCTATGAACTATAATTTGTGCTAGAAAGGACCTTTGGCAAACATCCTGCACTCTCACAGCCCACAACAGCTGCTGAAAATCGCGAGATGCTTGGCCAGGAAATATGCTAGTCCTTTATTCGAATAACCGATGAATAGTCGATGAGTACACTCGTATTTTTATAGCGTCGACGCTGCCACTCAATTATCGTTTTTTGGGAAATCTGACCCCGTATAAAAAAAAGAAATACACTTTTTTTTTTCTTATTGTAATTGTTATTTTTCGCGCACACTTAAACCTAATGAATAAATAACATTAAACACGCTCTAATGGGTGCGCGAATTTGCTTGAGTGGCGGTGGCGAAGAGGCGGGGAGGCGGGGAGGTGGAGTGCTAGAGTGGTAAAGGGATGGAGAGAAACAGAGAAGGGATAGAAGGAGAGAGAAGGTGGGGTACACTAGTGGATTGGTGGTGCGGTGGAGTGATGGCGGGACGGCGGGGGTCGCGGGCAACCAGGAAGGCGGGTAGGGTGGGAAAAGCGGTACAAAACATTTTCATTGTGCACGCCCGTTAAGTGGGCGCGCACTTGAGGCCATGAGCTCTAAGCGCAACGTCAGGGACTTGCGTCTAGGACGAAGCCTTTTTGGTCCTGTGAGAACATATTTTCCAATTGAAATCAAATGGAAAATCGTAGCAACTGTTAAGCATCGGAACATGAGAAAAACAATGAAAAGCCCCTGGGTTGCCACACCAATAAATACCCTTTGAAGTTGCAAAACCACAAATGATGTAAGTTTGTGTATATCCTGATTTAAGGATACCTTTTAAATGGCTACCCTTCGAATGGCTTTGATTGACTGAAAAATGTTCCTCCATTTCAATAAGAGTAAAAATTCAATCACTTTTCTGAAATCCTGAACCCCATTCAAGCCTGGCTCTGACGAAGCAGAAGGAGCAAAAGCTTTTATTGCTCATAAATACCCCTTCGATTCAGTCTCCAGGGTATCAGACGATATTCACACTAGAAATTAGTATCGAAATTAATTTAATGATCCAACAATTGAATGTACAATGAGATATTGTCGCTGCCAATGAGGCAAAAGCCATCAAGTGCCAGGCTAAAGCTATGCTAATTGCCGGCACAAACGACGATCGGTATATATTCATCAATATACGATCAATGATCGAGACAAAATGGAAAATTTTTAAATCAATAGTCAAAAATAACAGTACGATACGAAGAAAGCCCCACCGAATCCCGGATGCACTCATAAGAATAAATTATATATCACTTCCCACCAATTTTTGTGGATTCCGAAGATCAACAAAATAATCGAAATATTTTATATAAAAAAAAAATAAAATAATAAATGAATTAAAAAATAAAATATTAATTAAATCAATTAGTATAAGAAATTTTTTTAAATCGTGGAAAAGTTCCGCTTTTTTCAAGCTGATCCAAAATTATCGATAATCATAAGTGTTATCGGTGATTCAGGTTTCTCTCGTACGTGTTGGCAATTAATGAGAAGGCAAATTAGGCAATTGATGGCAAAGGACACAAATCAGCGATAGGGAAACCAGTGATAGGCGACCTTTAAAAAGGACTCACAAATTGGCCCATAAACACCGTGGCCGAGCCAAAATTAAGGAGTCAAAAAAAAATAAAAAAAAAACAAACAAAGTAAATAACGAAAGAGGAAAAAGGAAGAATGGGAAATGGGGAATGAGGAAATGAAAATCACCTCAAAAAAAGCTAAGTGAACGTCCCGCCCCTTTGGTCACTGGTTAATTTCGATGCCGCGATAAGCATTAACATAAGGCCAGCGATGGATGTTGGAACTGGCAGAAGGATATACAAGGATACTGGAACCCACGGACAAACAAGCGTCGAAGGACACGGGGACACAAGGCAACTGTTTGCCGATTAGCCCCGACCGATAGTCGAGTGGATGTGCGGATGAGAACTCGGCCAACTGATGGTTGGCATAGATAAGCGCAGCTGAGCCTGATCCCAGTTCCTCTTAAGTGGGCAGCAATTAGGGGTTGCAACGGCAGCCTGCGAAATCGTCCTTGACAACAATCTACACATACTTGCGCGCTCTCTCTCTCTCTCCCTCTCTATCTATCTATCTATCTATCTATCTCTCCCTCTCTCACTCGCCTCGCTCGGCCCTTGGCTCGCGCCCCCCCAAATCCCAAGCGCAAATAAAAAACATAAAAAACGCAACAAAGTGTAAATAAATTTATTAAAGGTGAACTCATTGATAGAGGGAGGGGTCGAGGGATGCTGGGATAGTGGGATGGAGGGGGGCAAAGGGAAAACAAAATAGAAAACGTAGTTTTCGCACCATTTGAGCAACCAAACCAAACAATCAAATATAATAAATAAATCGATGATTTTATACCCTCACTTTTTATAGGAAATATTTACCTCGATTGATTCGAAGCTTCGAATTGATGGAAAAAAAATGTATTCTTTTATGATAGAAAAATATTAATTTTTTTATTTACTTTTATGCCAGTAAATTACTTTAATATTATTTATTAAATTATTATTTATATATAAAATAATAATATAAAATATATCGGAGTTATATTATATATACATATTTATAAGGATTCCAAATGAAATCCCAGGTTTCCGCCATTGTCAGATGTTTAAGAACTATTCTTAAATAAGAAATAAATATTATTGGTGCCTAAGGACATTAGGGATACTACCGGATGAAGCCCATATATATATAACTAGATCTACAGATGCCTCTTTCCCCCCCAAGCCACTTTTAATAGGAACTGTGTACATTTTAAATGGGAAAGGGTATAGAAATCAGTGTCTTTTTTGTGTACTTACAAGGTTAATCTGCTAAGTCCATTCTACTCCCCTCCTCTATAGGAACATGTAGACCCGAAACACAATCAACAATTGAAAGAGATCATAAATAAACAAAACTCTGGGTATTTTGTTAGGTCATGTCCATTATGTCGATTGTTTCAAATTAATTGTGTTTTCTTTGCTGCCCAAACAAAGGCAAATCTGTGAATTCGTCATACAAGAGATTATATATACATCATATATATATATAAGCTCAGATAAAGGTAGTTATATAGACAACTGTAGAATCGTCTATTAAGCCCCAATTGGACACATCTCTTTTGATTCTTTTATGTGCCTTGAAGCCAATGATTTTAGAGCTGAATTCCCAATGGTTGAATTTGACACAGAAACAACTTTTCAAATCGAAGATAATAATATTAAAAATATATATATATATATATAGAACGATTCCACGGATCAAATATATTTAAAAATATTTACCATAATTTCGAATTTCAGTAAATAAATTTGAAGAAGAATCCTTAAACAGTTATGAGTCCTAAGTCCATGCAAATAGACATTCAATATTAAAAAAATTACCATTTTAAAAAAATAATCCATAAATATTTAAATCAAGGACTTATAAATATTAATTCCATGTTATATAAGAACTCTGTAAGTTAATAAAATATAAATTTATATATGCCATGCAACTCTTTAAGGGCGGACATCTTGAAAATATCATTTATTTTTTATTCCTTGAACTTATTTGTATAGAGCAAATAAAGGAGGGGAACTTCATCTTAAATTGATTTGCGATTCTGCTGCTTATATCCTTTCGGCGTATATATCGCACTTGTCGAGGAAATTCAGAGCAAAATGTTACGTCAGGTTTTTTGTGACATTTTTTTTTTTTTTTTGTAAAATGGAAAAAAAAAAAAATAAAGATGCCTACGTGATGTGTATGACATTGAAATGTAACTGAGGACTCTCATACCCGTTTGGTTATCAAGTATCTTTCCCCCATTTTCCCGCTCGTTGTCGTTGGCTCCCCTTTACACACACACACGCACACACACACACACACACACACACACGCACACACACGCAGATGCAGGGACGCACATACATGACTGTCAACGGGCGAATGGCGGACCATGGCATCCGTTGACGTTGTTGCTCCTTTTTGTGACAGTTTCGAGTCCTTTTGCTGCCGTCTGTTGCATTGTGTGTGTTTGGGAAATATTTTTGAGAATATTTTTGCAGAGAATTTCAAAAAGTTAGCAGCAATCGCTGCTCACTTTCGGAGATTCCCGATCGTAGCCGCTGCTGGATGCTGACACCGTAATTTGAGCCCCTGTTTTCTCTAATAAATTCCGAAAGACTAAACTTCCGTCACATCATAAATCACCCAAACGGAGGGGGGGGGGGGGGGAGTGGGGGGAGGAACATAGAAAGAGAGAGAGAGAGAGAGGGAGAGGGAGGGCGATAGAAAAGTAGGGAGAGAGTGCGAAAAAGAAAAAAACAACACAAATCACAGGCCGCCGCACGATTTGATAAGGGCTGCGGTGGGGGTATTGATATAAGAATGGAAACACACACACACACACTGAGAGAGAGAGAGGAGTGGCGGGTAGGGGAGGAGAGGAGAACTGCTCTGACTCTACCCTCATATAACAATGAATTAACGTAATTATGTTCGCATGTGTATAAATGACGAGGTTTTTGTATCAAAATTGGCAATGGTGTCGATTGTAAACAAAAACAACAAGCGACATGAAATGAAATCAAACAATGAGGCGAAAATGAAACGAAACGCAAAAACACAAAACACCTTTTCTGGACATGGACGTCGATGCGCAAATAAAACATAATGAACCTTAATGATATAGCACCCAGCCGGAGGTTTTTCGGTTTTTGGGGAGGGGCACAAATGCTTCGCAGCGTTGGATCGCTCGATTGATCATTGATATACGAGCTTGTACACAGATCGTGCTAAACAACAAAACCAATCGAGTGTTAAGCGGGCCAGCAATAGCAACAGCAACAGCAACAGCATCCACAACAACAACAACAACAACAAGAATAATAACACTAAGAACTGTAACAACAACAACAATAATAATAATAACTATGTAGAAAACTCATCCAGGCCTATGAATTAAATGTACAAACATGAACAACATCTACAAATGGCCAAGACAAACATCGCTTCTGCTCTTGTTGTTACTGGCTATTTGCATATTGCAGTTGCCGCTCAGTTGCCCCGCAGCAGTCACCATCAGCCCATAGCTGACTCGGTTGCACTTAGCAGCTGCCCCTCCCCCACCAGCGTCCAGAGATCCAGTTGACGCCGCCACAGCTGATTAGAAGCCAATCGAGTCCAAAAGCGCAGCTCGCGCTCTGTTTGCCATCGTTTAGTGGCTTCCAGTCAAATCAAACAAGGCTTCGACTTACTCGGAGAAAGACTAGGCTCATTAAGTCGACTGCGAAATGCACTTTAATATTCAGGGCATTAGTATTGTTTCTTGAGGTTGTATAAGGGGGGGGTCTTTAATTTATTGAAATACCCAATTTATAACTCTTAAGTATTAAAAGTAATGAAGGTAAGGGAATAGTTAAAAGAATGGATTTTAAATAAACAATTTTAAAATATTAAAAAAATTAAATTTAAAATATTATTTAAATTACTTTTTTATAAGAATAAATAGATAATTAAGAAAAATATTTTTATAAGTTTTATAATTATATTTTTGCTGCAGAGCAAGACAGTTCTTGGAACAGGATAAATAATGCCAACGATTGAAGAGTGAATTTTATTTACATATTTTAAATACATATATAAAAATATTTATATTGTTTAAATACTGTTTTTATTTATCGATTTTTATTAACTAAAACAACATTTATTTAGTTATTAATTTACAATCAGTTTCTCAGCCTTAACTTGAAAGACAGTTCATACAATCGAGATGAGAGTGGCCTTGGGGTTTTTCCTTTACTCATTATAAATTTTTTTTTAATTATTTATTATTTTTATAAATATTTATTATTAATTCTTTTTATTTATTATTAATTCACTTACTTAACTTACTTAAAAATAAAGAGAAAAACAGAGCGAGAGAGAAGTAAAAAAAATGTTGAGGTACCAAAATTCATCTCAAAGTAGGGAACTTCTTTTTGCAGCTGAGCGACCCGAGTGTAGGGTATCCGTAGAGTCTGCCCGCATTGTAAGTAAAGCGCCGTTGAAAACATTGAAGGTATACGAGTTTTTTCAAACAGTAGTTAACTATTGTCCGATGGCGTTGACTGACTTGCAACGTTAAGTTTGATGTTAATTGATTGTTCACATTTTTGATAGTTTTAGGTCTTTTATTTTTCGTAAGTTCGAATGGTTCCTTCTATGGGCGGTTAGCAGGAATTTGTCGTGTCGCTGCGTTTATGGCATTCCAGTAATTAACAGTCCCTGCACAAGGATAATGTCAATTGACTTTGTCGCGACAGATCAATGTTTGCCCCGGAGGCTGTCTAGAGACACGGAATGTGCCACATTGTTGCATCTATTTCCTGGTAATCACATGCATGACTGCCACACTACCACACGGGCTAACAGAGTGTGATACTTAAACAACAGCAAGGATCACTTAGTTACAAGGATGCGCATTGCAGCTGTGTTAATGCTAACCCAAAAAAAAAATACTCCGAAGGAAATTAGAAAAATGCAAGGGTTGAGATTATATTGAAACTATACCTTAAATATCTGGTATTTTTTGAGGGTTCTATTTTTATATATAATAAAAATATTTTTTTTTTAAATAATTTTTAGTCAGAATTAGTTTGTTAATTTTTTGTTTTGTTTTTAATAATTACTTTATACTTATTTTTATAAAGATTTTTTTTGACGATTTTCAGGATCTTAAGGAAACATACATCATATCGGGATTATCAATGCTATCAAACAGATTACTGAGGATAAGGTAAGTCAGAAGTTTAAAAATAATATAAAATATATATAGTAAATTTGATAAATTTATTATTATTGTCTGAGGTGTGTGTTGGGTTCTGTTTCAAACTGATATTTGGTATCAATGCCTCAAATCAATATTTACCCCAACAATAAAATATATTTAAATAAGTTAAAAGTAATGTTTATAAATTTTATTATATTTTTTGAAAAATTGTAGCAATTTTTTTTTTAAAAAATCTTGCTCTTAGTAATTTTTTATATATTTACGAGTTGGAGATAGGATATCTAAGTATCCATCAAATCCATTAATGATTTATTGACTGACAACTTAAATAAATTTTTGGAAATGCGACAAATAAATAAAAAATATTAAAAATAGGTTAATTCTCAATAAAAGTCTCCATTAGATTTTAAAATGTTTCTAATTTGAGTTTCCTATAAAAATAGTCAATTCATTATTAGGAGACATCAGACCTTTGAATGGGCTACATACAAGACGGGCCCTTTGAGATCTTACCGTTTTAATAGAAAGGCAAAAGGGATTTAAATATATTATTTATATAAATAATATAAAATTTCTGAAGATTTGCGAGATTTGCATAAAATTCGTATACAAAATATATTCAAATCGATTTTTGAATGCTCTACACTAACTGAAATGTAACTTTAATGTGGTGCTGCCTCCATTCAGTTGGGTGGTGGCGCACCCAAATGTGCCACTTGCTCAATAGTTGGCCCAAAAAAGCGAGAACTGGGTCTCCGCTCATTGTGGCCACAAGCAGCGCTGGCCAGCCCTTGCGAGCCTGGTCTTTGGGCCATTTATAGGTCTTTAGACAGTTATTGGAACGTAACGCTTGTGACACATGTGTCCGTAGGCGAAAGTGATGCCCAGCCCAGCCCAGACCCGGGACCGGGCCCGGGCCCAGGCGCAGCTCTGACTCCGATTTGAATTTCGATTCTAAATCTACGTCCACTTCCACTTCCATTTCCACTGTCCCATCCACCTCCACTTCCACCCCCACCTCCATTCCCGGTTGGTTACCAGGCCTCCACTCCCAGTTGGTTACATTGTTGTAATTGTGGCCCAGCCCATGGCGTGTCGGAGTGCAACTAGCGAATTTTTCTATTATAGTTAATTTCATTTACTCTTTTGGTTTTGTTTATAAATTTTTGTTGTGACAAAATGCAATTAATCGCCGTGATTGTAACTGAGATCAGTTTGTGGAGATTAACGCTAATTGCGTTGGAGAGTTTTGCTCCGGTTGTACAGTTAGTACCGGGCACAAAAAGTGCCATGTCGATGGGTGAACCTTGTGTCTATCTCGTCCGTATCATCTCTTCGATCGATATCCATCATCATCATCATCATCATCATCATCATCATCATCATCATCATTATCATCATCATTATTATCCTCATTCTCAAGCTCAGTTTATTCATCGTTGTAGTCATCGCCATAGTCATCGCCATAGACATCGCAATCGTCATCGTCATCGTCATCGTCGTCGTCTTCGTCGTCGTCGTCGTCGTCGTCGTCGTCGTCGTCGTCGGTTGTTATTACTTCATTAAAAGCGCATTAATAGCGATGCCGACTGCTCTTCACTTGTTCGCTCTTCGATTTGTTTAAATCAATAATGAAAACAAGCAACAAAAACAACACAACAATGCAGAGTTTTTTTCAGCTTTTTTTCAGTTGTTTTCTGTTGATTTTTTTCAGCTCTTTTCCATTTCGAGAAACCCATCTGAAAACCGAGAAGCCGATCCCATCCGAACAACTCGCACAATGCCGATAAATTAGAAAATAATGCGCGTCTATTGTTCGATTGCTTTGTTTCATTTAAGCGCTTTTGTTGTCCGTCCAGTGCTCCGGGCACTGGCACTGGTCACTGGTCACTGGTCACTGGCACTGGTCACTGGTCACTGGTCACTGGTCGCTGGTTGCTGGTCGTTGGTTACTGGTCACTGGTTGCTGGTCACTGGTTGCAGGTCACTGGTTGCTAGGTACTAGATACTGGGGCTACGAGGGGCAGCCCAACCCCGCCAACTCCTTCCCACCTTCTCTCACTTCGACACCGCCTCCCCCCCTCTTGAACACCCAAGCGCTTGGTGGGAAGCAAAAACATATTTCAGCTTCACCGATGCTCTTTCGCTGAGAGGATCATGGGGCTTATGGGGAAAATATTAGTAAATATGGGAAGTATTACAGATTCCGAAAGGGGAGCTTAGGTTTTAAGAAATGTTTAATAGGAAGAGGAGCGTCTCTTTGAGCACTAAAGGGGGAGACCTTCTAAGCCCTTGGATTGTGTTTTCAGTTTACATACGGCTTAAAGAGGGAATCCAGAAGATGGCCGGACTATATCCTCTAGCCTTGGGTGGAGTGTCTGACTCACCTTCAACTCTCATCGAGTTGACACACATTGGAGCTCAGCTTGAAGCGCTTCTTTCTCGTTTTGTTAATTTAATAAATTTCGATTGTCTTTAAAGGGTATCTCATATTTCATATGATTAATGCTTTATCATATTTTGGGGCTTTATTTTTTATTTAACTAGTCCCAGTGTCTTTTTCCACACGTTTCTTGAATGAAGCTGATTACTCAAATTTTGCTTTGTTTACGATTCGTCAGGGCGTCGATGAGGCAGGCGGAAAGTATTCCGGGTAACGCCAAAATGTTATTAAATATTATTAGTGACCAACAATGGGCAACAATTATGTGGGCACCGTCTCTGTCTTTGTCTCGAACCGATCTCCATCTCCATCTCCATCTCCCCGTCTCGCTTACTCGCTTACTCGCTCAGCGTTCGCCCTTTCTCTCACTCGTTCCTCTTTCCATGGGCTGGTCCATTGTTGTTCTTTGTCTGTCTCCCTGGTTATATGGCTCTCTGTCCCTCTGTCTGTCTGTCTGTCTGTCTGGCCCTCTGGCCGCTGTTGCCAAGATTCGAACTGCGATCTCCCAGCTCCAATCGGATGTTGGTCGCCCGCTTACAGTTATAATCCCTAGACTATTGCCAGCTAAAACAGTTACAGCTGCTGTGACGTTTAACCCATTCAGGGGAAGATCCGAGGCCCAGTTATCAATAAAAACTATTCCCATTCCCATTCCCATTCCCATTCCCATTCCTATTCCTACTTCTAATTCTAATTCTATTGCTGTTTCTATTTTTACTTCTGTTTCTGTTTTTGTTTGGATTGCCAATGTTATCTATCGGTTTTCTTTTTGGATTGACGTCGCAGCAGCAGTGATGGCAGCAGCAGCAGAGGCAGAGACAGCAGCGGCGGCTGCGGCAGCTGGCGCTCAATTTTGGAAACGGGATCCGTTCCATTGTGAGGCAGACATTGGGCTCTCAGACCCTCCGATATTGTCCGTCCATTCCGAGCTGCGACTTCGGTGCTCGGTGCTCGGTGCTCGGCTTGTGTCCGCACCGGAGCTACGTACGGGTTATTTGTTTGGCCAGCCAGTAAGCAGTTTAGAGAGCCTGCATTTCCGTTTTGTTGCCAAAATGTAAACAGTTTGCTTTGTGCGTAATCCCCGCCAGGTTCGCGTGCCTGAGCGGGTTCCAGCAGCGTTATGTAATCCGTGCCATTCGAGTAAACGAGGAGTTAATTATGTCGTAATAGCTTGGATCTGGAGGGGATTCCGCATTCAACAATTGCCAGTTGTTTGCCCCTCCCATCATCACCATCTCCGCAATACTCCAGCAGCACTCAAATTATGGCAGTTGTTTTGATTGCCAGCACACGTCGTCCATTGGAGCCGCAGCTGTGGCTCAACTCTTGGCCAATTCCCTCTAAATCTCCACCTCTGACTCCGGGTCCTTTTCTTTCGCCTGTCGTCCTATGTGCAATAGCATCGCATTGCTAGGGGCTCTATGAAGCGTGCGTAAGTCGTTGCAGGACCAACCAGCACCTATTAAACCGATATCCTGTTTTTGTGTACTTAACGAAAATCCTCTTCTTTCATCCTCCACGAGTCTGACTACAGTTTTCAATTAACAAGTCGGAAGGAGGAGACTTCGTCCATTGATGTGGCAGCTCTTTCAATTTCAGCGTAGCTTCATTTAAAGTCAATCATGACTTGAAAATTGTCCAGGACTTTTGATTATTGTCGGACTATCCTTTAATGGGAACGTTTAAGACTGTAGATAGATTAATTATGAAACAGCAGAGTTTAAATATTTCGTCCTTCTTTAAGGGAAGTCCTAATGAAAATTGAGCCGACATTTTGAAACTTCGTCCTCAAGGCTTGGGGCTCTGGACAGGGTGTAGGGTATACAGTTGGTCGTAAAAGTTTATCATACTGTCAAAGTCTTGCTCCCATCCTGTCACATCTTTTATTCATCCCACTTAAAGCTTCCTCCAGTGGAACCACTCATCTTAATCAACATCAAAGACCATTTGAATTCACAGCCCAAACAATGGGAAAGTGACAAATTTTTAACAAATTAATAAAAAGATGAAATGAAATATTTGGTATGCAGTACCCGCTGCCACCTCGGCCACCTCGGCCACCTCGACCACCGCTAGCAGCTCGACCACCGCAACCACCTAATCGTTGCCAGATGAGCACCACAAATCAAAGCCAGACACAAATTATATGTATTTGTATATGAGGGCAACTTTGATAAAAAAAAAAAAACAGAAAAAAAAAACAGAGAGAAGAGAAAAGAGAAGAATGGAAAAACGCAACCGAATGAATGGGCGGGCGATGGTGATGAGACACGAGGTGAGAGAGGGAGGTGGGATGTAGCTACTTGAGGGGGTGGGGGGATGTGGTATTATGGTGGGTGGAGGGTGGAAGCTGACACTGAACTGAAACTGAAGTGATGGATTGGTAGGGTGAGGGGATGGTTAGTGGTGGGGGGATGGGGAGGGGGAGGGGCACCAACGAAGCTAGGTGGTTCGCATAGATGAGTGGCTCGGAACACGCTAATAAAACACAAATTGACGATAAAATTATTACAAATTTATGCAAATATTTGCAGCTAAGCGGCGAGTAGAAGCAGCAGCCGCCGCTGCCACCCTAACCGGAAAATTAATGGGCAAACACTTGAGTCGGGGGGCCCTGGTGTACGGTGTACGGTGTACGGTGTACGGGTGTACGGGTCACATGGCTATGCGATGTGTCTATGTGTGGTGAATGTTGAATGTTTAATGTTGAATGTTGTACATTAAATGTTGAATGTTGAATGTTGAATGTTGGACACTGAATGGCGAATGGTGAATGGTGAGTGGTGAATGGTGAATGGTGGATGATGGTGGTTGGCTTATGATTCGGGCAATAATTTATACACCAATGCGCACGCGGATGCGATTGCAGAAATGTCCTGCTGCGCGTAAACAGGAAACAAATTACGCTCGAGAGCCGTTATGAAATTCCATAAAGGCAGGCAGCGGGCGCCTTGTTGGTGCCTCCTTCTCAGTTGACATCATCTCGGTGGACAGGAACAATAATGCATTAGACAGCCGCATTTATCGTCATGCAGGATGAGGACGCTGCCGCTGGAAGATGCGCCACTGGCCACTGACAATGCGATGCCATCGGCACCCCAGCCCTTCCGTTGGCCGGCTTAGCGGCGGGCGTTCCGTCCATAATGCAACACGCACGTGGAGAGCCATCAAAACAGGATGTACTGCGCCTCAAATCCCCGCTAGTTATTATTGTCATGTGAACACCGGACGCCTGCCGGCAGTTTTAACCCGTTGCCCATTCAAGCGGAGCAGAGCTTTTCGCTACTGCAGGATGCAGGATATCTAACATCAAGTAGCAGTCGATACAAAACAAATTGAAGTTTTCTCACTTGACTGCGGAGATGGAAATGAAGATGAAGATGGGAAGGGGGAGGGGGAGGGGGAGGGGGATGGAGATGATGGTGGGGGGAGCTGCATAGTTTCTTTGCATAAGTTCACATTTCAATTACTCATGTAATTAAAATGATATTTTCCAGTTATTCAAATAATGGATTCCTTGAGTCATTTGTTACTCCTTTCTCTCGGCTGTCAGCTAATTTGCCTGCCAATGATCCTCGCTGTCTCCGCGCTTGCGGATCACAAAACCGGGCGTAAGTGTTTTGGCACTCGAGTGAGCACCACATGGGCGTTCACCGTTAGCTCATCAATCGATGTCAGACGCCGTCGAGGGATGTCTGTGTGTGTGTGTGTGTGCGAGTGTGTGTGTGTGTGCGTATTTGCGTATGTGTCAGGGTAACCACAAAGAGCCACAGCGGTGGCCACAGTCGTCGAACTTGAAGTTGAAGTTGATGTTGATGGTGATGTCGACGATGACGTCGCCGTAGACGCCGACGTTGACTGCGCTGTCGCCAGGTCGCTTCTGCTTTTCAGCTTGACAAATGAAATGTCTCGCACCTAATCAAATTTTATACAACTGAATGCGCCTCGCAGTTTCCGCTGCTTATTATGCAAATGCCAAAGAGGAGGCTCCTGTTCATGCAACTGTCACTGCCTTAGCTACTGATGTTGCTCTTCCTGTTGTTGTTGTTGTTGTTGGTGGTGGTGGTGGTGGTGTTGCCGTTGCGGCTGTTGCTGCCACACGCAAATCAGTCGAGTCGAGTTGCAAATTTATCATCATTTAATTTCCATTTGGCGTCGTGCAATGTTAATGACGTTGTTGACAACACTCAAGAGCGCGACTCGAGACTCGAGACTGGAGACTCGAAGCTGACGAATCGCTGTTATCCTTTTTACCTTGCCAGCGATGATGCAGTTGCCCCGCTGCATTTCCCATTTGCTTTGACGCGTCCTGACAAATTATGTCCCAGTTGGCATCGTTCATACGCCTCGGGGGCCCAGCCGAGGCCTCCAACGTTCACCGCTTACCGCTCACCGTTCACCGCCCACCACCCATCGTGCACCGCTCACCGTTCGCCGTTAGTCGTCCACGTTCACCGTTCGCCGTTCACCATTCGACGCTCGAACGCTCAACGCTCGGCTGCTCATTTGCCTAAGTGCGCTGTGTGTGCAGAGGCTTTTAATTAATTGTTAGCTGCGACTTATTGACGGTCTGGTTGGTTAGCTTGGTTGCCCATAACAACAACAGCGAAACAACAACAACAACAACAACAGCAACAACAGCAACAACAACCACTACGACAAAAAAATGTCAAACTAGCACTTAAAAGCCGCCACGCTTTGCTACTTGTCAACCACGCGCCACCCCCAACAATATGCTTCACGTCCAGGCTCAGAGCTAACTTAACAGCGCATAAATTACACTGGCCAACAAAATATTTACTCAATTATAACTTTGAAGCTCATTGTGAATGGAATTGTATTCAAGGCAATTAATTACAATTTAATATTTATTTAGCTCATTCAAAGTCTACTATTTATTAGCCTACTGTTAATCGTTCCATTTATACTGATGAGTTATAGTATATGCATAATGATATATAAATGCTTGGGGTATTTATAAAATTAATTTTATGGGTATAAAAGGAGAAATCGTTAATTTAATATATTTATTAATTTATTTTAGTATAATAAAATATTATAATTTTTTATGTTTTTTATATATAAATATTAAATTAATATTATCACTATTATATTTTATATATTAAAAAATCGACTGCTTTATTATTTTATTTTTTCCAAAATGAAATAAAATATGTATATAAATATATATATAATATAATTATTAGTTTCTTTAGATATTTATATATACTAGTGATAATATTAATTCAATATATAATTATTAAATTAATATTATCATTTAAATATTTATATATATAAATATTTATATATTAAAAAATCGACTGCTTTATTATTTTATTTTTTCCAAAATAAAATAAAATATGTATATAAATATATATATATAATATAATGATTAGTTTATTTAGTCACTTAATTATTTAGCTAGTTATGTTATATCCTTCTTCAGGGACAGAACTTTTACTCTGATGTTGTGTCCCAAACTATGTTGATTAGTGTAAAGACAACCACCCCATGCAACGAAAATGTGAAACAGTTTGACAAAAGCCACCACCCACAAATTAGGCTGTAAAGCCAGACGAAGGACACTGGGCACACGACAGACATGCTTTGCCTCCCCCTTGGACCGCTTCGCACCAACTCCTTTTGCTCGCTCTACTGCTGCCTATGCTGCGTCCTTCTCCCACTGCTTCACTTGCAACTCCACATGGCAGTCGCCATATTTCCCAGGGGCTGTCTAAGAGTGTAACAGCAATAGCAACAACGCTGACAACAATACCAACAACAGCAACAGCAACAGCAACAACAACAACAACAACAACAACAACAACAACAACAACAACAACAACAACAACAACAACAACAACAACCACAGTGACGGCGACATTAACCCGCCAACGCCAACTGCTTCTTGACCCCTTTGCTCTGCTCCGGTCTGTGGATGTTGTCATTGCCGTTATTGTTGTTTCTGTTGTTTTTGTTGTTTCTGTTGTTGCCATTGCAATCGTTGTCGATGTTGTCGTTGCCGTTGCCGTTGTCGCTGTCGTTGCTTTTATGGCTTCTAACCTTCCATGTAAAAACGATATGTTGCCTTCGACCTAGCGGCAATAATTGTAGCGAATTGTATCACCTTTATGCTAATCCGTGCCGCTAATCCGGCGGATTAGCGTTTCGCTTAAAAAAAAGACAGCAAACAAAACAAAACAATTTGGAAAAACGGCGAAAATCAGACACCGGCAACCGATGATGTCGCGACGCCCGTGACTGTGGTTAATCCGGGTCCTCGAAATGCCGTTGGTGCAGGTAAAAAACAACAACTCACATGCAAACATATTGGTTAATAAAACACACAGTCCCGCCGCCTTGCGCACTCCTTTTGCTTTCCGGAGACAGCCAAGGAGACGGAGACAGACAAGGAGACGGAGACGGCGACGGCGACGCTAATCCGCCAATAAAGTCGTAAAAAAGAAAATATTATAACTGCGATTTGTTTTTGTCATCGGCTTTTGTTTTGCGAAATTATTTTCGTACACATCGCCCAAACCGGGGCTATATACCCGTAGAGTTGCTGTGGGCAGGGATCGGGACTGAGGATGGTCATAAAAGGATGCAAGCAGCGGGCCAAACACCTACGCACACACACAAGCACACACATACATACAGTCTTTCAGCTTAAAATGTCGATGTCAAGTTTAATCGGAAGCGGAGAAATGTGTTAGATAGTTTGTCTAGTTGAGATCAACTAGTACAGGGATTAACTTTAGTTGGTCACTTGGCCATAAGTTAACAGCTTGACGGGATATTAAATAGTTTTTTGGAAACCCAATTAAGGAATCAAAAAAATACTTATATCAGAAACAGCGCTAAGGACTTTTATTTCAATCAATTAATTCTCAATTTGATATGGAGATTATAATTAATTAGAGACTTAAATAGATAGTATGATATTTTAAAATAATTCATTTGAATATTTATATATATATTTTTATATATCTTAAAAATATTTCTTCATTTAATTCAAGTTAATTGTTTGGAGCAAAGAGACAATAATAAATTATAAATTAAATAAATAAAAATAATATTAATAATTAAAATAAAAATTCATAAAAAAAAAGGAATATTTCTTAGATTAATATGAGCGAGTAATAATTATGAGAAAGTAATAATTAAGTGATTTCCAATCAATCGACAGTCGGGGAACATCATATAAAATTGATATAAATTAAATATTCAATTTTCATATGATATGAAATGATGAGATGATAATTAAGTTTGAACTGTGCTTAATTAGATTATAATTATATATGAAACACGCTTATGTCTGCAGCGGAGGGACCTTAAGAGTAGTACAAAGGCGTAAATGATTTATAATTGGAAATTTGAGAAGGATTACAATGGCAGCTAAAAGGATTAACTTTAATTGATCGCACCAGAAGTCATCCTACTTCAACTTAAATTGAAGAAGTTTTCAAAAACCTCACCCAATTGATTAGCATATGTCTCCCAGCCCGTTTGTCAGTCAACCCTCCATCGATGCAATCGTCCCGAGCTTCCCCCCCTTCCTCCCCAGTCAGCACTTCACAAGCCCAGTGGTAGGTTATATAAGACAGAGGCAGGCAGACCCTTGAGATTTTAGAGCGCGACTAAAGCCTTAAACTCATTCTTTATATAATTATTCAATATCACGTCAATGGAAGGTAAATATTTGTGAAATTTGGAGAATGGAATGAAGAAACACGACGTAGGAACAAAACCAGTAACAATGATGTCTATAATAACAACAATAATCAATATTTGATATTTTAACACATTTCACACACAAAGCCGCACACAGCCGCACACAGTCGCACACAGTCGCACACACGTGTACACATATACAAGTAAACACCCACACAGGCACAGGTACATGCAAACGCACACACACACACACACACAGACTGTGCGTCGAATGGAGCCAAAAGACAATGCAAGTGGATTTATTAATGACCGCAATTATTCTTATTATTATTACAAGTTAAAATGGAAACAAACAAAAAACAAATACAACAAAAACACACAAAAACTGAAAACTAAAAACTGAAAACTGACTGAAAACTCGTTGATTTTTTTTGGCTGTGAGGGATCGTCTCTATGGATCTGTAGGTCTGTAGATCTGTGGAACTGTGGATCTGTGTGGATCTGTGGCTCTGTGGATTTGTGGATCTGTGGATCTGTGAATCTGTTTGCCATCTAAGATTTCAATGGTCCAGTCTCCCGTTGCGCCCAGACAAAGGCCCCACATAGCAGTTGCCCATACCCTAGGCGACTCTGGTGACCTTTGTTTGTATCTCGTATCCCCTATATCATCGCTGCCCCGGCCGCAAAATGAACAGCGCATTAATCAATAGAAATTAATACACCGCCAAATAGTTGTATAATATCTCAGATATTTCTATGTGCGAATCAAATTAAAGATCCCAACTAGGAGATAAAAACACAAGCCGAGAAAAAGACGCAGCGGGCAAAAAAAAAATATGATCAAAATAATTTGTTTCATATTCACTTATTTTGTGGCCAACACCAACAACAACAACAACAGCAATGTGGCAACATTAAATTATAATAATAAAAAGAAATAATAAAACAACAACAATTTATAAGGCAGCAGCACGTGGAGACAAGCGCCTCGTAATTGCCCGAAGGTTTCCCCTAAATATTTGATCGCATTAGAAGTCAAGTTCACAGGGCGGGAGGGGGAGGGGGAGGGAGGGAAATCGAAGCCCTACACAAAGTTGGGCGACAAAATGAACTGAATTTCCCCTAATCCCTAAACATACACTGAAAATGTCCTGTTGTTCAATATTTGATCAGAAACCAGGAGTTTATTTTGATAGCAATTTCAAAATCAAAAGAAAGCACTTCAAATTTGATTGGAATCAATTAAAAAAAAAAATAAATTATTATTATAATTATTATTAAGTATTATTAAGTATTATTAATATATATATTAGAATTAAATTAATTAATTATATATGCAATTTATAACTTCAACAGATGAAGTTATAAATTAAATATATAATTTGTGTAATTAATAAATTTAATTCTAAGCAGATTAAGCTGTAAATTAAATAAATATATTTTTTAAATAATTTTTTTAATTTTAAAGATGGAACTGTGAACATCTATCTATTAAGATTTAATATTTGTAATAATTAAGATTTAAGCGCGATTTATTTTATTTTGGAAAATAAAAATAATTATTATATATATAATAATAAATATATAATAATAAAAATATTATTAATAATATATATTTTTATATTATTATTTTTAGGTACTTTATTGTCCCGAGTAAAAGTTAGTAAAGTTTCCTCTTTTAGTATTGGCTTAATAAATAATAAATAATTTTAATTTTGTACCTCAGAAATTATCGTAGCATCCAAGGAATATAAAAATTGAATTAAAAATTTTAACATTAAGATTATGATTATCATGCGCTCTAGGATCGTATGTGGAACAGTCTGGGAACAGAAATTTCTTTGAGAAACTCGAATACTAAAGGTCTGACCGATTATACAAATTATAAAGCGGGTTATATACAGGCTATAAACCCAGTGAATAAAGAGAAAAGATCGTTGGGAATATTGAATGATAATAGGCGATGCTCCATTTCTGAAATCGGTTATTAATTTTGATTTTTGAAGATCAAAAGTCAATGACGATTACCTTTTCATATATCAGACATCGGAGATTCCAGAGAATATCGGGGGATATTCGGGGATGGATTCGGTTCAAGATGATGAGTAGAACTCTTGGATTTTTGGAGTCAATTATGTGTGAGCAGGCAGAGGCAGAGGCGGGGGCTGGGGGCTGGGGGCAGGAGGCAGTCATGGAACTGGTTTTAGTTTTTAATATTTATTTTAAAGTTTGCCATAAAAAATAAGACTTGAGTTTGTTTTTAAATGTTGTTTTTTATTTATTTTTAAATATTTTCGCAATTTTGCCTTAAATATTAACGCTTTGTTTATTTAATTTGAATACAATTAATAATACATTTATGAATGTTTTGTGTTCTTCTCTTTGTTTATTTTTTTTATTAATTTTTTTTTTTTTTTGTTTCTTTGTTTTTTGCTTCTCTTCCATTTTTGGATCGCGTTTCGACTCTATAACGAAGTTTGTGATATTTACAATTTGAGTTAGGGGCACATTACTCGTAACTAGGATATGAGGATAGTGCTGACAAAAACAACAAGGAGCACACTCTTACAACTATTAAAAAAAAATTATATTACAATTAGATATTAGTTTTTTTTTGTTTTTCTTCTTTTTTCAATTTATGTTATGTTGTGTGTGTGTGTGTTTGTGTGTGTGTGTAAGGTGTGTGTATGTGTTTTAATGACAAATAAGTTATAGATATTATTTTAATAGGTAATATTATCATTATCATTATCATTATCATTATCATTATCGTTATCGGTATCGTTATCGTTATCGATATTATTGGCTAGGAATGTTTCTTACGGTTTCTTTCTTGTGCAAAGATTGTACTAGAATTTTGCGAGCGTTGCTTTATAGGGCGAGAATTAAAGAGATTGATAGAGAACTACTAGATTGTAATTGGCTTACTTAGAGCTTTTAAAGATTTAAAACCAGTGGATCACTTTGGGAACGCGTCAACAATGCAAATTGTACTTTACTCTGGGACAATTAGCCCGATGGCCACTAATGGCCACTGACGGGGCGGGTGCGCCTAATAGAGTACGGGTACGGGCCGCCTCAGGGCGCTGTCCATGGAGCCGTCCATGCCGTTGGGCGTGATGGTGCCTGGCGAGGAGCCTGGCGATGATGTCGAGGATGAGGTATACAGTCCAGCGGCGGCGGCATTCGCGGAGTGGGCGGCATACAGCGATGGTGCCGAGATGCCCGAGTAGATGCCGGAGTAGAAGCTGCTCAGTGTCGTTGGTGGCAACTGTGGTGCTTGCTGCGCCTCGAGGTGTTTGTGTGTCTGATTGTTGGCTGCTGCGCTTTGGTGCAGCTTGGACAGGGCAAGTGGATCAAAGCCTGTGAAATATGGCACCGGGTACGGTTGCTCCAAGTGGTGTGAGGGGGCAAAGTAGGGTGGCAACTGATGGAATGGATTGTAGCCACCTCCAGCTGGACCCGCACCACCTCCACTCAGCTTCTGTTGGGCGATGTTCATGTTCATGTTCATGTTCATGTTCATATTCATGTTCATGTTTCCCTGCATCTGGAGCGCACCTTGGGGTCCACCGGCAAGTGGGTTCTTTGGCTTGCGACGTGGGCGATACTTGTAATCCGGGTGCTCCTTCATGTGGAGTGCGCGCAGGCGTTTGGCCTCATCGATAAATGGACGCTTCTCCGACTCGGCAAGCAGTTTCCATTCGGCACCGAGACGCTTTGATATTTCGGAGTTGTGCATCTTTGGGTTATCCTTGGCAATTTGACGGCGCTGTAGACGCGACCAAACCATAAACGCATTCATTGGCCGCTTAATGTGTCCCTCCTGGCCGGGAGAAGTTGCTAGGCTGTGCATGGAACCATTGCCAGCACCGGATCCCGCTCCTGAGCCACCCATTCCCATGCCACTGCCGCCCATGCCGCTGCTGCCCAAACTGCTCTGGCTGCCTAAGCTGCCGGCAGAGCCAATGGAGCTATTTGGGGAGAGTGTCTGCTGTGCAGCGACTGCGTTGTGCATGTGGTGTGCCATGTGGTGGCTCATGTTGCTTGCAACCTGGCCGCCAACACCGCCTGGGCCACCGCCGGGTGAACCGCCCATGGCAGCTAAGCTAGCGGCCAATCCACCGCTTTGTGAATAGTGCAGTACGCGCTTAATGTCCATGTCCATGCTAGGGCTGAGCTGTGCTGAGCCTAAACCCTGAGGCGCATAGTCGCCGGGGGAAGGAAGCTCCAGACCCTGTCCGGCTCCCAAATGAAAACCGTAGTTGGGATGTGTCGATAATGTGGCCATTATGTATGTATGAATGTCGTTTAACGTTTATCACTTGATATATTGTTTTTTTTTAAAAAAAAAAGATTGTTTTTCACTGTGCTTGTGTTCTTGTTTGTCACTTCACAATGTCTCTTTTTGTGTTTAACTGTAACGTTGTTTGTAGGTCTCTCTGTGTTTTTGGTAGTTGCTGTTGCTCTTGCGGCTACTTCTGCTCGGCTCAACAGCTACACACTGACTGATTTGTCTGCGCAATAATTGAGACTGACACGACTACAGTCAAATCCAGTTTTCTGTTTAGTTCAATGCGACGGAACACTCTCGCTCTCTCGGCAGCAACGGCAGCAACGGCGGCAACGGCAACAACGGCAGAAACATCAGCGACAGCAACCCCCTGGACAGGTAAGGCAATGCGTTGAAGCGAGATGGCAACCGAGCTGGCTTGTTCTCGCATACCTGTACTTGTACTTGGCGCAACGTATTCTGCTCGCTAGCTCTCTCTTTCTCCTTTTCTCTCTGCTGCTGCTGCTGCTGCATTGTTACGCTGCTTGTTGCCTTTGTTCCATTGGCTCCTTTATATCGGACGCCTTGTTAGTTGTAGTTGTTGGCCATTGAGGGGTGTGTTCAATAGAAATACTGAATAGCTGAGCCAACAACGGCAACAACGACAACAACGACAACAACGACAACAACGGCTCGCTCACTGTTCGGCTCGGTTCGTGTTTGGTCGCCTTGTTAGTAGTTTTTGCCTGTGCTGCTGCTCTCATTCTTTGCGGCAGCGACCTCATTTGGAGCGCCCGTTACCCCGCAACGAATGTACTCCCACACACACTGCACACTGCACACGGCACACTGCACTCTTCCCCGCTTCCCCGCTTCCTCGCTTCCTTGCTTCCTCTCATTCTCTGTCTCGCTTCCTCCAAAATTGCATTGATTTTTCGCACATTGTGGGCACACAATTTCCGTTATTGTTTTGCCTAGCGCTGCACTTCCGCGGCAAGTATTGTTATTTGTCGGAAGAGAGCTTCGGGAATATGAGTGTATGTAAGTGTGAGAGCTAAAGCGTATACGCTCCGAGAGAATGTGCATGTGTATGTGTATGTCCATGTGCGTGGCCCGTTGGCTTTGCCTTTTCAGCCAATCACAATGGCGCCTTGGTGTGAATTTTTGTATGCCCTGGCCATTGTAGGTGTCTGTGTGGCTCTCCGTGCTATATACAAGCCGCATGTGTATTGTGTGTGTGCGCAAATGTTAAGTCTTGTATGTTCGTTTGCCTGTATGTGTGCTCCTGAGTTTGTGTGAAAAGCACATTTTAGTTTGTGAAAAGGATATGGAAACACGCTTTCCATTCTCTGCAGTTGTTCGTTTCATTCTTTTTTGCGCTCGAAAGGATATTACTGCAATTATTTACTTATTTGGTAAAGAAAAGTGGAAAAGCAAAAGCGACACAATGCGCCACACAACACAATAACAAAACGAGAAACGAGAAACGAGAAACGAGAAAAACGCTCTGAATGGCTGGCCAAATTTATATAAGTGTATGTTTGCACATGTATTAATGTGCCTATGTATAAAGTCTACCTATATGCATGGCCATGGCTATCTATACGCATGTGTGTGTGTGTGTGTGTGTATGCATGTACGTGTATCCCTAAGTCAAGGAGGTACGAAACTTTCCTTATGCTTACACAATGCACAATCTAAAAGTTATAAAAAAAAAATATACACGCACACACACACACACACACACACATATATACATACTTGCATCAAATGAAGTGTTTCCTTTTCTGCAGGAGTATAATATGCCCTTGCTTACGTATCAATTAAAAAATGACATCTATATTATCTTCAAATGGTTATCCTTTATATCGATTATCGAGTCATATTTTAAGCAGTTTCCATCAGGACGAAAGGAAAGAAATACAATTTAATGGCTACTTGAAGGACCATAAAATGCTAGTTCTTCGTACAGTGAAAGGACACATTCCACTCTATGGAATAGTCCAGCTGACTCATAGGCAATCCTCCTGCAGTAGACCAACTGCTTTGCTCTAAGGACTCGAGCATCGAATTGACTCCAGCTTCAGTTTCTTGGGAAATAGTTAGTGTAATTAGCATGGGATATGAGTTGGGCAGGAAAATAAATCTCTGATATGGACTAACTGATATCCCCAGTTCAGGCTTTGGGCTGCAGGGCATAAAAAGCTTTCAGCGCTTTCAACGTTTCCTTTGTGCTGCCCACCGAAAAAAGCAAAAAGGAAAGAAAGAAAAAAAACTGTTGATGTGTTGTGTAATGGAAAAAGTTTTGTTCAGCTAGCGTTTTGCTTTCTATCCATTCTACTTTTCACTTAGCAATGGAACACGCAGAATGCTAGACACAGGGACGAGGACAAAGTGCGAGAGCGCGTTGAGGGAGTGGGGGTAGTGAGGGGAGTGGGGGTAGTGTGGGGGAGTTGGGCAGTGGTGGAGGGAATGGGGGTAAAAGGGTGGTTGAGTGGGTGAGTGAAAGAATGAACGAACTAGAAGACATGGACAATTGAGTGGGGGCAGCGGGGGAGAGCGGGGAGAGGAGAGACTTTTGCTTTTTGCCATACGCATCTCGCATTAAGCATTCAAATGTTTCTTGTGTTGAATGTGGGGGAGGTCCCCCCTTCCACTGGGAATGGAATAGTTACCGTTTTGATATGTTTTTTCATCGTTTGTGCGCATTTTCATTTATATGCGTGTGTGCGTGTGCGTGTGTGTGTGTGTGTGTGTGACAAAAGCCGTCAGGTGTTATACTTATATACTTATGAGCACTCAATTCCAAGTTCTGTAATTATGAAACCCATTATGGAAAACCTAACCCTAAACCGAAAACCCTTTATGAGGACTCGCCTGTCTTTCTCTGCCTTTGCTTTCAATCAGTTTCTCTCTCTCTCTCTTGCCCGCTCTTCTCCTTTCACCTATTCTATCCCTTTCGCATTCACATTTATTCTCTTTTTGACATTAAATCCCGAGAGTCGCGCGATTCATTGTTTGCCATCTGTTGTTGTTGTTGCTGTTTGTTTGTTATTATCATTGTTTTTGTTCTTGTTGTTGTTGTTGTTGTTGTTGTTGCTGCTGCTGTTGTCATTGTGAATTCCTCAATTGTGAATTGGGGCTCTGGGTCTGATTAAGGCTTTTTATATGGCCATACGTACAGTATATGGCCCAAACAATTCAGCTCTCATTTTCCTCTCTCTCCTTTTTCCGTTTTGTTTTGTTTGGTTTGGTTTGGTTTTGTTTTGTTTTCTTTTTAAATTAAATTCTGGAACAATGCAACAAATGTGATAATAACAATCATCATAAAGATAATAACAATCCCCACAAGAGCCAAAAGTTTGCCAGACTTTCATGTCAATTAAATGAGGTTAAATTGTGTTTGCATTGTGCATTAATCGAAACGCCAATCAATTAATTTAAAAAATAAAAATCGAGACTCTCAAACATTCGCATGTATGCGTGTGTGTGTGTGTGTGTGTGTATCGATTTCTTGTTTCCATATCACATGTAATACATGTATCCATCTTAATCCTTGCACCTGGCATACGAAATATTTGAAACAAACTACTTTTCACATATTTCACATCACCTCACGTATTCCTTTGTTCCCCCGAGTTTTCCTTTTCCGAATGACCATTCCCATTTCCCAGCATCCTCCCACACACACACACACACGCACACATGCGCATGGAAACATGCTCATGTAGATCTGATAACAGTTTTCCCAGACGTACGTGTCCATTTGATTACTTAACAGATTTTGCGCTTTTCACGTGTCATTCGAGTTAAGAGCATTTTGCATGCACACGAAAATCTACAGATTTTCCTTTCATTTTGGGCTGGAAAAATGAAAAATTATGCACCTTTATATGCCACAGCTTAGAAATCACAAGTTTCCTTCAATGGAAATGATGATTCCATTTCCACAAAAATTGAATCCACACGTTTTTATTTCGAACCCAAGAGGAGAACCTCACATAATTATAGCATTTTTGATAAATGAATTTACGCATCTACGAAAATCCAATACCAAACGAATAAAGCCAAAAATACAAAGGGAAATATTTTATACAAGATTTTCCATTATTATTGGAAAAATCTCTCACCTTTGCTCTGACCTTCAATGGCTGACAGTCAATAAATATTCACTAGGATTTTTGATTGGATTTGGCTCAAACTTGGAACTAAGAATTAGAAGTGTTTATAAAAAAAATATAAAATATGGAATTTTCTTTTAATAATAAAATTATTCAATAATTAAATTACTTAATAATTAAATTACTTAATAATTAAATTGGGTATTTGGGCTTGAGCGAGACTTGGCAGCTGATATTTTTATTGAAAGCTTGGAGTGAATTTTCCCGACTCATATTTAATAAGCATTTTATAAAAGGATAGATTGAGTTTAGATCGGATAGTAATTATTATATTTTATTATTAATATAGTAAGGATAATTATTAAATTGGTATTAACCAAGAAATCGGTACTACCAGCACTCACTTAGACTCCAAAAAAAGTCCTAAGTAAATATTAAAAATCAAACATCATCAAAAGCATAAAATAGGATCCACTGAGAGTGGTAGATGTGGTCCCCAAGGTCGAAAGGACGAAGCATATACTGTTTAGGGAACAAAGTGGCAACAAAGGAAATTCCAAAGGATCTTCAGGCAAAAACAGACAAACTGAAAACCCTTTAAAACAACACAGAAAATGAAATTTTATGAATGGAGGAAACATTTGACAATCCATAACGACGGCTGTAATCCTGGATTGAGGTTATGTCACCAAATGTCTGCCCAGTTGGCTAAGGAGGACATGAAGTGAACAAAATGTATAAACCGGGCAACTCTTCAGATCATCCTATTAGGCCTAAACGGCCCACTAAGAAAACAAAGAATGAGGGCCTGAGGACCCGAGGACCCGAGGATCCGAGGAACTGAGAAACTGAGGAGACTAAATCATTGGGCGGTCACATGTGCCATGTCCGACTTCCGTTCCCATTCACCTGATTTGACCTGGTCGACTGGATGCTGCTGGGCAATTGTTAGCGCATTGTGTCTGCTGAGGATTGGTGCAACATCTCCTGGACTGCATCGTCCTTTTGTCGTACTTTATTGTCTGCAATTCAACGGAACTCGAATTGTGTTTGTTGCCCAATGCTGCAAATTGTTTCAGCAAATGCAACGGCCAAGGCGAGGGCCAAAGGCAAAGGCAAACACAAACAACAAACAACAAAAAACAAAAAACAAAAAAAAAAACAAATAGCAAAATGAAAAAATAAATGAATAAATGAATAAATGAATGAATGAATGAATAAAACAATAATAATAAATGCACTTTGTTTACATTGCATTGATGCTGCGTTTCCGGCCCATGCGGAAACGATGTCCCAGGACTTTGCAGAGATTTAGCCTTTTCCATATAACATTCAAGTTGCGGTATTTGTGCTAAGGATAATGAGGCATTGGAAACGCTGGCAGGAACATGTGTAAACCCACATGTAGCGCCTGAAAAGTCACTTCTTATGGACCGATGTGCCTATGTGCACATTATGCATGTGTATATGTGTGTGTGTATGTGTGAGCATCGATCTTAAAGTGTGAGAATCTGTGAGAAGTTCTCGCCAACGTTGGCTGGGAAAAATGGCAATGCAAATGCAATTGAGGAGCTGTCAGAGCGTAGGATATCGATGGCACTCATATGGCATGCTCGATTAGAGCTCATTAAGGGACCAATGGAACAGGACGGATCCCGCCTTCCCATCCCCACGTCCCCACGTCCCCTGCCCGAGGAGCGTACAACCTCAACTAGATGTCATAACAGATTAACTAAGAAATGTTCAGACACATGCAAAAAGTCTCTGGCCCCCGGGGATATTGTTCACCTGGCAGGGCCAACCTGAAGCTTAAATCCAGACCGAAATCATAACTGAAACCGAAACCCATACCCAGTGTGCCACACTCATTGCCATGCCCATTACCTAACCCACAACCGCGCCAGCCACTTGGCTAAACGACGTTAATTTCTCAATCAGCGCTAAGGAAAGGATAAGAAAAAGGGTTGCAGCCAAATGACGAGCCGCGCCAGGAACAGCAGCAGAACCACTTGATAAGGCGGAATTCATCTTAAGTTCGTCATGTAATCGAAACGGGCCACTTAAGAGCCGCTCCTCGTTGACTACTTCAGCCGATTTCTTTATAATTTTTGCATGTATATAAATTTGAATATATGTGTATATGTGTGTGTGTATGTGTGTGTGTGTGTAGTCGGAGGCAGTATTAGGGGTCATTCTTAGGGGTTGGCAATTGACGGCCCCTCCTTAAGTGTTTTTGCTACGTCTAATTTTTGTTGTCGCTCGACCCGTAAAACGTCGCCGCCCGAAGTGCCCACTCGATGCGACTTTTGGAGTGCATTTCAGTCGCGCGATTTCCTCGAAACGTCAGTCCGGAACACCGAATCCCACGGTGTGTGTTTACGACCAACAAGCACAGTTGGAACGAATGTCCTGGTTAATGTTAGCTTACCTTTCAGATATATCCACAGAATTAGCTGCCCAAAATGTGTCAAAAATTTGCGGTTGCCCCGGGGCATCATCATCCTCATCATCATCATCATCATCATCATCGTCCTCGTCGTCCTCATCGTCGTCCTTAACGCTTTAAATTGTTATTTTCGCTAGGTGTAGGCGTATGTTTGTGTGTCCCAGTCTCGATGAGAATCTGTTTGTGTGAGTGTGTGTGTGTGTGAGCGTGCGTGGGCGTTACCAGCAGGCAAATGAGGTCCAGGCACAACACGTGGTGAGGCCTGTCAATAACAGCTACCAGAATCCCCTCTTTAAAATAAAACCCACAAGTCTAAGCCTCTAAAAGTGTTGACAGCCCGCTAACCGCTTTGATATTGTCCATAATTATACCCTGCCATCAGTGGCCCAGAGGGCATATTGACAGCTTCCTTAAGTCCTTAAGCTCTTCTTCTACATTCTATATAATCAATACTAATAAATATATAGCTTTAAGAAAATCTTATGAAATTGAATGAGTGCATCAGGAAGACAGGACGATGTCAGTGGGACTTTATTAACTAAATCAAAGAAAGAAATCCATCAGATATCCATCCCTGAAGGAATCCCAGGAACTTATTCCAAAGCAAACCAAAGCCTGCTTAACTCTTCTTTTTTAACATAGGAATCCTTGGCAGGATTTCCACTATAAATGTTCACATCTCTCTTTTGGTCTCGAGATGTCACAGAGGGTATTCATTTGGTCGCCCTGCCCCACCCATTGTCCCCTGCTCCTTGCTCCTAACCATGTACTTTCTGTGGCTTCTTGTAATTAATTTCACTCATTTGGCAAATGGGTTTGGCGAAATTCGAAGTCAAAGAGTTTTATTGCGCGTATTTAATGCTGTCAAAGATCAAAGTGGAATTTTCGCAGAGGTAAAAGTCGCTTCGACGCCTTTCGAATGCGTAAAATTGTGAGGCCCACCGCCTCAGTCATCCATTCAGCCACCCAGCCACCCATCCACCCATCCATTCATTCATCCAAACACCCACAACGCCCACTCCCCACACTACGCCCACTCCCCACACTCGCTTTGTTTGCCTTGTTTATTTGTGTGTTTTCTTTTGGTTGAATTTTTAATGCAACTTTCATTGTGTCCACGTATTTTCACTCAAGTGATTTGATTTTCACGAATTGAATTTATTTTCGTTTTGCTCTCAACTTTGTATGCATACCGCGTACTGTATCCCTTGTATCGCCTTCAATCTATCAGTTAGTCAATCATTCAGTCCCTTAGTCATCCACTCAACCAGCCATCCAGCCATCCAGCCATCCAGTCATTCAGTCAGCCAGCCATCCAGCCATCCAGTCATCCAGTCAGCCAGTCATCCAGTCAGCCAGTCAGTCAGTCAGTCAGTCAGTCAATCAGTCCTTACATTCCATCAATTCGACAGTCAGTCAGCCATTGAGTCAGTATTTGTTTGTTGATTTGTTTGTTTAGCGTCTCCCGCGGGACTCAAGTGGCAAAACATTATTTTGTTCGGAAAATTCAATTAAAACTTTGCGGTTTTTTGTTGGCACCCCCCGCAAATAAACGTCAAGTGGTTCCCAATCAAAACGAGGCGTATACCGCCGCCCAAAGAAGCGACAGCCAGCGAGTGGATAAGTTGAAAGGTGAGCTTGACAGTTGGGCCCAATGGCAAGGTGGCGCAGGCAGACGCAATATTCAATATCAGATTACATCAAATATAATTAAATGTGATAAATACTAAGGATATTCCATTTATTATATATTTTATTTTTAATTCGGTTTTTTTTATTTATTTTCTCTTGTTAATTATTTTTATTCATTTTAATTCAAAGTCCAACTTATTTTTTGGTTCCAAGCGCTCCTCCGTATAGTCGCAAACGCGGCATGGAATTAAGAGGTGTCCGAGGGTATAGCCTCATCTCGAATCCATCTATAATCCCATTGCGAATAATCGATGGGTTAATTTTGGAAATGTTTCACAAGTGTTCATGCAGATGACAATCAAAAACACTCACATCGATAACAAATGCTCAAAGCCATCAATAGAAATAAATTTAACAAACTTTTCCACGGCATAAACAAAAAATAACAAACAAATTTTATGCACAAATTTTTAGAATTAAAAATATTTAACTTAAGCTCCTATTAAATATTTAAAAGGAGCTCTAATTGAAAACGCGCAAGGTTCAATTTCTATTTGAGGTCTGGGCCCAAGGGAACACGCCCAGAGACTCCTTTATTTTTGGATCTCATAAGAGAAATGAAAAATTTAAATGTTCATAAATTAAAATATTGAAAGTTCTCATTTAAAGTTTTACAAATATAATGAGAAAATATGTGTTATCTATCCCTTGATTTTCAAGGAATAAAAATAACTCAAAGAAGTCCTTACAATTTGTGTAGTAAAAGTAAAGCAGAAATCACATGCATTTCTTTCCTTTATAAGTGATCACTGAAAATACATAGTTTTGAGTTTTTAAATGTGGTTTTTTTAAAATTAAAATTTAAATTTTAACAGATCACAAATTTAATAACAATTAAATATAAATATTATAATAATAATCTGCAATAAAAAAGTGTACGCCTTTCATGACATTCCTGATATATATATATGTATATATTTTAAAGGATCACTTACCATAAGTATGCCTTGGGTTTTGAATTAGGAAATCGAGAAGAAGAAATGGGAGAAGAAGAGGAAGGAGAAGGGGAAGAAGAAGGGGCAGAAGACGGGGAAGAAGAAGGGAAGGAGTAATACTTATGGGGCTGTCACTTAAGCAGGAGTTTTTCCAAGCATTTAATCCTTTGTGCACAGTTTAGTTTATCGCACGCGTTGACATCCACATTGAAATTGTCAGTTTAGATCAATGGCCAGAGCTGAAGTGCAAACAGCGTTAACGGTAACAGTAACGGTTAACGAAGGTCAATCGATTCTGAACCCTTACAGGGCCGCCCACAACCCGCCCACATATACATCCACACACATTCGCACCACCCGAACGGCTGTCAAAATAAATTGCAAGCATTTCTTTTCCATAGCTTTTCCTTTGCTTTTCCATTGCTTTTTCTTTGCTTTTTATTTGCATAAATAATTTACTTTAAATAAACTCAAAGAGCGCTTCAAACTTTACGTACGGGCCCGAAGATTGTGGCATGAGTTTCGGCCGGAGGGAGTAGGGTGGGTGGGGAGGGGCAGGTCTAGTGCCGGCTCACCTGGGACCCAGGACAAGAGCTGGTCCATGGCTCAGAACATAATTCTTATTTAAGGCATTTGATTTGAATACTTTTTGCATTTTTCTTTGGCAACGCGAATTCCCGAAGGACTTTCCTTTGGGTACAACATCTTGTCCAGAGATTTGTCAAGTGTGCGCCGAGAGCAAAAAATTAAATAAAAAAGTAATGAAATGTTGAGGAAAAATCAAATAGACAGAAATGAAAAGAAATGAAAAGAAATGAACAAGTCCAAACAATTGCGATAGTTAGTTTAAGTAAAAGGGAGCAGAGGATAAGTGAATGGGGGGAGGGGGAGGAGTAAGGAGGTAAGGAGAAGAAATCAAAGGGAAAGCAATCAGCGATACGCAAAACGCGACTGCAGCATTTAAAAGTCATTTGGAACGCCCCTCGAAAGCCGCTAAACGAATCCCATAAACCATTTTCATTTTTCCGGGAAACTCAACTCGCCTCTTCCACGTCCCACGTCCCACGTCCATGTCCATGTCCATGTCCCTCGCCCGATTTTTATTGTTTTACAATGTTTGTGTGTGTGCGCGAGTAATTAAACAATTTTGCCAACTTTCTCGGACCAGTCGAATCCTGTACAGCCACAGCCCTCGTCTACAGCGAACTTGAGTTTTTACCCGAGTCACCGGTTTTATGACTGGGAAATTAACAAGCCAAGATTCAGATCTTTACAGCTAAGTTTATGGGCATGCCAAAAATCGCACGGTTATTCTTGGGTTAGAAAGCGCCCAGGGGAGGTCACGCCATGGCCCGGCGACCAGATTCCAGATTCCAGATCCCAGATCCCAGGGACCACGACCAAAAGAGTCCTGGTCGCAGCCTTTGCTGAAAAGTCTGAAATCTGAAAATCATATATTTTTTTTCTTTAGTTTGTTTTTTTTTCTTTTTATTTCACTTTTGGCACACACAAAAGGAAGTGGGCGTTGTTTGCACCCAACAAAAATGCGAAGCCCATTGCCAGCTGCCCCATTAGCAGGCACAATGAAGGCCCAACAAAGGTCCTGGCGACGAAGCTGGCAAAACATGTGATTAAATTGTCGCTTACATCGAATTCGACACCTCGCCTTTTGGAGGACCAGACTCTATAATTACATAGCAAACACGAGACGGTGGAGAGAGAGAGAGAGAGAGAGGGAGAGAGGGGGAACGGGATCGGGAGCAGGAGAGAACGAGAAGGTAGAATGATGGGTTTGCGAGTTGATGGGTTGGTGGGTTGGTGGGAGGGGGGAAGGTAACAGTAACAGAGCGAGAGTTAAAGTGTGAGGGTGAGGGTGAGTGCGAGAGTGAGAAGGACAAAGGGAGAATTGGCGAGAATCAAGCGCCTAACAATAAAAGAGGACATGCCCAGGCCCAGGCCCAGGGCCAAGCCCAAGCCCAGACACAGTCCAAAGCCAATCCAACTCAATCCATTCCAACATAAAGCTGGGAATATATTCTGGTGTGACATATTCAAATTATGGCTAAACCTTTGTTGTGATCGGCGAAGGGTTGCCACCATATCATTAACGCCGCTAGCCGCTCTGTGGTGCCCATTGTGCGACCGCAGCCCAAGGGTTGTAGCTGTTAATGGCACTGGGAACTGTTCACACTAGGCAACAGACGCTGACCAGATACACTGAGATTAATTGGGTGTATGGTAGGGATAATTTATATATAGGTAGGGATAATACATATATATATACATATATATACATATATATAGTATGGGAAGTATAAAACTTGGGTTGATTTATTAAAAATTGCAATTTTTGAAATATTTAAAATTATTTTTAACTTATATTTTTTATATGTAAATAATTGATTGGATTAAGTGCTTAGTTTACATCTTAATTTAGTAAATTTTGTAATTTAATTTTAATTATAAACTATCCAAACATGAGTTAAGTTATTGTTATGAGTTCTAAATTTAAAAAAAAAAAAAAACAAAAAACTGGAAAAGCCTTTGTAGTCGTTTACACGCGATCAACCCTTTAGGGGAGTCAACGCGCGTTTCTCGCAGTGTAGAAAAGCCTTGCGAATAATATGCTTGCACAGCGTGTCCTAAATTGCTCTATTCAGGCGCAATTAAAGTCAAGCTGGGAAGCTGAGCTGCCAAGGATTCTAGATTCAAGAGGCAGATCGCTGCTTTTTAACACTTTCAATAGGCGCTGCGCCCGGGCAGAGCGTTAGATAGATCCTTTATTTTTCGCCTGACGCTCCTTTGCGCTATAACAATGAGATCTAAGCGTTTCCGGTGTAAATCTGAAAGAGAATCCCACGCACCGTCGATCACTGATCATCAGCATCATCGTCAGGTTCATCATCATGATAATCATCATAATCATCATCATCGTCATTACTATTGTTATCATGTCATATCAATTTTGGGATATCTCCAGTTCCATTGTTTGTTTGCACTTGCTTGCACCCCTGGCAAGGACACAATGAAAGGTGTCATGGGCCTCGACAAATCTCCTGCAACAGTTGCAATTACGTAATCAAGATGCACAAAACTGAGATTGACAGGGCTCTCCGTCCGTCTTCATAAAACGGATGTTGCCAAGGATGTGCAGCATATGCTGAATGGAACTGGAGCACTTGCCTACCCCGCCCTCCCATTGCCGCCCATTGAATTGGTCTTCATCAATGGATTTATTGGCCAGACGTCCATAATAAAATAGTTATTATCATTCAAATGGTCCATTATTGTAGTACACACAACGATAGATCCCTACACACACACACACACACACACACACATCGGTAGATCCCTATACACACTTCATTCGTGGCGTCGCGTCGCTCCGTGTCGCTGGACTTGTTTGTCCTGTCGTAAAGCTGAGTTTTACGATTCGAATAAAAATTAGCGATTTATGTCATGTTGGTGGTGGTTGAAACTGCTCATAGACTAAACATTTATTGCACAAAGTGAACAAATCTTAACGGGACTCTCAAAGGCGGTCAGGATGGGAGGGAAGAAAGGGGGAGTGTGGAGTGGGGAGTTGGGAGTGGACAGTGGAGAGCAGGGAGCGGAGAGTGGACCCCAGGCGAAGAGAGTGAGAAACATGGGTTCAATAAAACTTGAACTTATTAATTGGCAGGATGTAACCGATTCACAAGTTGTTGTTGTCCATGCTGTCCGTTTTGGGTGTGGTGCCAAAGAATTTCTCGTACTCCTGCTGACGTCGGCGGGCACGTGCCTCGCGTTCCATTTGGCGCTTTTTGGAGAAGCGTTGATGTATGCGCTTCATCTCCTGCACTTCCTTCATTTCCTCCTTCTCCTCGTCCTGCAAACAATTCATTGTAAATCTCTAGGTTTTGACTTTGTCCTGGAATGCCCAACAACTTACAGTCATATTGAGGCGCAGGACTAGGGCGCGTCTGCCGTCGGACATGGATTGGCTGTAGTGCATGAAGTTTTTCAGACGCTCCGCTGGCGGCACACTCCGCTCCACGACCAGCACAATGCGTGCCCATTGGCGCTGCCACTCGTTGCGAATCTCAGCTATCTTCTGGTAGGTGTTACCCATCATGGCAATCAACATGTTGACCAGCAATACGCTGACAATTACCATAAACAGGAAGAACAGTATCTTCGCCTCGTACTCATGCTGCGTGGACACCATGGCGCCATAATAATCACCAAAGTTGGTCAGTGACATCAGGAACATGGCCACAATCGATTCCATCGGCGAGGGCATGGGATTCGACTCGGCGTCCTGGTCCTCCGGCGTCGACGGATTGTCAAAGGTCAAGAATATTATGTAAAAGGCCTGCGAGAATCCCATCACAAACACCAAATAGATGGACACGAATCGGAGCAAGTCTCCCATCACCATGCGGTATATCATCACAACGAAGGGACCCACAGTCTTAAAGCCCCTGGAATTGTGTGCAGATTTGAAGTTAATCGAACGTAAGGCTAATTAATCGATTCCACGCACCGACAGAAGAAGAGGAAATATGGAGCTGTGGTCAACATAATCATAACCGTTACATGGTCATCGATTTCGGTGAGACAGGAGACCCTGAGCCAGGGTATGGTCATCATCAAGGCGCAGGAGAACAGAAACATCACACGCGACGGGGCTGTCATCTAGACGATGGAATCGTATAAGGATTAAATATCACATGGAATGGGATTCAATCCGTTCGCCTGTCTCTTTACCAGATTCTCAATGAACATCTTGTAGCCAAGGAATCGCGCCTCCCTCAATGCCACAAGCAGATAGAGAATGGCGCCCACAAAGTTGATGAGCTCCGCAATGATGCGCAGCTTGGCCAAATCCGACTCCAGATTCATCAACGGGCACTGGGCATAGCTCTGCCACCAGGCTGGCAGGGTCTCCACCTCGTTTGGATCATAATATTCCGTGAAGTTCAACCAAAACGTTTCTGTGGGGGATTACAAAAAATTGGATGTCAGTTCAGGGCGGATTCCCCAAGAGAAACGGAGACTGACTATATTCGGTGCTGGAGGTGCCACGCTTGGTGTGTTGACCACTGCTCCCATTGGTGTAGAGGTCATGGTGAGCGCTGCCATTTGTGGCTGTCGATGAGGTGCCATCCTGCTCCTCATCCTCATCCTCCTTGTTCGCTGGCCCCGGACGCAGTATAAAGCTGAAGAGCGATATAAGAAAGTAAAAGGCAAACATGTAGAACTGTTTGTAGAATCGCGATTTGCAGAAGGTGTCCCATTTGGTCTTCAGCAGATCAATGACGACTCCATCCAAGAGCTCCAAGTGCTCCAGTTTGTCTCCAAAAACCACAAAGTTCAGCACCGAATCCTTGTTTATATTGCCCGTTTCCTCGTTGATCGTATCGATCATCAGCAAAGGATATGCCGCACATGTGATGCTACCCAACTGCCAGTAGATCTCACGCTCAATGCTCATCACATGGAAGAACATCTCGACGCGTCCCAACTTAGCGGCCAACGTCAATGGCGTCAGGTTCTGTATGTTGCGCACGTGTATGTTGGTGCCCACCTCATAGGCCACATCGAACATCTCCAGCTTCTCGTAGATGACGAGCATGTGCAGCACAGTGTTTCCATTCGTGTCCTGAAAGTCTGGATCTGCACCGCGGGCCAGCACCAGGCGAAAACACTCTTCCTTTTTAGGATAAACAGGAAGGATATTAAACAAATGATGATCTACTATGATCTTCCTTCAAAGTGAAGTGTGAAGATATTTTTCCAATCCTCTTGGAAGTTACCTGAGAGAGACAAGCTGCGAAACTCAAAGGATACTCGCCCCAGTAGACATATCCATCATAGTTGGTCATGGGCTGAAGTGCCACGTACTCATGATCTGGCGAGTCCGTGCGTGAGGCTTTTGTGTCCTCCGCGGACATAAAGGCGCCGCAACAACTGGCAAACAAAGTGACGTGTTAGTGAAAGGAGCACAAGGACCTGAAGGACGTAACCCACCGTTCCTGGACATCGGCATTGGCATCAAGTAAATATTTGACCATCGCTGGGTCCTCATTGACTATCGCGATGTGGAGCACACTCTCGCCGTAGTACTCGTCGCTCATGTAGATGTCTAGAATTAGCTTTGGATAGAATTTAAGCAGACGCTTGGCTAAGTCCGCGTGTAGTGAAGAAGCGTTAAGCAGGCAGAGATGCAAAATTGTCTCACCGACGGCGCCGCGCATCTGAAACGGAAAAATACTTGATGGGACTCCAAATTTATGAAGCTGTGGATTCCACTTACATTCAGATCCCAGCAGACAAAGCGGTAGGCGGTTGGATTGGATATGTATTCGGCCTCTGATACCTCGGGGCAGTAGTCGTGTATATTGAAGTCATCGTCGGGATTCTCGAGAGCGCGTATTTCGGGTAGCTGCCTGGTCCTTGGTCTGTCGCGATTACGCAGCAGTACGAGCTTCGATATGGGAAAGTAACGACCAGCGCCTTTGTTATATAAAAATGGTTCCACTTTCGTTTTGATCGCATGGTCGATCTCGGCAAACTGTTTGGTTTGGCAGGCTCGTTTCATCATATCCACCAAAAGACCACCGCCCTTGAGATTGACAAACTTATAGAGGGCCTGCGTGGAGACGCCCGCCTGTTTCTTGACGCCACTGGTAACATTACTCTCCGTATTTCCCATATTGTTGCCCTTGAGTTAAACTGATCAGCAGTACGATGATAGAATCACCGTCAATCTACCGACTTTTTATTATTTGTAGCGCGACATTGCAGTTTTTTCACAATCTGTTCTTGAATTACTGTCCTATCTGTTTTTATCCTCCGACTGAGCATCGATTAAACATTCCATTGAATTGAAGCGTTGCCAATGCAACAGCTGAACTTGAGCTCAATTTATTGTTTACAAGCCGTTGCCAGGACAGCAAACTTGTTGCATTTGTTCAACAGGTGTGTTCCCACCTACCCAGCTTCAATTGCAGCTCACTTTTCCATTGGTCATGGTCAAATGAAACCCATCGTCTTTCCTAAGATCTTGGACTTCAGAATTCTTCCAAATCCCGTTTACCGTTATACTCACCACAGCTCGAGCGTCAGATAAATGTGTGTGTTTTCATTAATTTACTTGGACTGACTTTTGTAAACTTTCCATTAACTTCATATTTATATTTATTTTTAAAACTCAATTTCCATCAATTGTTTAAGTTCTTCATTTAATTTTAATTTCAACAAATTGCACAACGAATTTAAATATCTTGTTATTTAGGTAAATGGTCACCCTAAAGAATCGAGGCTGACAAATTTGTATGCTCCAATTGCGTTAACATACGCACATATATTGGAACTCAAAATGCGTTAACATGCGCAAATTTGCGCTATCAGCTTTTAAGCTGTTGGTCAAATATATTTTAAAACCCGATTGAGTTTTGGTGCCCACTAAATTTAATTATTTTTTCTTCATTTATTAATGAGAAAGAACCTAGAACATAATAAAATAGTTGCCGTAATATAAAAACAATGATTTTTATCGGTTTTTATGTAATTGTCTATTGCTTTTAGCCTTTCTTTGTTGATAAGTACCTTCGACAAGTTTTTGGTTTTTATTCATAATTATGAATTTCGAGCTTTAACAAAATGAAAAAAAAAATTATCTATTTATAGATACAATATAAATATGTGTGTGCTTGGCATGTTTATGTGTGGTGGGTGGGTGTCTGTGCATGTGTGTGGGTGTGTGTGTGTGTGTGATGAAAATCGATGCTATTAATTCTAAGCCTAATACAATTGTCAGCAACTTTTTCAATGCGTATAACGCACTTAGGACGAGCTGTGCATTAATATCAAAGGCACCTCGTTGCCATACTTGGAGCAATCCTGACTGAGTAACGTCGTGTCGCTGGCATCTCGTAGCAGAGCAATAGAATTGTTCCGAAGCTCTCTCTGTCGCAGACGACTGTGGCGAATGCCATACGAGAGAAAGATGACCAGACCAATGCTGATCCATATGCCAAAGCGAACCCAAGTCAGAATGTCAAGTTTGATCATCAAATAGATGTTGATCAGTATGGAAATTCCAGGAAGCCATGGCACCAAGGGCACTTTGAAGGACAGCTGAACACCGGAGGTAGGTTGGCGTGAGATTATGAAGAGCATGAGTATCAATGGAATGCCAGAAAGTATCAATAGGATCACATCAAATTGGGTGACATGTTCAAGGTCCTCCTCAAATTTAGTCAGCACTTGAGAGAAGACAAGGCACCAAACCGCTGCAATAAAACCAGTGGATTAAAGTTAGGGATTAAGGATTCATAAAAAAATGATAATCAAACTCACAGAACAAAGTCACAGCGATGGTGACAATGCGAGCCGTCCGTTTGGTGGACACAGTTTGACCGTTGAGATTTAGGAGTTGACGCCACAATGAACAGGGCTGCTCCTGGCTGACGCTTATACGTCCGTGACCAAGAATGCGACTGTCTCGACGGTCATCTATCTCATAGCGAAGCATCAGCACGCAGCTGGCAACCATGGAGTAGGCCAGCAGAGTTCCAATTGACATCATATTGACTAGTTGACTAAGGTTGAAAATGGCCGCCAATATGCCGCAGAGGAGACCAGTTAACATGGTACCTTTAAAGGGCGTCTTGTACTTGTTGCTGATCTCGCCGAGACACTTGAAGAGTAGGCCGTCATGAGACATGGCAAAGACAATGCGTGGCAGGGGAAACATGGCACCCATTAAACTGGCGCAGAGTCCAAACATCGCTCCAATGGTGACCACGTACTCGGCCACATGCCAACCGTAAATGCGAAAGACGTGCGGCAGTGGAGCACTTTCATCCTGGGCGTAATAGGGCAGCATCATGGTCAGTACAGTGGACACACCGAAGTAGGCAAGAAAGATCATGCCCAGGGAAACAATCACTGCAAATGGTATGGACTTCTTGGGGTTCTTAGCCTCTTCACCGGCTGTGGCAATGCAATCGAAGCCAATGAAACCATAAAAGCACACAGCGGCTCCTTTGATGATGCCTGAGACTCCATAGGGCATAAAGCCGCCATCGCCATAGCCCTCGGGAACCTCAGATTTGGGTATCGTCCAGTTGCTGCTGGAAACTGAAAGTAATCAAATTTAAAGTAAGGAATCAAATGAAACGATGTGAGTATCGATAGTTAACTGTAAAAGGACATGTTGATATCGATATCGAGAAATCAATGTTATAAGCATGTAAAGCTAATGTTAACTTAACAGCAGCAAGAATATCACCTTCGAGCAGCCAAACATTAATTGCCGCTTGCGGCAAATTGATTGATTAACTGTTATCTAAAATCGTAATTGATGCTTGCGTGTGGGATATCAACTAGATATAAAGACGATGGGGCGACGAGCATGTGATTCAATGCGTATCAAAAGCAGTGGTAATCCGACTCAAACCGCCCAAGAAAATAAATATGGCAGTCTCAGTTTCTCATGCCGCGGAGATTGGACTTACCTTTGAAGAGTCCTGCAATGATGACAAATAGGACAACGCCCAAGTTGAGCATAGTGAAGACGTTGTTAACTCTGGTGGACTCCTTAGCCCCCGAGGCAATTGCCCAGGAGAACAGGATGGTCACGATAAATGCAAATAGATCCGGATAGGCGCTCAGGCCATGGACATTGATGGGCAGATGCGTGGCCAGAAAGTCCCGCATGGCATAGCCGCACAAAGAGTCCAGATATGTACTCAGCCCTTTGACGACACTGGCCGAGCCTGCGGTATGAAATGAAATCAATAAAATTCAATATTTTGTAACCAGAGCTAACCAATTAATTTCGTCAATTAGTTGGCGGCGCCGCCAATTAAGCTCACCGATGGCGTACTCTAATATGAGATTCCAACCGATCAGGAACGCTATGAATTCCCCGATGGTTACATAGCTGTATATGTAGGCAGATCCCGCCTTGGGCACCCGAGCGCCAAACTCTGCATAGCAGAGACCCGCAAAGATCGAAGCGATGGCGGCTATCAGAAAGCTGATGACCACCGCAGGACCTGCATGACTCTTGGACACCTCACCGGCTAGCACATAAACGCCCACGCCCAGCGTGCTGCCAATGCCCAGGGCCGTCAAATCGAAGGCCGATAGCACCTTGGCCAACTTTGATTCGGTCGAGTCCTCCAAAGGCTTACGGCGTGTGAGCACACGAAACACACTGGCGACACTCCAATTGGGCATTCTGAAATACAAGATATGCAGACGGATTAATTTCGAATGATGAAAGAAATAAAAAACACCTGAGACTCGGGTACTTTCTGCTGAGGTGTACGAAAAGAATCTCGGCGGGTTTCTGGGCTAATTATTGGTATGGGCATGTTAATCGAATCGACATATTAACACGTTCTCCAATTGTGTGTCAAATGTATGTATGTAAACTGCTGGAAAGGGGGTCGCGGTGGGTGGCAAGGGCGACCCGTCTTCGGGTAAGTTGGGTTCGGTTTGATTACGAGCCATGCTTTGGGGTTTGCGGTTTGGGCCTTTATGATCCATGCCCATAAGATGATTAGTGGGCGGGTGTTAATGCGCGGCTGTAGAAAGGTTTTGCTTAGCTTTGTTTTGTTTTGTTTTGATTTGTTTTGTTTTTGTCTCTGTCTCTGTCTGTGGGTAAGCCTTTGGTCGTCTGCCTCGTGAGTCTCTTTAATGCGGAGTCTTGTGATTTTGGGGAAAACATTAAACATGACTAAGCGCTAAACAGATATGGTAATTAATTCCAGGCCGATCAGATCAGATGTAGTGTATTAAGATCAAATTCAATTACAATGTGATGTCAGTGACTTCCATCAATATTGAAAAGGAAGGGAAATAATGAAATGTTGCAGGGACTTTTGGTGGGAATTTCCTTTATATCCAAATCAATATTTTTAAGCTTTGATTAATAAATCAATAATTGATTTTTAAGCAATTTACAGAAAATTCTTAACTTTGCGTAAGCTTTGAAAATAATTTGCCCACTTAAATTACGGTTATATTTACGTTTGGCGGCAATGAGTTAATCAACTGAGCTCCAATTTATTTATTCTCCTTCCTTATATTCCTTATATATCGAATTCCCTTTGTGTTTGCTTTATGGGTGCTTTTTTTTAATTCAAATATCACAACAAACAAGCCATCGTTGGTTCGGCTCCAGTAATAATATCAATGTAGTTATTATTTTAAATGGTTTCGATTTTGATTTAAATTGATTTCGAGAACTTGGAAGTTTTGCGATCAAATTACGTCTGAGCATTTGGCGTGCATGCGAATTCCATTAAATACCACGTCGAGTTCGGACCGAGCCCGGGTCCGGCCGCTACACTGACTTGAGACTTGAGATCGTGGTGAGTATTTTGGCGAGAAGCTTTCCGTTATGAAAAGAGCAGTTTCTCACCACGAGTTTGGGGGATGTGCGTGGGAAGCTACCGATCATTTTCATGGATGTGCCTTGACGTAGATGTCACTAAGAGATTGGGCTGGTAAACACAAGTGACGGCTGCCTAGATGAGGATCGGGTTTTTATTTGTATTTGTATTTAATTAACAAATGATAGACAATTTGACCAACTATCAGGCAGTCCCGAGGTGAATCAGTTTGGCCCATATAAACCTTAAGCTTCAGCAGCGAGTCTTGTCGGATTAACGGTTTATATTAAGCGTAAAGTTAATTTTAATAAGTAAATAAAAATATTTATCGTTCAAAATTCTTATTTATAACTTTTTTTTTTTTTTTGTAGTTATTAAGTGCAGAACAGTACAGCAAAAAAAAATGTCTTTAACAGCACATTGGTTTAAATGTTTAAATGTTTAAAGCGACCAATTGGAAACCTAACCCCATATCATCGTCAAGGACTGGGCTTATTTATAATAAATCTATAAGTAGTTTAGTATTTGAATTCACCATGAGTTCCCTTCGACTATTTTATATTAAATATTTATTATTCAGTTTAAAAAATGATGATCCACTGTCAGAGCCCGGCCAAATGGAACTTAATTCAAAAATTTATTTAGGTTTTCTTGAGAGCATCTATCAGCTGTAAATTGGGTATAAGAGTCTGATTGTCTTTGGACTATTTGGACTGTTTGTTGTCTTTAGTATTATTATTGTTTGGGGTAACCATTTGCATTTCTGCTCTCTATCATTTACACGTCAGGTGGGTGTTAAACGTTGGCTAAAAATAACACCGTTCTTCACTTTAATTTTAGACACTGGAAACACGAGCGACAAAGCATTTAAAACGCCAGAGCGGCAACTTACCCAAAGAACTCAGATAACTCATCCATTTTTGCTATCAATTGCTTATTTTGTTTTGCCTTTTCAATTAATCACATCAAACTAACAGCAAGCATTCAAAAATTAAACATTCTTCCTCGAAATTGCGTAAAAAACTCATGTGCTCACTCTCAGCTGTCGGCGACTCATTCGATTTGGCGCGAGAGAAAAGGTGAGTTGCCAACTGTATGCTAATGGCCATGTGCAGCTGCCTACTGTGGCTCGTCAAAGATACCAACAACAAAAATACCAATTATATCGCTTAGAACAGAATCATTATGGATAAAAATACCAATATCGGTATTTTAGTAGAACACTTGGCGGGCCAAGTTGACAGCCCCGAAAGCGACTTACCAGTTCTCGACAGCTGGCGGCAGATATCAGTTGTATTCACTGAACCGCTTTCAGTCAGATCTAGTTTTATCTTATTATTTATTTATTTATTTTAAGTAACTCAAACATTTCAAATTTATCTGCAATTTTCAGTTTTTGAACGCATGGAAGTAAACTCCAATTTAAAATGCACATTTCAAATATTTATATGTTTTAATTAATTAATTAATTATAATTACAACAGCGAACTTAAATTGCTTCTTAAAAAAAACAATTATTTTAAATTGATATTTAGATTTAGTTGTATCTAATTTTATATCAAATTTAAATTTACCCGCCTTGTGTATTGTACTGATAAGAATAGGGAAATTTTATCTCAAACGTACCACATATATTTCCCTTCAATGCTTTTACGTCGCTGCCTGAAAGTATGCTACAATTTTTTTAGATACTCTCTTTTACTCTTCGGCGTTACAATTATTGTTGTGTTTTGTTTAGCAATAGCAAAAGCCACTAAAATCAACTTTTCAAATAAAGTGAAGTTTCAGTTATTCGGTCGGCTTCGACGACAACAGATCAGAGAGCAACTGTAGCGGAAACATAGATAAATACGTATGTATATGTAGCATATACTGTGAGTGCGAGTCGTAACTTTGTAAACTAAAATCACTCACTCTCAAATCACATAAACATACGGTTTAATGGAAGAGTTCATCTCATTGATTATTTAATTACATACGCGATTAACAACAAAACAAACGCCCGGAGAGATAAGCAATCGAATTTATGTGTTATGCGAATATAAAAAATAATGTGCAGTAATTCTCATTGTTACATGGATAAAATTTGTTGCTTCTATTTACTCTTTTATTTGCCCTCCAAATGAAATCGCAATTGTTTGCATTTTCAATCATAGGGAATCTTCCACGACAAAATTTGCATATAAAGATGGAAAATGTTTAAATTATTATATGTTTTTTTTTTTATTTTATTTCTTATATTGTTTTTAGAAATGCCGCAAAAAAATAGTATTTTATTTTAAAAAAAATTATGTAAGGCAAATACGTGATTAAAATTTGCAAAGTTTAACTAAAAAAAAAAACTTAAGCTGTACTCTTTTATACCCTGTAAAAAACTGTATTATTTACTGAGGGGAGGCCTAAATATTTATTTGATTTAAATTTTATTTTTACATTTAGCTATTTAAATTTCTGAATAATTATATTGAGCCAAGAAAATCTTAAGCCCATTTAATATTTTATATTAAATTACGTGGTATCTTCTAGCCGTTAAGTTCTTTGAAAGTATTCGATAATTTGTTTTTAATTTGCAAATTAATTGAGCAGAAAATTTCAATGCAAAAATTGAATAAATAAAAGTTGACAAGTAAATTTCGAATTAAAGTGTTGCGATCGTGAAATTTCATGGGTTTATTTTTAATGAAAACAAATTAAAGGTATAAAATTCAAATATTTGTATTTGTATAAATGCTGTAGAGTCCGAATTGACAAATTACTTTGATCCTTCTATAATTTTAGACCTTCAAATAATTCTAAGTGGAAAAAACAATATTTACTTTTCACCAATTTATTTAATTAAATTAAAATAAAAAATAAGCAATTATTATTTTATTTAATTTTGGGGTAATATTTAGAGCCTTCAGTAGTTGAAAGGAATTCAGATCTTGAGAGGAATTTAGTTAATGGCGCTTACTACCTTCTAAAAATGTAATTATTGCGAAAACTTTAAACTAATTTATTATTCATTAAGCAAACTTTTTTTAAACTAATTTCTTTTCAGCTGTCAGAGCCGAAGATTCCATTCACACATCGACGATATGGCAATTCCCTGGCGATGCGTCACGTCGGTGTCTATTTTGCTGCTAGCCCTGGGTGGGGCGAGGGGCGACGGGGATGGAAGTGGGAGTGGCAGGCCAAATATCATCATAATCATGGCAGATGATATGGTAATTGATATAAAGATCATCACAACACGGGCGAGATTATTGACATGCTTTCTCTTCTAGGGCTTCGACGACGTCAGCTTTCGGGGCTCGAACCGATTTCTCACACCGAACATCGATGCCCTCGCCTACAGCGGAGTTATCCTGAACAACCTCTACACAGGTTCCATGTGCACGCCCAGCAGGGCGGCTCTGTTGACTGGCAAATATCCTATAAACACTGGTGAGTCGGTAGCTTCCTGGATATCATCTTGAACGGATCATCCTTAAAGCCCATTCATTCCTCATCCTTAAAGGCATGCAGCATTATGTGATCGCCAACTATCAGCCCTGGGGACTGCCCCTGGAAGAGACGACAATGGCCCAGATCTTTCAGCACAACGGATACAAAACGAATCTCCTGGGTAAATGGCATCTGGGAATGTCGCGCCGTAACTTCACGCCCACTGAACGTGGATTCGATCACCACTTGGGTTATCTGGGCGCCTACGTGGATTACTACGATCAATCCTCTTTGCAGGTCGTGAGTGAAATAATCCTCAACTCCTAAAACGAAGTACAAATTTTGCTTTTACAGAAATCGCCGTATGGACGAGGACACGACTTCCGAGATGACTTGAGGGTCTCGCAGGAACACCTGGGTACCTACATGACCGATTTGTTAACCGATGCCGCAGTGAGGCTGATCGAAGGTCATAATTCGAGTAGCCAGCCACTGTTCCTGCTGCTCAGTCACTTGGCGCCGCATGCGGCCAATGCGGATGATCCTTTGCAGGCGCCCGCCGAGGAACTGGCGCAATTCGCGTACATCACCAATGATACTCATCGCTACTATGCAGCGATGGTATCGCGGCTGGACAAGAGCGTGGGGCGTGTGATTGACGCACTGGCGCAGCAGCAAATGCTGCAGCAGAGCATTGTCCTCTTCCTGTCGGACAATGGCGGCGTAACCGAGGGTGAGCACGCCACCAGCTCATCCAACTATCCACTGAGGGGCGTAAGTAGCCGGGTTCCATAACAATGAATTCCTCTTCATCTTCATCTCCTCTGCCATCGTCTCCACCAGCAAAAGAACTCGCCCTGGGAAGGTGGCGTTCGCTCGTCGGCCGCCATTTGGAGCAAGGAGTTCGAGCGGCTTGGAACCGTGTGGAAGCAGCGCTTTTACATCGGGGACCTGCTGCCAACTCTGGCGGCGGCGGCGGATATAACACTCAACCCCTCGTTGGACCTGGACGGTATCAATCTCTGGTCGGCCCTCAAGTACGGCTATCAGTCGGTGGAGCGAGAGATTGTCCACAACATTGACAACCTGGTACCCTACACCGCCTACATGCGGGGCAAGTGGAAGATTGTGAATGGCACTACCAGCGGGGGTCAATACGATGGTTGGTTGGGTGTCCGTCAATCCAATGAGACCGATCCTCGGTCCGCGCACTACGAGCAGCTGATACGCAACACAAGTGTCTGGCAGCACCTGCAGCATCTACGTGCAGGCTCACCGGAGGTGAACATCACTGACCTACGGCAACAGGCAACCTTGGAGTGTCCAATGCCACCGGCTACGGCAAAGCCATGTCAGCCATTGCTTTCCCCCTGCCTCTTCGATATCGACGAGGATCCCTGCGAGCAGAATAACCTCTTCGAGGAGCACCGAAATGAGAGCCTAGTCATTAATCTGCTGGAACGCATCAAGCTCTTCGACAAGCAGGCGCGTCCGCCTGGCAACAAGCCGGAAGATCCCAGATGTGACCCTCGTCTCCACAACAACCAGTGGACCTGGTGGGAGGATGAAAGAAGCAAGGGGTCAACTGTACCGCCAAATCTTCTCACCTTTCTTCTTGTCATTCCTTTAAGTCTCCTGCTGGTCAACAGAAGATGCCAAGTGTAACGGTAAATCGTGATAACTCCACTCGCTCGACTACATTTCCAAAAGGACATATAAAAGTGTCGTATCTTAAATTATCCCTAACATCAATTAATTATTAATAACAATTTTTTATTTAAAAATTAACGATTGTTTATTTGTTGTCTCTGTCTCCCCTTCTCCTTCTCTCTGTCACTGTTTCGCTTTGTGTCTCTGTCTCTGTTTCTCTGACTCTTTGACTCTCTGACTCTCTGACTCTCTCTGTCTCTCTGATTTTCTGACTCTCTGACTCTCTGACTCTCTGACTCTCTGACTCTCTGACTCTTTGACTCTCTCTGTCTCTCTCTGTCTCTCTGTCTCTCTGTCTCTCTGTCTCTCTGTCTCTCTGTCTCTCTGTCTCTCTGTCTCTCTGTCTCTCTGTCTCTCTGTCTCTCTGTCTCTCTGACTCTCTCACTCTCTCACTCTCTGACTCTCTAACTCTTTGACTCTCTCTGTCTCTCTCTGTCTCTCTGTCTCTCTGTCTCTCTGTCTCTCTGTCTCTCTGTCTCTCTGACTCTCTCACTTTCTCACTCTCTGACTCTCTGACTCTCTGACTCTTTGACTCTCTGACTCTCTGACTCTCTGACCCTTTGACTCTCTGACCCTCTGACTCTCTCTGTCTCTCTGTCTCTCTGATTTTCTGACTCTCTGACTCTCTGACTCTCTGACTCTCTGACTCTCTGACTCTCTGACTCTCTGACTCTCTGACTCTCTCTGTCTCTCTCTGTCTCTCTGTCTCTCTGTCTCTCTGTCTCTCTGTCTCTCTGACTCTCTCACTCTCTCACTCTCTCACTCTCTGACTCTCTGACTCTCTCTGTCTCTCTCTGTCTCTCTGTCTCTCTGTCTATCTGAGTCTCTCACTCTCTCACTCTCTGACTCTCTCACTCTCTGACTCTCTGACTCTCTGACTCTCTGACTCTCTGACTCTCTGACTCTCTGACCCTTTGACTCTCCGACTCTCCGACTCTCTGACTCTCTCTGTCTCTCTGTCTCTCTGTCTCTCTGATTTTCTGACTCTCTGACTCTTTGACTCTTTGACTCTCTCTGTCTCTCTGTGTCTCTCTGTCTCTCTGTCTCTCTGACTCTCTCACTCTCTCACTCTCTGACTCTCTGACTGTCTCTGTCTCTCTCTGTCTCTCTGTCTCTCTGTCTCTCTGTCTCTCTGTCTCTCTGTCTCTCTGTCTCTCTGAGTCTCTCACTCTCTGACTCTCTGACTCTCTGACTCTCTGACTCTCTGACTCTCTCACTCTCTGACTCTCTGACTCTCTGACTCTCTGACTCTCTGACTCTCTGACTCTCTGACTCTCTGACTCTCTGACTCTCTCTGTCTCTCTCTGTCTCTCTGTCTCTCTGTCTCTCTGACTCTCTCACTCTCTCACTCTCTGACTCTCTGACTCTCTGACTCTCTGACTCTCTGACTCTCTCACTCTCTGACTCTCTGACTCTCTGACTCTCTGACTCTCTGACTCTCTGACTCTCTCTGTCTCTCTCTGTCTCTCTGTCTCTCTGTCTCTCTGACTCTCTCACTCTCTCACTCTCTGACTCTCTGACTCTCTGACTCTCTGACTCTCTGACTCTCTCTGTCTCTCTGTCTCTCTGATTTTCTGACTCTCTGACTCTCTGTCTCTCTGTCTCTCTGTCTCTCTGTCTCTATGCTTATTTGCTTCTCTGTCTCTCTAATTCTATGTCCCTCCGTCCCTCTTTTTCTATATTTCTCTGTCTCCATATTTCTCTGTCTCTATATTTATCTTTCTCTATATTTCTCTGTCTACCTGTTTCTATGTTTATTTGATTCTTAGTTTCCCTGCTTCTCTGTTTCTCTGTCTCTTCTTCTTCTGTCTCTTTGTCTCTATATATATCTGTCTCTCTATCTCTTTTTCTCCCTTCCCCTCCCTCTCTCTCGCTCTCTCTTTCTCTCTCTTTCTCTCTCTTTCTCTCTCTCTCTCTCTCTCTCTCTCCCTTCTCCTCCCTCTCTCTCTCTCTCTCTCTCTCTCTCTCTCTCTCTCTCTCTCTTTCTTTCTCTCTCTCTCGCTCTTTCTATTTTTTTTGGGGATCCCCTTAACAGAGTCCTTATCTTGCCGAACAAACCTTCTAATTTGGCTATTAACCACTTAGCCTCCAATCGGATCTTTAAGTCTTATCAAAAACTAATCAATATATTTAATCACTTTATTGATTATCAAAAAGCGCCGATTCATAGTGAATCATTTCATAGAACTTCCTCAAATCAGATCCCAGGTAATAAAAATAGATTTTTAATTTAGACTTAATTAAATATTTCTTTTATTTTAGGGTAACCTATGATATTCTTAGATTAAAAATGATCTCTATACAAGAAATGTAATTATCCTTGCTTTGTATCCTTTTTATTCACATTCTCAAAATTCATTAATAAAAGGTTTCGTTACTCTTGGGATAGACAGTCAGGACTTCGTACTTGGTCAACTTGGTCATGAAAAATTCCTCGTGTTGGATGAGACAGGCCTTCCTGGAGAGGAGCAGAGTTCCGACAAGGATGCCTCCATTGGTCTTTGCGCGGCAGATGAATACCCGCTCGTTCCAGGAGGAAGTTCCCACGGGAAGAGCATTCAACTCCAAGAAACCATCATAGCTGCGAATCCAATCGTAGTGGAAATCAGGATTTACGGTCAGCAACTCGTAGTTAACAACCTTGCCGCTGAAGGTATCCATGTTGTAGTATCCGGTGCCTGTCTCCGCGATCACACGGACAGGCACAACGCTGCCGCTCACAATGGTGCGACCCACGTAGATGTTGTAACCGTCGATATCGGAGCCACCAATGAGTACATCAGTTGGCAGAGGGAACGACAAGTTGCCGGTCACCCATCGCTGGGTAGTGTCTGTGGAAGGATCAGAAGGTGAGTCTGAAAATTAAAACCCAAAGAGCACCCAAAATCCCTTACCATAGGTGGAAGGCACGCCATAGACGGCGGCGCACAGACCCACGAGCAACAGGAAGGCAGCTTTGTACATCTTGGGGAGTTCTTGAAAGTACTGATAACTTGGACTTGGTGCCAACCGCTTTTATAGTTGGGCTTATCACAGCGGCGACGGCTTGATAAGAACCTTGATAGTGGCTTTCCGATGACCGAAAGTACTTTTGATAGCTTGATATGTGGCTATTTTCGAGGAATAAGACGTCTGTGATTAGCAATGGGTGATTTTTTTTTTACCTAACTGCCCATAAATATCTGTAAGGTAGGGTGAGAGTAATGCGAAGTTCTTTTCATTTATTTTCACAACTTCAAGAAAAATCCAAAAATCACAAAAATCAACAATTTCAATTCCTTTGGAAATATTGACAAGCAGCAGAAAAATAAGGGACATAAATTAATTTAGGATAACTAGGATATTATGGGGCTATGATTAAAGTTAACTAATATTTAATTTAAATTAATTTATATATATTTGTTAATTAATTTTTATTTTTTTTAAGCTTTATATAAAAACTTATAGTTGAATATATATTTTAGTTATACAAAGATCCTCCCCCTGATTATATTAATTCCAGGAGTACAATATCGGATTTGAGTTGCAGTTAGGGCCAAGTTTCCATTTATTTAATTAAATCATATTAAATATAATATAATTTATTTATTTATGTTTTTTAACTTAAAATATTTAATTAGTAGTTAAGTTCATGCACAGTTAAATTAATAATTAATTATAATTATGGATAATTAAATTCATTTTAAATACATAACTATTAAATACGCGAATAATTAAATTCATATATAAAATGAAAACAAATAAATAAATTCATTAATAATTTAAGTCATAATTAAACTCACAAAAATTCAATTCATAGATAATTAAATTCTTGAATAATTAAATTTATGAATAAATAAGCTCAAAATATTAAACTCATAAATATTTAAAGTCTTAAATAATTGCTTAAATAATTCAATTCATAAATAATTTAATTCATAAATTAATATAAAAAAATATATGTATATATATATGTATATATACAATATATAGTGAAATTTATAAACATCAAAAAAATTCATAAATAATCAAAATCATAAATAAATTTATAAATTATTGAATATATTTTTAGTTTTATTAAAGTCACGAAAAAATTAATAAATAATGATATTTATGAATAGTGAAATTAGTAAATAATAAAATTCGTATATAATTTAAGCCATAATTAAATTAAAAAATAATTGAATTTATGAGTTAATAAATTCCTTGTATTTAATTTAAAGTCATAGGTAATTTGATATGCAATTTAATTTATTAATAATTAAACTGATAAATAATCGAAATCTTAAATAAATTTATTAGTAGTTAGATCTATAAATAATAGTTAGATCTAAAAATAATGAAATTCAAGAATAGTGAAATTCGTAAATAATAAGATCCAAGAATGAAGAATGTGAAGTGTCCTGCAGAAATACACGGAATTCAAAGGCACGTGAAGCCTTTCCAGGTAACTGTAAGTGAAGTAATTCCAATTTACATAAGAAAGGAAATCTCGAGTGGGCGGGCGTCAAGATAACGTGAAGTCCCCCTTCAAATTTATTGATATTGTTTACAGTTTTATTGATACCCTGAACCCTGTGCTCTGCGTGTGGAACTAAGTTCGTCACAATCTATTTTAAGTATACCGATTATCAGCACGTTCCGTCCGATTACTAATACTAAGTAGACTATATCGGGTTAGTGGCTACCTGTCAGCTCGGGGAACACTGAAAGCCTCCCATAAAGCACAACGTCATTGTTTCTATTTTCAAGTCATTTTATTGTCCTGCGATTTATGTGGATCAGCGTATTTCCCATGTAGATTAGGAACTTACTTCCTGATCGTATATATATATATATATATATATATATAATATTTGCGTTTAATATATATATTATATATAAACTATAAGGTATATCAAGGAAACACTTGGCGTGGCATTCAGAGAAGATGATTTTGTTGGGTTAACGCTTAAAGGATATCCATTATAAAAGTTATCTAAATGAGGATAAATTCTAAATCTATTAAACAAATTATGTTTTGAAAATTTGAGGCTATGTTTTTATATTTAATTTATTTATTTAAAAGTAAGTATTTAAAAGTAGTTCATAGGTTAACTATAATAATGGGTTAAATACAGAGCATAAGATTTTTTAATTAATTAATTTATTAATAATTAATTTTTAATTAATTAATAATTAATAATTTAAGTATTCTATATAATATTTATAGTTTTTAGATATATTCATATTTATTTATTTATTTATTTTTTTAATTATTTTAATTTAAGTAATCAACTTAAATTTATTTTTTATTCAATTCTAATAAAATTTTATTCCTGTTAAGTGATTATTGGATTCCTTTTATAGAGCAAAAACCCTTCTAAAAAACATTCCTGGAAGATCTTCCAATCTGAGTCTTTATTTTTATGTATATGGATAAGAAATATACATTAATTAAGCATTTTATTAGGAAAGGAGTTCCATCTATTATATTTATTTAGAAGAGTCAAAGTCCTTTGGATATATCAGTAGTGTACAGGATGTTAGTTAATATATTTTAAAATTTGTGGGATGATTAGTTCGTGTTTTATTATTTAAATATATAATTTTGTAAATATTTATTTTAAATATTTAAATATTTTAAATATTTTTTAAGGACAAAGAGACAAGCTGAAAATTTCGTAATCAAAATTCTTCCTGAGAAAGGATATACTTGTACTATGCACTTTAGATATTGTTTTTTATTTTTATAGATCTCTATAAACGTTCGATTTAATGCGTACTTATAAATAATATTATTTAAATTTAACAACTGTCAAAATTATCCAAAGCTTAGTATCCATCCACTTAGGGATTGGTAGATCAGTATTCAAGTCATAAAAAGGATAAACATTGGCAATTTGATATTCAATTTTTATTTCTCAATCTCATTTATTTAATTTTGCTGATCTTCGAAGGGCTCGAATTTGGCGATCTTCTTGTGCCTGACGAGAGTCTCGTACTTGGCGAACTGGCGGAGTGGCAGATTCTCGTAGCGGATGATGCACACGCGCTGGGTCAGATACAGGGTGCCCATTAGGAGAGCGCCATCAGTCCTGGCGCGGCACAGGTAGACGCGCTCGTTGGTGGCGCTGGTGCCCACAGACACTGCGTTCTTCTCCCTGTAGCCGTCGAAGCTGCGGATCCAGTTGTAGCTCATGGTTCCATTGGCAACCAGCAACTCGTAGGAGGCCGCCGTGTTGGCCAGGGTATCGGTGTTGTAGCTGGCAGTAGCAGTCTCGGCCACAATACGTGCTGGCAGGATGGAGCTGCTGTAGACAACGCGACCAATGAAGTTGTCATAGCCATGGGTGTCGTAGCCGCCAACGATGGCGTTATCCGGGAAGTTCTTCGACTTGTCCGACACTACCCAGGTGTCCAGGGTGTCGTACACACCACCGTGGATGGCGCCCAGCAGTTGTGCCAGGACGAGCACCACAATCGTTGCTTGCTTCGGGGAATACATGATTACTGATTGCTTCTTGGTCAGACTCTGGTCGACACACTTCCTATGGCTTTCTTATATACGCGCCCAGCCGCTGGTAGTTGGACGAGGGAATCACTTCTGATAAGAGCTGTAAACCCTTAGGCTCTCCCACAGGCTAGTTTCGTGGGTTAAATATTGATTAGATACGCCAATTTAGGTATTAGTTCTCGATTTCAATTTCGATTTCGATTCCCACTTCGTAGTGCCTCTCGTAGGACTGACTGGTCATAACTTTCACGCGAATGCCAATCACTTCGAGGAGCTGATAAGTCGTTGAGCCCATCGTATTTTAATTTTGGAGTATTGTCTGCCGAGTAGGAAAATTTATTTAAAGTCTTAAAGCCTCAAACTGAACAACAACATTTTACTATCATTTTTAACTAGAAATATTTTTGAAATATTAATATATTTAGTTATTTTATTTACACTTTTATTATTATTACTGTCATTATTGTTATTACTGTTATTATTTTTATTATTGTTATAATTTTATCTTCATTATTTTATTAATATTTTTTTTATAACTTAATTATTGTTATTTAATATTATTTTTTTTAATTTATGTCTATTTTAGTTTTATTATTATTATTGCAATAATTTAATTATTTTTATTTATTTAATTTGTTTATTTATTTAATTTATTTAAGACTTAAAATTATAAATATCAATTTTATCATCATATTTAACATAAAATGTTTTTAGGTATTTTATTCACACTTTTATTATTATTATTCATATTATTATTATTTTATTATTGTTATTTTTGTTATTTTTTTATTAATATTATTTTTATAATTTTATATTGTTTTTTAATAATTTTTTTCAGCTTTTATCTTTTTTAGTTTTATTATTATTTAATTGCTATTATTATTATAATTTTATTATTTTTATGTATTTACTTTGATAAATTATTTAAAGTATTTAAGCCTCAAAATTAAAAATAACAATTTTATTGTCATATTTAACTTTAAATATATTATTAAGTATTTAATTCACACTGTTAATTTTATTATTATTCATATTATCATTATTTTATTATTATTTTGTTAATTGTTGTATTTGTAATTGTTGTTATTTTATCATGGTTATTTTATTGATATTATTTTCATAATTTTATTATTGGTATTTAATATTATTTTTTAATTTATATCTATATTAGTTTGATTATTATTCAATTGATATTTTTATTATAATTTTATTACTACTATTTATTTACTTTGTAAATTATCAAATATTATTTATTTAATATTAATATTAATATTTATTTTATTTATATTATGTCAATATTATTTATTTTATTTTATTACAGTATTATGTAATCTATTTGCTGTTTGTAAATAATATTAATTGTTATTTTTATTTGTTGTGTATTTATTAGATCGTCTTTATTTATGATTATATTTATTTATGTATTAAATATTTAAACTATATAGGCATATTTAAGCAATAAGTTGAAATACCAATGGCTTTAAAGTGAAAAATCTAATCTACGAAATATGAGTGGTTGGGGGTATGGCCGAGACATTGTGAGAATCATTTTCTAATCTTAGCCAAGTTAGGACTGTAAACGGAGAGTTGTTTGGCAATAACTGAACCCAAACTAAAAATCGGTCGGCTAATCGAATCAAAAAGTTTACTTACCCTGACCAATGACAACAATATGGTAGTTACTAGGGAGAGAAATACTAGTATAAAGACTAATCTCTGAACTTTGACCCATGGTGTGTTCAGCGGAAACTGAAACTGAATAATGCGAAACCGAAAAGAGTCAAACTCAGCGTTTCACGGCCCTGAAAAGTGATTGAAGTTAAAAAATATACAATTTAAATTTCAAATATCGATAATACCCAGAAGTATTGATTGCAGCTCTTGAAATATTGTTTGACAATCGTTTTTCGTTTTGAGAATTGTTTGGGTTCCGTTGAAGGAATTCTTATCGATCGAGTACACTTTTAATTTCTATTAACCAATAGCCACTTGAGCTTTAATTAGTTCTATAAGTATTTTCAACAACTAATCAATATATCATGATCACTTTATTGGCTATCGATAATCAATTTTTTATTGTTTAATTCCTTAATAAAACATTGTTTATTTTTATTGAAGGAGCCCCATAAATCGCAATAAACTCGTCACATGTTTTTCCTGCTGTGTGGAACTTCCGAATAACTGAATCGGAAGTAGGATATCCTTTTTGAGATACTCCTTCAAAGGCATCCTTTTATAAGTATAGTTTTGTTTTGCTATATTTAATACAACTTATTCATATCCTTCTGTTTTTTGTTGTAGGCAATTAAAGGAATCCTTTCCCTCTACTGAATAGGATCAATGTGCAAGTATGAATGTTTTTTCTTAATGCTTTATTTCGAAAACCCAAGTTTAATATTCTTTGAAATTATTTTTAAGGTTAAAAGTAATCATCAGTTTTTGGGTGAGCAACCAAAACTTCGTATGCTGTGAACTTGTTGAGGTAGAAGTCATCGTGCTGGACGAGGCAGGCTTTCCTTGAGAGGAACAGGGTTCCAACCAGGATACCGCCGCCGTATTTAGCGCGGCAGATGAATACCCGTTCGTTCCAGCCGGATGTTCCAACGGTCACTGCATCAATTTCCAGGAATCCATCAAAGCTGCGTACCCACTCGTAATGGTACTCCGAGGTGGCGTTCAAGATCTGATAGTTTAAAGCCCTGCCGCTGGCAATATCCGAGTTGTAGTATCCGGATCCTGTCTCAGCGATCACACGGACGGGCACAATGGTTCCACTGACATTGGTGCGTCCCACATAGATGGTGTAACCATAAGGATCGGAGCCGCCAACTAGAGCACCTCTTGGCAGGGGGATCGACAAGTTTCCAGCCACCCATTCATGGGTATTATCTATGGACAAATGGACGATTAGTATGGACATCTATCCAAGGAGCACACCAAAACACTTACCATAGGTGGATGGCACGCCGTGAACGACGGCGAAGAGACCCACGAGCAAAAGGAAGGCAGCTTTGTACATCTTGAGGAGTTCTTGAAAGTACTGATAGCTTGGACTTGGGGCCAACCGCTTTTATAGTTTGATTCAATTAATCGCACTTTTGTTGGATTGATAAGAACTTTGATAGAGGCTTTCCAACGTCCGACTGTATGTCCACATTGACATGTGGCACTTTTCTAAGAACGGGGCTTCTGTGATTAGCAATTGGTACTTTTTGCCAATTGTCAATAAACAAATTTTTGGGTAAGCACATTTTATTTTTGGTCTTAACCAACAATATCTATTCATACCACAACTTAGAGTAGATTATTTATATGTACAATTTAAGGCACATGCTTAGACTTGTCGTCCACAGAAGGTCGACAAAATATTGCTTGTTTCTTCCGACATTTTAATACTCGAAAGGGTTAAGAGTGAAGGACGCAGTATCTTAACTTTATCACAATAAATTGTAAAAGAAATCGTAGTTAGTAAAAGTTGTTAAAAATAGTTTTCTTATTATTATAAATGATAAACAATATTTTTGTATGTAACAAATCAATTATAAAATTATACTTAAATTATTCTTCAATTGACATCAATAATAATTTAATTTTATTTACAGTGACATCTGCGGCGCATCCATTTTGTGGATAGTCTGTATAAAGGAAAGGACAGGACATGTGAGGGGCGGTGCATCCCCTTTGTGCATAGTCTGTATAAAGGAAAGGACAGGACAGGTGGGAGGATGCCTTCCCTTAACTGAACAGCGTGAATCTTCGCTTACATTTAACGATTCTCAAAAGCGGATGGAGGCATCAAATAAAAGGAGATCGAAAAATGTTAATTTAAACAATAATTTAGTATTAACTTCCATGGAAGCAGGCAGGATAACATAGAAAGCCCCATGTACACGAAGAAGAGCAGCAGACTAGTCGATAGGACTCGTTCCTCGATCCTGGCTAACATATAGTTGTTTCAAAGGAACTACCTTCTTATCATGGCATCAAATAATAATGCAAAGGAAACACACAGCACTTTAAGGCGATCCCTCAGCTCATTTCAGCATATCCTGTAATATCTAAGGATTATATCTCACCGGCAGCAATGGAGATTATTGGATTATATTCCTTTTTTCATTATGCGATGTTTGGCAGTTCATTATTTATAATAATATTCATATTAAAGTAGATTAAGTTGATTAGAAGTGAATTTTTTACTTTAATATAAGGATAATTTAAACTCCTTTTTTCCCTACGTTAAATACATCCTAAAATATTTATTTCAATTTATATAAGAAGAAAATTAATCATATTATTTAATTGTAAAAAGAAAATTTCAAAAAAACAAATAAATCTCTAAGAAAAACACACACAAAAAGTGCATTTATTTCATATATTCCAGCAGCTAAGCCGATGGATTTGCCCCGCAAAATTCGTTCACTAAAAGTAGGCAACACTTTTTTCACTGGCACCCAACTGCGGATTCTGTTCGCCTGGTACCTCAATCTGGAAAACAGCCAATTTGTGAGGCAAAAATAAAAGTTGAAGTTGAAGAAGAAGAAGCAGCTTAGTACTAGAGCTGCCCGCTTTGATATTTTAGTTGTTTTGGGTGTTTTCTTGATATTAAAAATTTTATATTTTTGCATAATATAATTTAATAAAAAAAATTGATACTGCTAAAGCATAGTGTATATTTTATTTATTTATATATTTTAATACTATTATTACTCTTTTTGGTATTTAATAATTAATAATAGCAAACAAGTTTGTTTCAAATTTGTAGATTTATTTATCAAATTTACTTATATTAATTAAGCTTAATTTAAGGAATTTAATTATATTTATTATTTTATTTGTATTATTTATTTTATTTATTATTAAGATTTAAATATTTTAAAGCTAGAATTATCCTCCTTGGATCCTTTTTTTTTATTCTAAACAATCGTCTCCCATGAGCGCTCTTGGTTTAGCACTTGGCTACTGCTTCTTCCTTCGCTAAAATAAAAGCGGACTTAAGAAATTAAATTATTTTTATTATTTTATTTGTATTATTTATTTTATTTATTTTTGAGATTCAACTATTTTAAAACTAGAATTATCCTCCTTGGATCCTTTTTTTTATTCTAAACAATCGTGTCCCATGAGCGCTCTTGGTTTAGAACTTGGCTGCTGCTTCTTCTTCCATCGCAAAAATTAAAGTGGCCCCTTAAATTGGCCGCTCCACGAGTTGGGGTGCCAGGCGAATAGAATCGGCAGATGGTTGTTGTTTATGCTTTGCCATAAATAGTGCATCTATTGTTATCTCCCTTTAACCTTAAGGCTAAGCACTAGCCGTGCTACTTTCAACCATAAAGCTTCTAATTGGTTGAGATCGCTGAGAGCAGAGAGACTGCGATAAGCTTCGTTCACAAGTTCCGTTATATGAGATTTATTTATTTTCGTGTTGCAGACTTACAAACACACTTTCTTAGCGGGCGTATCTGAAGATGGAGTTTAATTATTTAAATAAATCAATAAATTATCAAACAATTAATATTTGAGTCACATACATATATATTTTAAATATGTATTATCATTACTCCGTAGCATCAAATAACAAAATGAATTTGTACGAGAACTGATCAACAAATCGAGTGATATTTTTATACCCTAACCTTTTTATTTTGCTTGTAACATAGTAGTTGTCTCTTTCTAACCTTTGTGTGAGGTTGTTCTGCTGCCGATGCTGTTGGCCTACTAGCTATATTTGAGCGAAGCTGTGTTTTGGCATAAAAAAAAAAAAATTGCAGTGGAAGAAGAAGAATTCAATAAGAAAAGAAATGGACGCTTGTGTCTGCTTGGTGTTTCCGGGCTTTAATGCAATTAATTAACTTATTAATTAATAAAATGCTAAAGAGCTTTATTATTATAATTTTTTTAAATAATTTAATGCTTTTGCTTAATTTATCTTAATTATTTTCTTGATATTCCCTTCTTCTACTTCTTTTACCTCTAATCAAAATACCTACTTTTGTTTCAAGGTGTTAACTTGTTTGTTGCTATCATTGAATACAATTAAAGCTTAAATACAATTACAATAAACCAAAACCAACAATATGGAAGGGACAGGAAATAACTTATTTTGCCTGAAAAAAAGATGGCTTATAAAAACAATATAAAAATCCTACAAAAATCAAACTTTTTTCATATGAATTGTTTCTCGTATTTAATTGTATAAGTTTTAACTATATTATATTTATTTATTATTATATTTAATTATTATTATATTTAATATTTAAATTATTTTGGTATTCCCATGAGTGCCTTAGTTATAGTGGAATGAGAGGCCTCATTATCCTTTATTAATTTCTTATTTGAAGTATAGTATTCTGTATTTTTCATTAATTTATATATTTTTTATTTAATTTTATGAAAATATATTCATATTATTTATTATAACATAACTGCCAACTAAAATTACTTTAATACTATATTAAGTTTATCTTAATTAACAATGGAGTTGGTCAATAAATAAGAAGGATTATATGAACCTATGTAGTGAGCAAATGAACTTTGACAATTTATTTATTATTGTCACCTGAAGATTTCTCCCGGTATAATTAATGTTTTAATTTAACTTAAGTTCTTCAAAATGTTAAAGTGACCGCTACAAAATAAGAGAAGAAGCAAAGACATTTATTGTTTCTTATGTTTGTTAATAAATAAATTAAGGTTCGTTTTATTCAAGTATAACAATTGTTTTAAGTGCTCCTACGCCTAATGTTACCAGAAATATGTAAATAAAACACTACTATCAATAGGTAAGTAATAATATATTTAGTTAATTTAGATTTAAATGCTGCATCCTCATAACAAAACATTCTTAAAAGTTAACAAAATATAACTAAATTGCCAAACCGAACCATTGGCATTTTCGTCCAGTTCTAGTTAAATTCTTCTTCTTCAATTAAAATTTATTTCATTCGCTGCAAAATTTGTATGAAATTTAGACAGCCCTCCGATTCCCCCTACTAGGCCAACAGAACAATTCACAGAGCTGGCAGCATTCTGTTTATTTAACAGATCGGCCATCATTAATTTGGAGCATCATAAATAGAAAGTATAGTTGTCTCCCTCTAACTTCAAGGCCCAGTGCAGTAGCCGTGCTGCTTTCTTTGAATCAGTTTATCATCATTGGCTGGGATCGTTGAGAGCAAAGAGAGTCATTTGCAACTTACCGTTACTTGATTTTATCTTTTGTTTTGTTGCTAACCTGCAAATACTCTTAGTTCACAAGCCCGTACGAAGTCGGTGAAAAATGAGAAGAGATATTCTAAAATAAGAAAGATATGAAGAAATATTTAAATAAATAAATAAATAAATGACAAATATATAATTATGAAATTAAAACTAATTACTAAGAATAACGAGAAATAAAATCTCGTGTATGTTTGAGTTACGCTGAAGAGTTAATTGATATTTTATACCCTAACACATTTTTACCTTTGCTTCCATTTTGAAAGTCGTTCAGTTGTCTTCCTCTAACCCCTATGCATTTATATCTGGCCTAGCATATTGAAAGTAATTTTTGTATCTGCGTTTATAAAAGAAATTATCCTAATAATATATATTTAAATAAGGACTTTGGCCGTCATCTAACACAAGGACAAAAATAAGTTTAATTTGTGCCTTTGTTCAAATAACAAATTCACTTCGAAGCAAATTAATTCAGTTTTATATGGAAATTATTATGAAGCGACATAAATAATGAAATCAATAGATGTAATAAATGTAAATGATGTAAATTAAATTAAACAGAACTTGAATAATAATTATTTGCATTTATATTTATTTATTACATTCATTAAATAAGCGTTAAGATTGTATCACGCATTAAGCTCGTGGATGGGAGGGCCAGAATGTAACTGTTGGTCAAGTGCCTTGTTCAAGACCCAAGGCTTAATTAGCTAAGAAGTCCAAGAGGAAATAGTTGTTATGTTCCCAAGTCCTTCATGGGAATATATATTTTCTAGTTCCTAAGAACTGGAAGTTGAAGAGTGAAGAAATTGTTGACCAACACTCAACAAACAAAATGTTTTGATTGCATGAAATTCTGAAATTCAGTAAATAAACAAACAGACAACTTGATTCCTGGGATATATGTATATGAAATAACTAATATCTGAGATCTTGAATCGCTCCTTTCAATGTAAACTTAATCTTTTAATTGTTTTCCAGAAAACCGTTGATAGCCCTTATCATTTCAGGTGCCCCGAACTTAATTCGTCACAATCTATTTAAAGTGTATCAATTATCGGAACATTTCTTCAAATTGGTAGTACCTGAAGGCAACATAGGAAGGTGGTTACCTCACAGCCGGGGGAATACTGAGACCCAACCATAAATCACAAGCTCTTTTATTATTTTACTAGTCATCCGCCGGTAATGAGTCTTATAAAGATTAAAGTGTTCCCAATGAAGTCAACTCAGATTAAGGACTAGCTTCCTCTTCAGATAAAAAGGTCTCTTTTGAGGTTCGGGCACGTAAACAAATTAAATAACATTTAATTTATAAAAAATTATATATATCAAAATGATGTTAAATTTATAATCTTTTAATTTTATTAATTAGTTATCTCATCATCAACATTGCGTATTCCTAGGCAGAGGGAAAGGTGTGAGGGGATTCCAGGCTCGCAGCTCGCAATCCTTGGCACTTGTCCGATTCCGAACTTTATATTTTATCCTAAGATACCTAAATAAAAGATCCTTAAATAAATCTTTAAAATGACTAAGAATTTCTGATGAATGTCCTTTAGATGCTGTGCAGTGTCCTTTTATTATTATTTACATTTTGTTATTTCTTCATAATTTAAGTTATAATAAAATAAATCAAAATTAATTAAAATTAATTGTTTATAACAAAATATATCCTCATGTAACCCAAGCCTTTCAAATGAAATTATTAAAAAAAAAACGAATTGATTAATATCCTTTCTAAGTCCCTTGACTTAAATTAAACTTTTCCTTTCACAGAGTAAAAAAAAAAAGTAAAATCATAGCTCACACTTTTTATGCTCGAAATAAATTAGTTCAACTTTAGATCAGATGTATATTTGTTTATATATTTAAGAAGGATTTATAAATAAATTGGACACAGTGATAAATAAATTAGGCAAACACATGAAATGATTTAATTCGTTGTGATATATTTTCCAAGCTCAAGAATCTTCTTCTTCTCAGTATTCTTTAATTTAGCTGAACTTCGAAGGGCTCGAATTTGGCGATCTTCTTGTGCCTGACGAGGGTCTCGTACTTGGCGAACTGGCGGAGTGGCAGATTCTCGTAGCGGATGATGCACACGCGTTGGGTCAGATACAGGGTGCCCATTAGCAGAGCGCCATCAGTCCTGGCGCGGCACAGGTAGACGCGCTCGTTGGTGGCACTGGTGCCCACAGACACTGCGTTCTTCTCCCTGTAGCCGTCGAAGCTGCGGATCCATTCGTAGCTCATGGTACCATTAGCAACCAACAGTTCGTATGAGGTCGCCCTGTTGGCCAAGGTATCGGTGTTGAATGTGGCAGTAGCAGTCTCGGCCACAACACGCGCTGGCAGGACGGAGCTGCTGTACATAACGCGACCAATGAAGGTGTCATAGCCCTGGGTGTCGTAGCCGCCAACGATGGCGTTTTCCGGGAAGTTCTTCGATTTGTCCGACACTACCCAGGTGTCCAGGGTGTCGTACACACCACCGTGGATGGCGCCCAGCAGTTGTGCCAGGACGAGCACCACAATCGTTGCTTGCTTCGGGGAATACATGATTACTGATTGCTTCTTGGTCAGACTCTGGTCGACACACTTCCTATGGCTTTCTTATATACGCGTCTAAATGCTCCCAATCGATGGCAGGTGGTACCTCGTATCTGGCCGAGGGAATTACTTATTGATAAGAGACGTGCATAATAAGTTCCTTCGCTCTCCGCTGTTATAGTTCCATGGGTTATATATTGATTAGATATGCCAGTTTTATTCTCGATTTCGATTTCACTTTCGGTACTTTTTATATTCCGGAGAATTTTTAGCTTTGGGCAATTGATAAGTTGCATTGGCTTAGTGTTACGTACTAATTGGAAATTGTGTTTTAATTTCTAAGGATTTTAAAATCATATCTTTTGATACAACTGAAACCTAAGAGGCCCACGACCTAAGGGGAATATTAATGGGCGTACGAATGGCAATTGAACATTTTTAATTGTCTGGGAATAATTGCTTATCTATTAACTACATATTATCGATATAATTAAATAACTTCGATAAAAAACCTAGTAAGCGAATTAACAATTAATTGAAATAAGTGATAATGATTGATCGACAGGTCGATAAGACACTTACATTTAGCGATTGACATTTTATTCAGGTTTTCAAATGGAAGATTTCTCGGATGCTTAGATTAGCATTGATCAATCGTTAGACACCATCAACACTTGAGCAAAGACACGAATCTACGAGCTGAGATCTGAAGTAACTTATTAAATGATTCATTTTGGCGGAGTAACGCAAGAACTCGCAAGAGAAACCTGTTTATCTGTTATCAGCTTCGAAATCAAAAGAGCTTCCGCTGCGACGATAAACCTTGACCATCGACAACAATAAAGCTGTCACTGGGGGAGCAAAGTCACTCTTAGTCGTAGGTGTGCGCTCTTTGGAACTTAAGTTAAGTAATCGCTTCTCTTTGTTCTCTTGGTATCGCTTACCAGCAGATGGGATCATATGGAAATGCGGCTTATCTTTGCGAAAACATGTATTTTTTATCGTTTATTATGTTTTGTTTTATTGTTGCTTTTGCTTCTTCATGCGACTCGGCGAGCACGACTGACGCTTCGTTTTAACCGTTTGGATTCGCGTCTCGTCGCGTGACGTCGTCGCCACAAGCGCTGCCCATTAAAACGACGTCTCAATGTGAGCCGCGGTCTTAGTCGCGCAGCGCAGATACAACCGTAAGGATCCATAACTCAGATAAAAGGTGTAAATCTTTACAATTTTCAAAGTTATTTTCGTTTTTCCATTTTTTCAATTTGCGTTTTTTAATTTTTTTTTTAAAATTCAATTTGGTGTTTTCGCGATTATTTGAATTTTTTTTTTGTATTTATTTTTTTTAATTTTGAAATTTTTTTAATTTTATTTACAACGCACAAGTGCTGTGGGTGTAGCCCGAAATTCGCCAGTTGGTGAGGTGGTTGGGTGGAGTGAGGGCGAGGGGACGAGGGGGAGAGGCTTCGAGTGTGTGTGCGCAGCTTCTGCAATGTGTACTTAAGGAAGAAGAGTTAAAACTTTGATTGGATGTATTTGGTAATCTGACTAGTCAGGCATGACTGACAATGACGAAATCTAAAGAAATCAAATGCCAACTGCAAGTGTATGCGTGTCTGTGTGTGTGTTTGTAGCTGCTGTAATGATATCTTGCCCAAGAAATTACCATAATTGCTAAAACCGCGAAAAACAATCTTTTTGATTTGCTGATTGGACAAATGTAATCACTGAAAGAGTTGCTTAGATTGAGTGTTGGGCTTCAAATTAATTTATCACGACGCTTCAATCGCAATTGTCACTTGCAGCAACACCTCGCCCCCAACATAGGTGCCCCTTCCCAATGGGCAACCCCGTCCATCAGAAAGGTAAACGAATTAGTGACAAGATCGCCTCATAGCCAACATGCGCTCTTTCCCAATATAACTCTGACATTGTTGGCCTCGTGTAACTTACACAAGTCCTCGCCGGTTCATAAAACATCGGAGTAACGAGCTCGACGGCGCGTGTTGAAATCCCCCTTGCATTTTTAAGTGTTTGTTAAACCAGTCGTAATTGGCACTGTGTGGGCTAAAGGGGGAGTGGAGTGGAGTCGAGTGGCGATCGTGATCGTGATCGTTTGTCGCTTATCGGGGAGGTTGATATAAGTTGATTGAAACATTGGCGATGAGAACAATTCCGAATCTCCACGATTCCAGAATCGAGTGTGAGAAGTTGCAATTAACGCACTCCTTTGGAATGACTCTCAGTGTTCTGACCTTGGCAGAACGGCCCGGTCCGGCTCGGTACCGCCCTGCCCCGCCCTGCCCTGCCCTGCCCTGCCCGGCCAGCACCTGTTGCCCACTCTCACGGCTCTTCAAGGTGAGCGGTGAATAGTCCGCTGTGGAGTTCAGGTAATGTGGAACCTAAGCCACAACTAAATACTGGATTTATTCAATGAAATCCCCGCCAAATCCCCGAGCAATGGCATCAAATTTTGAATCAGGTTTTGCATAACGAAGTTCACGCTCTGAACTCAAACGCTTCTCCGCCTTTGACTCAATTATAATTATCGCCTTATGTTTATAGCCACAAAAAATAACTGTAATTCGGTGATAACCATGATAAAACGCCCCATAAACTGTCTATGTTGTCATAAGTCCGTCAAAATGCTCCGCTTTATACCTGCAGCTCATTAAGTGCCTCCAGCCGGGTTTTTGGCGGTTGCCCAAGGTTTAGCAACGCAACGCAACGCCACGCCACGCCACGCCACGCGTCGCGACTCGACGCGATGCCACACGTCGCAACGCAGCAACCTCCCTGATTTATCCTCCCTTCCCATTTTGAAGTCGAAGCCCGTTATGTTCCCAACGATCTCAGGGATTAGCAAGGCTACAGATATGAAATTTTATATACAGATTTTAGAACATAAAACCAATTTGAGTACAGAGAATACAGGGTATTTTATAGTCGACTACAGCCGATGGAGGTTTTCATTTTTATCTGTTTTAATTTAATTTAGGGACGGAACGAGGAAGAGATTTACAAGCAGATATCATAATTGATTCATTAAAGAGTCCTAAAGATAAGGCACAGGTGATTGTAAAGAGAGCCACTCCCCGAAAAATGGGAGCTGCAATGCGAGCTGTGTTTATCCTTAGCATTATGCTGGTAACAGGACAATGCAAGGAGAGGGCCCCAACGGCCAAACCAAATATCATTGTCATCCTCATAGATGACATGGTAAGTGCCATCTGTATATATGACGATCAGTGTGTATGATGATCTATCCTCTGATCCCCTGCAGGGCATAAATGATGTGAGCTTCCATGGCTCCAACCAAATCCTTACCCCCAACATCGACGCCCTGGCCTATAACGGGGTTATACTCAATCGCCACTATGTGCCCAACCTGTGCACGCCCTCGAGGGCGGCTTTGCTGACGGGAAGGAATCCCATACACACAGGTGCCTACGAATCTTATGTACCTTCTGATGCCTGAGGCTAATTAGCCACAAAATTTCTCTCAGGGATGCAGCACTTCGTCATCATTCCCGATGAGCCGTGGGGACTGCCGTTGAGCGAACGCCTCATGCCGGAGTTCTTCCGGGATGCAGGATACGCCACGCACCTGATTGGCAAATGGCACCTGGGCTTCTGGCGCCAGGATCAGACACCCACGATGCGCGGCTTCGACCACCACTATGGCTACTACAACGGATACATCGACTACTACGACTACACACACAACATGCTGGACAAGAACTACACGGCGGGCACAGACTTCCGACGAGATTTGAAGCGCTGTCCTGTGACGAATGTAACCTATGCCACCGATGACTTCACAATGGAAGCTCGACGAGTGATCCGAGATCATGACAAGAGTCGTCCACTCTTCATGGTGCTGAGTCACTTGGCTGTGCACACAGGCAATGAGGATGATCCCATGCAGGCGCCGCCTGAGGAGGTGGCCAAGTTTTCACACATCAGCGATCCCAAGCGACGGACCTATGCAGGTGCGTACAAGTCACAGGATCTGCAGGATTAATATAAATTCCTTCTCTTAGGCATGGTTTCCAGTCTGGACAAGAGCGTGGGCCAGACCATTCGTGCCCTCTCAGAGTACGGCATGCTGAATAACAGTATTGTGCTCCTCTACTCGGACAATGGAGCACCCACCTTGGGCATTCACTCGAACGCTGGCTCCAATCATCCTTATCGCGGGGTAAGTGAAGAGATGGCAAAGAGGAGCAAGAGAATCTCTGACTCTCCCTTCATTTCTGTGATCTCTCAATCAGCAAAAGGAGTCTCCGTGGGAGGGTGGCATACGCTCTGCAGGCGCCATATGGAGTCCCTTGCTGCAGCAGAATAGCTACGTATCGAACCAGGTGATCCATGCCACCGACTGGCTTCCCACATTGGCAGCAGCTGCTGGGGTTTCACTACCCTCTGACCTGAGACTCGACGGCGTCAACATGTGGCCATCGCTTAGTGGAAACTTGGAGCCACACTCCCGGCGACTGCTCCACTCCCTGGACGACATCTTCGGCTATTCCTCGTACATGCGCGGCAGCTTGAAGTACGTCAATGGCACAAGATTCGATGGACTGTATGATGGCTGGCTGGGCGAGTTGCCGGCGGGCGAGGATGATCCTCTAAGTGCATACTACGTACAGCAGGTGCTTTCCTCCGAGGTGCACCATGTCCTGGGCACGCGTTCCCTAACCAACGATCGCATCCAACAGCTACGCTCGAATGCCACACAGCGCTGCCCCACCAGCAGCCTGAACCACTCGCTGCCCATCTATCAGTGCAAGCCACTGGAGGCGCCCTGCTTCTTCGACCTTGCCGAAGATCCTTGCGAGCGTTTCAATCTCGCCAAGATCTACCCCAAGAAACTCAATATTCTGGCCCAGGAGGTCAATCAATATCGTCTGACGGCCGTTCAAAGCGCTCGAGTCCCTGTTGCGGACTCGCGTGCCAATCCCGCCTTCCACGGCGACTACTGGGAATGGTGGAATGAAACGGCAACAGGCCAGGACACCAACGCTTCACCTTCCATCTGGAAGACATTTTCAGGGATCTGCTCCTTGAGTGCGCTACTAGCCTTGTGCACTTCTTCTTAGTCTTATCAAAGGTTGTAAAAAATGATTAATTAATAGAAATTAATGCACAGTTTTAGAACTATATTTTTTATTATTATTTTTTTTACTAAATATAAAAATTGTTATTTTTTTTTTATTAAATTCGTAATTTAATTTAAAACTAAGAAAACTTTTATTTTTTTGGCACACAAAAAGTGAAATGAGTTTTTTATTTGATTCAAAGCTCGAAAACAGATGTGAAATTTTTAAAATATGAAGGCTTCAAATTAGTCACTGGACTCTGATTAATATATATACTATATATATATATACATATATATATATAAATTATCTAGGACGATCGAACGACCTTCACTGCAGCTGCTTATTACTACATTCCCTTTCAATAGACTGACAGGTGTGTTTCCAGGTCTAAAAATATGTCAAGGCTGAAGGTGATGAATGTATCGAATATATAACATAACGGGACTATGCGGTATTAATTAAGTACATTTGTCGATGTTTCAGGTTTAATACATTTCTTAATTTATTGAGAAAAAATAAAAAAAAAATGTTATGCAAAGAAGATCTTAGAATAAAATAAGTTTTATAAGTTGCATCAATTCGTCGGTTATTGGGATTTAAATATATATATATAAATTATATATAAATGATATATATATTATATATAAACTATATATGGAGTACAGTTATACAGATATACATATATACACATATATCATGTAAACATCTAAGAAGTTAATACGGAAAATGTAACAGGTGATAACAGGCGATTGTCACAACATTTACACTAGGTTAACATTAACATACACACACACACACACATAGGTGAGTATGCGAAGATATATATATATATATATATATATGTATATATATACATATTCATGATGATATCGCGTAACAGATCTTAAGTATCGTACACTCGGGTTACATTCTTAAGATAACCTTATAAATGGGTCTCCCTCTGCCCGCGGTCCCCCGAGGCCCAGGGGACTGCAGCACCTTTGACGTGGCGCTATTCGATCATATTGAACAGCAGGCAGGAGAATATCATACCAAAGATCTGGGAAGGATGAAAGGAGAATAGTTTTAGAATACAACTCGATGTTTTGTGGGCGTGGAATACTTGCCATGAGTATGGCCACCGCAATGGATGTGCCCCCAATGACCGCTGCATGATCCCTTATGAAGTTGGTCGTCACATAGAGGCAGCCCTGGCCATAGAGATTCGTGAGGTTGGGGAAAATGGTGCACTCCTTGCGTTGACCGCCGAACAGTTCCTGACAGCAGGACTCGGGCACGGGCCCATAGCGATTCCAGTCGTGCCAGGTATCCACGCCGCAGCACTGCAGTCGCTCCTGTGTGAGATCCCAGGCCTGCGTAATCTCGCGTCGACTGCCGTACAAGGCCATGGTGGAGCGCATTTCCTGGTTTTCGGTGGCATAATTTAGACATTAGTGGGTCTTACTTGAATGGGTTTTACGCTCCAACCCCTTACCTGGCGCATGGTTTGCTGCACTCGCTCACGAAATACGTAGCCCAAAACGCCGCCAATTAGCATGGTCACGAAAACCAAAGCAACGATTATGAAATACTGCAGATATAAGATCGAAATACATGTTAAACACTGGATTTTGAAAACAAGTGGCGAAAACTGAATAATTAGGGCTGCTATAATTTCTATACAAGTGGTCTTAGATGTGCATCTGTGGGAGCCCATGGACAATGGTTGAATAGTTGGGAAACTGATTTGTGTAACTTTTATAGTTTTATGTTTATAGTTACTTCGCCTTCAAAAGGTTGGGGTACTTACCGTTAAGAGCAAGCACTTAACTTCCTTTCCAGCGCCTACGCAGCCCAGAAACGAGACCAGGCAAATGATTATCGATGTGACCAGCAGCACATAAACAGCGCCTGAGAAGAGATTGGTGCCTAGCAACTCATTGACAAAGCTGCGATCCACCAGAGTCCAAAGCGTAAGGCAAAATACAATTGCGCCGCCTACCTGAAAGTCACGCGAGTGGCAGCAATTAGATTCGTGAATCTTAAGAACAAAGCCGAACAAACTTACGAACATCACAAAATTTGCTATGAAGAGGCTGTACTTAACGAACTGCCCACAGCAGTCCATGCGCGAACTGAACCCCATATCGTCGTCCTGAGTAAAGAGATAGAAAGAGCGAATGAGAGTGAGAGTGATAGTGGTAGTGAGAGTGATAGTGAGAGTGAGAGTGTGAGTGTGAGTGAGAGTGAGAGTGATAGTGAGAATGATAGTAAGAGTGAGTGTAAAAAACTTGACTTTTGAATGAATGTTATATAGAAGCTGTTCAGAGCTTAGCAACCGTTAGACACTGTTTGAACGGCAGCTGTGCAAGTAATGCGTAGACTGTGAATAGACAGCGCATGCGCAGCGACGCGTTGCTCGCAGCTGAGGCTGAAGTACACATAACCATGACCCACTTTTGTACATTGACGGCAGCGCCAGCAGCGATGGCGACGGCGACGACGACGGCGACGACGTCGACGCAAACGTCGGCGTAACCGAGGTGAAGCTCTCGCACAGTTGTTGTTCTTTTTGCTATTTGCCGTTTGATGTATTTGCTTTGGAGCTTACTTAGTAAGAGATAGCTTCAATATTGAGCTTTCCGCTGAGCCATTTACGAGTCGGGAATGTTGGGTAGCGTTACAATGCAAAATGCGGTAAATGACACAAGAAATTCGACACGACTCACAAAATACTCATTTTAGAGCAATTAAATCTGTTTTGCTTGTTGTTGTTGTGCTGTTGCTGTACTCATTGTTGTACTTGTAGTTGTTCAGTTGTTAATCATATTATTTGTTTGTTATTTTTTGCCCCTGCCAAAATATAATCAGATAATTGAAGAGCATGCGCTATACGCGAACTAGAAGTCGCAACTTTCAATCATCTTAACTGCGCGATTCTATACATAAATTATATGTAATTACATTGCACGCCCCACGCTGAGTAATCGTAATGCTCCTCACTAGCCGAAACGTATCTAAACGACATCTCGGTTTGAGCTTGATTTTAAAATTTAAATGAGCCCCTTGAAGTTCGTCAGTTAATTGCGGTTATTAAAAAAACGTTCTCACACTGTTTGGATGCATGTATTGTTTTTTTTTTATTTATTTTTATTTTTTTTTTTTTGCTTTTACTTATCAGCAACAATAACAACTATGTCAGTACGTGAATATGGAGGAAAATCGTGTACAAGATGACAGTAAGTCATCTGAAAGTCGCTATTAATTACGGGGCGTTGTCGGAGAGACGATCAACAAGTTTTGCATTCCAAATGCGAATTAAACCTTTATTATTATTGTTTTAGTGAACTAATTATTTGAAGTTATAATTATGATTACTTTATTCGCTCTCAGTTCCAGGCAGCGTTCAGCGTGGGGACATAGAAGAGCCAAAAAGCGAGATAAAAACATTTCCATGTTTTTGCAATTTATGTAAAAATTATTACGCATCATTTGTCAAGTTCAATATTTAATTTAAAATTTAGCATGTCTTTCTTTTTAGCCTCCATTGCGACATCCACTTGTTAACAGCTTTTTAAATTTGCCTTCATTTTTTTTTGTTTTTTTTTTTTTTTGTAAACACTTTATATAAAAAACTTACTCTGTTGCCTTCCCGAAGCACAAACGATGTTTTCGTTAGGTAACCAATTTTGACGGTTTTTTCTTGTGAATGGCCAGTTAATTAATGATAAACAATTATTTATATTTTTAGTCTTCTAACTTCGCTAAATTTTAGTTGCACTTGACTGCACCGTGCCCTGGAAGCATACACAAAGGTGGACAGTTTCGACTAAGCTGGAAAGATATTGGAATGAAGGAAATATCGTTTAAATGCAATGCTAATTGAAAAACAAAGCTATTAAGCATAAATTTAAATTTTTATTTTTAAACTTATACAATTTTATGTTTATGTTTCAAATCAAAAATGTCAAAAATGTCCAATATAATTTTATTGCTTTATCTAATTATCACTCGCTCCCAGTGGCATTTGCCTAATGAATAATTTTTCCTACACTTTTGATTCGCAGAAAAAGGTATAACAAATCTCAGACAATTTTAAATGAATTAAATTTATTTAAATTAAACTTTTTTCATTTTACTTCTATTTTATTTATTTTATTATCGTTTGAAAATGTAAATTTTATAAGTGCATAACAAATGTGCAGAAAATAAATCACACGCCTGAGAAACAATCGAAAAGCTGCCACTTGCCATATAACGGTTAATACAGGGTATTTCTGAGTCGGTCATGCGGCGACTTTTGACTGTGGCGCATGGCACATTTTCAAGTTTGTTTTTGTGTACTTTTTTTTTTTATGTTACTGGAACTATAAATTGTTCAGTTTCCACGTACATACAAAAAAAAAAAAATTAAATAAAATAAAGGGGGAATTGGTTAGAAAAAACTTGGAGTGTTTGTAATATTTGAATTATTTATACGATTTACAGAATTCTAGATTAATTCATTGATTAACTTTTCAATTATGAGCTGAGCTTTGCTTATCCCTTGCTTTTTCTTGTGCTTTGTCGGCCTTTGCAGTTAATAATCGTTTATGGCTTTTATTAATGTTTTTATTAATATTTTTGTTATTGGCGCTAGTTTTGTTGTTATTGTTGTTGTCGTTGTTGTTATTATTTTTGTTGCCATATCCATGGCAAACAACTTTTTCAATTTGCGTTTTTACTCTGTATTTTTATATTTTGTTTTTTTTTTTTTTGTATTTTTGTTGCGTCAGCCTATGAGGCTTATCCTTAAAAAAAAGTCTATTCAGGTGCGATGCTCATTGCGTTTGCTATTATCCAATCGAATGTTGTGTTTGTTTTTGTTTACAATATGAACTCACTTTAAATTTTATAATAATTTTTTGTGAATTTTGCAATACACAAGCGTCGGCAGCTGTCTTTCCAAAATTTATTCCGCTGTCTCTACCGCACGAACGTTCACTTGGAACTGGTTGTGGGAACAGTTTGGAAGCTCGGTTTTTTATAAGTTACGCTCACAAAGAGCTTCGTTGTTTTGTCTTGAGCTCTGTCGCCGTCGCCGTCACCGTCACCGTCGCCATCGTCGCTGTCGTCGTTGCCGTCTCCGTCTCTCTCTTTATCTTCATTTTTTTTTTTTTTTTATTTAATTTGCATATTCATTTACTTAACAAGTGTACTGCTACCTTTTCAATGGCAGCTTAAACGAGTTCTACATGGGCTGTTGCTCAGTCTAGGATCTTATAGTAAATTACCATTAAGAGATAAAGTACTGTTAAGTTTAATCAGAAGCAAATCACGCTCTTCAATTAACCATAAACCATACTTAATATTTCGCTGTAAGCGTGAAAGCATCAAATTGCAAAAAAATAGTAGCCCACTTCGGAAAATTAACTGATATTTATCATGCCAACTCAAACACTGTAAAATATTTTTTTAATATTCAAATGATTAAAGCAACAAACCTTTTTAAGAGTTAAGAGGGAAATTAATCCGCTCTTAATTTTATGGACGAACTTTGTTACAGCTTTTGTAGTAGAACATTTGTTTCGATTGGAATGCAAAAACAATTACCAAGCTAAGGAAATGGCGATAACAATGTCTTCAGCCACACACATACACATGTACTTCTTTGGATGAGAGGAAAGATAAAAGAATTGCGATCGTGAAATCCAGAAGCTTCAGCTCCTCGTGAAACTTCTTCGGCTCTCGGGGAAACTACAAAAATGCTATTCGATACTTAAGAATAGGTGCGAAAGAGATAGCAGTCAATTGCTCAACAGCGGCCAGTAAGATAACAAATCGTGAGCTTCGCTGCTCGTTTCAATATTTGCTTCGGCTTCAACTTCGGCTGCTGTTTCGGCGTTGGCTTAGCCTTTCAATCGGCTCGGTTGTGGTTGCAAACCGCAAATACTTCTAAGTGTCTCTGTATATTATTTAGTGTTTTTTTTTTAGTTTTGTTTTTCTCTTTCTCTTTCTCTATATGTTTTTTTTTGTTTTTTGTTTTTTTGTTTTTGTTGTCAAGCAGCATGTGAAAATGCGTTGAGTAAACATGTTTTAAGTTTGTATTTCTTCCATAGCTTCAGCCTTTGTTTCATTCGGATGCAATTTTTGCACAGCCCGATTTTAAAGTGCTGTAAATAATTATTTTTAAGTATTCTTAAATTTCAGTCCGCTCGTAACATTTTAAGGCAGCGACATGTTCTGCGGTTGCATTATTATGATGCCCATATACTTAAATATTATTAATAACAATTACTAATTATGACTTTTCAATTTTTTTTTAGCACAAATTTCAAATAATTGCAACAATTTAACGCCTTGGACGATGTCACCTTCAGAAAACTTAACGAGGCTCGAGGCATTTGCTCACATTAATCACCTAAGTAAATACATGTGAGTGCTGAATACTGAACATGCATATGCATGCACACACACACACACATACATGTATAAATACACATGTATGACTTATTTGAGATGATCTAAGGACTACATAGAATCATTAATTGCTGACAACGGAAAGCTTCAAACTGGTATGAGCTGAGATAGAGAAGCATTTATAATGGGAGTGTGAGAATCTTAGTTAAATCATAAATTATTAAACATTTATTAAAACATATATTTTAATTGATTTATACAAATTTACATTAATCCCAAGATAATTGAAATTCTTTGATGCTTAACAGTCATTAGAAGATTCCGAGAATAATCTTGAGCTTGTGTCTAAATTTTAATCGTATGACACACTGAATGTGCTGAAAATTAAAGAAATTAAATAAAATTGAGGTTAAAATTCTTGGAGCTATTGGAATGTAAACATCTTTATGATACCCTGTTACTCATGGCGTGTGCACGTAGGGTATACAACGGTGGCAGACAAAAGTGTGCATATTGCGAGATATAAACTTTTATTGAGACTATAAAACAAACAAAAAAATGGTTCCCACAGCGTGTGTCAGATGCAAAATGTATTCAAGCCACAACAACAACGAGAGGTAATGACAGCAGCAACAACAACAACAACAACAACAACAACAACAACAACAATACTAACAGGCAATGTAATTGTTTTTCTATTTTTACTATGCAAGCCAATCGGTTGGTTGAGCCGCACGGGGGACGAGGGGGACAGCTCGGTGCTAACAAAGCCATAAAAGTGCTAAACAACCCAACAATTTTGTGGATTTTTGAAAGATAAACAAATTGAACATTTTTGACTGTTTCGCGTTTGTAACTGGAGGTTAAGGGAGCTCTGGGAGCTCTGCTATTTGTAGGTGTTGCCTTTACATTGGTCTTCTTGCTGCTTGGCTCATAACTACCTTTGACCTTAGCATGGAAATTGGTTATGAAATTGCTTTGGGCCAAGTGTTGGGGCAACCATTTTGTTTGGCTAACTAAATTAAGCCGCTAATTGCTGAAGGTTTCCCGAACAATGATCTTTAAAAGAAAAACTTAAAAGAGAGTTTTCCAAAATGATGCGACTTACAGAAGGATTCCAAAATACAAGAGCTTGAGGTTTGAGGTTTAAGGTTTGGGGCTTTGGCTTCTTTTAATCAACTATTTTTATTACTTGAAACTCACTAAGTATTCAACTATACGATCTTCAGATTATTTCCCAGAAACACGTAGTATTCGTCCTTGAAGGTGCCACATTACTTGTCCCAAGAAAATGTCCTTCAAAACAGAAATATTTTCAACCCGACTCGATAAACCGCAAAACGCAACTAAGTCCCAGGCTAATCAGTTTAATCTGAGACTAGCTGATGGTTAATTGAGTTTTCATATGCGATTAACGAATTTTGGTAATTTTCCCAATTGCAGGCATTGGGCCTGACCTTAGAGCTCTGACACTGACTCTTGACTAATTGATAACTAATCAGCAGTTAAGAATTGAGCACTTGTTTAATGTAGCTTTTGTGCTGCTGTTGACTTCCTCCCCCACACACACACACACACACACACACACACACACACCTTAACGATCTGTCGGACAAACAAAGTAACGCAAATGGCCAAAAATTATTTAAAATGAGCCTTAGTCATGTATCCGCTAATTGTTCGGTGTCAGCAATGCGATTGTACGTGGCGATGTGTCTCACCAACACCACCGACACTCGGTATTTCCGTCTCGGGGCGACTCACTAAGTCAACCGCGGAGCTAAACTAACGTTCCATTTTTGTAGCATGCCTTGAGGCGGCCGCAGAATTGCTGTGGCTTGGGAGCTGGAATTTCGTTTCACGTCTATATTTAAAATTGAAAGGCACTCGTTAAAAACCAAACAGGCCGAAAGCAGACTCAGGCAATATAAGTGGCCTATAGGCAAACACTCCAAGCTAAGCCTACCCAACAAAGTCTTGGTATGTAAAAGTGTCATAAAGCCAATCTAGACGCATGGAATACACCTCTGGGGAACCACATGTATGTCGTTCCAAATGACTATCCAAAGATTCCAAAATAAAACCCTGCCAATCCTTGCTAACGCCCATCCTTATCATGACAATGCAACCATCCACCAATACCCCAACGTCCTGCTTGTGAAAAGGGGAAGTTGCAAGGCACAGCGTGAGATACGCCAATCGTCTCCACAACCATCCCAATTCCTTGGCAGTTCATTTGATAGACAATAGTCGCACGTCACACGTCACCCACTGGATCCAGCAGGATAACGTTCCGGATCTAGTTACCACGCATAACAATTGTGATCACTTCCTATAAAATATCCTACCCAAGGCCCCCCAGCATATCATTTATTCATTGTCACTCAGACAGATTCAAAATATAACTAATAAAGAGAGAAAAAAAAAAAATTAAATTTAAAAATGTTTAAAATTGAAAATTAATAATAAAAAAATTGTTCAATAAAAAAAATTAATATTATTAAAAAATAAATAAATCAACTCAAACTGTAGGACTTTTTGCGGGTTTAACCAAAGTTGTGCCTCGAGTAGCATAGCTACGGATATGGGCTGAAGAGGTAGGAGAGCTTTAAAGAGTTTAAAAATGATATATGATTTAATAACCAACATATTTAAAAATCTACTAAATCCAACAACAATTCTTCACCTGTCCTTAAACCTTAAACAAAGATAATATTCCCCAAGGATAAGATTCCCGATGGAGATGGTTAACTTTCGGATTGGTTGAGATAAAACAACTAATCAGAGTTTCGTCAGTTCTTTGTCTATTTTGAAATAATAACGGCAAATGATATTCCATAAAATGTATATAAATACAACATATCAGTTTCATGTTTATGTACAATTCACAATTTGCTTTACACAAGCTTAGGATCTAATTAAAATTGATCATTTCGGTACAAATTGCATAAAATACATAGTTTTTACATTTATAGTTGCTCGGCGGTGCATTGTTCTAGGTACTGAACGCCAACCCCCGGGCCAACTCCAGGCCGGGGGTAAAATTGTTGATTTAAGTACAAAACTTTTTGTATCTGGCATTTTGGTATCGAAACGGTAGGTAACGTCGAATATCCTTACAGTTGGGTGTGGGAGTGGAAGTTGGAGTTGGAGTTGGAGTTGGAGGTGGATGGTGGAGGGGGGCACTTTAGCGTACTTAGCCTAATTCTCAACGATTGTAAGTCGGCAACAAACTAATATTAAGATATATATCTTTAATAAAAAAAAAAAACCCTTATAGTTAACGGGAAGCTGAAGCTACGATCCACAGGTCGCTATCACGTGCTGGCATCAGCTTGACGAATCTCACGCCGTCCGAAAGGCGTTGGCGTACTCCACGGCGTCGTGCAGCGTCGGAAAGATCTCGAAGGGACCCTCGCTCAAGGCCATGCTATGCACGAGCGTGTCGTAGACCCGATCCACAGGACTTGCCAGCAGCAGGCGAGCACCACGTGATTTCAGCTCCTTGCTGACGTCACTCAGCGTGCTACATCCGGCCACATCGATGTGGCCCAGCATGGTGAAGTCCAGTATGAGGAACTGAAAGGTGTCTGCCGCCTCCACGAACTGTCCCTTGAAGGCCTTAACTCCATTCTGTGCGACTTGTGCGTAGGACTTCTTCGACTTGCCGTTGCTCTTGTCAAGGCCCACAGTTTCGTAGAGCGCGCGACGGAAGAAGAGGCTCGTGGCAAAGTTTAGTGAGCCGCAGTATCGAAAGATGCGGGTTTCCGGCACTTGCATTACATTCCGATGCTGATTCATGTCCATGTAGATGCCCGGTGCCTCTGGCATGTAGCCAAGGAGGCAGGAATAGGGCTTAAGACCCTTTATGTACAGCGCCAGCAGAGAGACACACACGCCGATGAATAGACTGCAAGATCGAAAATATGAATGCATGAATAAGTGAATCAATGTATGAGTGTATGAGTGTGTGAATGAATGAGTGTGAATGGATAATGAAATGAATATGAATTACTCAATTAATAAATAAAAGAAAGAACGAGTGAAGGATTAAATAAATGAATGAATATACGAATGAATAAATATAGGAATGAATGAAATGAAACAGCTTCAGATATGTGAGTTTATGAATTCAATTATTCACCCAATGTCAATGTCGATGAGCACCACACACAGGAACGTAGATATCCATGTGAACATCTCGAGTTTCCCCTGCTTGGAGAACTTCCTCAGTTCCTTGACCTGCATAAACATGGACTTTAGTGCCACAATAATGACACCAGCCAAAACGCACTAAAAAAGAAACCAGAGTGGAGCATGAGTCCAGGACATCATATGGAACAGCACGAAAATGAACTTACCTTTGGCAAATCATTGAAGAAGGGACCAATACACATAAGGGTGGCCACCACCAAGGAGGCGGAGACGAGGGACGCAATTTGAGAAACTCCACCCGTCTGCTCCTGTATAACCGAGCGGGACAAGGAGCAGGCCATTGGTATGCAGGAGAAGCAGCCGCTCACAATGTTACCCACACCCATGGCGAAGAGCTCCTGGTTGGCGCGCACCTCATAGCCATGCTTCTTGGCAAACATCAAGCCCATGGACATGATGATCGAGTATGTGACTATTGCGATAGCTATCGAGTCCATGGCCACCAATGGCACCAATTCAAGGCGGGGCAATTCCGGTGTGGGCAGTCCCTTTGGGATTTTGCCCACCAAATTTATGCCGAAGTCATCCTTCAAATGACACCATTTTGAGATCAGAGTGCCTCCAATGACGGCGATCAGCTCGGCGGGCAGCGGCATCCGACATCGCTTGCTGAGCCGCGGCTTCAGGCACTCGTTGCAGATGGTCATGAATATGATGACGCCCATGCAGATTCCAAAGTTGACGAGGTTTGTGTCCTTCACGCCCTTCACAGCACCAATCACAGTGTATATGATCTTAAAGGCGCCCCTGCGAGGAGTCAGCTCAATGCCCAGCACATCCTTCAGCTGTGCGGAGACCACATGACATGCGGCGGCGGTGGTGAATCCATTAACCAATGGTTCACTCAGAAGCGAAGCGAGCGTGCCCAACCTGAAGAAGGACATCAGCAGCTGCAATAGAGATTCGGAAAGGATGCTTTATATACCAGGATACTAAGTAACACCCATGCTTTCTCTCCACTTACGTTGACAATGCCAACAGCCACTGCCAAGGAGGTAGCCACCTGCTCCTTTGTGTAGACATTTCCCAATGGAGGCGCCATTGTTGTGGTTACGTTTTCCAGCAACGATGACGCTGTGGTCGCGCTTAATGTGGAGTTGAAGTCTAGTGACTGATCGGGCTTGTGATTGGCATAGGTAAGGACCACCTTTTGGGTCATCATGCTGGCCACTGCGAAGGTGCCGATTGATATGTGCTTGGAGGTGCCCAGCAGCATGTAGACAAGGACCGGGAAGACGGCCATGTAGAGGCCATTGCCGGCGGTAACACCGGCCAACATGCCATAGGCCATGCCATGGGGAATATTCATGATGGCCACCGTGAAGCCAGCTATGATATCACCCATCAGATCCCGTCTGAGCGAGTACTGTGGCAGCCACTGGAGTATGGGTATGACGCCGGTGAAGAGCGATAGGAAATTCCATCCCTGCCAGCAGTTACGCAGCGAGGATGGAATGCTCTTGTCCCTGGCCGCGTAGCCTGTGTCCTTGATGACCACCTCGTGCGTGAGCACATCCCGATGTATGCTGTACTTTGGTTGTATTTTTGGTTTACTTTGTGCACTTTTTCCATTTCCATTTCCATTTCCATTTCCATTTCCATTGCCATTTCCACTGCCATTGTTGTTGTTGTTGTTGTTGGTGCTATTAAGCGGTTTGGTTCTGGCAATAAAAGGACATAAATCAAATACGCTGCACTCACACCGCATCATCTATACACTTACTCTGGACTCTCCTTATCGTTGGGCATTATGTGTGCTCGGTATCAGCTTCTGTTTCCTCTCTACCAGATTCCCCCCGCTCCTGCGCTCGACATCGGTATCGCTTAAGCGATGAAAGTCTCAGTCCTTCTTATATCGCACGTCTGCTCGCCAAGTGTTTCCAGTGAATTCCGTATAGTCCTCTTTCCCTTCTTCTTCTTTTTCTTCTTCTTGCTCTCACTGGACGTTATCTCCAAGAATAGCTGCTGCTTCTTGCGGGTGATTATGGGCCTGGTAGTGGTTGCGGTTGAGGGTGTTGCTGTAGATGCAGATGTAGGTGTAGGTGTGGGTGCGGGTGTGGGTGTGGGTGGGGATGGGGTACCAGCTTCGCTCCGGGTGCTAAGATCTACGTCGCTGTTGCCGACAGATGAGTAAGTCTTTTATTTTATTTCCAGGCACATCTACGCGCACTTTCCAGTAGATAATTTACATGAGTTCCTGAAAAGAGACATCATTTTGAGTTACGACATTCAATGAATAGAAATCTTAAAAAATATTTAAAAACTATGTAATTAATTGGTGACCTCTGATTATCTCTAAATATTAAAATATTAAAATGTTTATATTAAAATAAAATTAAAATATTTATTACTTTAAGAGTTTATTATATTTAAATCACTTCTTGAATTATTTTAATGCTCTTCCGGCCAGAAGTGGAATAAGACTAAAACTTCGGTTCATATCGTGACTTAATTGTCACCGTCACAGTCGCCTATTCCCGGACACAGGTGCTTCTCTCAAATTAACACCAATGTCTAATTGGCTAAATCATTGGCTTATCATCGTCATCATCTCTTCCACTGTTGACCAAAACTTTTTATAAAAAAAAAAAAAAAAAAAAATCAACTCAAAAAAAAACTAAACTAAAGTAATGTGCATAGATACACACGCACACATACACACAAAGACAATATCAATTATAAAATTGAAAAACACGGAAAACAAACTGAAAAATGTTTTTATTTTTTTGCTTATCTGTCGCTTTGATTACGCATACGCAACGTTTCCATTGGTCACAGGGCCAAACTCTCTATTGACGTTTTCGAGATTCGCTAGCGCCGTTCCATTTGTTGATTATCAGCTTAGCACACATGCTCGCTCACACCCACCACACACACACACACACACACACACACACACACACACACACACACACACATACACGCTATTGATATGTTTATGGCAGTCGCTGGGTGTATCTTTATCTTTGTATTAAATAAATCTCTTCCTCAAAAAAACCTATCGAAAAATGCTAATTGCTAAACAAAGTCGGGAAGAGAGATACACTCATCGATTAGGATGAACATCCGAATTCGGATGAATTCTATGACTCCGAAATGCTATAACCCTTTACCGTAGTCTACGATATTCATTTGTGGAAGCTGCCAAGCATCTTTAAAGAGTTCAAGTCAGAGAAGCTCTTATTTGAAATCAGCTAGAAACTTGAGTTAAATTTTACGATATTCGTGAGTTTTATACCAAGTGATGTATAATATTGGAAAAATAAATAATAAATATTAAAGGGGGTCTATTCTCAGTTCTTAACGGCTATAATCATTGCTTGAAAGAAGCATTTCAGATCTTGCTTGACAACTGGTAGAGTACCAATTGAAACTCAACATATTTTACGATATTCAATTTGAAAAGTAATCTTCTTTAAATTTAACTGAGTAAAAGTCAAAGATAGGGTAGTTGATAGTGTAGGATTTACTGATGAGATTAATTAAATATATGAATGTGTTATACGATATTCGCTGATTAGTTAACAGCTTACAAATCACCTCATCCAATAACAAACAACAAAAGTTTTCAATAAAAAAAATGTGTCAGTAAGAAAGTCAACACTTGAGGGGATTGACATAACTTTTCCAAATCTATCAAGTTTCACAACAACTTAACGCCAAATGTAAACTCTACCCACATTCCACATGCAACATCCCACATGCCACAACCCCCATCCGCCATCCGCCATCCCACATCCCACATCATACGATATTCGCTTTTTAGTTATTTTGCAGGTGAGTTCTGTTTTCAAGAACACATATATATTTCAAAGGTCTGTCGGAGAATATTAGAAGACGTACAGCTGGTGGAGCTTCCCACAAGTGTCTTAGATTCCTACAACCGTTATGTGAAATGATTAAGTTCCCCCTATGGCTGTGATGGCAGCGGTCAGTGTTTTCGCGAAACGACAATTAAACAAGCGAAACATAAACTAATGTAAAACAACTGAAAACTGGTTAGACGCGACGCTGACTAAGCGGAGACCATTAAATCGGGTTTACAAAATTGTCGCCTCTATATATATATATATATAAATATATATACACTTATATGCGTGTAGGTACCGACTTTATAAGTCGCACTGAACACCGTTTAAGTCGAACCGTAGGCCTCCACAGACACGGCACAGTCAGCCCCAATGTCAAGTTCAATGCCTTTTGTGGGTCAAGAACAAACGTATATATATATTATATTATAATATATATAAAGATATAAGTGTATATAGGAGGTTAAATCATTGATCCACGAGTGCATCGCTATCATCAATCAGAGGACCGCCTTTAATTGCAATAACGGCGAACAGTCGCAGCTCTTGACTTGATTCTGGCTTGGGATCAAATGGAAACGGAGATCAATTGGGTTCTAGGTACCTCAATTATGGTGTGAACTGTGGGTATCCCAGATTCGTTCCATATGGAAAATTTAGTACAAACGTTAACATAAACAAATTCGTTCAAGAGCAAATAAAAACGATATTAAAAAAACGATACTCATTTAAGTTTTAAACACTCTTTTTTTATTATCGGATTTTCCTCCGTCTGTGATTTTAGGGCTATAATTTAGGCACTTATTGTAATTGCTTCCGCTGAGCCAATGCCATGTGATGTCCCTTGTATGGTTTTTCTATTCCCCATTTGGAAGGCTATGCGGGAAATTATTAGATGGCGAACCGTTAATCAACACACGTTCCGCAGACAAACCGTTAAGAGGGGGAAGCGCTGAATAAAATTGTCATTTTTTTGTTAGCCCAAAGTTAGAGTCTAGAAACGTCTAGAACGACGAAACGGATTGACTTGCCAATACCCTGGAAAAGCGAACGGATGGAAATCCTTAACTCGAATGAAGGGAGGAAATATCTGGGAAAGCTTCACTCCAAACTGAAAAAATATCTCACTCATTCCTGGCCAAGTCTATATAACCCCTAATGGATATGTCAACATCTAGGGTATCGCTCGCATTTGAGCTCAATTATGATGCCCCTGGGGGCACTTCCAATACCGCTAGACCCATTAGGGGACCATTAGTTCTACTGACCGAGCAGCAACCGGTTTCACGCGATGTTGCCAATATCGTAGAACGGAAAAATGTTTATTTGTTTCATGGATTTGTGTTGCTCGCTATTTTGAAGTGAGCCAAATAATTAATATCACCTGTGGGAGCGGGACAGGTGTGCAAAAGTTGTGTAATCCGAATATCTGTGCGTGTGTGTGTGTGTGTGTGTGCGAAAAGGTGAAAACCAAAAAAAAAAAACAAAAATAAGTAAAAAGTAAAAGCGCAACTGTTGTTTGTCTACAAATGATGCAATGGGTGTTTATAATCTCAGTTCTGTTATCAAAATTTCAATCACTTTGCTTATCGATATTTTTGTTAATCGGGCCCCATTATATGCCACTTGAGAAAACAAAAAACATAGACATGATTTCGGAAGCTTTTTGGGAAAACATATCACAGAAATTTCCATTAGAAAAAATTCCTCAATTGCCTCTTGTTGCCTGGCGCCTATCTGGATCGCCAGATCTGTTCAGTCCTTATCAACTTTCCTACTGACCAGACCTTGAGCCCCCGTTCAATCACTCGGGCTCCGCCATCGAGCCCCAAGCGCTGTCTATCGCGTCGACAGTAGATAAATTGCAATTACTTAAAGTTCATGCCAAGTATTAGATTCATTGTCATTTTGTACTTTGTCCCAACTTTGCCGCTCAACCGGTTTACTGCACGCTCACAACTAACAGAAAAAATGCCATAAATAAAAAAAATAACTGTTTACTTATCTCGATACTGATCTCGATATCTGACAAACTAAACTAATGAAGATGAGAGCAAAGACAGAGAGAGAGAGGGAGAGAGAAGATAAGCAGCCACTCGCCAGACAAACACTTGACACGCTCTTTACAATTTACGGCCTGTGCTTTGTCTTAATCTTAAACTCAAATAAGCTATAAAAAATAATACATTAACTAATATTAAATATTTGTCTAAATATTGTTATTAATTTTGCTGCGCCTTTCAAATTAATATTCGTATCCACCATCGACTTGGAAGCTGATTTCTTGTGCGTTACGATACGCCACTTACTTCCTGTTGTGTCTGTAGTAAAAATATTATTTCAATTCAATCAACAGTTCGGGTGACACTCGAAAATACCCTAGCTTTTATTAGCTACTCATTCCAGCAGATGTTGGAATCCCAGAAGAAGCTTCCCCAATTATTAAACTGTTGATAAATAATATTTATAAATGTACAACATTTATAAATTTATGACATTTATAAATATTATTTATTTATTTCTATGTAGGTGTGGGTGCCTGTCCCTACGCAGCGCATATACCCTGCTTCCTCATCTCGCATACCTCGCACATTGATGAGCTTTTGGGCAACCTTCGAACTTTAAAGTTTTCATTATCGCAACGGACTGCGGCCGGCGAGTGTTCAAGTTCGGAAGCAATTGCTCATAATGTAGACGGAGCCTTGAAGTCGGCTTTCCAAGCATGAGTAATCAGCCTAACAACAGCAGCAGCAACAACAAAAATAACAATAACAGCAGCTTTAGAAACTTTAAAAGCAGCTACAACAATAACAGGACGAGTAACAACTGAAAAGAACTCATTAAATAATGGAGAAACTGTGAATAGAAAACCAAACAAGGCAAACGGTGAATGTCTTTTGTGGGTGAGGAACTGAAATGGAATCCGGGTGACAAAGGGGCTGGGGACTGGGGACTGATGACTGGTGACTGGTGGTGGGGGACTGGGAAAGGCCGCTTATCAGGTGAGCTGCTTGCGCGCAAGTGCATGCAACAGTTGCATGTGTAGCCATCGATTTTAGATATGCACGTCGAGAATTACTATAGCCCAGAAATTCTGTTATGTGGAAGTTTGTCTCTCTCATACGAGACTGTGTTGTGTGTGTGGGTGTGGGTGTGTGTATGTGTGCGTGCTTGTTTGCTGGCGTGGGTGCGCACTTTGATTTGGCCTGGAATCGCTGAGTTCGCAGTTTTTGAGAGTTGCCGATTTTGTATCATAAGTTTTTTATTGTTGCGAGTGGCCAGCAATTTATTTTCACTCACCCCGCAAACCAGTTTCCACTTGTGCACGCATAAAACTTATGCCAGACAGCGTCATAGAAACAAAGCAAATAAATCAATTGGGGCATCAAATAATTGACACACATGGACTGTGCCTCCTCCCTCTCTCTCTCTCCCTCTCTTTCCCCCTTTCCATCGAACTGCCTCTGCCGCAATGTACACTCGCCCTCTCCCTTTCACTCTCAACAGTCACCATCTTCGCGTTTCTCTTTCCTTCCATTGGCTTTGGAACTCTCAGCCCTCCAATCAACTCTATGATCATACGAAAGGGTACAATGGGCATTGCGTCTGTCTGTCAGACATTCAAAGGCCAAAGCTGAACTCGATTGTTGGGTTGTAGTAAGAGGGATAATAACGGTAATTATTGTGATAAATTCTGATAGCACAAATTGACGTGTACCATCGAAACGCTATCAAGTCACACTTTGTTGTGGCTATTGACATTTTTAATGGCTTATCACGAAGCGAATTCAGACTAACTAAACATGGGTGCTTAAGTTAATCTATGGTAAACATTTAGAGACTGACTATTCCGTGTTCCCATTCGGTGCAGCGAAAAGGGGCTTATCGGCCATTTGAATGCAACACTGGATATCAGAATCGGTCTAAGCTGCGCTATAAGGAAATGAAGGGCTAATTCGAAAAGCTGATAGGAAATTTCATAATGCATTGAATGGAATCCAGGAAACTGGACTTCCTGCCAATACAATGAAGGTTCCAATCATTAAACTACGGAATTCCATTTTGGGTACAGCATCAACTTCGTTCCATGGAATTTTTTTGCCAACGCAGCAGTCCTCGGTCGGGTACATCCAATCTGAGACACGATAAGATCTTCAGTTCTGGATTGATGAATGAAAGTGCTTAGGTCTCGAGTTTCCATGTCGAACTCAAAAGCTGATCGCGAGATATGACATCCTCAGCAACGGAAAGATTCCAAGCACCATACCAAGCAGTCATTTCACGCCTAGTGATAAGATGTAGTCATTTATTTCAAATGCCACAAGTAATTAGCCGGGCGCAAACAATGGACACAAATATTAATAAGCAATCAAAATTAATTACAATTTTAATTAAAAGCAACGATTGTAAGTTTTCGCATGCCATCACTTAAGTACGACTGTGGACTCATGGTTAACGGCGTTAGTTGTTGGGATTATTGAAAGGAAACTCTGTAATTGCCGAATGGCAGGTGCTAAACGTTGCCCTAAGTGAATTTGAAGATAGCACAAAAGATTTATGGCCAGATTAGCGCTTTTTTTTTTCCTTTTAGTAGTTAACTTCTTTGTATGCCCGATAAGTGGTACAACAAACAGCTGACTGGCTTCGACTTGTAGTCGAATAACTTTTATGAAGTTTGGAGTGTCGACACGCAAGGTAAATGACCAAAGAAATGTGCTAAGCGTATTCAATGCGAATGCCAAAATTACCTTAGCGTCGACCACTCAATACCCTGTAATTGAATTCACACAGATATTTCCTGCCGATTCGTATGCACAGTGCGCACAGTTTGCCGTGAGGTATTTATATTCTAGTGGTCGCCAAAGAGCTGCGACCCATCGAAACTTCGGGGCTGAATTTGTTAGCAGATGACTAACCGAATGGTTGTAGAAAGCGCATATAGACGGTGGGAGCTTTCGGTACGGGGTATTAAGAGCGAATGGGTGATGCGACAGGTTGGAAACAATAGCGTCAATAAAAGGAAGGAAGAACATAAAAGAAACGCAGTATAAATCGGGTGCATGTGCACTCAAATCATAGCGATGGTCAAGGCAAAGAGAGAGTGACTGAAATATGGTTCGATAGGAGGGCTGTTCAGAGCGGGGCACACTTACGGAAGAGAGAGGCAAAACGAAAGAGAGAGAGAGCAAGTGTGAATGTGAGGATGATTGTATGTGTGTGTGGGACAAGTTGCTAGCGAATAGCGGCAACTAAAACATAGGGCGAAAACAAAAAATTGACAATTAATTTGATTGCCCCAAATTGACGATGAAGTGGGAAAAATAAATCGAAATGGGAAGAATTGAATTTTGATGTGTCCCGTGACGGATAGAAAAGAGCCAAAAATAGAAAAAACTGAATATATATTGTATATATATATATATATACTTTTTTGATTTAGTTGCTAACGAAAATGGTCATAGTTGTTGTTGTGGTTATTGCTTATATTGTTGTGGAAATTGTTTTTGTATTGTATATTATCGTTCGCTTTTGTTGTCACCTTCAACATTTGATAGCGCCTCTTTGTTGTTTTTGTACTGTCGTCACACTTGTTGCCAATAAAATTCTGATTAACACTTATTGTGCGCGTGCATTGAACAGATTGAATTTAAATATTTACACATTATTTATTTGCAATCATTTTAAAACTTACAAACGATTGTTGACAATTTCAGGATTTTAAGTATTGTTATTGGTTAGCTATAATTCCGCTTAAATATTAGTAGAAAAAATTTTGTTTTTGTTTGTTATTCAACCGTTTGCCCGTTGTGTTTAGTACGACTCTTGCGACATGCTACACAAACTGTTTGTTGTTGTTGCCAAAAACGCTCGCGCCAAAAACAAACACACACGCACAAAACGCAGCAGCAGCGACAGAGCAGCGGATACCAACAGCGACAACAACGACGACGTTTGAATGACCCACTGAAACTGAAAGCACACACAATAAAAGCGTAGTGAGGGGCAAGCTTTTCTGAGCTGCGCAGCTTTGACGCTACTTTATTGCAATCGCTGCTGTTTTTGCTTTTCCGTTCCACTCTTTGGCCAAGTTAGCGGCTTGCAAAGACTGTATGTGCATTTTTATAAATCTTAAATACTTAAAACTGTTTAACACTGACACACAAGGTACCATATTTCAATAAATTTCATTTATTATTTTGATAAAGAACGCTTCTGTGCAGCTGATTTAACATTGCTGCGCTGCCAGAAAACAACACAAGAAAAGGTGGTAACATCAATCCAAACAGCTGACACAACAAACTACAAATTTATTCTATGAACTGCTGGCATATCTCAACTGTGTATAAATATGTTATTAGGAATTTTATACTCAATTGTTCGTACGAAAATTAACTGAAACTATCAACTGCAAGCACACTATAGCAAGTATTCATTTTAGGAAATTTTTATTTTCCATAATACGTATAACTTCGAAGAGCTCGTTATTTATGGGCCTATGTTGCCACACTGTTGAAATAAAAAATACTTTTACTGTATTATTGCGAACAGCTGACAGAGCTGTATACAAAGAAAAATACTAAACTTATAACATATGTGCTGGGTAAAATAAAGTTTCTATACATTTAAAAAAAAATACATTTAAAAAGATTTCTAACAAAATTTAAAAATCACTCATGCAAAGAAATTTAAGTTAATTTATAAAAAATTTATTAAATATTATGTTGTTTCTTGCATGAAAATATTAAGTTTCAAGCTGCTGGCCACACTCAACATTATTTTGACAATCTTTACTTTTAAGCGATCTGGCAGCCTCGCAGACTTTAAAAACAGATTTACCGTTAAAATGGTTATAAGTAATAATAGTATGTTTGGATGTTGTCTGTGCAAATCAGCAGTATCAATTCCGTCTCAATCGAATCAAAATCGACGTCTAATTAAAAATTTAGGAAGTGGGTAATGTTTTTTCCTTACGTCATTCTTGTATTAAACTTAGTGCAATTATTTGCAGTGTCCTTTCGGCGGTTTGCTGCTATGCTGATGAGTCAGTTCTTTAAATGTAAGTACCAATCCTCAAGTCTATTTCCGCATCCATGTCCTTACACTTGACGGGCAAGGAATATGGTGCATGTGATGCAGTGCTACATATTCAGTGCAGCAGCAGTTGCAGCACTTCAGTTATTTGCATATAAGTTGTATACGTCGCCAGGCACATATTCTTTGCGGCACACACATTTGCATGCATATGCATGTACATACATATATGTCAAAGAACAGAATTAACAATTGTATGAACGCGTACAGTGGCAGACCAAAACGTTGCATGCTAAATGAGTCTCTTACACGCAGACGTTTGACCTTGTCATGTTTCATTACAAGAGCCAACAAAATCAGCGTGCAAACATGCAAACTGTTGAAGAGCCGTTTGTGGTTTCCTTACACTTAATGCTAAAGCGGGCGAAAAGTCACAACACCCAACGTGAAATGCAAACAAGCAAAATCAAAATTTCAACACGCAAAAGCCCCAAAAATATTGTAAATATCGGCAAGTGCAGAGTTTTTGTTCCCTTCGAGTCTACCCAAAGCAAACAGCAAACAGCAACAGGGCCCGGCAAAGATTCAGGTGTATGTCGTAAATAAGCCAAGCATTTGATGGTCTGCAATTTGGATTGGGTTGATAGTATCTTTAGGAATAGCTTGTCCTTTGGGCCATATTTATCCTTATCCAGGTTGTCTGCATGTTAAACATGCAGTGATCCTGCCAAGCCGGCACCTCATGCCACAGACACGAACGCTCACATCAACCAGAGAACGACACCTCTGCTGCGGACGTCTACGTCATGCGGCAGACACTTTACAAACACACACGCACACCGATGGCATCGTAAATGTGGCAAAGAGCAAACACAAACATATAACATCTCTGGCAGGCAGCATCTCGCAGCTAGCAGTGCTGCCAGCAGCCAGCAGCCACGCAGCCACGCAGCCAAGTAGCCAAGTAGCCAGGCAGCCAGGCAGGCAGGCAGCCGCAGTCTAACTCATCATCATTATAATCATCATTATCATCATCAGCACCAGCCACAGTCGACGTAACGTGTGTGTGCATCACCAACAACAAAAACAATAGCAACAAAGAAGACGACGACAACAACGACGACGAAGAAGACGCCGCCGACGCTAACGACGATGACGACGACGACGGCGACGACGACGATGACTTTGACGGCGCAACATCGAGAGCTGCTGGTGGAAGCCAATTCGCAGATTTTACGTTTCAGTTTCGTGCAAAACGTGGAAGCGGCTGGTCAGCCATCAGCCAACAGCCAACAGCTAACAGTAAACAGCGAACAGCAAAGCACAGCACACACATAAGAAAAGTTAAACAGGAAAATAATTCAACAACTGAACTGAACGAAAACCAAAACTTAGAGCGGTTGAAAGAATCACGCGATTGTCTGCCGCAATATAAACGATAAATAAATACATTTTTTTTTTTTTTATTGTGCTAAAACAAAAAAGTACACAATCAAAAACAAAAACAAAAACAACAATTATTATTTGCATACTGAAATTGTTATAAATGCACGCTGCACTTCGGCTGAGCTCTGACTAGGGTATTTGGCAATAAACCGGATATTCTAGATCTCCAGATCGCCGCTGCAGTCGTTGTGTTGTTGTCGTCGTCTTCGTCAACTTCGTCGCTGCAGCTATTGTCGTCGTCGTCGTCGTTGTCGTTGTTCCCGTAAGCGTCAGCATCAGCATCAGCTTTACCATTACTATCGTCGTCAATAAGCAAAACAAACTGTAGCAACTCGGGGAGCAAACAACATTTAAAGCTCCCAACAGGCAGACAAGAGTTGTAAATCCGAACGGTACTTTTGTCAATGAGCTGCAAAAAAACAAAGAGCGGGTAAAAAGTGACACAATTAAAGGCCGCAAAAGACTTAAACTGAGAGAATTGGATTTGCCTTTTCGTTTCTAAGGCAACTATAACAATCGCTGCTGTATACAAAGCCACAAAACCAATAACAGCAACAACTGTTACAACAACAACAACAACAACAACAATAACATAATCTACATATTATCAAGCACCGAACTCTTTGGCCAGCTGAGAACCGCTGAGTGTTAAGTTTATTTCTGTGAGCCAAAGCGGTCCAAAGAAAAGTCGAGAATCGAGAAGCAGGGAAAAGCAGAGACGAGGAAAATCGTGCACGCTAAAAGAAACATATTTATTTTTAACAATTTCGCAAGCGTTCAAATTTTGCTCCAGCAAAACAACAACAACAACAACGCCAAGAACAGCAAGAGTCCAAATATATATATATATATATATATTCTGAACTGTACCGTCAGACAGACAGACAGACAGACATTTGGACCAGCAACAGCAAGAAGAACAACAAAATCGATCGTTAGAAAATCCAAAACAACAGCAGCAGCAGCAGCAGCGGCAGCGGCAGCGGCGCGGTCGACGTATATTGGGCGCTCGGCGACGTCGACTGTTAAAAAATTAGTCGGGTGAGTAATCGGCGGATTTGCAAGTGTAAAAATTAAAGAATTGAAAAAAAGACCAAAAGACCGAAAGACCAAAAAACCAAAAGACCAAAAGAAACCAAAGTGGGGAAAAACAACTAAAAAATCAAAAATGGAAAATTGGTACTTTCAAAAATGAATGGAAACCGAAGCCGTTTAATTTGGTTAATTTGGTTAATTAAAGCCACTTAATTGGTTTCGCTTTTTGATTGCACACTTTAAAAAAATAATCCATTTACTTCTTATCTCCATTTTCCTTGCCTTTGGCAACTCCATAAATTCAAATTCAGAAATACCTGAACTTTTCTGAGCTCTGCCATTTTCCACATTTTTCTTTCCGATTAATTTCCATTTTTATTTTTCACACCTTCAAGATAATTGATCAATTGAGTTAATTTCCCGACAAGCTGCAATCCACAATCATTTTAATCGCGGTATTAATTTAATTGATCAATTTAATTAACTTTGCTTTAAAGAGCTTAGCAGCATCAAAACATCAGATCATTTCATTTATCTTCACGCACCTCTATAATTTTTTTTTTTTATACATATTTAAATTAATATATTTTTCTAAATTTTGTATTTTATGCAAAGTTTTTATTTATTTTTGTTGTTTTTTTTTTTTAATTTAATCATGCCAAAATTATTTTATTTTATTTTAAAGCTAAATTTGTGTTTGGAACTTTTTTTTAATATTTTGTAATTTATTCTTTCCAAAATTAATTTATTTAATTTTAAAGCTAAATTTGATTTTGGAAATATTTTCAATATTTTTAAATTTATTCATTTCAAAATTATTTTATTTAATTTTGAAGCTAAATTTGTGTTTGGAAATTTCTTTAATAATTTTAAATTTATTCATCCCAAAATTATTTTATTTTATTTGAAAGCTAAATTCGTGTTTTTAAATATTTTTTAATTTATTCATCCCAAAATTATTTTATTTAATTTTAAAGCTAAATTTGTGTTTGGGAATTTTTTTATATATTTTTTTAATTGTCTATAAATTTATTAAATTTATTAACTGAGCATAAGCAGAGAAAATTGAGTAGTTATGGGTTATATATACATTCTTGATCTGAACCCAAATCGAGTTGATCTTTAACTGATCCTTGTAGTCTTGATAAAATGAAAGGATACTCCAAAACGAAGGTTGCTTTTAAATGCACCCAATGAAATCAAATTATATGAAACATGATTATTGATTATAATTATGATGATAATTTAGGGGGGTGGGGATGGGAAAGGGGGCGGAAAATTAAGCAATGTGTGACCATATATTTCTATGCCATCCGAAGGCATCGAAGGATTTGAGTTTAAATTTGAATTTCGAACTTCGAAGCTGCAGATTTTCCCAGTTACTAAGGGAAACTCTTTAATTATTGCTTTTTCCCAAAAGTTGCGAATAAGTAATTAATTTTCTTAATTAAAGTCCAACAAATGCGTAAGCAATTAAAAGGGATTTTTTTTGGTCCAGTTACTCTTTGACTTCGAACTTCCTTCGAAGGAGGTCACAACATGAAAGTTTCTCATTTGAGCCGGAACAGAAAAAAAAAAAAACAAATAACAGAAAACCATAAACAACAAAAACAAAACAAAACAAAAAACAAAACAAAAAACAAAACAAAACAAAGCGAAACCAAATAAAAAACGGGCACAAGGACACCGGAAATATTTGTCCTATAAAAGCAAAGGAGAGTCGTAAATCTTTTTTCTCCAATTTTGTTTGGTTTCTTTACTGTCGCAGTGCAAGTGCCTCAAAATATAATAATAATAATAATTATAATAATAATAATAATAATATTAATAATAATTATAATAATAATAATTATAATAGTAATAAAAATATCAATAAAAAAATATATAAGGCGCAGGGGAGACAATCGCGCCTCGCGGTTTATGGCTTATGTTTTTGGAGACATTTTTTTTAATGATAATGGCAGCTGCGTTTACGATGATGAGCAAGAAGAAGAATAAGAATAAGAAGAAGAATAATATAATAATGATGTTGATAATGATGATTATTTGGGGTAGGTGTCTGTCACCTTGGGGGAGGGGGGGAGGAAATCAGTTGTTTGTTCAGAATCGAATCTGAAATGTTTTTTTTATGATACTTTGTAATTTTATTTAATTACTGTAAAAACATATGCGAATTTTTCATATGTGAGAATTTATTTTTCCGCTTGGTTTTTTGACTTTTCGTGAAAATCATTTTCCGAGTGTCTTTCAATGATAATCGAAATATTTCGGGTACATTAATAATCGCCTACAGAAATTTGTGGAAATTCTCAGAAATTCAGGCAATGACGATGGGAATCTGTGACGCTGAAGCGGCCTCCCGCCGCCAGGGGGCGACAGCATGTAATATAAAGCATACAGCACACAGTATGTATGTGTGCGTGTGTGCGTGTCACAGATGGGAAAGAAGCAATTTATAAATTGAACAAATCGCAACGCATTGCCTTCAATTAACAAATAACATTAAATTTTTTTTATTAATTATTATTATTTATGAGCCGATGCAGCGGATGAAAATGAAGATTATAAATGTTCTTTTTTGAGATATATGATTTTTGTGCCCCACCCTCCTGGTCTGTTGGTCTGATGGGCTGCGTTCGTGATGGGCGGCGCAGTGACAAAGTTCATGGCGGCTGCTGTTGCACTCGAATTAAGTAATAATTCTTTTTCATCCAAAGTTATTTGTTAATGTTCTTTATAAATCAGCACCAGAGACCGGGCCGGAGGTGTGATATACGTGTTCTGGCACAAGTCCCACCGCGACGGTTTCATAATCCATCCAATGCGAGTTTTTCAAATATTCAAATATTCCGATTTTTCAATTTTCAAATTTTCGAATTTTCCCATTTTTAAATTTTCCTCTCTCTTCTCTCTCTCTTTTTTTTTTTTAATTTTTCTTTTAACACAAAATAAAATATAAACAAATTTGTGCAATAAATAAGATTTAACACTTGGAAAAAAGGGGATCAGCGCAAGGAAAATGTCAGTCAAATTGATTTTCCTCGGACTCTAATGACGGGCATTATTTGAAATGTTGATCAATCGCAAGGATTGAGTCTCCCTTCTACTTCGTCTCCTCTTCCTCTTCTTCTTGTTGAGATTTGTTATTGCTGTTATCGAATTTTGTTTTGTTATTTTTTTACCTGATTGTTTTTATTTTTTGTACTTGTTGTGTTTTCGAATTTGTTTTTCTTTATTTCCAACGAGTTTTCCCATTCACAAAAAAAAAAAAAAAAAAAATAAGAATAAAATAAAATTAAATAAAATAAGAAAAAGCCGAATCACCGGAAGATTAGGCAACGTATAACATTTGCTTGCCAGCCGCCAACCGCCAGCCGCCAACCGCCAGCCGCCAACCGCCGGCAGTCAACGAGGCGACCCCAATTTCCATTTCCATTTCCATTTTCATTTCCATTTCCATTTTTCCAATTTGGCAGCCCCCAAGGTGATTGGGGGCAGTGTGTGAAGGGTGTGGGCGTGGCCGGAGGGAGGAGCGGCGGAGTGTCTGTGCGTGCGAACTGTGTAGATATCCAACAAACGTCGCTCACTGACTGATTCTTCCTTCTTCAAACTACATACACATACATATACACACACACACATATGTGTGTGTGTGTGTGTGAGTGTGTATTATATATATCAGGAAAAAGATATATCCACGGGCTCGATGGACGCTAATTTTCAAACAGAGTGATTGTCGACAATAATTTTGAAAAATCATTCTCAAAACTTTTGCACTTTACCACCCAACTATACAGGCACCTATGTGTGTGTATGTGTGTGTGTGTGTGTGTGTGTGTGTACACACTCAACTCTAAGTTATATTTCCGCACTTTTAGTTGCGTTTTTAAGCTCGTAGATAAATAATTTTGACTGACAGCAGCCGTTCATAAATTTAACTGTGTGTTTGTGTGTGGGTGGATCTATATGTATATGTGTGTGTGTGTGTGTGTGTGTGTAGATATGTAATTAAAAGTATAGCAACAATATTTTGACAACAATCGTAAACATTCAAATTAACTGAACGTTCGTTCAATGCTGTGGCAAATCATAAAAAAGAGAACACAAAACAAACGCAAAGCCAGGGAAAACAAAAGAAAATTTATTTTCATTGTTTTCGTTCATTTCTAATGGGAAAAACGCAAATATTTTCCGAAGCCTTTAACAATTTTATTATCCCTCTTCAAGAAGTGTCCATATATAAAACATATCCAAATATTATTTCTACTATATCTCTGCGTGATTCCGATTCCAAATCCGATGGAGCGCCAACTGCCATTTTGGTATAAGAGATACTTAGGGTTATATTTTTGGTTGTTTATTTATTTATTTTAATTTTTTTTTAATTATTATTTTTTGAATTTAATTATTATTTTTGAATTTTTGAGTTCCATTGGAAGCCAGGGTCCTGGGCATATGTTACTTCGCACATGAAGTTAGTTTTCTCCTCCCATTTTTAATTCGCACTTAAAAGCGATTCTTTTTGCAAAGTGCCGCCATCGGACGCCAGAGTGCGCCACTAATGAGTTTGAAAGCCCTGAAAGCCTTGAAACTCGCAATATTCCATATTTTCACAAAGCGCACGAAAAATGAAAACAATGAGGGGGAAAATGTCAGGCAGCTGGATTTTCAATATCCTTTGTCCCAAAAATATTGCATTCCCATCCCGGGGACCCTGACCAAAATAATGGCTACGATGCTGCTGGCTAATGACATGTGTGTAAAAGTGTGTGCCTGTGTGTGCTTGCGTGGGCCTGTGTGTGCTTGCGTGGGCCTGTATGTGCCTGTGTGTGTGGAAATAGCTGTAGAGCATTTTGGGCAGTCCTCCGCAGTAGGACGATACTCGTAGCCAGCCAGCGCCTATTATACTAGGAACTGAATCAAGTGAATGCTCTTCCCATTACATGGCTTGGAGCACATGCCCCAGATACGAGTACGTGGCGCTTAAACAATAAAAGCCACTCGGGCCTGTCCATAGCTTTAGGTATTGATTTTAATGCATTTGTGTGTGTCTTTCTCTCTGTGTGTGTGTGTGTGTGTGTGTGTGTGATGAGTTCGACCTGCCGCTAGATTTTCAATTAAATGCATCTACATTAAGGCCATCATCGGAGCCACCCGATCCATCCGAGTACTCGACCCAATGAGCGCCTCTGTCAGCGCCTGGGACGCTGCATTTGCAGTTGCACTTGCCGCGTCGCGTCGCGTCGCAACGCGGCTATTAAATTGAATTATTGCTCCGCTGATTGCTGCTAATAATAATATTATTGTTGTAATAGAAACACACTTACAGCTGCGATTGCTTTCATTATTATCATTGTTATCACTGTTATCATAATCATCATAATCATCATTATTGTCATCATAATGTGTATGTATATCATTATTATTATTACTGTCATTATTGGGATTGCTGCTGCCGCCCGCCTCATTGTTGTCTGTCCCTTGGCTTGGCGGCACATAAGTTAATTTCCTAGCAGACTGAGAGGCCAATAAAATTCACCGGGCACCCTTTCCCGCCTTTGACTCACTCGTCGACTGAGTGTGCTCTTTTGTGCCTTTGGAAAAGGACCATAAGACACTTGTTGATTGCTCCTCTGTTGTTCAATGCTCCTCCTGCCCTCCGCTCCTTCGCTTCTCTGCCCAGCGGCAGTTCCATTTCGCTTTCAATTTACGCGCTCGACCAAAGCTGTCAGAGACTCGAATACAAAAGATATTGTCCCTTTCAACGTGTGGCTCATTCAACGACCATGCAAAGTGCCACAAAAATGGGTCCAAAGCTGTGCAAACAATGCGACAATTTTCATATACCCTGCAACCAAGTGAGTCCCTCAAGGAGTTGCTTGGATTGCACAGGCAAAGGACATTGGCTGAGTACGAAAATTCGAATTGGGACTGAGATTTGTTAAGCAATATTTACTGTACATAAAAGTATCAATACTTGCCACAATTTCCTCGGGGAACACAAATATACATTTATATATATCCATAGGATTGTCGTGTTTGTGCCGTCGCCCGTTGGATGGCGCCACAAGTCAGACTCTTGACAAGTTTAAAAATACGAGAAAATAGCATTTATTTTAGTTAATCAAGAAACAATGTAGACTCTGCAGGCTGTCAACTGCTACATATCTCATGCCACATGCCACATGCCACATGCCGCATGCCGCATGCCGCATGCCTCTTGCCTCATAGCCCATTTTTCATGCCTCATGTCACATGCCAAATACGAAATGCCAACTAACCAGCATCAATCTATTTACTTGCAGCAGTAAAAACAGCAACAGCAGCAACAGTGGCAACAGTGGAAACACTTGCAACAATGACGACGGCAACTTGCGCGCGTTTCTGCTCACCGCTGACAGGCGCCAACAAAACGTCAGCGTCAGTGTCAAAAGGCGGCTCCTCTTCAAAATTGACAACAGGAACCGGAAGCAACATGACGTCATCGGCATTGCAGCAAAAGATGAAAATTCCAGCAGCAGCAGCGGCAGCAGCACCAACAACAACAGCAACAGCAACAACAGCAACAACAACAACAAATGACACAAATACAGAAGCAACATTCACATTTAAATTGGCCCGTGGCACTGGCGACAGCAACGGTGGCAGCGGTGGCAGTCACAGTGTCGCCTCTAGTGAATCATCAGATCCCTTAGAATCGGATTATAGTGAGGAAACCGAAGAGGAGGAGCAACAACAGCCACAGCAACAGCAACAACAACAACAGAAGAAACAGCAACCACAATCAAAGCTCGTCAGTGTCAGCAGCCGCAGCAGCAGCAGCGCCACAACAACATCTGTTGACAATGACGGGGATGAAGTGGACGATGAGGAGGATGGCGACGAGGATGGCCATGATACGGATGATGTTACCAATAACGATGATTCCGATGAAAGCGAACAGGACGACGGCAATGAAACGGACGACGAGGAGACCGACGACGAGTCCGAGGAAAGCAGCAGCGTCCAAACGGCCAAAGGTGTACGCAAATACAACCTCGATGACTATCAGATCATGAAAACTGTCGGTGAGTCAAACGGATCCAAATGTTTACACCCCCCAACTGTTTCCCCATTGATTGATTTCGAAACTCTACACGACCTTCAAACGCCTGCCCCCACCCCACCCTAACACACACAGAAACTAACGTTTAAATAGTCCAAGCGTAGCACCCCCCTCCCCCACCCCCTTCCTTATGCCACTCTCGAGTGCCCTTGGCTTCATAAGCAGTTCCTGTTTATTTGCTTTGACTCGCTTCAAATGAAGCCATCAAAACAAATCCGTTTCTAGGTCAGCTCCTCAGATCGTAGGGTAGGGATTCCATGTGCCATATGGAGACTTCGCATGCCGCCTTTCCATCTCTGCCATGTTAGAACGTATTTAATTGTAGGTCAGGTCCTTGTATTTATTTTTTAAATTAATACACAATTTTTTATTTTAATTTATTATTTTTAATTATTTTGATTTCAAATAAAAGGCAAACTTTTATTTATTTACTTCAAATTAATAGTAAAATTTCTCATTTATTTATTTTATTTTTTATGCATTAAATTATTTAGTTTTTTTTATATATATTATACAATATTTTTTTTTTATTTATTTTATTTATTTATATTAGTAATTAAGGACTCAAGTTTTTGTTACTTCAAATGGAAAGTGCCGCAGAATAAAAAATCTTCTATTTTTTAGTACATATTTAGACCACGATTAGACTTGACTCAGGACTTTTAAAAATTTTGTAAATTTAAAATCAATTGAAATATTTTATTTTAAGTTAAGCTTTTTGAAAATTATGGATATATATTTTTTTAATAATATTTTTAAATCAATTTCTGAAACGGTTGATTTTTTTTAATGGAGAATCTGCCGCAATTTGTGTGTGTTTTTTTCAAAGGATACAAGTCTGGTGTTGATGTTGTTTCTGGACCTGTTTTTTATTCTTTTTGTAGATTTTTTATATTTAAAATAAAGCCCGTTATTTTTATGTTAATTCCTCTGTCAATCAATACTTCATGTCAATCAATAGTTTTCCCTTGAAATTCGACCTTCTTTGAATTCGTTTTATCTGTGTGTTTATATTAAGTTTTAGCTTTTAACTAAAACTGCCCCATGGTCGATTTCCATTTAAATATTTAAATGTATATAGTGTATATATATATGTATATGTTTTCGATTTGATTTCAAATATTTATTACCTCATTTTTTATGCATTTCTATACGCTTTAATCTCGCTTTATTCCCTTTGCCATCGCCTCTATTAGTTTTTATTGTTTTTATACGCAAATAAATTCTTATTGATTACGCAAATTGAAGACGATGAACAGCGTATCGTATCCACTTCGCCTTACCCCCCCTGCCCCTACCAGCACTTTTTGATTCGCTGCACCCCGGCCCATTGCCGCCCCCTTGCCACACCCTCCCTGGGTCTTATGATTATTATGAGTTTTTCGCACCGCAGACGTCCAAGAAAATTGTATTCATTGTTTTACTGTTTGCGTATTTTCACAAAGCGTGTAATTTAGTTTAAGCATCCATTTAATACATATTTGCGCACGTGTGTGTGTGTGTGTGTGTGAGTGTGGATACGTAGATGTAGATCATATACACAGATGGATCTATTTTGAGCATCGTTTTGGGATCATGAATGAATCTACGTAGGATATGATAATTATTGTCCATTGTATAAGTAATTTTTTATTTACTTTTTTATTTTTTTTTATTTTGACGTACCTCAAAAATGGTACTCACTAAAAAGTGTTCTAAATTTAGTACAATATTAAAGAATTGCCTGTGAATTGGAGAATATGATGACTTTGACGTACACAAAATTAGGTTTATTCCAAAAATAAAAAAGAAATATCAAAAATAAACAAATTCATTGTAAATAAACTAAAAATAATATTTACTTTTCAAATAGTTCGATTCTGAAGAGTTTAGCAGGAATTAATTTTAATTTGTGAGGCTTCATTCATATTTATTAATTTATGTCTTTATTTTATTTTTTCATTCTTAAAAAGTTTGCATAAAAAGAATTCCCATTTTCTAATAATTTATTGTATCTCTTATACCGTTATACTATATACCCTATATACGCATCGATCTCTAAAGATTCATAATTGATTTTCAACTATTTTTAGCACACAAAGTGTCAAGTTATAGATTCTACTGATAATGTTCGCATTTAGAACTACGTCAGTTCTTGGAATGAATTCGACTTGGATTTTTGGTAGATAAAATCGTATGAGTAATCCCTTTTTCCGCTCCATCGCATCATCTCATGAGCCGCATGAGTAATCCAGCATAAATTTTAAACAATTGCCAGACAAATATAATATCACACAAGCCTCATTAGAATCGAACGAGAATTTCAAGAAAAAAAGCCAAAAAAATGTAAATAAACTCGAATCGATAAGCGATTCACACCAGCCATCCAGCTATCCAGCCATCCAGCCATCCAGCTATCCAGCTATCCAGCCATCCAGCCTTCCAGTCATCTAGTCCAGTAGCCCAATCGGCCCAGTCCAGCAGCGCATTAAATGCCACTGAGTCACGCGCCTGCTAGGGATAGACATTCGCATATATGAATGTGTATCTCCGGAGGGGCCTCTCAGCATTAATTGCAATAACAATAACAAATATTTTTGAGGGTGTGTATGGGCACTGAAAGGCAAACTGAGCCTAAGCGGTTGAGCAAACAGTCAAACAAACGAAAGCGCAATCAATTGATAGTCACGTGTGTACGACTGCCCGATACTCTTTTCCCTGGTTCTAAGCAGCAACAAAGTCTGTTAAACATCAATTCAGTGCTCAAATGGCCGAAGTGCATGTGTTTTCTGTTTACATTAGAAATCAGCAGCACGCGCCATAACCGTAAGTGGAAGCGGCATAGAGAGAGTGTAAAGATAATGCCCTTTGCGCAATCGCACACATTAGAGCGAGAGGGAAATATCAAAGCAAAACAAACAATGAAAGTTAAGTCGTGCACTTGGCACTCAATGCATGCAAAGTTGCAGTTATGTATATTAATAAATATGCATGTTTGTGTGTATGTATGCATGCATGTGTGTGTAATGCGTTATCTAAGTGTTTTTTCCCCATTGACACTTAAATTTTTGTTTAGTTGAGATTCAGTTAAATGTGAAGTACCTTAAATATGTATTGTATGCAGTTCTTCTATTCGATAAATAAAAAACCAGAATTGTGATAAATAATAATTAATTAGTTTTTACCTCTTAGATAATGATCACAATTTTATGGTTTTTTTTTTTTTTTGACTTATTTTAAGTACTCGATTATCAAATGCTTCCCATATAAGAATTTCATTCCTGTTAATCCAAACAATAAGTGTTTTCCTCATCAGGCCGTGAATCATGGTTAGAAATTGTGTTTATTTGCGTGTATTTGATATCTTTTTGAATAGGATAGCTTCCGCATAGCTGTTAATGCTCTGAGAGCGTTCGCCATTTCAGTTTCTGGAAATTCTATATAAATATTTAAAGTTTATGTTTGTTTAAAAGTTCATTGATTAGCTGCCACCACAACAAAGAACTAGCCAAAAACCACACTATAAAGCAATCGATACACTCGCAAGAACACCAAGGCACACACAGATCTACCCGTAATCGTGGCCGATCAATGGCTCTGAATGTCTTAATGGGTCTGTTTTGAAATGTGCAGCGGGTAATAAAACTTTCGGGGATATTTTTTCATGAAAATTTCTTGGTAATTGTTTTCGCATTTTGATAAACATTTTTGTTTGTTAGCGTAAATAGCAAACATGTTTTTGTTTTCTCTTGTTTATCATATGGTTCACATGGCAATTATTTGTTATAAATATATTTATTTATTATAATATTTAATTACAATTTTTATTTTATTTATTTATTGCTTACAAAAAATGATGAATTTTATTAAAATAACTTCTTCAATAATCATGAGAGGTCGATCTACTTTTCTTATATTCAAAACCATTTATACCAACGCAGAAGCATCCATTTATTTTATAACTGATCATTTGTACAAGATAAGCCTTTGTTTTTGTAAGCATTTTACACACTTCCATTTGGAAGCAGAATAAAGCTTAATATACACGTAAAGCAACTCGGAGCTAGCCACTGATTGCCAGACAAAGCTCGCTGTTTTACTCTGTGCTAAGCAAGCTTTAGCCTTCTGCGCAGTTGCATTGCGCTGTGAGTAGTGCTGCAAAGTAACTGTATAAGTAGAGATAAGAAGTGAAGTTTTCATTTCTGTTCTTTGGCCATAGTCAAACCATCGCTTATCTTACATTGAATCTCCTCATGGCTACGTATTCGCTTACTCACGCCTTTAGTCTCAGTTTCAAACTCTTTTTTTTTGCTTTGATCCTAAGAGTAAAGGTAAAACGATTTTTATTGAAAGTTATGCAATTTCTTAATAGTAATGGATGTGAATTTAATTAGGTGGCATTTAGGACAACTCTTGAGAATTTAAATAAAACTGTATATTATTTATTAAGTTATTAAATTCGTAAAAATTAGAGTAGTAAAATGATCCAAAGACTACTGTGAAACTCAAGCTAAATTAAATTAAAATTTTATTTGACAAAATGATGACATAGAGAGCATCCAATCAGATATATTTTTCACCTTCGTCAAAGGGACGGGAATAGTTCACACAGAATCTGTTACCATGTAGTAGGAAATCTAAAAATATAACAGATGGGACGAAGCGCTTGGCTCATAATGTTCTAAACTGTTTCTAGTCTGAGGTGAAAAGTGCGATGGGTCTAATTGGCAGAAAGCTGTAACAATGTATGAAATTAAGCAAATTTGACAGCTGTATTATTGTGTATTTACATATGCGTTGTTAGCGTGTACTAAATGATCTAAAAACGTCGCTGATGTGACATCAGAGAACTAGCCCTAATTGACAGACTGTGAATGAACCCATTAAAAATCGCACAAGCGCCGCATATGGTGTCCCACTTCTGAGCCTTTCGTTTAACTTTCGGGACAGGCTGACAGCGGCATGCGGAAATCTCTGACAACTCGGACGGATCACGGCCATATCCGAATGATCTTAGCGGCTAATATATCAAATTGACAAATTTTTATTGTATTCGCCACGCTGCGGATCAGCGATCTCGGATTGATGGGCGCAAAGACCTTGCTAAATGTTAAACCAATCATTTAACGTGCAACCGCAATCCTTTTACTGCTTCTAGCGCATTGATTGATGGATCGATGTGTTTTCGGGGGAGATAAATATTTACGCACTGAGTTCTCGGAATTGCGAGATATATTTTTTGAACATAAATGTGTCTAAAAGCCCATGGAGAATCAATTGAAAAGTGAATTTAATAATCATATTGGAAAAAAATCACTTCAAGGGACGTTGCCTTTTTTTGCTTTTTCTTTTTCTTTTCATCTGTCTTTTTGGCCAGCCCTACCCCTTACCCTCCCCGTCTCCCACCCCTCATATGTGAAATCATTTTGGCGCTTTTAGCATAAATGGATTTTAAAATAATAGAAACCAATCAAATTTCAAGCGGCAACACATGTCCCACTTCTTGTTTGACCAACAACAACAGCAGCAACAACAACAACAACAATCACTGTGTCGTCGTCGTGTCTGCAAAATATTTTAAAATCATAGTTCAATTTTTATTTTAAGAGCAACTCATTTTGTGTTTTTCCTTTCCCTCTTTTTTTTCTTTTTTCTTTTTTTTTTTTCCTTTTTTTTTTTGTGTTAAGTGCGGTCTTCTTTATAAGCATGTAGGATGTATACATACATACATACATGTGTGTGTGTGTGTATTTATAATATAATTATCATAATTCTATTGGCCACAGCAGAAGAGACAAAATCATTCAACGAGAAATTAATGATCATGGAAAATTTGATCATCTCGGGCGCACACAGTGTAAACTTTGAGCCAGAAGCAAATCCGAAAACCGAAATTAGGAATCCGAATGTGCTTTTTATTTCAACAAAAATTAAGAAAATCTTCTATATGCAAATTTTTATAGAAATTATTATTTGGCAATTTGCCCAGAAACACGGACAGACCAAATTGGCTACCCCAGGCCCCTGCCTACGGCGGAGGCGGAGGCGTCTGTCTTGCGCCCCACCCCCACCCCCCAACCCACTCCCACACTCCACAGTCCTCTCGCACTGCTCCTTCAACTCTCTCCTCTATCCCTACCTGACCTGGTGGCAGGTACCGTTGCTAGCGGCGGGGAACCTGCCACACTTGGCATGCCTGTCTCGATATAGAGTAGGTATAGGTATTTACAGTTATACCTATACATATAAATATATATACACATGTATATATGTATATATGTATATCTGAATAAAATATATATATTTATGGGAATACATACTATCTTTGAAACAGCCATAGAACATATTTAATTTACGTTAGAAACAGGTACCGGGCGTCTAGTGGTCCTTGCTTTTATTTTTATTAATAAAAATGACCTAAAAATGCATTTTGCATATGACAAAAATATCCAAAAAAAGAAAAGATAATCAAATCAAAGCCACCACCCGAAGGCGCCCACATATACGTACGCCCACACGCGACGCCCCCGCCAATTGAATACCCTGCTGCAGGCGAGTGATCTAAATGATCGAATCGATTGTCAGTCGAGTCGAGGTCTATTTTTAGGTTATTTGCAGGGTATGTGACAGTCGTCATTTGATTCATTTTATGGGTTTCGGTCGTCGTCATTAGATTTATGATATTTTTCGCCGTTTCGTCTGATGTGTAAATTGCAGTTCGGGGAAACTTGTAAAAACTTGTCAAAGTCTTCGGAATCGTGTGAGTCGTTCGACCAACTGGCGATATTATTGGGTAGTTTCATAGTCCATAGCGATAATAAACATGTGTTTCACATGTCATAAATCCCACAAATTATAAACCAAATGTCACCGAATGGAAATGTGCATGGACTACAGAGAATTTAGTTCACTGGGTCGTTGGCAACATCTTAGGAGTAGATTATTTTGGGAAACTTCATTTACTGTCATATAAAATAATTTAAATGATCTAATTACTGTATTAACTCTTTCGATTTATTTAAACTTGTTGACTTATAATAATTTTGATTCTTGATCATTAGTTTAGATCAAGCGACCCTTGCTTGCTAATCACACTAATCAGATTTAGATCTTGTCACAAATTGCTTGAAATTAACCAGTTTCGATTGAATACTTTCAGTTTTCTTTATTTGGTAGTGGCTCTAACTGATCTAAAAATGATTTAAAATGGTCTAAACAATCTTTAATTTAAGCGCCACCCTATTAATATATTCAATCAACTTTTCATATTGTTTAACTTTAGTAAAATGCTTAACGCTTTTTATGCTATAATTTATAATCATCCATGGGCCCTTTTGTGCATAAAAATCACATAAATCAAATTTAGATCTTGGCACTAGTCAAGTAAATTGTAGCAACATTTGTGGCTCTTAATAATCTAAAAATGATGTTAGGTGATCTAAATCGTCTAAAAAAAATTAATAATTAAAATTAAAAATGTTACATGTTGCATTCTTTGTTTAGACCAACTGACCTTTAACTCACGAAGGTCAAACTTCAATTAAGCTAAATAAATTACGATGGAATGATTTGCTTTGTTTTGTGGTAATAATGTTCATATTGGATACACATGTTTAGTTCATCTAAAACTGGTCTAAAACTATTAAATCGATCTTCGGCTTAGATGCACTCTATCACTTTATTTTCTTTATTTTCTTCTGTCTAACAACTTGGCACAATTGATCCTCCGCCTAAGTCTTGTCTTTCTGCCCAAAGGTCAGATCGGGCAGATTTAGATCTTGGCACAAATCATGTAAACTGCAGTTAAAATAAACAAATTTAGATGGAATGCTTTGGTCTGTTTTGTTGTAATAATATTAATATTAAATACACATATATAATTGATCTAAAACTGGTCTAAAACTGTCAAACCGACCTTCGGTTTAGATGCACTCTGTCAACTCTTTACACTCTATTTTATTTCCTTCTTTCTAACAACTTGGCACACTTGATCCTCCGCTTAAGTCTTGCCTTTTCGCCCGAAGGTCAGACCGGGCAGATTTAGATCTTGGCACAAATCATGTAAACTGCAGTTAAAATAAACAAATTTAGATGGAATGCTTTGGTCTGTTTTGTGGTAATAATATAAATATTAGATAAACATATATAATTGATCTAAAACTGGTCTAAAACTGTCAAACCGACCTTCGGTTTAGATGCACTCTGTCAACTCTTTACACTCTACTTTATTTCCTTCTTTCTAACAACTTGGCACACTTGATCCTCCGCTTAAGTCTTGCCTTTTTGCCCGAAGGTCAGACCGGGCAGATTTAGATCTTGGCACAAATCATGTAAACTGCAGTTAAAATAAACAAATTTAGACGGAATGCTTTGGTCTGTTTTGTTGTAATTAAATTCATGGTTTATACAATTCCATTAATGGGGTTAAGTTTATGTTTGAATCCCGTTTAGTGTGAAGTAAAGTTGATTACACGATCACAAAGAGATCGAAGGGGTCTGTTCATCATTTTGCAATTGCAGGAACTTCAGTTTTATTATTGTTTTCGCTTATTTATGGCATTTTAAACAAACTTGTGCTTTATTAAAATTGTTCCTTTTGACTTTTGTGGAACTGCATAAAACGTAATTAACTTTATTTAGCCTATCGAGGCAGCAGTACCCACACCCACACCCACACTCACACTCACACTCATACCCAGCTACCGCATCCCGCCCGCAAAACAAGTCCAGAGGCAGAGGCAGACGCAGCTGCCAAAACTGTGCGAATTGTGCCAAGTTTATGTGCATTGAACGCTTCGCATCAGCCGTCGTTTATTTTCATTTACATTACACAATTTACAGAAACTTTTTACAGTATTTTGACTTTTGGCACACATAATTCATCATAAGAACCCGCAACGGAGCAGCACCAAGAATTGCATTGCGCTGACCAAAGTCTCTGAACAAATAAACAGCATCGATCGTCGTCCTTCGCTGTCCGGAGACAGATGCACTCGGCTCCCAGGGGGGGTGGAAATGGGAGAGGGAATGGGAATGGGGGCAGGAACTTGCGTCAGAGAACTTCAATTTGAGATCAGAGAACCTGAGAGTTGGTAGCGAGATGAGAAAGCGAAATGTGACGGGAACAGCTGCTGGCAATGAGGAACTCCAAGCTAGGAACGGGTAACAGCAAACTGTGCAAGCTGGAAGGGGGGGTAGTGGGTGAAGGGATCTTTAAAAGGAAAAGATGGTGAACTAGCTGGGAACAAAGTGGGAACAGTTACAAACTAACTACAGCCTGGGAACAGTTATAATATTAGAGATCGGGAATGGACTTGGAATTGGGATTGGGAATGGAATTGGAATTGCAAAAATGAACCGGTTCAGGGCCAAGTTGCAGCACATGAAACTGTCGCATTATTAAATAGAAAGTTGCACCACAGATGATGTAAAATTTCCAATACACTTGCCACAGGAGTGTCATGACTTTTTCAATCAGCTTGTCATCCTTAAGGAGTCGCCTGTCGAGGGGTTAAGGCTTGCCTCACGTCTGCTTACTATATGAACTTTGCATAAACTAAACTTGAATTTAGTACATTTTAAAGTCACACCACACACACTTGCTACACACACTTGCCACACACACTTGCCACACACACTTGCCACACACACTTGCCACACACATAAATAATCGTCATTTTCTGTACTAATTTTATTCGGAGTAATAATTTTAGTCCAAAAGTTCGAATATAATCAGAAGAGAGCGAAAAACTTTCTCCGTAAGGGTAACTTGGATGCGGCTTTTCATTGTGTTGCATGCCACTCTTTGTACATCTTTGGCTGCAGCTTTTACGAGTTCGCAGGAGCCACTAACTGGTTTTCACTTGCATCTCTTAGCCGGGTTTAATTGCTGGCGGCTGCTTTTGGCCGTTTAACGCGTCGCTTTTGTTTGCCGTCTGCTCCAAAGCTGTCACAATTTCTCTGGCCAAGACGATGTCTGGCAGGCAGACAGACGGACATCCAGACGGACATCCAGACGGACATCCAGACGGACATCCAGACGGCCAGGCAGACAGACGACAGGTAGACAGGCAGATGGACAGGCAGACGGACAGGTGGAAAATGACGCGTCGCTTTTTTAGTTTAAAAGCACTTTCCAATTTCGCCACAGACACGAGTGCTAATAGTTGATTTTACAAGCAAGAAAAACAATTGATTTGCTTTTTAATTTTTTTTTTTTTTTTTTTTTTTTTTAATTTTAAAAAAAGTTAATTAAATTTAATTGATTTTTTACTCATGTAAAATTACTAGGAAAATTTCTATTTATAGCAGGAAAACTGCAACTATTGCGGGGCAAATATTTAAAATTATTTTACAAATTTAAAGCTGCGTAGAATTACACACACGGACACACACACACACACATAAGAAAATTGTAAAAATATTTTATTCGTTTCGCATTTTGCGGTTGTTGACTTCTTAAGAATGTGGGCAATTTGTTTGTGGGGTTTTCCCTTGGCCTCTACGGACACACAATTTTCCAGCTTTCCACAAACGTGGACTTTTCTTTTCCGCCCAAAAACGAAATACGTTCGATCTCTGAAGCTCAGGCTTCGGCCTGTTCTTTGGATGGAAAAATGACTTAAATAAAAAAAAAATAAAAAACTTATTTTAATTAATATAGTTTTTAATATAAATAAATAAAATAATATTTATATCTTTTGATTCATATTGATTGATATAAATATATATAAACAGAACTTAAATGGTTTAAACTAAAATATAAAAAATGAATTTTTTTTAATTTTTATATTTTTATATAAATAAATAAAAATTAATATATATCAATATATTTATTTATGCGATATATTGATTGATATAAATATTTATAAATGGAATTTAAATGATTTAAATCAAAACATAAAAAATCTATTTAAATTAAAAATTATTTCTTTTTAATTTTTATATTTTTATATAAATAAATAAAATAATATTTATAAATTAATTAATATGATATATTGATTGATATATTATATAAATAGAACTTAAATGGCTTAAATCAAAACATAAAAAATTTATTTAAATTTAAATACTATTTTTTTTAAATTTTATATTTTTACATAAATAAAAAAAGAACAAAAAATCAATATGATATATTTATACGATATATTGATTGATATAAATATTTATAAATAGAACTTAAATGCGATTTGGCATTTCCGTCTGCTATTTATTTATTAGTTGCTAATTTTAAAAGGCGGCGAATCGCTTGAAGGAATCCTTAGAGCGTCTTCTGGAATTCTAGATATTTAATTAGCTGCCCACGATTATTTATGTTTGTATAATGATTCCTTTGCCGACGGACGAGGAGCAGTTGTTACCCGTCGCTGTTTGCACTTGCCTCTGGCTCCAAGAGCCCCAGAGATCAATATTTAATTTCCGAAATTATAAATAATCAATTCAATTGATTTCCAGCCAGTGGTAAATTTGATTAAACTGTAAACCGAATCGGACCCAAGCCTCAAATGTTGATAAACCCATAAATTTCATTAATTTTAAAAGCAAATAAAATATTAATTTTAATGTTCACTTTTTCACACAACTAAACAAAGGACTAAAAATAACATTTTTTATTATTTATTATTTTTTATTATTTATTTAATTATATAATTTTTTTAAATAATTTTTAATTAATATTTAATAATTTTTGAAGTTTCCATTGACTTTCAAAAATATTTTTTCGATTATCTCACACTTAATATGAAAGTCTTCTGCTGCAAAGGCTTGTAGGATAAGAGCTTATTATGGTGGGAATCCTTGTTCTCAGAAAATAAGGATTTAACAATTTTAATTATTTATTTAGATATTTATAAAAATCTTAGAAATATTTGATTCTCCAGCAGTAAATAAATTATAAGGTTCGATTTGAAATTCTGAACTTTAATTTAAAGAATTCTAAATGCAATTAAATCAAAGGATGCTTCAAAGAAAGGATCCTTGATTTCGGTTGATGCTCACAATACTCAAGCAATCAATCAATCAATCGTCCAGTCTGACTGACTGAATGGTCAATGCATATCTTTTGTCTTACGAATACATGTGCCACATATGCATGTGTGTGTGTGTGTGGGTGTGTGTGGGTGGGTGGGTGTGCGTGGATATATTAAGGTGTGCAGAAGATATATTAAAGGTAAACCTTCATTAATCTCGCCTCGTTTATTATGTAAATTCTAAAAATTTGGGTCTGAGTCATTTGATTGGCGATTGCCGCGGGGGGAGGGGGCAAAGGTGACGGTGGGAGGACGGCAAGTGCTGGGCGGCTGGTGGAGGAGGGGTGGGGGAGGGGAGGGGGAGAAAGGGTCAGGGGGTGAAATAATGGAATGGGAAAACTTAATAATAGATTCCGATTCGGTTTGGGATGCTTTAATAGCAATCTGAGGCCATTAAATTGGTAGTTTTCGGCTTGTTGATTTGCACGTGTGTGGACCTCCCAATGCTACGACAGGTGCAAAAACATGTGCGATGCCCGTATCCCCGCCCACCAGAGTCGCCCACAAATTGGCAATCGTTCGTTGTGTTTTACTTTTTTTTTCTGTGGCGCTGCTTCATTTCAGTTGCACGTGTCGAGACATTACATTTGTGGCAATTATTTTCTTCCCTTGCTCCCCGACTGCTGCTCCTCCTCTGCTGCTCCTCCTACAGCTTCTTCTTCTTCTTCTTCTAAGTCGTCTCCAGATATGTTTTGTTGCTGTTTGCTTGCTGTTCGGTTCAATAATCTCTCTCTCACTTTTGCTTTATTACATTAAAATCATGGCTAATTATTGTGGCCCACATGAAAATGGAAAACGTGCTGAAAAACTAGAAACATGCACGCTGCAAATTTTCCCAAATCTCACTAGTCCCCCCCACTCCCCTTCTCTCTCCTCATCTTCACCACCCACGGGCGAGCATCGGCCCATCTGCCCAGCTGCCAGCGATGGCCAGGCCAAAATGAGATGTGCGATGCCAATTGAATAGTTTGCGGGCTTTGGTTTATAAGAAAAATCAATTTGTTAGCCGTTTTGTTTTGGTAAAAGCCAAACAAATAGCGCCAAGCACGCCACACACACACACACACGCACACACACAAAATGAAAAAAGAAAAGTGCCGAGTCGAATTTAATACTCTGTAAAATGAAACCCATAGCCCCCACCGACTGAAGGGGGGGAAACAAGCTGAGAAACTAAGCTTAAAAGCGAATTTTAAGTTTATAAAAATTATAGGAAAAAAAAAAAATAAATAATATTTATTTTCATTTTTCAATTAATAAATTTATTTAACCAATTAACAAGCCGGGTGCGTGGTATCTGACAGTCGCATACCTCGGGGTGGGGAGCGATTCTCTCGTGTCTCCGCTTTGGCTGGCATTCAAGTAGCTGGTAATCCGAGATACTCACACGTTTCACCCAAGTCTCCGAGTCTGGGGCGCTCTTTCTCTATGTTTTGGTCCGTGTTGGACGTTAGCCCAATTAAAAATTCAAGGTTGAGAAAATCTTCTAGGTGTCGGCTTACACACATCCAACTAACCTCAAAACGTGTTCAAAAGTGAGAAGAAAATGAAAATGAAAATATAAATGAAAAAAAGCTGTTCGCAGTAATTATGCATGTTTAGCTCTCCAGTGGCTGGGGCCACCCGCTGTCCCCCCGCCGTCTCCTGCCTCCTCCCCTCTCCCCCCTCTCCACCCCCAACAACCATCGGCCACATTCAGCCAACTGGCATATCATTTACGGTAGTCAGTGGAGCACTTAAATGGGGCGTGTGTCCAATGTGAGGCGATGGGGATGGTGGGGGTGGGAAATTCAAGACACTTGCGGTTGAATGCATAACTTGATCAGGGTTTCAGATACTGTATCTATGAGTTATTGATGGTTATTTAACTGTGCCTCTTTGTCTCTTTGTCTCTTCCCCAGGCACTGGCACCTTTGGACGTGTCTGTCTCTGTCGCGATCGCATTTCCGAAAAATACTGTGCCATGAAGATTTTGGCCATGACCGAAGTCATACGCCTCAAGCAGATTGAACATGTCAAGAACGAGCGGAATATACTGCGGGAGATCCGACATCCCTTTGTCATCAGCCTGTAAGTACATGCAACGATTTTGAATCGGACTAACGCCCCATATATCTATATATACGTTCTTAAGCCAAATCGTGGCTAATATATACTTAATATAAAATAATACACAGCGAGTTTAAAGACAGTTAAATTCTATCTAAAGGCTTTATTTATATATATATTCGATCCCTCGATCCTCGAGCTGCCTAGCTTGTAATTGATACCCCTCGGTTACAGGGTATCTCAAAGTCGGTTAGATTACCCTTAAGTGTGGCAAGGCAACATCCACTGACGTCTTTGCGGTTTGTGATGAATCATGGAAGAACTTGACATTAGCTGAGACTTCGAATAACCGCAATCAATGAGTTCCCCTGCTCTGTACTAAAAACTACATTAAAAGCGATCAATTTTGAGCTCTAATATAATTATATGTTTTTTAACATTCTTCTTCTTCTTCTTTAACTCCTTTTATTTCTCCATCCCGCAGGGAATGGTCCACCAAGGACGAATCCAATCTGTACATGATCTTTGATTATGTTTGCGGCGGAGAGCTGTTCACATACCTGCGCAATGCGGGAAAATTCACTAGTCAAACTTGTAAGTCATCCTTCGTTGAATCCTTGATGCATCCCTATCAAGTTCCAAGTCTTATTTTTTACTGATCTTCAATTTGATCTACACCTGCAGCCAATTTCTATGCGGCTGAAATAGTCAGCGCCCTGGAATACCTGCACTCCCTGCAAATCGTCTATCGGGACCTCAAGCCAGAGAACTTGCTCATCAATCGCGATGGACATTTGAAGATCACAGACTTTGGATTCGCCAAGAAGCTGCGGGATCGGACATGGACACTCTGCGGCACACCCGAGTACATAGCACCCGAGATAATACAGTCCAAAGGCCACAACAAGGCAGTTGATTGGTGGGCTTTGGGTAAGTCCTTATACTCCTGTATTTACACTTGAGCCTTTAATATCCTTGTCGTGTTTCAGGCGTACTTATCTATGAAATGCTTGTGGGTTATCCCCCCTTCTACGATGAGCAGCCCTTTGGCATCTATGAGAAGATCCTTAGCGGCAAAATTGAGTGGGAACGTCACATGGATCCCATTGCCAAAGACTTGATCAAAAAATTGCTGGTGAATGACAGAACCAAGCGACTGGGCAACATGAAGGTGGGTACATCGTACATCAGTCATCGGTCATCAGTCATCAGACATCAGTCATCAGTCATCACTCATCAGTCATCAGTCAGTGGCCAGTGGCCAGTGGCCAGTGTTTAGATCTTCCGAGATGAACAAATCTTGAAGGCATCCAAATTGATTTCTTTGTGCTAAAAAACATTTGTGATGATCTCGTCTCGTCATGTAAGCGATTAGATCATATCCACAAATGTTTATTAATTGTAAATCTCAGATTTGATGTCGATCGCATTTAGAAATTAGAAAGATTCGCAAAAGTGCGCCCAATGGGCGGGCGGGCTGCATGTGGACATTAAAAATGTCCGTCATTCATTTAGCACCTGTTTATTCGGTCTTCCTCAGTTTTGGGCTCAACAAAGTGACAGCTTTTTATGGCATATAAAGCATATTTATAGAGAATTGTTTACACTTGTCAAAGGCGTATTGGGATTTTCTCGGAGCATTCAAAATGATGTTCTATGCATATATCAAAAACTAATTGTTGGACCCAGCGCCGAGGCGTTGCCATTAAATCCGTAGAAGTGGACACATGGCCAGTGCCTGTTCCTCGGGCGACAATAAATGCAAATTTATTCTTAAATAGAAAATGAGAGAAAAATTTGAATTTAGGAAAACTGTGGGGGTAAATAGGAAAATGGGAAAATAGGAAAATAGGAAAATGGGAAAATGAATATATATTTTTTAATAGCATGTCGCGCGTTTTAGCAACACGAGCCAACAAATGAAAAATAATTTAAGCTAATTTTTCATTCGATTTCATTTTTCTAATTTCCCACAGAACGGCGCTGATGACGTTAAGAGGCACCGATGGTTTAAGCACTTGAATTGGAATGACGTCTACAACAAGAAGCTAAAGGTGAGTGGAGGATCTTCAATATAATCCAAAGGGGGCATCAATGATCCGTTCTCCACCCATTCCCATTTCCATTCCCTTTCCCTTTCCCACCCCCATCCCTTTTTCCCGTTCACGGGTCGCGACGGCTGCTCCACCCACCTCCCCCTCCCCATCCCACAAGTATTTTAATACATCGACGTAATTAAAAGCAAATAAACAAATCAATTTTTGAAATAAGCATTGCCATTAATTAATGACCCGAGTATCTATTTTGGTGGGTGGGGCCATAAATCTTCGCACGCTCCATAGCCGTTAACGGATTAAGCCCCACCCCCCCAGACCCTGCGCTGCACTCTCTCCCTCTCTCTCTCTCTCTCACACTCTTTCTTATTGCCCAATTTACCACCCATGTTGAAACTTTAATGGGCTTTATAATTTATGTACCTGCGATCGTTTGTAACAATAGTTTATGAGGTCCCCTCCCTCAAAATACTCTTAACGAGCAGCAAAAGAGTCGCTTCCTTACAGGATATCTCCCCAGTTATGATTATTGATGAGGTGCATCGCATCTTTTGTATCTCAAATCCGCATCTAATCGAATTTTTTATACTTTGCTTCTATCCGCCGCAGCCGCCAATTTTGCCCGACGTGCATCATGATGGGGACACCAAGAACTTTGATGATTATCCCGAAAAGGATTGGAAGCCGGCCAAGGCAGTGGACCAAAGAGATTTACAATTGTTTAATGACTTCTGAAGGAGGTTGGCGAAACTATACAAAAAGCAAGAAACAAATAACAAAATCAAAAATTAAAAATTACAAAAAACAAAAACAAAAAGCAAAAGCAAAGAAGAAAGAAGAAAGAAGAAAGAAGAATGAAGAAAGAAGAAAGAAAGAAAAACAAAATCAAAAGCATTAGCACATTTATGATAAATTAGTATGTACATTGTTTATACACATGTATATCTGTATATCTGTCCACACACGTATACACACATATATGCGTATAAATATGTATATAAATAAATAATACATAATATATCCTTAATTATATCTTATATACACGCATGATCTGTATGATTGCCATCCCGGGGAGTCATGCGATATTCATTATTTATACTGGAAATTAGTGTTTAAAGTGCTGTGCAAACAAAGTAGCAATGAGATACCGTTATATAGGTACATGCCTACATACATACATATACTATACACATACATACATACATATGCCTAATATACGATTCTTTTTATAATAAGCCTAAGTTTATACCCATAATGTTATAGCTACCGCGTGACGTCTATTATTTTATTATTATGTTTAATTGTTTAAAATTCGAGTGCTGGCCGCTAATTGCGAGCACTTCATATACACACACGTACAGTACACACAAGAGCCAATAATTATTATTGTTAAACAACAACCACAACAACAACAACAACAACCAATAATTAAAACCTTAACGTAAAACGTTAAATAAAGTGATAGTAATTCAATATCTGGAAATGTGCGTGCAATCATATAAGTACTTATACATATATAAAGCACATTCAAGAAAATAGTTTATAAACAAATACATATACATATATATATATATGTATATATATGATTTGTGTATAAATTATTTGCTTGGACTCTCGTACGCTTTTCATTGCTGGGGAGGGGAAGGATTAGCTGGTCGCAAGCGCCTCTACCGAGACTCACGAGTCTTTCTGCTAATTGCGTTGTTTTTATAATATTTTTGATTCTGTCAGCTGTTTATTCTTTATAGGAACACATTTATAGTATTTTTATAGTCAACGATTTTCTTTTATGTTTGATTTATCGTTTAATCATTTAGTTACGTATTAGTTTGCGTTCCACCATTTAAATTGCTTCAATTCTTTTATTGGGGCCAATTTAGGGCAATCAAGAAATTCATTTACTTTATATGCATTTTATCATAAATTTCCTTCGCACCTTAAACCTGGGCAAGTGAAGGGGGCAAATATATAAACTCCCTATGCAGATCCAAGATTATTACATTTACGTTAACAGAGCAATTAAAATCAAAAATTTGCATTTAGAATATTTAAACTAATTATAAAAAAAAAGTACATAGAACTGCAGCAAGAATTTATTTATTAAATTTGTCTGCAGTTTTTTTGAATTTCACATATAAAGCTTTTGCCAGTGAGGTAAATGCTTATGAAGCTTTTAACCGAAAATATTGTGTTGCTTGGATCGTGCGTAACAATAAGCTTTAAAGCTTAGCTAGTGAGCTTTATTTGGTAGGTGGTCACACTTAGAGGACCCTTTTGGAACTGTGTGGCAGCACAGGTAAGTACCGTTGAAAATTATTTTACTAGGCGTAACCTTCTGATTGCTGCTTTAGGGCATGCGCAGTAGGGCTCAAGTACCGGGTGCTTCAAGTTTTTAACTTATGCGTTGCACCCTGTTAACAACCCCCAAAAACAATGTTAAAAAGGCGAACACCACCTTCAAGACGACCCCTCAGCCGGACAACAGCTACAGTTACAACCACAGCTGTGCATGGACGTAAAACATTGCACACGCACACACACCCACACATGAGCAGAAAGCAAACTAAATGTCAATGCGAAGAGCAAACGCTTTAAAGTTCTCTCTCGCTCTCACTCGCTTACTCTCTCCGTTCGCAAAATGTCGCTCTCTCGCGAACGCAGGCTTTACTTACAATTACATGTATACAGAGGGCCACTTTGCAAGTTGAACGCTGAGCGCCACTCAGTTAGTTGACGACGTTTGCCTTTGTCGTGTGTTCGTCACTTGGCACACGGACGAGTAGCAAGATTAAGCAAGCGCAACGTTAGATAGCAGTAAAACGGCAACGCGAATGAGCAGCAAAATATAATAAGCAAGAAAGTGTTGCCACTCTCCAAGCGTCACTTCTTTTTCTGTGAGTGCGTGCGTGTAAGTTTGAGAAAAAATAAAATTGGTAAAACATAAAAGTGTTTATGCAAATACGACGAGAATTGTGCGCCAATGCAACATAAACGAATACAAATCGCGAACAAAATTATATAATAATTAAAAGAGTTTGTGTAGTACTAAAGCAACAACAATTTGCCGAGTGTCTCAGCGTGCGTTTGCGTGTATAGTGTATGTATGTGTGTGAGTGTGAGTACGAGTGTGTGCGTGTGTGTGTGTGCAGCACTGGCTATCAAAAGTAGGCAATACAAAGCAGAAGCTACTGCATAGCTCGGTTCCGTGTATATGCGTGTGTGTGTGCTTATACGTTTGCTTGGATAGCTTAAGGTTGTGTTTGTGTGCGTATTTTTTTTGAGTGTGTGCGTGTTTGTCGTGCTTTATTTATCGGCCAGCTGCATTGTGTGGGTGCAACGGCAACATTCACCCGGAAGTGATTTGTATAAAGCAAAAGTCGCTGAAATTTCACACCGACCACCGACCAGAACACTAAAACAGCCCCCTAACACCCGCGGCCCACCAACCCCTCAATACGTGAAGCGGCCAGTAAGGAAGCGGGCGGAAATTGTTGCCACTTGGTAAGCAGTGATGTGTACTACGAGTTCTTCTTCTACTATTACAGTTTCGTATTTATTGTTGTTGTTGTTGTTGCTGCTGTAGCTGTAGCTGCTGTTTATATTTCTGCTATTGTTGTTGTTGCTGTTATTTGTTGGGTGGTGTTGTCTAGTTTATAGATTTTTGTTTTTATCGATTTTCAAGCAGTTGAAAATGCGAGCAACAATAAACATCAACAACAACAACAACCACAACAACAACAACAACACTTAAAGAAAAACATGGCATGTTATGTGCATAAGCATCGAGCAAACGTCTGATAGATTGCAGGTTCGGCAAAAGGCGCACGTACGGTACGAGCCACAGCTACAAAAACTCGCAGCTAGGTACACACACACATACATGTACTTTCGTAGGTAGTTGTACAGCCACACAGCCACACAGCCCACACACACACACACCCGCACACATTCACTTATAAACGTTCAGTCAGCCACTCACACAAGCTTCCAGCTGAATTTATAGACAGTTTTATTTACGAAGCGAAGTTCAACGCCTGAATTTAGTATGGCGGATGTGGCTTTTGAGTTTCGCGAGCATTGAATAACAAATTCCTTGTGGAGGCATTCCACAGGCTCTGACTCCTGACAGTCGAGCGATTAATCAACTGACGGACACCTGTAATCCAAGTTATCAAAAAGCTCACCGAAGGACATGCCAGTGCTTTTAACCGAAAAAAGAGCGCCCAAAATCAGTTTAGCTTGGGATATTCTGATGACGTCATTGTTTTCTGTGTTCCCATCGACGCTCCACAATATTCAACAACCTTCAACCATCTACAATTATCTTCAACAACATTCAACAATGTCCTTCCTGACAACCACCAAAACCAAACTGCTGCCCCATAAGACATTCAAATAATGTTCTTTGTTGGACTTCAGTTTTGTTGACTTCTGCGAATTGATTGTCGCTTTGGCTGTGTGCAACCCCCATACGGGGGAAACAAAAGCCACTTCCTTGCGACTTGCAACTCCTTGTGTTCCGTCTATGCGTAGATGAATGTCCTGAGCTTATCTAAACATAAGTTCAAGTCCTGCATTTTATATCTCAACATAAGTTTGTTACTCGCTCCTAGCCTCAACTTTTGTTTGGCGTCAAACTCATCTGACCATCTTCCTCCTCCTCCTCTTTTTCTTTTTCTTTTTCTTCTTCTTCCTCTTCCTTTTCATCTTCTTCTGCTCTGCGAACGTCTAATCAAACTTATCTTTTGGATTAGCATATGATTTGCATTTAAGTCAGGTCCTTGAAACATGTCTTACTTTTCGTAGGGCAAGTCACAGTCTCATCTTCAAATGACCCGAAATCGAAAACTTTTTGAGTCCTTTGCTTATTATTGATAAGCCATTTGACTCCTTTGTCCTTACCGCCCTTGTTTCGGACCAGACTCAGGGTTACCCATGTCAAACTACTAACCGGGCAAAACAATAAAGGTGGCGACGTCAGCACAATTAAGGATTAGATCCTTTCGATGTCTTGCCCAATCAGGGAACGTCACGGTACATCGAAAATGCAGCGAGTAGGAAAACATGAACATCTCGTAACTTCCGTCGTGTCCAACACAACACTTCGCATTTCATAGTCCTTGTAGTAGTTGTTGTTTCTGTTATTATTGTTGATTCTGTTGTTGTTGTTGTTGTTCAATATTTACAAGCTGACTGGAGAGTGGATGTCGTGGATGTCGTGGAGCGGCTGTCGGGAGGGGGACTGTGGGGATGTCGGTGATGCCAAACTGAATAAAACATGCGACAATCAGGAGACGAGGAAGGCGACTTTATCGTCCTTGCCGTCTTCATCCAGCAACTGCAGCAGACACGTAGACGCCTTAATGGCCCAGGGGATTACCGGTAGACGCTGCTGTTGCAGCGCCCTGCATCCAACACCTGCAGCCTACACATTGCAACCCACACTACCCGCTAACTGCACATCCTGCACCCGACACATCCTGTGTCCTGCTACCTTGCGTTCACCATGAAAGATGCCACCTTTAACGTTGATAATTGTGGAGCTGAAAAATGTTAGCTGCTGGCTCGCTGGCCCGCTGGCTTGCTGGGTGACTTGGGGGCTCAGTGTCATCCAATTAATTTAATAAACAAAAACAAAAAATGTTGCAATTAAAAGGCAATAAGCGGCAACTATTTGCCTAATAAGTGGCAAAGGGTTGGCCAGGTAGCCAGGTAGTTAGGTAGCCTGGTAGCCCGGTAGCCCGGTAGGTGGGCAGAGGGTGTCGGAGCAGGGCTCAGAGTTTTGATAATGGGTAATGAGATTGCCGGGCAGGCTTGGCAGGCTCGCCAGGCTACCAAGGATGGAATGGCTAGGAAGGATAGGAAGCGTAGGAAGGATGGGGAGTGGGGCACATGGCTTTACAAATGTCAAAAGCAACCCCACACAAGCCTGTCAAACAACAACCACCCATTGGGCGTGTGCGCCAGAGAGAAGCTTGAGAGAGCGAGAACTCCACTGGCGTCCCCTGCTGCCTAGCGACTCTCAGCAGTTTCGCTCTCGTGTCCTTACGCTTTCAGCTAGTTTTTAACCCTTGCGCCTGCGTAGAGTCTGTTGACGCTCTTGCGTTGGCACCCGCGTGGCTTTGTCAACAGTTTTGCATGCGTTTCCGCCGTGCCACACAGCCCTTCACCCCTCTACCCCTCTGCCCTTGCATCGTCTCTCATCCGTGCCCGCATCCGCATCCGCACCCGCTTACTACCTACGCCACGTTCAGCACTTTTTGCTCTCTGCGTTTTTAAGAATGAAATGAAATGGCCGCCACATTCCCGTACGTCATTCCCGTACGTCATTCCCGTTGATTAAAGCATATGCAAGGTTTTTACTACCCCTTGGCCACTTTTAATGGGTACAAGAAACGGAATGTTCCAGGAGGTCTCCTCGCACAGCTCATAGTTTTTTCCCACTTTCCTAGTAGCTTGTTGGATACTTGGGACGCAGTTTTTACTGGCTACTTAAGATCCTTGAACGGGATATGAAACTTAAGTCACTGTTTAGGCCTTCTTCGGTTTGGTGGCTTACGTCTAATTGCACAGGGTATATCTTAGTCGTTGATCCTTATTATTGAACTCTCTGACGTTCATCCTGTTTTATTTTTCATTCCTAGTCTCGGTCTTGGTCTTAGTTCCGTTCCTTTTTATAGCAATACTTTGGAGGATTTGCTCGAATATGCGAATCGAAGAGCTTAGAGCCTTCTGTTTAGCTCTAAGATCCTGTCCCATCCTGTGTGCCTTTGGCCTTTGCACTTTTCCTGCTTTTCGGTTGCTTGGCTTGCAATTTTACTTAAAGTCCAATTTGGTTATGCGACCGCATAAATTTTACATACGGTATGTGTCCTTGTGCCTTGGAATGTCCACAGACATTCGGCTATGCGTTTACTGGCTTGTTGGCATAGGTTAAGCTGTCCCTTCATGTGTGCATGTGTGCATGTGTGCATGTGTGTGCGCATGTGTGTGTGTGTGTGTGGGTCTGCGTATGTGTGATGCTTGTAACCTAGGAAAATTCTTTTAAAAGTTTACTATGACAGCGTTTGGTAAATTCTTTTCTCTTGTTTTGTGTGCCATAACAAGAAGGATAAAACAAGGATATGCTCCGAGCATACACCATGGAATATGGAATATTATATATTTGGCAAATGTTGAGAGGAATGCTTTTTAAAAAAAACTATTATCGTTTTATGGCAAAAAGGAATCATTCGACTTGACATTCCAACATTTTTTTATCCTGTAACTATTCAACTTTTGGGACACAGCAAATGTTTTAAGGATATGAAAGTTTGGCGTAGTTAAGGGAGGGTTGGTTCGTTCTGCTGCTTAAATCATCCTCTTAAATATAAAACACATTTTATCCGAGAGATGCGGCAGTTAAATTCTTGGCTTAAGGATATAATTTTTTATTTTAAAAATCATTTAATTTGGGTTTTAATCCTTAAACTGAGCTGAGAGGACAGCAGGTGCTTCAGCCGCCTCTCTCTTAATTTTTTAAGTAAATTATTATTATAAATTATAAAAATAAATAATTATATTTATTATATCAATAATAATAATAATTTAATAATTAATTATCATAAATGAAATCATAAGACTTGCAGCTCGGCAGGATCTTTCTGTTAATGCTTAAGGATATTTTAAGAAACGCTGATAGTCGTAGCATGAGTTAGCCATTAGGTACATATGTATGTATGTTTGTGTGTGTGTATGTGTATGCATGTGTATGTATATGTGTACATGTATGTATTATGTGCTTCCAGCCTTCGACTTAAGATTAGAAATGAGACTCCAAACAGGATGAAGGAATTTAATTGCGTTAATAACGCGTAGATCACTTGTGCAGGGTATTTAATACTCTATTCCAATTAACGCAGTGTGTGTTTTATCCTTTCGCCGTTTTTTTGCTGGCAAAGTATGTACGGCACCGAGTGTTTGTGGCTGCAACATTTTTTGCCGTTTCCCATTTGCTGGGTTGTTTTTTTTTGCCTTTCGGTCCCCAAAAGTATGCAACGAATTATTTATTGCAGTTGCTTGTCACGCTGCAACAGCAAGAACAACTGGAGCGGCAGCAATAGCAGCAACGCCAGCAACGCCAGCAACACCAGCAACACCAGCAACACCAGCAACATGCAACATGCAACACTCACTCAATTTGCCCAATGGCACTTCCAGCCATTAATTAAATTCGCATTTTTTTGAAGCAATTTTTAAAATAGTTTTTCGCTTTTGGCCATTATTTGGGTCTCCTTTTGCTTGCCTGCACTTAATACATTCGTGCCTCCAGCTGCGACACTGGCCCCACATCTGCCACTGCCCCCGCCACCGCCCTCCGCCAACGACCAGAGCCTCTGTGGCTGAGCATGGAAGCTGTCGTTAAAATTGGCGCTATAATTGCACGTCCCAAAGTGCCAGTCGCTGGGGAGGCGCCTCGACTGCTGCTTGCAGCATTTTCCTTTGCTGTGCAACATAATGAATTCTAATTGAAAAGTTTTGTCAACTGTCTCAGCAAAAACGACAACCAATTAAACATATTCCAGTTTTCCGCTCCTCCCCCCCTACCTTCGTCAGCCAGCCACCGCCCAATGCCCACCGCCTCTCCTAAGTGGATAGCTGTGTGGGTGGGTGGGTGGGTGGTGTGGCTCGGCAATGTGGCAATTGCATTTGCTGCAAAAAGCGAATATAAATTAAAATTACCTGCAAGACGCGAATCATGGCAGTGTCAAGGTAACAGCATCAGCGGCACCTGTCCAAATGGGGGAAGGCGGGGGGTGTACACTAGCGGTTGCCATTAAACACACACACACACACACACACAGGTAAAAGCACGTGCACACAGTAAATGAAAATTGAATTAAGCGCACTTGCGATTCCGCAAAATGATCCAAGAAGAGCGGAGGTTTTCGTCGCATCGCTGGCTTCCAGAATGACGCCCCAGGAGCAGGAGCGGGGCGAGCGTTACCCACGCCCGGAAAATCCACCCATGATTGAATTCAAAGGCAAATACACGAAACATTGCGAAGAGAGAAAGAGAGAGTGAGAGAGAGAGAGAGAGAGAGAGAGAGAGAAAACTGAAAAAAAATATAACGCGAGAAAATGGAGGTCGCTTTCCTTTGGCAAACAAATGCGGGGCCTGGCAGTGAGCCCAGTTTTCCCTGCTCCCCCCCAACCACATGTCCATCCTACACCATTCCCCATCTTCATTCACTTCTTTCATTCCCCATTCCCCATTTCCCTCTGCCGCTCGCGCTTTGCCGTGTTTCGCTCTTGTTTTGCTTCCACTTAGTTTTTTCTCCTTGTTTTTATTATTTTTTTTATTTATTATTTTTTTTTTTTTTTTGGGTTTGGGTACAGTTGCTGGCCAGGGGCACACCTATGCGTAAAATTGAAAACAAAAAACAACAACAAAACAACAACAACAATAAAAGCAGCAACAACAAACACGAAAAGGAAAACAAAATAATAATAATAATAATAATAATAATAATAGTCGTCGGTTTGTTGGTTTTTATGCTTCATGTTGTTTTTCCCTGTTGTTGTTGTTGTTGTTGCGGCCACTCTTCCCGTTGTTACGACTCTGGCTCTTTTTGGAGTTGTTGTTGTTGTTGTTGTTGTTCATCTGCCTACGTGCATTAATGTAAGCCTAAACCGAAAACTTCAATTTGATGTACTCGTCGGGCGAGAGCCGATGGAAGTGGTCGCCACTTCTGTGTTAAAGGACGAAATTTCCTGGAAACGTATTGGTTCCAATTACAGGATTTGCTATTTGAGGTTTGACTCGCTTTGCAATTCGTTGGAAAATTTATAGAAATGCAGTTTTGCCGAAGGGAGAGAAAGCCAAACAAATTGTTTTATCCTTCAATCATTTGCCAGGCGCAAATTCGGCTTTTGGTGTGGAGAGTCCTTTGTGTGGTATGAAATAGTGTAAAGCCTTTACGTTACCTGGAAAATCCTTGAAGTGTTATATTTCAATTTGCTAAACTAAAACTAATCAACAAATTTAAGGACCTTGTAATTGGCTTTAAAAGAGATTCTCCTAAGGACAAATTTCTAAATATTTTTACAGGACACATTTTAATTCCCACAACATTTAGGGTCCTTGTAGCATAATTGTAATTGTCAGTGCCGCGAGCATCTTCAAGAAGTAAATACAACATTTTTCATTGGGTCCTTCGAGTCCTTTTCAGGGTCCTTAGTGCCCCTAGAGTCCTTATCGGTATGTTGCCTCAGCACAATTAAGTCCTATAGCTTGTCTCGTACACCAAAATGGCGCCATCCGCAAGAACTTCAACAAGGATAACAGAATTTGCTCCTTATATTCTCGAATTTCTTGCTCATATTGCGTAATCTTCTTATGTAACTCCATACGTCAAAAGGAGTCCTTCGACGTCATATTGATGGCCCAATTGTGCTTCGATTCTGATTACACAATTCTTGCTAGGCTCGAGGACCAAATTGGATCCTTTAATAAGCTTCCCCGTATGAGCATGGCAATTATCTGCTCTCTGTGCTGTCTGTTTTAGGACTTCAATCGAATCCTTTTAATCCATCCATAGAGATGTTCATGTGATATGTCCTGCGAACATTTCCTTTGTTGTTCAGTCGCCGAGTCGCTGAGTCGCTGAGTCGCTGAGTCGCCTCCCTTTGCCAAGTTTATGGACTGTTCCAAATTCACAACTTTGGCAATGAATACCATTTGCCGGGGGGCGTGGCAGGAGCCGGGTAACTTTGCTCGTATTATCTCGGGCTCCTTTCTCATTTGGAGCTTTGGCTTCGCACGTTATCCTTGGTGTTGGTATTTATTGCCCACACAATTTCTCTACCTTTCTCCTACTATCTGTCACACTCTCTCGCCCATTTCTGGCCATTTGGGCGCCCTAATTGAATTTTTCTCGCGCTTTTGGCTGCCAGGACCACTTGGCCATGTTTTACGCCCACCAATTGGGGGCTGCGATTGCGTATCGGCGTCTAATTGCGTCCTTAATCATTTCATCTTTTTAGCTTCCGGTCACGTTAGTCATTTGCCGCTTCTCGCCTCTCGTCTCTCACTTATCGCTTCTCGCTCTCATTTCTCACCTCTCACATTCTGCCCCTCGTTCCTCGTTCCTCGCTCCTCGCTTCTCGCTTCTCGTTTCGCGTCACTCGGAGCCATCATCCATGGGCGTAGGACAAATAACATCCAAATGCTTCCGTTTGCAAATTCTAACCATGGGAATGGGCGCCCAAATGCTGCCTTGAGTTGGAAGGAAGGGGGAGACAGGACCTAGATGGAACATGGGCAAACAAGTTGATTTGCCTGGCAAGGCCAGAGATGAGTTGTTGTTGCAATTCCTCCTGTCGGCCTTCTTGTTGCCCAAAACATGGTCCAGCTGCTGTCTGCCTTTTGGCCATATCGAGCGAAGCCAATTTCGGCGGCAGCAGCAGCAGCAGCAGCAGCAGCAGGAGGGCGGGATGGTCCGGCGGGTGCCAGCTCAGCCGAAGCCAGCGAAGCGCCTCCCGTGGCTCTGGCAGCCTCTACGTGCCCATTTCTGGCTTGTTAGTTTGGTCGCTTTTAATCGAATTTTTTTTCCCGGCAGCTGGTAATGTTGTTGCCCCTTGATGGGAAGGGAAATGGGCTGGAGGAGGAGTAGGGGGAGGGATGAGGAGAGTGGAATAGGCAGATGATGAGGGTAAGGGTAAGGGTGAGGATGAGGCGACTGCCGGAGGAGGTCGAGAAATAGCACAGAGTGGAACAGAGCCCAAGATGAGACGACGGCGGGGGACACAGGGGACAGAGGACACATGGGACAGAGGACAGAGGACAGAGGACAGAAGACCGAGGACCCAAAGAGGATTGGAGCATCCTTTTGCTTAGCTGTTTTTGCATTTTGCGTGTTGGCTTAAGCGGTTTATTAGCCGATTTCAAACTGAGCTTCCATAGTAACTAACGCTCTTAGCCAGCCAATTGTTGGCTCTTATTTAATAATGAGCAAAATGTGGCTGTGCGGTGGCTCAGTGGCCCGGTAGTTGGGTGGCACTGTGGTGCGGTAGTGTGGTGGCTCGGTGGTTGCACTGGGTGTTCATAGCTGCGGCTTAACTTTAAGCCGTGTGCCGCGTTCTACGTTCGTTTACTTTGGCTTTTAACTAGTTAACTAGTTTGTTGGTTTTGTTCTTTTGCTTGTTGTTGTTGCGGTTGTTGTTGTTGTTGTTGCGGCTGTTGTTGTTGCTGTCCGAATGGTTGAATGGTGGGTGGAACTGGTGACTGCTTGGGCTGCTTTTGGCACTTCATTGACAGGCTCAAAAGGGTGCGGGTGTTGGTGCGGGGGGTGGGGATGGCACGTAAAGCGACATGGCTTTGGGTAAAGTTTAATTGATGAATAAAGGGATTAAAAGAACCGTTACATAATTAACATTAGTTTTGAATCGCCTTTGGCTTGCGTTAATTTAAGCATTGCGGCAATAATGGGAACTGTGGACTTGTGCTTTGATAGGAAGCCAAAGGATAAGCAGTGACAAACAGCTCATAATACTTAACGAACAGAACTTTAAGTTCATCCTTTCTCAGTTGCTTGAGTTCATCCTTTCTCAGTTGCTTAAGTTAATCCTTTTTTTTTAGTTCTAAAAATACTTGAGATGCTTTTCTCTCGTTATTTTTACGAAAAGTTTTTTGCTTTTTGCAATTCTGAAGATTAACAGATACTTGCACGTTTACTGTTGCCGAGGGTCCTTCCCTGCTCCTTGCAAGTCGCTGGCTTCTTGAACATCCTTCATCATCCTTCCTACACTCTCTGAAATTATAACTGTCAGAGCCATTTTATCTTCACTCTGGTTTATAAATAATTCCTTTTAGCTTTATGCACGCTTCCAGATAATAGCCTTGCACGTCCTTCCGACGCGCTTCATGGGAGGGGCTGAGAAATGTTGTAGGAGGGGAGGGGGGATGGAGGGCAAGGATGTAGCAATGTTTTAAATATTTAACATTGCATCTCCCGGAAGCAAAGTAACGTAGGCGACGGACCGACAAAGCAACAAACCAGCAACGCAGCCAAGGGACAAACAAACAAACAAACAAACAACAAACAAACAAACAAACAGAACGACACGATGAACAACAACTGCTGACAAATGCATTCAAATCCAATTGAAATTGAAATCAAAACTAAATTGCAAGTGACAGCGGCAACATCAGCAGCCCCTACGACACAACAGGACCCACTGCAACAACAACAACAACGTTTCTACAAAATCCTGGTTAAATATTGATTTTAATTTTCCACATAATTGCAATTAGTTGATGAAATGTCAGCATCTGCGTAGGCAACGTTGATCGATGTTTTTGCTAGTGTGGACATTTTCGTTATTGCTACTGTAGTTGTAGTTGTTGTTGTTGTAGCTGTAGTTGTTGTTGTTGTTGCTATTGTTGTCGCTATCGCTGTCAATTTCCTTGCTGTTGCCTGCTGCTGACGTGTGTTTAATCAAAAGCAGAAGCAACAACCAGCAACATCAACAGCAAGAATTATTGACAAACAGGAGCGCCACAGGGCAGACATTGACCGACCCAGCAAATACCCTGCAATCAATAATTATTGATTAAATTAAATTAGACAAAAATATAGCTAATTAATTGGCAAATCTTAAGGAAATTCATTCAATTCATATCAAGTGCAAGGCTGCTGTCATTTTGAAGTCTGTTGCTGCCATCCTTCGGAAGGCATTCAATCGGTAGCTCAGTTCAGACACCCCCTCCTCATGCCAGGGTATTGCAGGGTATCGCTCACTGTGTAAACGTACAGCCATTAATGCTTGCCATGCCATGAAAGCTAAAGCCGCTCCTAACGCCGCACTCTGAACGGGTTCTGCCCTCTGTTACGCCCTTTTGCTGTAGCGTTTTCTGGGGGCCCAAGTCAATTATGTTTGTAATGTTGTTTGCTTTGTTCGAGTATGTGTGTGTGTGTGTGTGTGTGGGTGTGTGCGAGTGTGTGAATGAGTGGGAACCTCAACTGGCACTGTTGTGGCACTTACGCACAATTTTCACAACTCAAAAGGCATTTATTGATTGCACTTTAAAAGCCGGCTGCCAGCTGCCAAGGCAACAAACCAAAACACTCATTCGCCGCATTGGCCCAGGATATCTCATAGTAGCAGCCGTGTGTCCTGTCGCTTTGTCGTTCTGTAGTGTGCCTGGCACATGTACTCCTCCTTGCTCTGTGCCTCCATTTCCGTTCACTCTCTCCTCTCCATAATTGTGTGTGTCTGCTTGTGCCTGTGTGTGCCTGTGTGTGCTTGTGTGTGTGTGTGTGTGTGTGTGTGTTTATTGACTACCGCCTTTTTAAAATTGAGTTTTTCTGGCATTTTGCGCAGCAGCAGCTTCGTCCTAACCCTGATCCTGCAGCTGCCCCTGTCGTCGGCAGTCTTATTGCCTGTGCCCTCAAGCCACTTAGTTCAACTTTCCTCGTTTGCTGCCTTTATATCATATATATAAGTGTATACGTGTTTGTGCTTGTGTGTGTGGGTGGGTGTGTGTGTGTCTGTGTGTAAATTTGCTTTTATGTATATTTTTCTTTCATTCTTTTTCGGGAAAGCCAATTTGGTGCCCAAGTTCTGGTTAAAGCACATGTAAATTTGTGTAGCATACTTTTTGGGGTCGCACAGCTGGAAAATCAAGGCAAACTTGCGCTTTTCTTAGATCAAATTTGTCACTTCCTACTCCCATTTGTCTGCCTCTTCATCTTCATCTTCATTTTCATCTCCCTCCTCATCGTCTAGTTGCCAAGTTGTTGATTCCCCAGGGTATCGCCATGCATGGGTTAATGAAGAGAATTTCAGAATTCCCTCTGATTGTTGGCAGGTCTGATAATTGTTTTTGAAACACTCAAAGGAACAACAAAGTCTCAGATTTCAATGCTGTGTACATATGCAAATGGGAAGCCATCACATTGAGCCCAAGTTCCTTGGAACTCATGTCCTGGGGCCAGAACTATGCAAAATAATAATTCAAATTATTTGCCAGAGTTGCGTCAAGTCTCATTTCAGGGAAATCAAAGATACTTTTAAAAGGCTTTTATCCTTTTGGATAACTCTTAATTAAAATGAATTATTTCTTAGTACAAAAGCCTCTGTTTATTTGCGTGAATCGGAGAAGCCTTTGAAATTTATATTATAACAATTTCCAAATAATCTCTGTCTTTCAATTTGAGTTAAATCCTTGTATTCCTTCTTAGAAGTGCAGAGCCCGAGTTAGGGCGAAGGGGGGATAAAAGTCAGCTCCAATCCAAGAGAGTTTAAGGTCAAGGATACAAGGCAGTGAATGTAACATCCAAATGATAGTTCGAAATATTCGAGAAATAATTCCTTATATATATTTCCCATTAATCGATAAGTTAGTCACACTCCGTGACTCGACGTCTGCACCTTTGAGCCTTGAGTCAGAGCGACTGTAGTTGAAGTCTGGAAGCCACCGCAGAGTCCATTCCAAAATACCGTAAGTAGCGGCAAGTACATCATTTGTAAGGAATGTGTCCTTCCTTAAAGTCAAGCCAGTTTTTTGATGCATAAAAAATCTGAAATTCCTCTTCTTATTCTTCTTCTTCTTGAATTCAAATTAATTGAAGTTCCGAAGTGTCATTATTCAAGGCAATTAAAATGAGTTTCTAGTGCTATTAACTTGGTAATTAATCGCAGCTAAAACGATTAATCAAGGACACATGCATATACATATAAATACATATGCATCTTCATATGTATATGTATATGTGTATTTACATTATTTGCCATAAAAGTTAATTAGATTTAACTTTTTATTTACTCTGGAACATTTGGCATTTTCTCGGGAGGCAAGTTTTTTATGGGCATTTGGTTTTTGTGTTAAGTGTTCGCTTAATTATTCTGAATGTGCTTTCATGTATATCAATCACTCGCCACGGAGGCAGCCTCCTTGATGGCTCAAAGGACTCTGCGCTTTCCTTTTCTGCGACACGACCCAAAAACATAAATTTCTATGGAGTTGTGACCAAATCAACGCCAAGTGCTAAACGTTTTGCTTATGATTTTTATTGCTCCAATATGTGTATATGTATGTGTGTATGTGTGTGTGTGTGTGAGTGCGGGCACACTTGGATGCGACTGTACGTGTATTTGTGTGCATGTGCTTGGCCTACCATATGGCACATAAGTGTGTGTGTTTTGGGTGTGAGAGTGTGCGTGTGTGTTTTAGGATGAGGACTTCGTCTTTTGGCATATTTTTAGAAATTTTTGCCGCAACGCTAAGTGCGCCGCAGCAGCAGAGCCAGAAGCAGAGGCAGTAGCAGAGGCAGAGGTAGAGGCAGGGGCTAAGGCAGAGGCTAAGGCAGAGGCAGCAACGGCAGTGGCAGTGACGGTGTCGGTGTCGATGGCTGAGGAAACTGCCAACTATAGGGATGAGCATGAGAATTGCTTATGGGCTACAGCTAGCCACGCCCCGTTCTTCTTGAACGCACACACACGCAGAGCTGAAGATGTGTGAGCACTTAATTCCGTTTTTATGTTTCCGTCTTTGATGAGCAATTTTTCAGTCTGTAAATTCGCATTTTTCTTGCTCGTCCCACAAAAATTTCCACAGTTTTCAACTTTGAGCGCATTTCTCAAATTGGGTTAACGGAACACTGACGGGGACGACGGCCTGAAAACTGTTGTTGACTGAAAGTTTTCTTATTACACTTGGCATTGTTCTCTTGTGTGCGAACATGGTTCCTTTCCTACATCCTGCCATGTCCTGTTCCCCGCACTCGTATTTAGCTTTGGCTTTAGCTTTGGAGGATTTTGCCTGCCAGATGATGCTCCCGCTTAGCCTTAACTTCTTAGCATTCCACCAACAGCCATCACTCCCATCGACTGCTTCAAACAAGGCTCGACCCTCAACCACCCTACCACCCTACCGCCCACCCACCCATCCCTGGCAATCACTCACATTTGCGTACTTGTTTCATTTTGATGCGCATTTATTTTTCAATTTGTGTGCGTGAGACACCTTTAACCCCTCAACCAGTCAAATACCCCTAGCCTCAACACCGACACCCAAAGAGCCCGACACCCCAGCACTCACACCTCGAAAGCACCCGTTTTACCCGCAACCGCACAACACCCTCCCAAACACCAAGCACCCATCACCATCCCCATCTCCCTCCACCGACCACAAGCCTCATCGGGAACAGGCGTTGCCTTGGCTACACAACTAAACGGACTAAACCAGGTCGAATTTTTAGTCCTGGCCCATTTGGTGCCATCACTTTGTGTGGGCGTGGTAATGGTTGCTCAAAGGGGGCGGCGGGAGGCACAGCTCTGCCCACGCACTGCTGGCCAAGTTTTATTAGCGTCTTTTATGCTTTCAAGTATCGTTAGGCTTTCAGTTTTAGTACATGATTCAGATGAATTTTAAGTCAATTCGGGCTGGGGAATCAAAACTCGACTCCTGTTAGAGTCCTTAGTTTGCTGCTGGGTAAATTAAACTGACAGCTTAAGTATCCAGTTGAGACTTTAAGCGGAATTCAATTAAAATCAATCTGATTTTCATCATCACATAAAGCACACTCTAAAGGACCTTAGCGCGTAAATGAATAATAAATAAATTATGTTTTAACATTCATTTAACATTAAATTCATTACCTTCCCCCAACATTAACACTCCCCTTGCGCTGTTAATAGACTTTGTTCCTTTTGCTGTGTATCAACCGTGAGGTATCAAATATCTTGGAAGTCCTTACATTTTCAGGACTCCTATAAATATGACATTTGCTTAGATTCTTTTGAAACGAGCGTCTGACTAAATTTTATGAATGTATCTTATAATATATAATAATACTATATATATATACAGTACATATCGCTTATATGCAAAACCTATAATGCATACAAAATTTTGCATATATGCGATAATTCCTATTAAGCAATTAAAATTAATAATTATGATGTCATGATGATGATCAAAAATAATATTATTTTGTATTTAATCAATATATATATATATATATATATATATATATATCTGTATATATATATCTGTAATCTAAAGCCAAAAGATATATATAATTAGATATTGCATAAAATATTATTTTATTTTATAAATAATCTTGATGTTATTGACAATTAAATCAGCTCTGTTTAAAGTAAAAAAAGTTAGTTCTTATTCTTCTATTATTCTAATTCTTATAATTTGATTATGTTATTGGTTGATTGGATTATTTGATTTATGAGCAATCTATGAATTTTCCACACTTGTTTTTTTTTTTTAGATTTGTTTATGTTTACAGTTTGGTTAATCGAATGCTAGGGATTATTAAGATATATAAAAATATATTTATTTAGCTAAAATAACAGTTATAAAAATTATTATTTACTTTTTATTAATTTGACCAAGATTATTGCATCAAACCCATACCAGAAAGTTAAAGAATTTAATACTAAATAATAAATAACAAAAAATGAATTTAACTTATGATTTAATAAATAAATAAATATAATAAATTGAAAAATAAATAAAAAAGTAAGTGAATAAATAGATAATATAAAGAAATAAATAATTAAAAATTAAAAGTATAAAATAAATAAATAAAAAATAATAGATTAAACATAAATAAATAAAAAATAATTAAAAAATGAATATATAAAAAATAAATTAATTAAAAATTAAATTAATTAATTAAAAAATAAATATACTAAATGAAATAAATAAATAAATAGTTAAATGGATAAATAAATGAAAAAAGGATCAATTAAATAATTCAAGGATTAAATACATCGCACATACATCACATAATTTTATTTATCAGAATTGCATTTCTAAGAATGAAGTACCCACAAAATAAAGAAAGTAATAGCGATTGTAGTAAAACTAATTAAATATTTTTCCCCTTAATTCAATTAAAATTAATCTATTAATAAATGTCTCAAGAATTCAATTAAATCGCGTTCCTTCGAGCTTAGCAAATCGGATTTCCAATTCATATATCAATTTCAATTTATTTTTGCGTGATTGCAATTTGTTTTTAATTGTTTAAATAAATTGAAAGCTGATAAATTGAGTACACCAATACATACACACATATGTATCACAGTCCTTAAGGAAAGTAAAATGGGAAAGAGAAAGAAAACCATGAAGCCCCTTGTATTTCTCTAAGCCGCAAACAAATTAAGAGAAAATTGAAATCTATTTATTGGTTAGACAAGTCAATAGTGCTGGCAGTTCGGATGAGTGCATAATGTAACTTCCTTATCCAATATCCTTGCCACTACACGTCCTTGATCCTGTTACTTGGCAGGCACTGCACATTTCTTACCTGGCAAAGTAATTAAATGAAAAGCACTTAAAAGCCAATAGATTATTTTCAGTTTCAATAAGTACATACACATCCATAAACATATACATACACATATATATATATATATAGTACACACACATATAACAGGACTTTCCTTCACCTTCATTGCGGGCCATAAATTTCCAACTCAATTTTTAAGCTGGGGAAGGGGAAACACACGTATGCACTGGACTTAGGTGCTAGTTTGTGGCGTTGCCTGTGGTGGTTTTCATTAGAGCAACACCTACAAATTTCACACACTCGCACTCACACTCACACTCGCACTCACACATGCACATGCAGCGTAGCGTAGTGGACTGTTAATATGGCTAGTTTTCATTTAGTTTCAATTAAATATTCAGGCCGCTCGTATGGGGCATAAATATTCATTGCTAATCACAATCCACTCACGGATCTTGTCTCTCTATCATTGCAGGTGGGGAGGACGTTGATGTTGATGTTGGAGTGGTTGTTGTGGCTGGCGATGTGGCTGGGATGAGGTCATTTGAGAGTAACAACAGGAGGAGCTTAAACACGTTTATGAGCAAAAGTTAATTAATGCTGCAGCATTTGCAACTGCAACAAAGTGCGGCAAGTTTCGGCATTGCCAACAGCCAGCAACAATTGCAATAAAACTTTGAACAAAAGTAATTAAAAGCCAAGCCGGGCAAGAACTTCGTTTTGGGCGCTATGCGACAACTGAGCTGTTAAGAACAGTAAGCAAGGACGAGGACGGAGTCGAGGAAGAGGAGGAGGACGAGGACGAGGAAGTGGAGGAGGAGAAAGTCGGAGACTAGGAAGCGGTCACAGACGTAGACGTGGACGAGGAGGAGCAGCAACGACGGTAGCAGGAAGAGCAGGAGAAGCAGTTGAGTGAATGGCCAGACGCCAGCTGACGTTGCTTGCCACAAACAGCTAACAGCTAACAGCTAACAGCTTACAGCTAACAGCTAACAGCTAAGAGCTCTTAGCCAAGAACCATCAAGGCCACAAAATGCAAAAGGAGAACAATGTGACGGCAGAGAACTGCCAATTTGTGGGGCCGTATCGGCTGGAGAAGACCCTCGGGAAGGGTCAAACCGGTAAGTAACACGCGTTAAGTGGCAACAATAATTCCATTTTCAGCATTTAACATTTCCCGTTCACTTTTCCCCCGTCTCAATCCGCAAACAGGACTCGTCAAGCTGGGCGTCCATTGTGTGATTGGCAAGAAGGTGGCCATTAAAATAATCAATCGCGAGAAACTCAGCGAATCGGTGCTAATGAAGGTGAGTAGAGACACTTCCCCCTGACCAGCGACCTCTGCTCTGAGCTCCGATCTTCGACCTCGTAGCCTCTGTCTACCCCGCGTTGTCCCCGCCGTCCCCGCTGTCACCGCTGTCACCGCTGCAGCCATTACATTCGCCCATCCGCCCTACAGCCGCATTGGCTTATGACTTGCCAAAAGTTGTGGCCTACTTTTTATTGTTTTGTTGTTCGTCTCTTGGCGCTGTTCGTCATAAAACAAAAAGTGAGGCAAAAGGGAAATAAAAAAGATGGAAAAAGAAATGCGATAATAAAATTTTGCGGCTCTGTTTTTTGTCTTCCCTTCCCAAATCGCAACGAGAGACAACTTAAAGCCTTCCCTCATTTCCCATTCTCCCCTCCCGCCGGGACGTGCGGGGGGAAGGCAAGTGGCGAATTTTCTGGCAGAAAACATTTTGCATGTTTTTTCTTTTTTTTTGCTGACGAACGTGAAGGAAAGTTAAGCGTAAGACCGAAAATTAGTATTTATTTCGTTCCTTCACGGGTCCTTAGAAACTTGGTAGCATCAGTCAAAAGTTGGTTAGAAAACAACATAATCGGGTCAAATTGTAATTAAAGCTTAGGGTCCTGGGAATGAGGGAGCAAGTGCTAGGATTTCCTTTGAAAGTCTAAACAATCTTTGTTCCCAGAAACACTTAACAAGCTTTACCGCTTCAAGAGGGACAAAGTCCTTGAGACTTGGACAGATTGAGTATAAATATAAATAATATTGTTTTTAATGTTATCAAGGACCCTTAACTGAAGGCTTTAATAAGCAGACGTAAAGGAAAAGCCTTACGATGGATTGAGTGGATGCTGGGAAAAGGGGGAAGAGGGGAGAGGGAGTTTAATAACAATTTTATGATTGTTTTTGTGAAAGTTTTCACAAATTTAAAGCAGCTTAAGATCTAAAGGATAATAGAGGAGAGTAGAAGAAGAGACGCGTAAACAAAGTCCTTAAGCAAGTGAATCCCTTAATGAATGTAAAGTCAAATCCAAACTATTTTCAAGTTTCCCCTTCTCTGCATTTTTGTAGGAGAAACTTTTGAAATGAACTTGGGAAAATGCAGAGTCCTGGAAAAGTCAGGAATTATTCAGAATACAATAAAGCAGCACCTTTAGTTTTATGTCTTCTTAATACATCCTTGAGAGCTTTTCAGTTGAAAGTAAGCTAAACTTCAGCTCACAATTTGTGTATTCGTTCGTTTCGAGCCAAAGTCAAATCCTTTGAAAGGATGTCCCATCAATGGAAAACTTAGGGAAATGTCTGACTATTGATTTATGGGAATGTAATCGCAGTTGCTGATACGTCAGCATTTTAGTGCCCCTCCCCAGATAACGGTTTATCAGATCCTTTCGGAACTAAAGTGGGACCCAACCTCGGAGCCATCTAAATTATTACCCAAAAATTGGTGCACTTTTGTAGGACATTGAAAGGACATGCGACAAATTAGTGCGTGCGGCGACAAAGTAAGCCAAAAATACAATGGAAAATCATCAGGAAAAGCAACAAAAAATTAGAAACAGACATAAAGAAGAATACACAAAGCGTGTGAGAGAGAATAGGAGAGACGGAGAAAAGAAGGGAGAAAGACAGAGAAAGAGAGGGAGAGGGAGAGAGAGAGAGATATGTATATATGGCATCTATAGGAATATATGGACATATATGTATGACAAAATTGAGTGCAAGGTGAACGAGCTGTCCTCTATAAATATCCTGGGTGCGATTGCGTGTCTGGACAGCGGGTCAGCAGCTGGTTGAGACACGCAATGACATGGCCAGGACAATGGACAGCGACAGGACATTTACATTTTGAAAACATAAACACGCTGAATGCATTGTAAATGCGAGATACTATCAAAGACATGGCGTGTGCCTATGAGTCTTTGTATGCGAGTGTGTGTGTGTGTGTGTTTGCTTTGTGTTTCTGTTGTGTGTGTGGGTGTGTGTGTGTGTGTGTGTGTTTGTATAGGAGAACAAATAAGGGAGCGAACTATGCAACATTTTCGATAATCACTTGTAAAACTTATTAAGTATAATTACTCAATAGATTGCTGAGTCAAGGACTCTACACATATTTGCGATGTGAATGTAAATGTGTATGTCTGTGTCTGTGTATGTGTATGTGTATGTGTATGTATCGAAGAAGAAACGTTCAAGTCCTTTGTCATTGTCTTTGCCATTGAAGGTTGAACGTGAAATTGCCATCATGAAACTAATCGATCATCCGCACGTGCTCGGTCTGAGCGATGTGTACGAGAATAAGAAATATTTATATCTAATATTGGAGCACGTTTCTGGCGGGGAGCTGTTCGATTATCTGGTTAAGAAGGGGCGACTGACACCCAAGGAGGCTCGCAAGTTCTTCAGGCAAATCATCTCCGCACTGGATTTCTGTCATTCGCACTCCATATGGTAAATATATAATTTATTCCATACGCTCCATTCGATTCCACATCCTCCACCCTCCACCCCCCACCTCCAGCTTCCTTGCATTCCTCTCTATGCATTCACCCATTTGCCATTTCCTGTTTTCCACATTCATAAATCTGAACCATTGCCCATACTTGCAGCCATCGCGACTTAAAGCCCGAGAACCTGCTCCTCGACGAGAAGAATAACATCAAGATTGCGGACTTTGGGATGGCATCGCTGCAACCAGCTGGGAGCATGCTGGAGACCTCCTGCGGCTCGCCACACTACGCCTGTCCAGAGGTCATACGGGTAAGTATTGATTTATTGAGATTGCATGAATCCTCAGCGCCTTATATCCTTCGCACTGTGAGGGATATCACCGAGACACAGTCAGACAATATAATAAATAGAACGAAAGGATACACCGATAGCTTACAGGACCTATGCTCAGATTGACAGATTGATAGATTAATACGTAAATAGATAAATGGAGAGATCCCTGAACAGATATAACAGACATAACGTAATAGATAAATAGGCTCAACTTAGATAAAAAAGAAGATAAAAATACAAAAAGTATAGATAAAAGCATCATTGGATGTAAAGCTTTGTAGATTGTGGGAAAAATTGTTGGATATATTGATAGAATGACTGATAGATAGACTGATAGATCAATTGTCAGATTTATAGATAAATTGATAAATAAATTGATAAATATATTGATGGATAGATTGATAGATAAATTTATAGAAATATTAATGAATAGATTAAAGTTACATTGATTAATAAATTGATCGATTGATTGATATATGGATTGGTGGATTGATTGTTAGATATTTAATAAGTAGATCGATAGGATGATAGATAAATTGAAACATTGGTGAACTAATAGTTGAATTGATTGAAAGATAAATAAATAGATCGATGGATAGATTGTTAGATAGATTGATATATTAATTTATGATTAATTTATACATTGATGAACCGATGATAACATGGACTTAAAGATTAATAGATAAGTTGATGGATTGATGGATAGATTGATAGACAGATTGATAGATAATTTAATAGATAAATCGTTAAAATGTTTCATAAATGTATACATTGATGGACCGATTGATTGATTGATAGATTAATAGATAGATTGATGGATTGATGGACAGATTGATAGACAGATTGATAGATAATTTAATAGATAGATCGATAGAATGATTGATAAATTTATACATTGATGGATCGATGGTACGATTGTTTGAAATATAATTGTATATAATTGATCGATTGATGGATAGATTAAAAGATATATAAGATTGATATAGATTGAGAGAGTTGATTGATGGATACATTGATAGATAAATGAATAGATAGATCGATGGGATAAAGATTAGGGTCAATAGATTGATTTATCGATAAATGGATTGATTTACAGATAGATTAATGGATAAATTTATGAATAGATTAATAACAGACAAATTGATAAATTGATTGGTCAATTGACGGATTGATTGACAGATTGATTGACAGATTGACTGCATTCCTTTAAGAATGTTTCCAATAATGTTTTTCGATGTTTTGTGCTCTTTTCTATCGTTAAATCTTCCCATGGCTTGGTTCTTCGTCGGAGTAATATCCTTTTTCAATAATGAATTAGTGTTGATCTCAAAATTATCTTTCAGCTTGTTCTCTTTTTAAGGATATATTTTTGTCCTGATGCTCTGAATATTGAACTATCTCAATTCTCATAGCATACTTTTTTGTTGGGTATTTGGTAGTCGGTTATTTGGAATAAAATTATCCTGTGGCTGCCACCGTCAATCAAGACAAAGTTTTTAGCACATTTTCGTATGTCAGGCAACTGCTGATCCTGCAGCTCCTGCTGTTATCCTGCCATGTGGAATTCCATGCAAATGTCGCCAGATATGCAAATTGCGTATCCCTTACAGGCAGACATCGTTTCCTACCCTAACACCGGCACCCCTCTCCGCACCATCACTCACCCTCAATCCCCACCAGAGCTCCCAGTCCCTTTGCCATTGTCCTTGTCATGTGCGCATATGATTTGTCAGTTGGAGCAGACTAAGCGTTATCCACTGGTGGCAGGGGTCGAAGGGACGCAGTAGTTACTGGTGCCATGTGGCATGACAGACGCTTCGGTCTGGTTTTGGTTTTCCCCAGCAAGTTGCATGCATCATTTCACTCACGCAGCAAACGGCAGCCAGAAGCCAGAAGCCAGCAACCAGCAACCAGCAGCCAGAAGCAGGCAGAAGCTCCTGTCTGACTGGATGGTCGGGATCCCAAGCTGCGTGTAATAAATTCATAAGCGGAATTTTAAAATATCCTTTCCTATAAATCCATGCCCGGTTACGTGATATTTTGCAAAGGATATGCTTGTATTATAAATATTCAAAAGTCCTTCTCCAGCTGCAGTTCCCTTTGCCATAATTGATGTGCACGCCATTACGCCCGCCGGCAAGGACAAAGCCTTTACCGAGCCGAGCAAGCTCCTTTCCACAGTTCACAGTCCACAGTTCCAAAGGCACCTCCAATCCTCGATTGTAATTGATTCGCCTTTCCCGTGGAGCATTTTGTGAATTGCCCAATCAGTTCCTCAGATAACCTTTCAAAACCTTAAACAATCAATCATTTAACTGCTCGTTGAAAGGGAATGACTTACGATTTTTGATTGCATCCTTAATCGTGCATGGCAATGAAGTGTCCTGAATAAGAATATTCCTTCATTCATACAAAATATGTGATTCTTATTCATTCTTCCCACCACTCATACTTTTTTTTATGACTTGCCATTTGGCTTCTTCGATGGGGGAACTCACTTGATGATGTATTCCAGCCTGCAGGCACTCACTTAACGATACATTTGAGTTATCCTTGTCGGAAATCGATAACCAGACGAAGGATATTTCATCTTATTTTATTCGCTACTCCTACCTTAAATTGCCTGCTTAAATCTTAATTATTTATTAATCGCATTTATCGGCTAATTGAATTGTGGTTAATTTCATCGTGTAAACTTTTCTCGGCTTCCCCTCACTTGAAGGAAAACCTCAACTGCTTGCTTAGAAAATAAAGCGCATTTATTGACAGGTCATAAATTTAATTTATATATAAATCTTTATAAAGATATATTTATTTATAGAATTTCAAGAAACTTAAATTAAACTTTTGAACTTGCGCCTGCCCCAACGTTAATTTCAATGGGAGTTTCACATCGTTTAACATTTTAACCGTAATTGTTCTTTGCCTGCGTGTCTATGTATGTGTGTGTGCGTGTGTGTGTGTGTGTGTATGTGTGTGGCTGGATTGCAGCTTGAAGTCATTGTGCCACTTAGTGGCAGAGTCAATAACCGACGACCGCTGCGGCGCACTTGGCATTTGACGGAAACGTCAATGGACGTCAGAATGGACATTGCAACAGAATTGTTGTTGTTGTTGTTGTAGATGTAATTGTTGCTCTACCTCTTCTTCTTCTAGTCAGTTCTGTTGTCGTGGCTGCTACTATTATTGTAATTACCATTGTTGTTGCCCGCTGCTTGAGTTGAATGACTGTCTGACGCCAAGTTGGCATCTAAAAACTGCGGCGAGTTTTATATAAATAAGTAATTATACATCGAAGGCCTCTGCCTCGGTCTGCCTTGCTATGCCTGCAACAACACGCGGCAAGGGGCAAAGCTCCGAGAGTCGCCAATGATTATCGACATAAAATGCTACAACCCACGCACAACTGTCAATTTTCCTAATCGAATCCTGCCAATAACGAAGCACAAAATAAAGAAAAACTGAGACAATAAAACTAAATCACTCGAAAAAATAATCGAAACTAATCCAAGGACCTTCACGGGGCATGAACGACTGCGAAATGAGCTGCAAAAAAATAACAAGAATCCAAATTGAAGCTTCCATATAAATAGAATATTGTAATGGAATTAATTTAACATTTTTAAGGAAAATATTAAAAAAAATTTTATCGATTCGAAATTCTAAATTCCAAATAGAATCCTGACTTAAAAAAAAAAAACTGAAATTAGACTTCAATTAAACTCGAGACACGCAACTTTATTAGGCTATATATTAGGAAAATGGTAGTGTGGTAAAGATTTGTAAGGAATATATAATGCAGATAATATATAGTAAGAACAGGAACTGTATTTTATTATATGCAAGGATATAGGATATAGTGAGCTATGAAATGATCGACTTTAAAATCGCATGTTGAATTTAAGGCAGTCGCTTATTTAAAATGTGTGGCACAGAGCTATATATATGATATAGTATGGACACTATATATTACTATATGTCACTATATGACACTGTATGACACCATATGACACCGTATGACACAGTATGACAAAGTGTGATATAGCGTGTCTGATAAAAACTTATCTATGGGACAGGAGATTAAAGACGTTCGGAGAGTTCGGTCTGTAGGTACATTAAAAAGGATCCCAGCTGAAGAGTAGTACATATGTATATCCTATACATAGATACATTCCTATATATGTGTGTCCAGTATTCAGATAAATTAGTCAGACGTAACCAGGAACAATCAGTGGGCTTTCAAAGGACTCGACTTTAAAATTCGCCTAAAAGGCATCTGATATATTCCATAGGAAGTTCTTTTTTTTTAAAAGCTAGCCTTGAAAATATGTGGGAGTTTAGAAATATCCTTTAGAAAAAAAAAAAGAATTAAATATATAATTTATGAATTTGAAGAACTCCTTAAATATTTTATTGTTGAAAATCTGAGCCATGGGCAAAACTGTCTTCAGCATCTCGAGAACGAAATATATCCTTAAATAATAATAAAGTTCAGAGTATTTTATAAATAGAGGATTTAGGAAGATAGAAACATAACCAGCCTGACTTTACAAGGACGCAAGGAGTCAAATGTAATCAAATTTCGCGCAGATGTGCGTCCTATAAGCGCCTGCTCCGCCCCCTCCTTGCAATCCTGGGAAAGACTCTCCTTCGTTTTTAATATGATTATGGGAAATGTAATCCGCTTTGGGTAACTCAAGATATATATTTGCAATGTGATATACCCTATGATGCGAAGATGTAGGGTAGCTGTGAGATGTCTCAATTTCAGATTTGCCTGCTTGCTACATGTTTTCCTTTGCCTTTGCCTTTGGCTTTGGCTTTGCCCTTGCTATCAATTCTATTCCATGGCTCCCGCTCCTTCCACCTCCCGCCTCCACAAGGGTGAGAAATACGATGGACGCAAGGCGGACGTGTGGTCATGTGGTGTCATATTGTATGCACTGCTGGTGGGTGCGTTGCCCTTCGACGACGACAACTTGCGGCAGCTGCTGGAGAAAGTCAAGCGCGGCGTCTTTCACATACCGCACTTTGTGCCACCCGATTGCCAGAGTCTGCTGCGTGGCATGATTGAAGTGAATCCGGACAGGCGTCTAACGGTGAGTCACCATCCGTGAATGCAACAAATCTAAACAACAATTCGATGTGTGTTTGTGACTTTAATGGTCAACCGGACGGGGCGGTTGCGGTCCTCTCTCCTTCTATGTATGGGTGTGTGTCTATGTTTCAATGTGTGACTGGGGAATATCGGGGATTGTGTCATGCAACAACCCCCAAAAAAAAAATAAGGGACACACTTTTCAACATATTTATTTTTTGGGTCATGTTTGTGGGTTTTGTGTGTTAACCTTTATAGTAACGAGCGTATGTGTGTGTATCTGTGTGTGTGCGTGCGTGCGTGTGTATCTATGCCTTTTTAGCTGGCCGAAATAAATCGCCATCCCTGGGTAACCGCTGGGGGCAAAGGTGAACTCGAGCTGGAGCTGCCAATGATGGAAGTGGTGCAAACGCACGTTATACCCACAGCCAATGCTGTCGATCCGGACGTACTGAATGCCATATGCTCGCTGGGGTGCTTTAAGGAGAAGGATAAGCTTATACAGGAGCTGCTTAGTGCCAGGTGCGACACACACACACTCACACACAATTACCCAGTCCCAAATTATAGTCTATAATGAGCTCCATTTATAGCCACAATACCGAGAAGGTAATTTACTTTCTGCTCCTCGAACGCAAGCGCCGAAGGCCGGCACTGGAGGATGACGAGGAGATAGCACAGAAGTCACGCAGCGAACTCGATGCTGTAGATCCGCCACGGAAGCGGCTTGACAAGTGCCGCATCAATGGCACCAATGCGCCAAGCTATGGCCAAATCTCGGAAGGCTCACCGCTAACGCCGCGTCGACAAGCTTTCAAGTAAGTAGCCCGTCCCTCCGAGGGACCAGCAAGCCATCCAATCCATTTTAAACTTATCGAACCCTGACGTGGTTTATCCCACAGCTTCCGCTCGTACAGCAGCACTCGCAACCATCAACGACGTTCACCCACAACGGTGTCCTCCTCGGTGCGCAGCTCCTCATATCACAGCCCGACGCGCTGCAACTCACCCATGAGCTCGGCCCAGCAGCAGGCCAACGCCATATCGCGGCCCTCCTCACCAGCGGCTGGCACACGTCACTCAACGTACGGCGATCGGGAGCGTTCCGGCTCGGTGCACCATCCCTCAGTCAGTCGGACGCCGTCGCACAGCTCGCAGAAGAGCATTGAGGGCGATGTGGTGGTTGTAAGGGAGCCGCGTCTGGAACGACGCGACTCGGCGCGCCAGGCACAGGAGCGGAGTGGAGGTAGTTCCGGCCGGGAACGTGGGGATTGTGTGCCGCCGCCAAGCAGTCCGGGCGGCAACTCAGGCAGCAACTCGTCGGCTGCCTCGCCCTCGGTGCATCATCGCGCCAACTCAGGTCCGACAATTGCCATTAGTATGTTCCACGATCCAGACTCGAATAGTGGTGTGTGCATGCCCCGTAGACCCTTTGTGGTAGTCCCCGCGTTGCAGACCCTGAACACGTCACTAAGCCCGATTTTCTTTTCTCAACTCTTGCAGTTGTTAATCCCAATGGATCGCCACTGATGAACAACTGCAATCCGGGCATGCCCGGCTCGCCTTGCAACACACCCGGCGGTCAACTCTGGAAGACGCGCCTCACAAACATCAAGAACAGCTTTCTGGGTAGCCCGCGCTTCCATCGCAGAAAAATGCAGGGTATATTCAAGGCATTTATTTTTAATTGACTCACATAGCTAATCTCATGCTTTCTTTGACTCTAGTTTCCGCGGATGAGGTGCATCTGACGCCGGAGTCGTCGCCGGAGCTGACCAAACGTTCCTGGTTTGGTAACTTGATAACCACTGAGAAGGATGAGACGTTTACCATATTGGTTAAGGGCAAGCCCATAGCCACAGTTAAGGCGCATTTGATACACGCATTTCTATCCGTAAGTGCGCCACACACTCTCCGATTTATATCGCATGTAATATTATGTAAAACATCGTCTTTCAGATGGCCGAACTATCGCATAGTGTAGTATCGCCCACCTCGTTCCGTGTGGAGTACAAGCGCAATGGCAACGGGCCGGTTATGTTCCAGCGTCAAGTCAAGTTTCAGGTGGGTGTTATTTCGGAGTATCCTTTGGCATAATTGAAGCTTACGCTTTACTCTTCATCCTGTTTCGTAGGTCGACATCAGCGCCATTTGCAAACAAGGTGATATTGCGGATATGCTCTTTGCCCTGACTTTCACACTGCTGTCAGGTGAGTCATTCAATGTAATTAAGATGTGTGCGAAGGGAATTACTGACTATTTTGCTCCACAGGCAACATTCGTCGCTTCAGACGCATCTGCGAGCACATACAGTCGCAGGTGTGCTCCAAGCGTTTCCCAGGACCCAGCAGCCCACCAACTGTTACCTCAGTAACCCAGGCGGTGTCGGAGAGCTCCTCGTGTGGCTCGGTCTCCAGCGAGCGCTTGTCCTATAAGCGGCAGGTGGTGAGTGCAAAATCCACACACATCACAAACTAGACAAGGATAACAACAGTCTTGTGTTCCATTTCAGATCGAAAATGATATAGAAAATGATTCCATATTCTCATACAAATCAGGCAATGGACGACGCGCCTCGACGACAAACAACAACAATGCCAATCCTGTGGATATACCAGGCAGTCCCATTGCAGTTCGTTCAAAGTGAGTGAGCCAATGAGATATTGAAATGAATATATGTATGTGTGTAGCTATATATGAATTATGACCACTATCCTTCTGTGATCCTTTCCGCAGCTCGGAAACAGCTGAACACGAACGCAGCCGCGAACTGCAGAGTGAGCGCCAGGCGACAACGATGTCCGGTAGTGCAATAGCATGAGAATTATTTCTCTGATTTAGTTACATTTTTCCAAAGGATATTTGTTTTGATCAGATAAGCGAGATAACCAGGTACATTAATTAAGGAGAGATTTTCTTTCTCTAGTGAATTACCCACAAGAAGAGTCCCGTTCGAAAGCAATACTAGTGGAACCTACAAAATACAAAACAAACTGAAAAGCAAGCTCTACCGAGAAAAATATCCACAAACAACAAAAAAACTACCAAAAAAAATCCAAAAAAAAAAGTACCCAAAACAAAAAATCAAAAATCAATGGAGTCAAAGGATACAAATTGAATTGAATGAAATACCAAAAATATAACTAAAAATAATACCAAATATGGAACAGCTGCCGCCTGAATACTTAAAATCGGATGACAAGAACTCTGCTAACTGCTGTTGCTTTCCCGATTATTTCGTTATAGGAATTACCAAAGTATTTTTCCAGATGGTTTCTTATTTTCTACGATCCTGTTTTTTTTTTTGTGTGTTCTTTTGTATGGACATTGTTGCCGCCGCGCCTAAAGAAATGCTTACAAAATACGACTAAATTACACCGTGTAAAATACCAAAAAAAAAAAAAAGAAACTCTAAAGCTATAATAATTAAAGTAATAAATATAATTTAAATATTAATATAAATATAAATTTATAAAAAATCAAACCTTAAGAAAGGACATGGAAAGTCGGAACCCTTTCGGATCGCTCTAGCTTAAGCCACATTGTAATTATAGATTTTTTTTCATATTCTAGTCTAGGCTTGAAATTAGCTATGCAAATTTAAATGCTATTCAAGTAATCGCCAGCAATTTGTATATTGTACATAAATCAAACACAGAGAACATTTTCCAAGAATGCGCTGAAAAATGAAAATACAAAACAAGGAAAACCAAAAATGAAAAATCCTATTACAAATTTTGCATTAACTTCACGTTGCTGTCTTTCAATGCGAGAAAACAAAAAGTAAATAATTAAGAGTGATGAAAATGGAAAAATGAAAAATAAAAAATGAAAAAAAATGAAAAAATATAAAAATAAGAAAATAAGAAAATGATGAAATTATAAATGAAAATATGAAACTATTTTGCTAACCACAAACGATACACAAATATTTCAAAAACTCAAAACTATTTTCCTAAACTCGAAAATGATAAAAATCAAATGTAAAACTTAAATAACAAATGATAAACGATAAACGATAATCGATAAAAGATAAATGATAAAAGATAAATGATAAAAGATAAATGATAAAAGATAAAACATAAAAAACTCTAGATACGTACATGCATGATAGAGAAAGGGAGCGACATCCGTTTTACCTCCGAGCAGGACGATCAAGGATGTGTTGTGTGTGTGGTACACTTTCCTTTAGAATGGAGTGTACACAGTTTCAAATTCATAGAAGAGCAAATTGAAAACAATCCAATCTAAGATCATGATTCATGAACGCTAGCCTAACAAATTGTATAGAAATAAATGGTATAGGGGTAATTTATGGGGATGGATAATTGGATGGATGGATGGCAAATTGTTTAAGGTCTTGAGTTGCGTGATTGCAAAAGGAAATCAAAAATGAAAAACTTTACAAAAAACGATACGTATACCCAGTGAACATTGACTATAGCATTAATCCATGTATTTAAATTATTTTTTACTCGCGCTTGGGTTAGTTTTAGACGCTGTCACTAAATGCACAAATCGTAAGATTTTATCTCATCAATCATTGCAAGTGGGAAGTGGGAAGTGGGAAGTGGGAAGTGGGGTGAGGGTCCTGTAATTGTATCCCAAATCAATCAATAATCACATAATTCGCACAGTCTCCAAAGTATAATTATCGTAAGTTCGTTCAGGTATTTTCGAAATAAGAATCAAGTTTTATTCCAATTTAGTTCAGTTCTCGAAAGTTATACAATATTTTGCAACTAAAAGACTTAAAAATTGAACATGAAGCAAAACCAAACAAAACCGTCCATTTTTCCAGTTTAAACTATAACTTAGACAACTCAAGAACTTAAGCAATTTCGTGGGTGGGGTGGGAGGTGGGAGATGGAGTCGACAGCTCTGAGGAGGATACCAGATATCTATATATATGTATTATATATATATGAACTGTATGAACTGTAAGACAGCAATAACAATGGGAATCGGGAGTGTATAATTGATGAATTGGTAAAGGGAAATTGGAATGAAAGTGTAGATGGAATATTGAAAAATTCAAAATGAAAGAAAATGAAGAAATCGTGATTAGAATAAATATAAATCTATATATATATATATATATATATATAAATATGCAAGAATTTAGCATAAATATAAATAAAATTTAAACGATATATGACGTATGATGTATGGAGTATGGAGTATGGAGTGGGCTGAGGATGAGAATGAGGATGAATATGATGATTTCTGATTTATGATAATTAAAATAATAAAATACTCAAATCAAATTTGTAAAAGTTTAACTGACATTAAACGGACTCTAAAATAATCTCGAAGGCGAAGGCGAAGGCGACAAAACTCATGCAATAATGTTGAAATGGAATTACTTTTTAAACTAAACTATTGCTAAAACTTATGAAAGCAAAACAAACAAACAAACAAACAAACAAAGAAACACATAAGTTAAAATTCGAATGTAACTCTAATCATAACGGTAAATGATAATGAACATTTAAGCATTAAATGAAAAATACAAAGTAAATTATTTATCAATCATGAACTCATTCAGCAAGACATACATTCAAAATTAAGCTCACCGATCGAACAAATAGCATTGCATATATATTTATTATACACATATATACATATATCATATACATATATACATACCTACCTATACACACTCTGTAAGAAACGCACAGACACACACGCATACACCCCCCATCCTACTCAAACACACACACGTACATATACCATGGGCATTATACAAATACAAATACAAATTGTTTAACAAATCTTCATATATATATACATACGATATTCTGAACTTACCTATATACACATATATACACACATATATACATCCATCTCTATATATATTGTATATGTGTATGTGTATATGCATGTACATATTATTATGCATTTACTTTCATATACAAAGAAGTCGAAGTTCCCGCATATATGCATACGACTGCATGGGTATATGTTCTCTGTGTACTAAGTGCATATACCCATGCACCATACACACACACACACACACACACACATAAACACTCATATGCATGTGTGTATACATGTGCATTGATATACATCACACACATGCGCATACAAACATATACATATATACATATATATATATATATATATATATATATATATATATATATATATATATATATATACATATATATATATGTATATATATATATATATACATGTATATATATGTATATATATATATATATTTACAAAGGAAATCTTATAGCTCGTCGATAAAAGTAGAAAACCAAATTTGTTAATTTTGTATCATAAAAAAAATATACAAAATGTAAAAACAAAAAAAAACAGAAAACAAAAAACAAAAAACAAAATAAAACAGATCATATTTTTCGACATAACGCAACATCGTATTAAAGAAAGAGAATATAGGAGAGGACAACACTAAGAAAAAAAAGAAAACAAAATAAAGGAAAACAAAAGAAAACTACCAGAATTGCTCTGAATACTAAAATAAAAGTTATATAAAAATACTGAATCATAATACCAACAAAAAACATTTGACAAGCCGAAGGAAAAGAAATTATGAAATGCTTTATAAATATTATAACAATCTAATACTCAATACTGCATAATGCCACGCCTACCTTTTACCTTATCTGAACGCCTAAACCTAAAGTAATAACATTTTTGCGCTAAATCGAAAATCGAAGCAACTAAAACAAATATTTAAATATAGTATTTAAATAAGTAACAAATACTTTCCTTAAAACATAATCAGCCACGAACCTACCTATGAAATCATTTTTAACTGCTTTTTGTAACTCGCACGCACCTAGGGGTGGGGAGGGGAGGAGAGGGGAGAGGAGGTGGTTTTTTGTGCTCAGTTTCGCCCGGAAAGCCGAGATAATTTGATATGCAACGTATACATATTTCTATATATATATGTACGTATATATGTGTATATGTCAGATATATATATATATGCATATATGTATGTATGTGTATATGTATAGATATATACATATATATATGTAGCCCGAGCAAGCGCTTTATTCAAATGCAAACGTTTACATTTATATTATACATAAACAAATTAAATATTTATAAACAAAGGAGGAAAGCGAAACCAAAAATAATACAAAATATAAATAATAACAAAAGAAGTACATTTAGGCTGTAATGTTGTGTATTGTTCAATGCTTGATAGGTTCTATTTTCTTTCCAGATCTCTAACGGTAATTTAAATAAATATTTTTGCAAATATATTTTTTAAGTTAAGTTCAATGCATCGTGCGCTTTGTTTTATATTTTCGTAAGTTCAAATTGTATTGTAATTTAATTTTAAGCTTGAGATAACGTGTCTGAAGTGACTGTCCGAGAGGACAATTCAAGAGCCCTACGGAAAACCAAAAAGATAAACACAAAACAAAAACAAAAACAAATACAAAAACAAATACAAAAAAAAAACAAAAAGACAAGGACAAAATACAAAGACGAAATACATACAAATTAAAATGAAATAAAAACAAAAACAAAAAAAACAAAAAACAAAAAACAAAAAAAACAATGAGAAAACCAAACATAAAAAAATTTATGAAAACACAAAAAGAAAATGAAACCAAAAAAGTGCATCTGTTATTAGGTTAAAGGAATTATTGATATTGTTTGCAACAAAATGTGTGAATTATATATAACAATGACGATGTATGTATGTATATGTTTATATATATAAATATATGTGTATATATATGTGCATATGTATGTGTACATATACGCGTATGTATATATATGTATATGCATGTGTATGTATATTTATATATAAATATATATGTGTACATATGAATAATTATAAAAGTCTAGCATAACAAAAAAAATATTTAAAAAAAGAGAAAAACTTAAAAAACAAACGTGAACAAAAGCAAACAAAAATTGTAACTGCAATTTAAAAATAAAACTATAAATATTTCAAGTATTTTTCAGAACTTCCATAATTTGCTATCAACTATTTAATAATATTTTTCAATTTCAGCTATTAATTACAAAAGTTTTCCCAAAATTAAAGTCGACTCGAAGTACCAAGCGACTGCAGTTGGTAGCTGGTTGCTGCTTATCGACTAATATGCATAGGTTAGAGGGAGACAGCTATAGCTTTATTGCATAACTTTCAAAATGGAAGCATACGTAAAGTTAGGGTATAAGCTACAACTTAACTTTATAGCTCAACTCTTCTGTGTTTTAATTTTATTGGTAGTTATTTCTTGTTAATTAGTTTTAATTTTTATACATATATTTCACATCAAATATTAATATATTTTTATCCATTGGCAGCTCCATTTGCTCTATTTTTCTTAACCGACTTCATATATGCTTGTTCAAAGAGAGTATTTGCAGGTCAGCAACAAAACAAAAGATAAAATCAAGTAACGGACCTTTGCAAATGACTCTCTTTGCTCTCAACGATCCCAGTCAATGATAAGCTGCACCAAAGAAAGCAGCACGGCTACTGCACTGGGTCTTGAAGTTAGAGGGAGACAACTATACTTTTTATTTATGATGCTCCAAATTAATGATGGCCGATCTGTTAAATAAACAGAATGCTGCCAGCTCTGTGAATCGTTCTGTTCGCCTAGGAGGGGGAATCGGAGGGCTGTTTAAATTCCATACAAATTTTGCAGCGAATGAAATTGAATTTCAATGGAAGAAGAAGAATTTAAATAAAACTTAAGAAAATGCCGATGGTTCAGCAATTTAGGTATTTATTGTAATTTAAATAGACTTAATATAGCATTAAATTGATTTTAATTGAGAGCAATTAATTAATTAATTTAATGAATATATATTTCCATAGGAGTATATGTAATTTATAAAATTTAATAAGAGCAACGGCTCGCCATTGCATGTAATAATTCAGAAGAAAATAGTTTGAATGATCAAAGGGATCATCACATTATAAGCCGCCTAAGTTTCAGGCAAAATTTTGTATTTTTTATTCCTTTCAAATTTGTAGTTTCGATGTTGATACATTGTTTTTGTATTTAAACTTTAATTTTACTCATTGAAAGCAACAAAGACTCAAACAATTTGAAACAAAAGAAGGTATTTTGATCAAAGGTAAAAAAGTACAAGCGAGAAATATAAAGAAAACAATTAAGTTAAACTAAGCAATATAATTAAATTATTTAATAATAGTAAAATAACAACAATAATGCTCTTTAAAAAACTATTTTATAATTAACCCTAAAACACCAAGCAGACACAAGCGGCCATTTCTCTTCTTATTGAATTCTTCTTCTTCCACTGGAATTCATTTTTATTTTTATGCCAAAACACAGCTTGGCGCTAACATAAGTGGTAAGCCAACAGCATCGGCAGCAGAACAACCTTACACGAAGGTTAGAAAGAGACAGCTAGCTAAAAAAAAGGTTAGGGTATAAAAATATCACTCGATTTGTTGATCAGTTCCCGTACATATTCATTTTGTTGTTTGATGCTACGGAGTAATTATAACACATATTTAAAATAAATGTGTGACTCAAATATTAATTGTTTTCTATTTGTTTGATCATTTATTGATTTATTTAATTAATTTAACTCCATCTTTATATACGCCCGCTAAGAAAGTGTGTTTGTAAGTCTGCAACACGAAAATAACTAAATCTCATATAACGGAACTTGTGAACGAAGCTTATCGCAGTCTCTCTGCTCTCAGCGATCTCAACCAATTAGAAGCTTTATGGTTGAAAGTAGCACGGCTAGTGCTTAGCCTTAAGGTTAAAGGGAGATAACTATGGATGCCCGGTTAATAGCAATGGCCGATTTGCCAGCTACTTAGCTTAAACAACAACCATCTGCTGATTCTATTCGCCTGGCACCCCAACTCGTGGAGCGGCCAATTTGAGGGGCCACTTTTATTTTTGCGATGGAAGAAGAAGCAGCAGCTAAGTGCTGAGCCAAGAGCGCTATGGAACACGATTGTTTAGGATAAAAAAAGGATCCAAGGAGGATAATTCTAGCTTTACGATATTAGAATCTAAAAAATAAATAAAATAATTAATACAAATAAAATAATAAAAATAATTAAATTCCTTAAGTCCGTTTTTATTTTACCGATGGAAAAAGAAGCAGCAGCCAAGTGCTAAACCAAGAGCGCTCATAGGACACGATTGTTTAGAATAAAATAAAAGGATCTAAGGAGGATAATTCTAGCTTTTAAATATTTGAATCTCAAAAATAAATAAAATAAATAATACAAATAAAATAATAAAAATAATTAAATTCTTTAAATGAAACTCAATTAATATAAGTAAATTTGATAAATAAATCTAAACATTTGAAACAAACTTGTCTGCTATTATTAATTATTAAATACCAACAAGAGTAATAATAGTATTAAAATATATAAATAAATAAAATATACACTTTGCTTTAGCAGTATCAATTTTTTTTATTAAATTATATTATGCAGAAATATAAAATTTTTAATTTCAAAAAAACACCCAAAACAACTAAAATATCAAAGCGGGCAGCTCTAGTACTAAGCTGCTTCTTCTTCTTCAACTTCAACTTTTATTTTTGCCTCACAAATTGGCTGTTTTCCAGATTGAGGTACCAGGCGAACAGAATCCGCAGTTGGGTGCCAATGAAAAAAGTGTTGCCTACTTTTAGTGAACGAATTTTGCGGGGCAAATCCATCGGCTTAGCTGCTGGAATATATGAAATAAATGCACTTTTTGTGTGTGTTTTTCTTAGAGATTTATTTGTTTTTTTGAAATTTTCTTTTTACAATTAAATAATATGATTAATTTTCTTTTTATATAAATTGAAATAAATATTTTAGGATGTATTTAACATAGGGAAAAAAGGAGTTTAAATTATCCTTATATTAAAGTAAATAATTCACTTTTAATCAACTTAATCTACTTTAATATGAATATTATTATAAATAATGAGCTGCCAAACATCGGATAATGAAAAAATGAATATAATCCAATAATCTCCATTGCTGCCGGTGAGAAATAATCCTTAGATATTACAGGATATGCTGAAATGATCAGAGGGATCCCCTTAAAGTGCTGTGTGTTTCCTTTGCATTATTATTTGATGCCATGATAAGAAGGTAGTTCTTTGAAACAACTATATGTTAGCCAGGATCGAGTCCTATCGATTAGTCTGCTGCTCTTCTTTGGGTACTTGAGGCTTTCTATGTTATCCTGCCTGCTTCCATAGAAGTTAATACTAAATTATTGTTTTAAGTATTTTGCTTTTTAAATTTTTTTGTTTACAACTATTTTAATATACTTATATTATATATGTTTATTTAATATATTTATTTAAATGTTGCCAATGGTAGTTTGCAGGAGAACAGGAGCAGAAAGGATGTGTGGTTGGTGTATCGGATGAACACCAGTGTTGCACTTCGCAAGTTAAGCGGCGACTTTATGCAACTTTAATTTCAATTAATTTAAAATAATTTATCTGTTATTTTTAATAGACTAAAGCTTCAAGCAACTAAAATTATTATTATTAAATAACCGAATTAACACTTTTATTATGTAATATATATAATATATATATAGAGTGTTAGTTTGGTGTTATATATATTTATATATATGTATATATATAAATAATAATAATAGTAATAATAATGTAATTCTTGTTTTGATGGGCCTATCTTAATTTAATTTAACTAATTAATTAACTAATTAATAACAAATTTTTTACTTCTTTCAGATTTAACATTTAAATTGCTTAAATAAATAAAACGTTATATAAAATGGAAATTATTAATCCGCGGTATAATCTTTTACAGCTTGTTTATAATTAATTGACCTAAGTTAATTTTAATTTACTTTACAAATATTACTTAAATTTATTGGTAACAAAATATTTTAAATAATTGCAATTCTTATTTTTCCATATAAAAGGTCCTTTTAATTGTATCCGGATATGTAAATTATTGATCCAGTGGGTGTCTGTATCCTGCAGCTTTATTTCGAATTTTACTTTTAATCCTTTCTGGTTTATATTCCCAGCGATCAGTTTAAGAGATCTGAAAATGAAAAATTTAAAAATTGTAAGAAATATTTCCAATTTTAAGGATATGCAAGTAAAGATAGCAAGAAGGATATACGTACTCACTCAAATAATAACATAACGATTGCGTTTCCGTTTAAAACAAAACTCCTCGATGCGGCAGGATTAGGACTTAGTGCGTGCAAAAACACATTAAATTGGTCCTTGCAAGGTCCTGTGTAGAATAATTTTTATTTGGTGACCTTTTCAAACAGAACTCTAAGGACTTAACGATTCGCTCGCTGATACTGATCAAAGGCATTTGCACTCAATGGAGTTGAATGCGTTTGCGTCCTGTGGTCCTGTTCATGAAAGTTAAAGAAGGGAACGTTAAAAATGTGTAAAACAAAATAAATATATAATATTATTTAATATAAAAGCGTAAAACATTGTTATTATAAATGCAATTTACGTCATGAATTTAGTGCAAAAACATTATAAATTTATACGAGCTTCTGGCACACACTGCACAGTGGGTCTCCATGGTCAAACTGGAATATAATAAAAGGGACACTTATTAAGCATAATTTTATTAATAAATTTTAAAAGTTTATAATTGGATTTCATTATTTAATTTAAATATTAAATTAAATTAATTTTAAAATTGGATTTCATATAAATTTTAAATTAAATTAATTTTAAAATTGGATTTCTTATCAATTTTAAATTAAATTAATTTTAAAATTGGATATTATATAAATTTTAAATTAAATTAATTTTAATTAATTTGACCAAGTGGAAGATATAAATCCTTAAATCTCATATGAATGTTGAGCAGCTGCTTAAATACATTTTCTGATTATTTACCCATGCCCCACTGTGCCATGATGCACCAAAAGCAAATTACGTCATTTGCCGCCGCATGTCATTGTATCGTAACGAGCAAACATTGGAGAAGGTGGCTGGCAGAGCAATCAGCTGTTTTTTTACAGAGAGACAGAGCGAGAGAGAGAGGGAGAGAGAGAGAGAGAAAAAGCGCTTAATAGAAAGCGTGGAGATAGGAGACAGACAGAGGGAGAGAGAGAGAGAGAGAGAGAGAGAGAGAGAGAGCGACAAGGGGCAGAGGAGTGGAATGAGAGACTTCTCTAGGCGAAAGCGTATAAAATCGTATGCAGTTCGCGGTAATCAGGTGGCAAGCTTTAAGTAGAAAGCTTTACGAGAGGACCTGCTCGGCGAGCTTTAGTACGAAAAAGCTTGGCCATGCAAGTCCGAAAAGCAAGCGAACAGCCAGAGTTTTCCGTCTCGGAATCTCTGCTGTGTTTTGCTCCGAAAGAAAATGCGTGCCAGCTGCATGAAAAGGAAAACTTGGTCACTTCACCGTTCAGTTCTGGTCGGGTTTGCAATTCAACAGCACTGCGTAAACGGATGAAAATTCGAACCAAAGATTAACAGTCACAGTCACAGTCACATTCACATTCACAAGAGGCATAACAAAAAGCCAGCGGAGTAATATCGACTATAGCTCTCTCTATATATGCTATATATAAGCTCTATGTGAGTTGGTTAAGAGGAAGGAAGGAAGTCAGTAGAGCAAAGCAAGAAACCAACGGCCGAAGGAAATGCAATTCAATAAACAATAAACAAATCAAAGCAAAACAAAAAATATACATATAGTATAAATATATAAATATATAAATATATAAATATATATATTTATATATATTGAGATATATATATATATACATATATATCTATGGCTCGCATCGATATAGACGTAGATACACCCATTAACCAAACTATCTGTAAAGCATTTATTTAATTGAATCAAAAGTTTGAATACTTTTGCGGAGCAGCGAGTGTTGAGAAATGATTGAGAAACGATTCGAAATCGCAATCTCTTAAACTGAATGGTTTTTGTGTTTGAATTTTTAACGTCCTTTTTTTTGATTTTTTTTTTTGGGCTGGTTGGCTCCTTCCGATGCTCCCATATTCGGGAGCTCCTCATGCAGCTCCCGTGAGTGTGCAGTGAGTCAGTTATGTAAAGCGTGTGTTAGTTTGGTGCATTTGGGTGAGAAACAAGAAACGAGGAACGAGAATCGAGAATCGAGAAGCGAGAATCGAGGAGCGAGAATCGAGGAGCAAGAACAACGCCAACAGCAGAAGCAACAGCAACGGCAACGGCAAAGCCAACATAAACAACAACAACAATAACAGCGGCAGCAGCAGCAACAATTGCAACTGCATAAGTAACAGCAACAACAACAACAACAACAATAACAATAACAACAACTAACAACAACAACAAACAAAAAATGTGTGTGAATTAATTGAAATTGAAAGGATTCGAAAATTATGGAGGAGCTTAAGTAATAATGGAAAATCCATATAAACAATACAAAAACAAAAGTTAAGAAAAGTTTGTGGAAATGCAAATGTTTTCCAATTTGTTCCTTTTTTTTTTTTGTGTGTGAGCTTGCATGAGTCCTGCACAGGATTATAAACAAAAGTCGTAAGTGAACAATTGACGGCCCTTAAATCAAATGATTTTCAAGCAACAATTAAAAACACAAATAAACCAAAATCCACAAACAAAATGACTCCAATTAAAAACTTCGAGTAACTACAAGAAATCAATTAAATATAAAAAAAATATAAATCAAAACTTTTCAAGTGCTGCAACAACTACAAAAGACTTGAGGGACCCAAGAAGTTCGTTCGAAAATCAATTGCACACAAAATGAAGTTCTTAGCTTCGAATATCCTTAATGATCAAACTTTGGGTGCAAGGGTTTGCCTTTGACGAGCGGAAGGTCAATTCGTTCGGTTCTAAAATAGTTTTCTTGATTAAGTTGTAAGAGATCCCCTGGCGGTGGGCGGCCGATAGGGAAGTGGGCGGCGCCTTCACTAGGTAGGTCGTCTCTCCCATAAACCCAACTCATAGTTGCGAACCGAATGCTTATCCGACAAATGACTATTAAAAAAAACACCAAACACCAAGTGTCTGTTGTGGGGGAGCACCTGCGATTCACTGCACTTAATAAACCCCTTACACTCACACACACACACACACAGACACACGCACATATATATAACACGAATCAAATTGCTTTGCGGTCACACTATTTTTATTTTTAGTTGCACTTTTCTTTCAATATTAGTGTCAAGGTGCAGCCTGTGCACTGAAAGGCAGACAGAGACCAGGCAAAGACCAACGACAGCTACGGCTGCAACAACAACAACTATAATATAAAAAAAAAAATAAAAAGAAGAAGGAGAGGGAGAGGGAGAGGGAGAAGAAGCAGCGGCAGCGGCGGCGGAGGCATCGCACGACAGCCGCGAAAACGACACGAAAATAGTAAAGCGAATGTGGCGAATGTGGCGAACAGAGCGAAAACGAAACAAAACGTAGTGAGCCCAAAAGGTGGCAATCAAAACTCATAACAGCCCCAGCAACAACAACAACAAACACAGCTGAGAACAACAACAGAAAGACAAAAAGACCGAAAGACGGAAAGACCGAAAGACGGCGCAGAAGACTTGTCACATCGAACAAAAAGAAATTGAATTTATGTGTTCGGGGCTCGCTCAATGACAATTAGGCGGATATAGCGACAGTGCTAGGGGGAGTGGTGGCTAGGGGCGGTGGGTGCAGCAATGGTGTTAGCTGTGTACTGTGTGTGTGTGTGTGTGTGTGGGAGGAGTGTGTTTGGGTGGGGACAGGTGCCTGCCTGCCTGCACGTGTTTTGCTTAAAAGTAAATCGCGTTAGCAACAGCAGCCGAAAAACCAAGTAACCGTAAGCCTAACTAATCCAATTCGACGGGCAGATATCCTGTAAAAGGGCCCTCCTGACCTAATTTTACGGTTCGTCTTCTGACTAACTGTGCCCTGATCCTTTAAAGTCGCTCCCCCCTTCGATGTGCAAGTGGCTCGAAGGAAAAGCCAAGCTTTAGGCGATTTTTGCCTCGACTCGCAGGAAGGGGTAGCATGTTATACCTTGCTTTGGGAAGCCTGCAGCTTACAGGACATTTTGGATGGCGGGAGCTGCAGCTCGCGACATGGCGAGGATACGCAGCGCACAAGGCTCAACTTACGGGCGACCCACATTTCTTAAATTACGAGTTACACGCAAAGGCTGCGAATTGAAAGCCACACACTTTGGGGTTTTGAAGACCAGCGAGCGGCGCCACTCAGTTAGTCAGCCACCCAATCCCCCCCAGTCTCCCAGTCACCCAGTCACCCAGTCAAACAACCAGTCAGTCAGTCAGTCAGTCAGCCAGTCAACCAGCCAGCCAGTCAGTCATGGAGTCAGTCATTCATTCGTTCGGTAAGTCAATCATTAGGCAAAGGCTTCGTCTGATGGACAGCCTTATGAGTCAGCGCCATGTCGCTCACATTGCGTGTCGAGTTGGCTGAAGCCTACGCCTCCCCCCCCCCCTCCCCCCACCCCACCATACACACCACCCACCCGACTCCTCCTCACGTCATGTCGTTCTCAGTTAGCAGTAAATGTATACGAGTAGCAGGGGTGCCCCAGAGCGGACCATTGGGGGGCAATCGGCAGTTGGAGGACACACACGCACGCGAGACGTGTTGCATATTTTGGGGCTTGTTCTTGGCTGGCAGACAAAATGCTCGGCATTCCGATGCTTTGGTCGCCCCAATGTTAAGGGTAGACGAGAGAAAATTCTGTGCCGCAAGTAATAAAATCTTAAGCAGCCAATGAAATAGACATTGTTTTTAGTGGATGTGTCTATGAATATATACATACATATGTACATCTGTACATCTGTATGTGTGTGTGTGTGTATATGTAAATTTATATATTTAAATATTTAAATACACATTGAATATATTTTCGTGGCTCTTGGGTACACGTTTCTCTGTGATCATTTCATTTTGACCACCAGCTAGAAAATCGACAGAGGTTTTTCGGGGTTTTCTATTTTCTTTTTTTTTTTGGTCGCATTGTTTTTGCATTTTCATGTTTTGCTTCCTTCTTGTATTTCCCAAATTCTACATATTTTTCGCATTTCTTTTTTCCTTCTTTTTTTTATTTTATTTTTTGGTTTGTTTTGCTTTGCTTTTGCATTTCGCATTTTCCCCGCTTGGGTTTATTTTTAACATTTGCCACATTTGAAGAGCGTGTGAAAAATGTTGTTCTTTATCTCATTTTTCTCATCTGGTTTCGATACCCTGTAAAATGACAGAGGGTTGTCTAGGCTGAAAAACTTAACATATTTTCATATTCAGTATAAATCGCAAGGACAGGGCTCTTAAGGCTGGCAGGTGGAGTAACTCGAGGATTGGCCCTTATGGGGAAGACTAGTGGCAGTTTTAATAGAAAATATCCTGACCGAAGGAGATGTGTGATGGAACTGCCACAAGACGCACAAAAGTCCCCAGGAGCTTGGCTGGCTTTTACAGGGTATCAGAGCAGCTGCCATTGACAAGCGCCACAGCCTCAGGCATAGTTGTTCGTAAATTTCTAAATGTTTGTATACAGATATGTGTGTGTGGGTGTGTGAGTGTGTGTGTGGGTGTGTGTGTGTGTGTGGGTGTGTGTTTGTTGGACACATGTAAATAGGAACAGTTGCAGTGGACAGGAATTTCCAAGTCTGGGAATAGTCAATGGATCGCACTGAGGGCTACCCTGGGAAGGGCAGATGTGAATGGGGATGCGATATTTGAGTAATTTTTAGTTACAGTAACTAAAAATGCTTAAAATGTAATATGTAAAATGTAATTTGTAAAATGTAAAGATTTGAAATGTGGAAAACGCAGCTCATCAATTTTTGATATTGCGCCATAAATGAGAAGCGTAAAAATAATTTTATTTTTGCTGCCGCTGTTAATTACTTAGAAATGTAAATTGAAATGAAATTATGCAGCCGAGTTATTTTTGTTAATTTTATTTAGCGCAAATTGGCAGCCTGCAATGTACACACACACACACACACACACACGCGCGCATACAGTGACACGTTTGTGGCAATAATCTGGTGCATGAATAAATAAAAATAGTTCATTGAGGCGACGCATTTGCATTTCTATAGACATTCATTAATGAATGGCTGCTAAAGGCAACTAACTGTTTGTTGAACAAGTGGCAAGTATGTGGGATCCATTAAAGGTCATATCTGGATACGTAGGACTAAAAAGCCAAAAGCCAAACAAACAATTTGTGTACACTTTCCCCCCCTCCCCCTGCCTGCCTTCCCCATCTGCTAGCAAAATGGAAATGTAAAACACACACAAAAGCACAAAGCTTTTATTCGAAGGGAAATATCATAAAGAGAATTAGAATTGTTTTGTCCATAAAAACATTATGTTATCCAAAGGAATCTGGAATTACTCAGTCATCAACTTCGTCCTTTCGAGCTGTGTCTGTTGCCAGCAAAACTTTAAGCAATTTCAAGCATTTGAAACTAGTTTGTGCAGAGTGGCAGCCATTGGAATTAGGTACACATTTTTCTCTCAGTGCAAAAATGTAGAATGTCTCCTTGATACTACCAGGCGCAAATCCTTTCGTCCACAGATGCTAAAATATTAGGGATCTGCTGGCTGGCTCGTAGCGTTGGCTTCCGAGCTGAGTGTTCTGGCAACTTTTGTCACTTACCGAAAGACAAGTTCGCTTTGGTCAAGTTTCTGTAAACTCCGCCTGGCCTGGCCTGGCCTGGCCACCTGCTCCACAGTTGCCAACAGCAGTTGCCAAATTGCTGGTACTTACATAAGTTTTAGGTTTGCCCCAAACTGTTGCAAGTTGAAAGCGTTTTAGTTGAAAGTTGTTCATGCGGCCGCTCAACCAAAAAGTAGCTTAAAATGGCGCCAAATGATCGCCACACATCGACACGCACCCTCGCACAGCACACAAGCACACACACACACACACACACACACACGAGCGTTAAGCACGCACGCAATAAAACTGTAGCATACATCGCGGCGCTACGAAAACTTCAAAGTAAACCCAAGAATAACACAAGGAATAGAAGCATAAAATATAAAAGCCGAGCGGAACGTTAAAAGACCAGCAACTGAAAGAAATAAAAACAACAACACATCCACACACACACACCCACACACACATACTTACGAAGAACTCAAATAAAGCGCAAAACAAAAGCTGAAAAACGAAGCACAAATAAAGCAAAGCAAATGACGAAACATAAAACGTCAAAAGTTGAGCGAATAAATATCAAAAACAACAACAAACAACGAGAAATAAGAAAAACTGAGAAGAAAAAAAATTGGCCGTGTCGCGCCGCAGGGGCCGCCGCGCACAGCCCAAAGCCCAAAGCACACAGCCTACCGCCCACCCGCCTACCGCCCACCACCCGCCGACCGCCGTCAAATGTAAGCCACGCCTTAACGCCTTGCTGTTATTGCTGTTACTCCTTCCCTTGTCGTCGCGCTCTCGTTGCTCCTTCTGCTGCCGTTGTTGTTGCTGCCTCTACCGCTGCCACTGCCGCTGCCGCTGCCGCTGTTGCTGTGCGTCGTGTGTGGCAATTCGAACGCACCGACACCAACGTCAATGCCAACAAAAATAAGGACAACAACGCAGCAGCAACAAAAATAACAACAACAACTACTACTACAACAACAACAACAACAACGACGAAAGCTACAACAACACACATTTCAAAGTGTCGCTGAACGTGTTGTGTCCTGTGTGTGCAGTTCGTCAGCGTTGACGGCGACGTCGCGTGTCCTTGCAACTTTCGGTTAAGCTCACATACAATTACTTACCATTCCTCTTCACTTTCTCTTTTCTTCCTCGCTTTGCTTCGTTTTTTCTTTCTCTCCCCCCTCGTCCTCCTCGTCACCATCCCCATCTCCCCATCCACGTGCCCTGCAACTCCCTTCATCACTCCCCTACCGCCTTCATACCCGCCGCTGTGCATCTTGTTGCATAGTTAGCCACCGGCAAGTGCACGTTAGTTGCAACAATTTCGGGGAACAAGTAAAAGACATTCTTACGGCAAGGGCGGCGTTGCCAGATTGCCAACAACAATAGCCAAAAAGGGGCCAAACGTCAATCTGCTAGTCAACCAGACGCCAGGTGGCGCTGCTGCTGTGCTGGCATGTGCAGCCATAACTACAGCCACAGCCACAACTGCAACTACAACAACAACAACAACAACAAGAACTACAATCACAGCTACAGCAACAACAATAAGAAAATCTACAACAACACCATCAACAACAACAGCAACAACAACAACAACAACAACAATCGTCGCAACTACATCTACAGTTAAAAAAGCTGAATAGCTCGTGTCGCTGGAAATCCTGTCGCTAATTAGGTAAGTCCTAGTACCTCGTCTACCATCTCTTTCTTCTTTCTGTGTGCGTGCTCTGCACATTATTTCATTTTCGGTTTTAATTATGGCAATTTGCCTACTTGCATCTTGCCACTCGCCACTCGCCACTCGCCAGTCGCCACTCGTCACTTGCCGCCTACCGCCTACCGCTTGCCCCCTGCTGCTTGCCACCCAGCAACAGCAGCAGCAGCAGCAACAGCAACAACAGAGAAAATGAAAAAACGAAAATAAAGGAAAAAATAAATTGCAAATATTGCGCATACGTCACGTTGTTCAACATTTATGAAGCTGGTCCTGCCTCTCGCCTCCTGCTGGTCACAAAAAAAAAAAAAGAAAAAAAAAAACTGTGCACTCTGCTTTTGGCCAGCATTTTGCCCGCACTTTGCCACCAGCTGCTTGCCACGCAGCTTGCCTCTGTGCGAGTCAGTGGCAAAAAGTGTTCAACACTTTTCGGGGATCTGCAAATTGAAACTTGTTTTCCATCCACCAACTTGGCGAATTGGTGACTTGGCGACTTGGCCACTTGGCGATTTGGCCAATTTTTTTTCGCCGTACTCTCAGGCGGTTAATCAATGATTCGAAAATTTGTTGACATCTGCGAACAATTCCTTTAATGGCCCAAAGACCCTTCGCACTTGGGCAAAACATCAATTGGCTTTTAAGCCAGCCCTCGTTACATAATGGCAACAAATTGAATTACGGCCAAAATGATTGTCAATTTTCGTATTTAATGCAAATTACATGCCATCAGCTCTTATAAATAAATAAAAAATACTTAATTGATGGTCTTAAATTAATGGACGTTTTTAAAGCTTTCAAATATCGAAAATTGATTTACGGCCACATTTCACGAGTCACAGTCACAGAAACAGTCACAGTCACAGCCACAGTCACAGTTGAAGGAGGGAATCAGAGATTCGCGGAGGAGATCATTTGATATATGATATTTTTGGGGACGAAATTGATATGAATTGCTGAAAAGCACTTTGCCAGGACTTTATGAATATGAAATGGTCGACACGAAGGATTTGTGCTTTCAAGGACTTTCAATGTTTGTCCGGCAGCTTCAAAAATCCATCGATACAATTTGCCTTCTTGTATGGAAAATATTTTATTTTAAAGCTTGCACAGGAATGAAGCCTGCAATTTGCTTCGAGCTCGAACTTCAATCCTGTGCAATCCTGTGACCTAGATACCTGATGCTAAAATGTTAGAAAACATTAAATTGCAAGCATGCGGGCAAAGGACAGGAGAAATCCTTAAAGGCATGCGGCAAAAGGGAATACCGAATGTGCGATACAGCGCAACGAGCAAAATGACCAACAGGCAAACAGTTGCTGAGCGGAACGAGTGGTGTCTGTTACACTGACTGCGACTGTGACTGCGACTCTGACTTTTACTGTGACTCTCACTGTGACTTTTACTGTGACTCTTACTGTGACTGTGACTGTGACTGTTGCTGTTTCTGTGACTGTTACTCTGATTGTTACTATTTCTGTGACTATACCTGTGACTGTTTCAGTAACTGTTACTGTTACTGTGACTGTGACTGTTGTTTCTGTAACTGTTACTCTGATTGTTACTATTTCTGTGACTATACCTGTGACTGTTTCAGTAACTGTTACTGTTACTGTTACTGTGACTGTGACTGTGACTCTCACTGTGACTGTGACTGTTGTTTCTGTGACTGATACTCTAATTGTTACTATTTCTGTGACTATACCTGTGACTGTTTCAGTAACTGTTATTGCTACTGTTACTGTTACTGTGACTGTGACTGTGACTCTCACTGTGAATGTGACTGTTTCAGTAACTGTTATTGCTACTGTTACTGTTACTGTGACTGTGACTGAGACTCTCACTGTGAATGTGACTGTGACTGTTACTGTTACTGTTTCTGTGAATGTTTCTCTGATTGTTACTATTTTTGTAACTAGAACTGTTTCTTTAACCGTGACTCTTACTGTGACTGTGACTGTGACTGTGACTGTGACTGTGACTGTGACTGTGACTGTGACTGTGACTGTGACTGTGACTGTGACTGTGACTGTGACTGTGACTGTGACTGTGACTGTGACTGTGACTGTGACTGCTATTGAGACTATGACTGCATCCGCAACACTGCGATTGGCTTTGTAATGAGAGACCGGGGGTACAATTCCAGATGAATCCGAGGACGGGATCAAGCGAACAATTGGATGACCGAAGGGCCAGCTGTCCACATGGCAATCTGCAAGCCGATTGCACAACTTTTTGTGTCCTGCCTCGGGACTCGGGCTGGTCGGACGGCACGCGCTTGTGTTCGCTTTGTTGCCATAACTGCGACTAGAAATTGCCCACTCTCTGTAGTCAAACGGATTCTACAAAAATATCCTGTTGCTGCTGGCTGTAATGGCCAAGAAGGGCAGGCGGGCGGGTGGTTGGGCGGTCGGTCCGGACGGACAGACAGACTGTCACCCTCTTGTGCAGTCAGGCAATGGAACAGCAGCAAAAGGGACAACGGGCAGACGAACAGACGGACAGACGGGCTTAGAAAGACAGAGCCACAGTCATATGGAATGGCTAGGCGGTCGGTTAGCGCATCCTTTTGTTTGCTCTGTTCACGGGTACGAGTACGAGTGAAGTGACTGTGCGAGTGTGCGACTATACGAGTTGGTATGTATGTATGTGTGTGTGTGTGTGTGTGTGTTTGTGTGTGTGCAAGAGATTCTGTGCTATCCTTTGGGCAGGAAAAGTGCATTTAGAACGCGAACAGGCGTTGCATCAGAGCATTTTGGCTGTGTGCACTCAATTTAACCATTTCTTGCCTCTGCGCCCATATCCTTCCGTTGTCCTCCCTTTGCTTTCATTTCATTCTATTGGCTTTACGTGTTGGTCGGCAAATGTTCCAAATTGACTGCCAACGCTAGGATTCCATGCGTTCAAGGAATTTTCCATACCATCTTCGGCTCTGCCCTGTCGGGGACTTGTCCCACCGCCGACCTGTCGGCATGTGCCAGGCGGGAACTAATTAACTTTTGCGGAGAGTTCGCAAGTGTCCGGCTCTCCGATGCTCAGCCTCAGACCCACTCTGAGCCGGCAAATTAGAAGTGACAACTGCGACAAAGTCAAGCCAAAGCCAGCCGGAAAACTTGCGACGATTGGAGATTTTAAAACAACTGATTCCGTGTCCTGTGAGCAGCGACTGAGCTTAAAACACGACCCTGCTAAGTGCCGTGCACGGCAAGTGCTTCATCCTGAGTAAAAACAAAGCTCGAATAACGTATACGCAATGTGTTGCACGAAGAGAAAACTTGAGCCGAACAAGGAACTACTTGGAAGGACGATGCATGGCAGCAGCTTTGATCTTCTTGCTTTAATATCAATTTATATGCGGCTCAGTGTCAAGGCTGTTGGTGTCATTGCCAGCGTCTGCGAGATTCCTATTAGATTACGCATACGCCCCGTTAAGCGCACCCAAATCAATGTCAGACGCTCTCATCTTCGGAGGCTTCGCCGCTGATTATGTAACCCACTTGCAGCGCAGATAAAGCCAGCCAAATAGCGTAAAATGTGCGACAATTTAGTTGCCATTTAATTTGATGGCTCAGACGATTTGGCAGCCAAAGCCAGGAGCGGTCCACGGGAGGCGAGGCCGAAAGCAAAATCAAAAGAAATCAAAAATTTACGAATGTTCATGGAAATTCATTCTGCTGGCAGACGGCAGACGGCAGGCAGCAGGCAGCAGGCAGCAGGCAGTGAGCAAAAGGCGAAAGGCAAGCGGCAGGAGGCAAGAGGCAAACAGCAAGCGGCAAGAGGCAAGCGGCAAGAGGCAAGCGGCAAGAGGCAAAAGTGGCCAACAAAACCGCAAACGAAAATAAAAGTGAATTGCAATAAAATACAAAGGCTAAAGCCAAAAGACGATGTCCAAAAGGAAAGTGGCGAGAAAGGTGCTGACGAAAACAGAAATCGAATGGCCAGCAAGCTCTGAAAGGACATTTAGGACAGCGGCTAGTGTCTAGCCGCAAGCTACGTACAAATGTAAATACACTTACAAATGAAGTAAAGTTTAATATATTGTGATTTAATTAAGGAGGAAAGAGCTCCCAGGGATTGGGATAGGATTGATAAGTAAATTAAAGACCTGCCTGACTTTAAGTTGAGTAAGGATTCTCTCCCCGGGGATGTCTTGTTCTACAAAAATCTATACAGCCTTAACCCAGTTACCAATTTTAAAGAGAAGGTAATAGGCCAAGCTCTTGAGCTTCGATACAGCCAAGAGTGGATACTCCTTAATTCGACTTATATACCATACCACAAGCGACGACAGGACGAGTTCGACAGGCAATACACCTTCTTCCGGGCAGAGTATGGAAGGCGCTATGCGTGTCACTTGCAAATATACTTCTAAAATTTGGGCAACAACGAAGCGAGACTTTGGCTGGGATGGAACGGTGAAGGGGGGCGGGGAGCGGGGAGCGGGAGTCCCGCGGACTAGATGAGCGAGGGAGCAGGCAATAGTGACAAAATGAGATAGAAAACGAGAGCTGGCCACTTACTCATACGCTGATGTTCGCAAATAATGTAGACCATTACATTAATGACTGCGGCAAAGGTCCAAAAAAGGCAGAAGGAACCTCTGGTCGGATATAAAATCGAAACATTATGAGGTCATTTTAATTATTTATGTATGTGCGTGTGTGTGTGTGTGCTGGAGCTGGTTCTGGTATTGGTGTTGATGTTGCTGTTGGTATTTGCCTATATGTGAGTGTGTGTGTGTGTGTGTGCGTGCTTAAAAGGCGTACAGTGGGCAACCGAAACGCAAGTCTTGGCTCAGTTATTTTTCAACTTCAAACGCTTTTCCAGTCAAGGTTAAGAGACATTTCGATGATAAGAGAAGCCGCAAACAAAATCTGTGATTTGGCATGGAATTTTTCTATGGGGTGGGGGAAGGAAGACTTTAAGCAGCTTTTGGAAAACGTCACCACATTTCAAAAATTTAATTTTAGCCACTGAGTGACCCAGTTGGGAGCCAAAGTATCCATAAGATTCGCCCACATGGATGATAAATGGAATTGTATTCGCAGCTCATGGCCAGCTATTCAGTTGGCCAGTTTGGCCGTCAGTCAGTGAATCAGTCACTTAGTCAGTCCCTCAGTCAGTCAGTCAGTCATTCATCCAGCTTATGGGTCCTGTATACAGCTCTCAGTGGGTGATTTGGCGCTGATTTTCCTCCCATTTTTTCTCACAGATATTATTTTATATATTTATTTTTATGGCCTTGGCAGCTGCGATGCCATCGGAAGAAAGAAATAATATAAAGGATTAAGGGGTTAGACTTTTTAGCATTTAAGTATGTACAAACGTTGAGTAAGAAGTTGTCCAATTTAAGGATACTCTGCAAATGACAGCAGCAGCAGAAATACATGGCCAAGAGCTTTCAAGGATACACAGCACAGGGTATCGAGTATTAGTCGCAGTTTTAATTCGCTTAAATTCTAGGCGCGTGCTTGGAAATTTAAGGATCATGTTTTTATTGTGTGCTGACGGCTTTCAAATGAGACCACAATTTTATAAATATAAATAAGAGCTCCCATCTCTGGGTGCCAATGGGAATCGTGGCCTGATCCCAGTTGTTTCGAGCTATTGGCCAGCCAAGAAATATAAATTTATTGACTTCTTCATTGTGGAGTTGGCCAAAGGATTTGAAGAAGCCCACATGAAAGGGCTTAGAAAGTTGGCACAACTCAGTGGAAGAGTTGACACTTGAGGGGATATTTAAATTGGGTCACTTGGCACTTAGAGAGAAGATTAATTTAATTATTTACTTAGCCATCGATAGTCCATCGATGCAAGGATATCTGAGGGCAAGGGAACAACAACAACAAGTAGTTTTGCACACATAAAAAGGGATTAACGAACAAATGAAAGTTTCGAACTGCGTTTAAATATAAATTTGCATATTTCACTGCCATTCATAAATTGCCAGCGCATTGGTCAATAACGACACTTGAAGTTCAATCCATGCTGCAATTAAACCCACTCATGGATTCAAATCTGTCTCCGCCCAATAATCCCCGTAGCATCTGCCATGATTTATCGCAGCGTCCACTGCGTCCATCAAAATGTTTCATTCAAAAAATAAACGTCGAGTGTTCGTCTGTCCCTCTGTCCGTCTGACCATCTGACCATCTGACCATCTGTCCGTCTGTTCGTCTGACCATCCGTCATTTGAGGCAGCAGCCCGAAACTGTTTCAATATGCAACATTTCGTTGCAATTCGTTGCAGCGCAGTTTGAATCGACAAAAAGGAATAGGAACAACAGCAACAACAACAAGAGAACAACAAAAACAACAACAATACAATCAAAAAAAAAATAACCCGATGCTATTTTAGGCCCCACGCCCCACGAATTGACTATGACATTGACCAATTTGTTGACGGTGGCCCAAAGGACAAAAAACTGCGACACGTTGTGCAAATTTCTGCGTACTAAACACACAAAGAACGACAAAGAAAATGAAACATCACAAAACACAAGCCAAATAAAAAATAAAACATAAAAATAAAAATAAAAATAAAAAATAAAAACAAGCAAAAAATATCAAAAATAATACAAATTTCTGAACAATGCAAATATCTTGAAGGTTGCACGAGGGGAGGCGATGATATCGTCAAATGTTGAACGTCGAAAGTTGAACACTGAGTCTTGAGGGTTGAACAATGAATATTGAATGTTGAATACTGAATATTCAATATTGAATACTAAGCAGTGTTATTCGAAGACTGAATATTGAAAGTTTAGGACTGAATGTTTAAAGTTGAAGACTGAATGTTGATAGTTATAGACTGAGCGATGATGTTAAATACTGAGTGTTGTTAGATAAAAGTTGAATACTCAATGTTCAATGTTGAATACTCAGTAGAGATGTTTAATACTGAGTGTTGAGTGTTGAATACTGACTATTGAATGTTGAATACTGAATATTCAATATTGAATACTGAGCAGTGTTATTCGAAGACTGAATATTGAAAGTTAAACACTGAATGCTTAAAGTTGAATGCCTAAAGCTGAATACTGAATGTTCAATATTGAATACTGTGTAATGTTATTTGAAGACTGAATGTTATACTTGATGTTCAATATTGAGCAATGAATATGGAATGGTGAATACTTAATGTTCAATATTGAACACTGAATGTTTAATATTGAACACTGAATGTTCAATATTGATGTTCCATATTGAACAGTGAATATTGAATGGTGAATACTAAATATTCAATATTAAATACTGAGTAGTGTTATTTGAAGACTGAATGTTTAAAATTGAAGACTGAATGTTTAAAGTTGTAGACTGAATGTTGACAGCTGTGGACTAAACGTGCAATGTTGAACACTGAATGATGAAAGTTGAATACTGAGTGTTGCCAGATAAAAGTTAAACACTCAATGTTCAATGTTGAGTACTGAGTAATGAATATTGAAAATTGAACACTAAATGCTTAAAGTTGAATACTGAATTTTAAATGTTGAACACTAAGTGTTGAGTGTTGAACACTGAAAGTTAATAGTTGGATAGTGACCTTTGAATGTTAAGTATTGACTGTTGAGTGTTGCACACTGAACACTGAATGTTCAATACTTAATTGCTTGAATACTGAGTATTGTTGGAATACTGAGTATTGCGTTTTGAACACTGAATGTTGAAAGCTGTAGACTGAATGTGCAATGGTGAAGCCTGCATATTTATAGTTTGAATACTGAGTATTGAATGTTGAATTTTAATAATTAATGGCATCAACTGAGTGTTAATGGTTGAAAGTTAAACACTGAAAGTTGAAAGTTGAATACTGAATGTGAACGTTGAATAGTCAGAATGAATGTTGTCTACTGAGTATTGAGTATTGAGTGTTGAACACTGAATGTTCAGTTTTAAGTACTGAGTGATGTTAGTTAAAGATTGAATATCGAAAGTTGAACACTTTACGATCCATGTTGAATACTCAGTACGAATGTTGCGTACTGAGTGTTGAGTATTGAACACTGAATGTTAAATGTTAAATGCTGAGTTTCATTTTTGTCGAAATGTGAATGCAAATTTGTATCTGTATCTGAACGACATTCCTCTTGTTCTCGATTCTGTTACTGATTATCATGACAGAGTAACAATCCACGAACGACCATAAAAAATGAATCCACACAATTTGACAGTCCGTTGAAGACGCTGCATGACGGGGAAGCACTTCACACAAAAGCAATTTCAAGCTCGGACTGGACTTGAATGCGGATGAGGAGGTGGAGGTGGGGGTGTGGGTGTATGGAAAGATGACTGAGGGGGTGAATGAGGAGCAGAATGGGAGGGATAATGAGAAAGTGGTTGGGGACTTGGAGGTGGAGGAGGTGGAGCTGAAGATGGAAGCAAATGTTAACGCTGAGCTTCCACTGGTCAGCGGCGGAAGACATTACGTCGAATTGAGGGAAGAAAAATGGATAAAAGTTGAGGCCAATAACAAAATGAAGTAAAAAGAAAAGAATGAAAAGAAAGCATGTACCACAATAGTGGAATAAAATACAAAGAAATGCGACTCCCGTACAAAAAAGAAAAAAAATTTAATAAAAAAGAAAAATTAAAAAAACAAATCGAAGATAAATTATTTAAAGAAAAAGAAATAATCAAAAATATAAAAATATAACAATCCTTACTCTTACATACACACAATCACTTGTATAAATGCATATGTGTTGGTATCATCTGAGGGCAAACTTTGACCTACTTCGTAGGTCGGCCACAAACAGGATTCACTCCAAAATTGACCAATAAATTGATGAATCACCCGAAGTGCACATTAGCTCTCAGAATATCAAATGCTAATGCTCTGAGCTCCTGGACACGGATGGAGAATGGAGGATGGAGGATGGAAGATGGAGTGTGGAGCGTCTGTGGGCACAAGGAATGAACGAGGATGAAGACATAACGCAGGCTGTGACTTTTGTTCTGCTTTTGGGCCAATTCTCTTCAGTTGGTTTATGTGCAGCTCGTTTGGCACATTTTTCGTAGCTAATGAAGCTGAATTTATTGCCAAAACATTATGAATATAAACACAGTTTGCACATACTCATTTTATGGGCTGCAGCGGGGGAGGCAGCGCGCGCGTTGAGCGAAACAAGGAACTAGGACCGAGCTAGGAGCAGGAGCAACGACGATGATGATGCCAGCCAAAAATTCGACTAATATATGCAAATGTAGCAGCGGGCAACAACAATGACATTTGGAGTGGTGGAGAGTGGCGAGTGAGAAGAACAGAGAGAGGTAGAGAGAAAGAGAAAAGAGGAAGAAGAAAGAGGAAGAGAAAAGAGGGTAGGAGGGAGGAGGGAGGAAAAAGGGAGCGAGGTGCTGTGCACATGCCAAAAAGTTTGTAATGTTTTGGCCAAGGGGGTGTATACAAATGAGCGAATGTGTGTGTGTGTGTGTGAGTGTATGCTTGTATGAGTGTGTGTGCTTGTGTGCGAGTGTGTGTTCTTCTGTTAGTGTGCTTATAAGTGTGTGCTGTGCCCCTAGTGAGTGTTTGCATGGGCATCTTCTGGAGCCACTTAAATTTCACACTCTTCACGCGATAAAAGTCTGCAAAGGATTTTGTCTTTTGCCTGTTAGTCAGACAAACAAATAGGCAAGCAGACAGAGGGAGAGAGTTGGGAGGGACATGGGATCAGAGGGGCAGACAGTCAGACAGCCAGACAGCCAGAGCGACAGCCTGCATTAAAATGACTTTTAGATAAAGTGTGAAAATTGCTTTTGAATATATTTTTGATGGATTTTCAAAGCGCGAATTGTTGTTGTTGCTGTTGTTGTTGCTGCCGTTGTTGTTGTTGTTGTGGTTGCTAATGTTATTGTTGTTATTATTGTTGCTGGTACTGTCGGCAGTTTGGGTTTGCTCGGCATCAAATTGAGACATATTTTGGTATTTTCAAGTCGTTAAACCGCCATCTTAATGCGAGTTTCGAGCATCACGACCGACAGGGCGTATACGCAATGTCTCCCAGCGCCTTTTCCATTGACTGTGTTTGTGTGCTTGTGTGTTTTTTGTCTTGATGTGTTGGTGTGCTGCTGTGTAGGTGTGTGCCTATGCATTGGTCACACACATACACACACACACACACACTCACACACACACACACGACCGTTATGACTAAGCAAACGCTTTTAGGCCGGATTTATCTTGGTTAAGTGCCTGGTACGCGGCTACGTGAGCTGAGATTAGAATTTTCAAGAGAAAATTGCTCGAATTATAAATTAAGCTCGCGAGTGCAGCTCTTCGAGGGTCTAGGACTTACAGCGGACCATTTAGATGATACAAATCTTAATGTTATCTAATACCTTTATTACTTTCATTGCCGCCCACAACAACAACAACAACAACAACAACAACAACAACAACAACAAGAAGAACAACAACAGGAGCTACACCAATACCAACAAATCAAAGCTCGTTTCAGCAAAGGAAGAAATTGGGTAAAGCCGCTGCCCACTTTTATTTTTGGGTCAACCAAACAAAGACGCGGATTTAAATTGGTTAAGTGAAGGGAATAATTTCTATATCCCCATAATATATATATTTTCTATGCCCCACGATAATCTCAAGAAATCCAAATTTTTTCTATAATTTTTTGCCCGTGTATCCGCCGTTAAAATAATCAATTATGATTAGCAGCCAGGTTAATGATAAGCCGCTCCTAAACTATGTTAGTTGCTTGTATTTCCGATATTTGTGCCCTAAAAATTCATTCGTCTTGCTCAATGCGTATCAAATTAACCTTAATACAAGTTTAACCTAATTTTTCGTTCCTTTTGCGGACTGAGGACAAGTGAAAGTGGCTGAAGGAAGTGGAGTGGGGGAGGGGGGGGGAGTTAGGAGTGAGGAGTGCGGAGTGAGGAGTCGAAGCGACGCAAGGAAGTTGCCCCTTATTAGATGACGCTCTAAATGGCTGGCTGGCAGGCAGCCAGGCAGCCAGGCAGCCAGGCAGTCAGGCACGTGTAAAGCCGACATCATTAATGAGGGAAAATCTGCAAAAATTAATCGCAGCAAGGAAAAACAAATGTGACTTGAGGGCACAATATGCGAAACAAAGGAAAAGCCAAACAAATGCCAAAACAAAGTTTCGGAATTGTTGAATTGTTGAATTGTTCTAGGGGAGAAACTGGGAGGGAGCTACGCCCAAGGTTGTGGGCGGCAGCGACGGCGGCGGGAGTTACGAATAACAGAGCTTGGTTATATAATATAATTGACGACATTATTGCCCAATGGGGACCAGCGACAAAACTGAGCGCCATGAAGAAAATGCTAATGAAAAACTGGCTTTAGTTCTAAAACCAAAACAGAGTAAGACCCAAGCAGCAACCCCCAAAGAAAAAGTCCAAAGCAGCAGCAACAACAACAACAACAGCAACAACTAAAAGCACAACAACAGCAACAATGGCGATTGAAACAACAATAGCTGCCATGGCTGACTCATGACGCCATATTAGCAAACGGAAATGCCAGGACATCCGGTGCGGTGGCCAAATCCGTTGAACTGACCAAAAAAAAAGAAGCAAACAACATAACTCAAAGGAAAAATGATCGACTGGGAGATGCTCTTTAGAGCCGAAGTGCAATCGAATGCCAAGGATCGCACATTTGTTGCTGATTGGCCACAAAGGACTTAACTTAATTAACTGTCGCATCCTTTGATGGACATACAACTTTCCTCCTCACGTGATCTCCTCATTAGTTGTATTTGCTCTTGCCTTGGGTTAACAGGGTAGCCACCGGACAGAGGAGAGCAGCAGATTGACTTGCGGGCCGAGGCTCTCGTCCTGCTCAGGACCCCATTTGGGTGAGCTCCGAGTGAGTGCAGTTGAATAATGGCCGTCGTCGCTGCAGTCAAGTGAAGCGTGTTTCTCGGCAGGCTCACAAGCAATCAGTGTCAGTGCCAGGGGCAGGACATAAAAACCAAAGTTTATTTGCAGGTACAAAGAAAAAAGGAAAAAAGAATAAGGAAAAAGGAAAAAAAACAAAAATAAAAACCAAAAATGGAGCAAAACAAAAACAAAAAGAAAAAACAGAAAAAAATAACATAAACAGATATAGACAGGCCCAGGAACTGACCGAGGACCAAGCCCGTACAACATTTTGACTCGTATCCTTCGAACTGCTACCGTTTGCATTTAGCTCGCCGTGCGGCTCACTGAAGCGTTAGGTCAAACAGAATTTGATTTGTTCCGTTCGAAATTTGCTGCATATATTTATTCAATTTCGCCAAAGGACAACGACAACAGTTACAGCCACAGCTACCACTACATTCACCACTGCAGCTCCGAGTGTGCAAATTTTTATAGCCAAATTTTATTCTTTGAGCCGGCGGTAAATTAAAACCTATGCTCCATGTGCCTGAAAATAGCTCTGAGTGTTATGGTGGTATGTGTGAGGTCCTGCACAAGGCAACTTGAGGGAACAAGTATTAGAGAAATTTTGGGAAAATATTGAAGTAATCCTCCAGGGGCGTCGACACATCCTTTCCTACATTTCAATTGTCACTCCAGTGGAAAATCAAAACTTGTTTCTAAGTAAGAATCGAGCTGAAGGACTCTTTTATTCATCGCCGCTTCATTTAACCCAATTCTTGTCTTATCAAAAAATCATTATTATTTTATTAATAAAACTTTATCAGCCGCGGCCCAAAAGTTTACAGTTAGAACATGTTGTTTTATCGATTGCGGCAACTATCATAAAACTATCAGCCATTCGGATTGTTCCCAGCAGGTTCGGCCTTCAAATCCAACAAAAAACAACCAACAAATGTTCAATTTTCGTCAGTTTTGCATTTCTAATTAAAAAAAAAAAACAAAAAAAACAAAAAAAAACTACTGAAACTTACGTGCCAACAATAACAAGGACACAAATCATTCCGGGAAGACAGAGTACTCGCAAGTGTTAGCCGTAATAACTTTAATTAATGTAGCTACAACAACGGGACGCCCACCATGCACAGTCAGCCGAAAGTCCTGCCGTCCTTCACACACACACACACACACACACACACAAACAAAAAGTGAGAGAGAAGTAAAGGCGCACACACACATACATACATGGAAAGCGCTCGTAGCTGCCACGACCCCAAACGAGGGCAACTGAAAATAAAACATAAAAAATAAAAAAAAATATATATGAAAAAAAAACTGGAGAAAAGGAGAAAAAGAGAAAGGAGAAAGAAGAGAAAAGTTCCTCACATTTCGCGCGCTCGTTCATAGTAAATTATGCAAAACTTTCACCCTGTCCATAACGGGGCAGACATATTTGATGCAGCGCTGCCAGCGTCGCTGTTGGCGTCGCAGCAGCAGTGACGTCATATGTCAAAAGTTAAGTGAGTTGATGTTACCATCCATCCAATGGTAGCTTTCAGGTGTCCTCGATGCTTCGGCTCAAAGAAGACAGAAAAGGCAAAGGCAGAGGCAAAGACAAATTCGAAAGCAAAGACAAAGGCAAAAACAAAAGGACTCCAAAAATGGGAAGGAAACTTTAAGACAAACTGTCGTGAGTGCATAAAAACATGCGTCATATTATGTGGCAGGAGAAGGAGGAGTAGGAGGAGGAGAAGGAGGAGGAGAAGGAGGAGGAGAAGGAGGAGGAGAAGGAGGAGGAGAAGGAGGAGGAGAAGGAGGAGAAGGAGGAGGAGAAGAAGGAGGAGTGGCAGGAGGAAAAGTATGAGGAGGAGGAGGAGCAGTGGCAATAGCAGACGCTAAAGGGCAGGGTAATAGAAAGCAGAGTAAGTCGAAGGACATTTAACGGTAGGATGGTTAGAGGAAGGGGGGAGGGGAAGAAGGTGAAAATGTATGCGAGGCTCAAGCCACTTTGGCGGGCGACACGTTGACAAAGCAAAGGGTGACGTTTATTGAAATATTTGCACATTCTATAAAACGATATATGGATATCTGCATATGTATGGACACACATATATGGTATATGTTGTATGTTGTATGTTGTATGTTGTATGTTGTATATTATATGTATGGCTTGGTGTGCGGTATATGGTGTATGATATACAATATATGATTCATTGATGAGGCAAAATCAACGATGAAACTCATTGCACATGCAAAGCACAAGCAGCTGCACGTGGCGGGGCGTTGGCGCTGGCGTTGGCGTTGGCGGGCGGGGAAGGGTTTTGTGGGCGGGGTGGTAACCTGTCATGTGCAGAGATTTGTTTAAAGATTCAAGGAAAATCAACAGGAAAAATATGGAAATTCACGCCATGCTTTTAATACAACAACAAATTTGATTTTGTGGGTAAATATATAGGTGTGTGTGTGTGTGTGTGTGTTTCTATTTGTAGGTGTATAAAGGTGTGTGCATGGGTGTGCGTTAGATTTTGTTTTTGTTATCTCGTTAGTCTGTTGCTGCTGACACCCTTAACATGAGCACTGATTCATCTACATAATACGCACACAGACAACCCCACACACCCGCACACACACACACACACACATGCAGCCAGACAGAGCTGCACTCGCACACATTGATACACAGGGAAAGCAGTGCATGTGTATTAGATTATTCAGGAGGCAACCTTTAGAGCAAGCACCTAAAAAATGCTCTTCATATCAGAGCTCCTAACAACATCTCGCACTCAACAGGATACCCGCAGTGCAGCAATTTCGGTCTCGAATATCCTTTGCGAGCATCGGATAAATTGTATGATAATAAGTTAGTGCAAAAACATGTATTTTAGTTTTTGTTTTAGCTTTAGTTTTAGTTTTAGTTTCAGTTTCAGTTTCAGCTTCGGTTTCAGTTTCAGTATCAGTTTTTCTCCCTCAAATGAAAAGAGCTGCTAAAGGACTTAGGATGCGATCCGGGGCTGGAATTCGTGTTGAAATATTTTCCCAAAACTTCTTAACACTTTGATGTTACGTGCTTTGAAGTCAAAGCTTTTATGTCTTCGATTTAAAAGATGCCAAAAATTACCAAAAAAACAACAAACTAAAAACTATTCAGTTTTTCAAACAATTTTCAAAGCTGTGGCTGAAGTTGCGTGCACACAATTTGAAAAAAAAATATTTAAGATAGAAGAATAAATTATAATAATAAATATTTTAAAATAGAGGAGGCTTTCAAAATTTAAAGAAATTTACTTTTCAAAATATTTTAAAGGTTTAATCCTAAATTAAATACATACATAAATAAATACATACCTTCAAAGCTTCCATTGTGTGTTGAAAATACGATAAGATTACAATTTTACGATATTCAATTTTTTGGCGCTTAACGGGCTTGATTCTTAGCCTTAAACGAGCTTAGACTTGAATCTGAAAATACGAAATACAATTAGTCACAAGCTTGGGTTGAACTTTACGATACGATATTCGATATTTGTAAATTTCAATAAAACAGACTTTGCACCGGTCTTTAGATTTGAAACTTATGATATACAAACTTATGATATACGATATATGATATATGATGTATGATACACGATATATTATATACGATATATGATATAAAATATATGACATACGATATATGATACAAAATATATTACATACGATATATGATATACGATATATGATATATGATATATGATATATTATACGATATATTATACGATATATGATATATGATATATGATATATGATATATGATACATGATATATTATATATGATATATGATATACAATATATTTTATACGATATATGATATATGATATACGATATATGATATATGATACTATACAATATATAATATATGATATATTATACGATATCATACGATATACATCATATTCAATATCAGGTGATATGAGCAATAAGAGAAAGGGAGACGACAAGCGGCAGGTAACTGTTTAAACATGATTGCATTTTTATATCCGCCTCAATTGTAATGCAGTCAAAAAATGTAAATTTCCTTTGAATCGATTTATTACATTTCCTCCGGTCTGATGTATCGATACCCGCGATGTGCCGCACCTCCATTGCATTTAACATAATTACTTTTAATTATTTTACATGTAATGTTAAAGCCGAAGGGCAATGGGTCAGCAGGGGGGAAGCAAGGTGTAGGACAAGGGATGAGGTGGCCTAGGGGGAGGGGGAGGGGGGACATTTAATTGTGGTTCACATCGCATTGTAATTGTTTTAATGGCAAATTCGATGTTTTACCGGAAATCAACCGCTTGACTTTATTACCGACCAGGTCGGAGTTGTTTGGATTCAGACGTGCGTTCATATAAATTCAATAGCCACAGGATAATGCAGAACATGTACGCACATTCAAAGGAAGGGAGGCCAAGGCAAACAAACAGCGAAAAGAGAAAACATGGCAAATATTTATTTTCGAATTAACAAGCTTAACAATTTACACAATCGCCCAATAAGCCGACCAATTAAATCAATAAGCAATCTATAAAATATGGAATATTAGTTGTTATTAGTTTAGGCCTTGTTTTGAAATAAACACTGGTCCTTGTTAAATATTCAAAGTTTCCCTTCAACACGATTTGTATGCGATTTGTGTGTGCGTGGAAATTAAATAATTGGAAAATAAAAAGCAATTCCTCCAACTAATTGGCTTTAGTTTATTAAAACCTTTGTAGCGCTTTTATTTCTACCAAAAGTTAAAAAGGAAAAAATCAGGAAACAGATTATTACCGTTATATTCCTAAAACTCCCTGGAGTGGAGATTTTTCTGAAGTCTCCTTTCTTTTGTTGCCTTTGGGATGCGAACTAATATGAATTTATATGGAAGGAAGCGAGGTAACTTTTCCTCAAAGTAGACAGTAAATATTTGGGTTTATTCCTTGCCGAGGATTCAAAGCACATTCCATTCGGTACTCCATTAGCCCCGCATCCGCGCCAAGAGCGAATGCACCGCCCAGCCCCATGCAATGCCGTGCGTGCAAATAGTCAACTTAATTAGTTTTATGCACAGCCTTTGTTTGCACACCGAAAGAAAAGAAAAATGTGGCATATATGAGAATAAACAAAAATAAAATAACAAAAAATTCTCAAAAAAAAAAAAAATATCAGCAAAAAAATGAGGGAAAAACTTTATACATTTCCGTGCAAGGACATGCGTGACGTCGTCGTCGTCTCTGTCGCTGCCGTTGTCCCTGCCGCTGCCATTGTCGTTGTCGTCGTTGTCGTTGTCGTCGCCGATGACTTTTTGGGTCGCCTTCGCACTTGGCACTCCGTTTGGCAAGTCTCAAGTGAAAAACAGTTGAGATTGTTTAAATTTAGAGCCATAGAGCACAAAGGTAATAGCTGAGTACAAAAACTGTAAAGGACATGCTATTATTAGCATTCAAATGTATTCGGACCGTTGTTATTCTCGCTAATCATGGCTATCAAGGATACTCCTTAAAATAAATGACTACTTTCAACGCCTGACGGTCACGAAATTAAGAGAAACTCCAATCTCCAATCTCCACTCTCCAATCTCCACTCCCCAATCTGCAATCTCCAAGCTACAAACTCAAAATTCCAAATTAATATTCGACACTTTCGCCGCAGTCAATTAGCTATAAAAATGCGGCTAATAATAATGAAAAATATCAAATAATAATAAAAATAAAAATAAAAATAAAATTAAAAATTATAAAATTACACATGGCGGATACGTTACGTGTCCGCCATGCGAGTCACCTTGCGTGTGCCGAGATTAACTTTAATTGTTAAATGACGCACCATTTTGACCAAAAGTCCCAATTAGTAGCCTGGGGGAAGGTGGAAGGTGGGAAGGGGGATGGGTGGAGGGGGGAAGGCCGCCAGAAAACGTGCTGTAAAGTGGCCCAAAAAGTAGATCACATACACCACATATCCTCTATAGTCCCTGATCACGCAAACGCTATACGATCCTTGAAGTGAGCGGCCCCCGATTATCGCCTGTACTCAATTCACTCCTCCACAAGCATTTCAATATACACTTTAGATAATCCCCAGCTCCTCACCGAACCCTCCAATCCGCCAATCACCCAATGGGCAGATCAATCAATTAGCCATCCGCGGCAAAGTCCTTGGAAATGCGTTGTGGAAAATGCATTTACTGGCGCTTCTGCTTGATAGATTTTCCTAAAATTCAATTGCATTTTATTTGTAATCCGCGGACCGCAAGATTAATTATTTGTTTCGTAATGTAAAAAGCGGAAAAGCGGAAAAGCGGAAAGCGAAAAGGCGGAAAAGCGGAAAGCGGACAAGCATAGAATGGAGAGGGGAAAAAAAAGGAAAAACAATGCAGATGCGTATCAGAGCTTTTCACGCATTTTTCACCTGTGTGTGGTGGTTTTTCCGGAATGAGTGGAAAACAAAAAAAAACAAAAAAAAAGCAAAAAAAAACACGATTAATTATTTGTTTTATAGAAGTTTGGCAATTAAATTAAGCCCCCAATTCCAGGCATTGCGCAAACAAATTGAATGCCAGCCAAAGTTTTTCATCTGTTTTCAGCAACTGTGAATGCAATTTCCAAAATAGAATTTTCCAAAACTGAAATAGATTTCCCTCTGCAAGTGAAGATAAAGGCGATTCATTTGAAAGACTGCAAAACCGACGAATCTAACATCTCCCGCGTCCTGCGCCCGACCACACGCCCCTACCCCCTAGTTGGCCTCCCTTGGCTGCAGGGGGATTAGTCAAAGAGGAGCCCGGTTTCCAATTAAAGCCCCGAAATACCAAATGTACGCACTTGATATAAATTTAAAGGATCACATCTCGCCTGCAATTTTCAGCCTTTTTAGAGTCGTTAATCCTGTGGCAGCCCTTATTCCACGTGTGATGAACATTTAAAAGGCTCGAAACGGGATCAGTGAGGATTTAAAATGTTCGCAGATAAAACTCCGCAACTGCAGCTTCGATGGCCGCAATAATGGGCAATTCCTGTGGAATCAAGTTTGGAGAGATTCAAAATATGCATATACATTTAGTACAGCCTTTAAAGTTAGTCGCTAGCCCCAAAAATAGCCAACGCTTGTGCGTAGCCTGCAAAATCAATAAGAGCCTTAACCCATACACAATCAACTGGATGCTGTTACATAAGATATACACACATACACGCATACATATATGCATGTGTGTGTCTATGTATGTGTGTGTATATTTTTGATGGTATCCCATGCCCACAGTTATTTGTATTGCTTGATTAAACCATGTCCGCAAGCTATATCCATTCATTTTAGAGTATCTATGTAAGTGTGTGTGTGTGTGTGTGTGTGTGTGTGTGTGTGTGTGTGTGTGTGTGTGTGTGTGTGTAAGAGAATGCTTGGGTTATATACCAGTGTTTGAGTACGTATCTATGCGTGTGTGTGTGTGTGTGTGTGTTTGGGGTATGACTCGCCATTTTTATCGCGCGAGTTTCCGGCTCGCGGCGCCCATAAACACCCATAACATGCGAAACACCCCCTCAACCCCACAGACCCACCGACCGTCCGCTGAGCCACCAAAATACCCAAAAGAACTATCTGCTTTTGAGTGTGACGCAGCTTTGCACTTAACGCACAGCACATCAAATTGATTTGTACATAATAAAAATTATTAAAAACAAAACCATTAATTGGCTGAGCGTCGCTTCAACATCAGATATCAAATTTTATGCAGGGTCAGTGGATAATGCTGACCATATCCTTGGTGGATACTCATTTAGGCTCCCGACTCAAAATCTATGCACGTGCAGAGATTCTACTTGTTCCTCATTCCACGTCCGACTGCCAAAGTTGAGGACTGTGTTTCCCAGAAAAAAAAAATAAATAAAATAAAAAAAAACAAAATAAAAAAAAAACAAAATAAGAAAAACAAAATAAAAAAAACGAAATAAAAAAAAAAAAAGAAAATAGAAAAAACAAAATAATAAAAACTAAAAGAAAGTTCAAACAAAGTGCAAAAAGAGAAGAAACTTTTTTAGTTCACTGTATTATTTATAACCCCGAGTTTCGCGAGCTGCTGATTTCTACACTGTCCAATTAGCCGTCCCTCGGCACACTGCACGATGACCAAGAGCATGTCCTTATTTCGTTTAACCTATATTCCGAGGCGAAGCGTGAGAAAAAATGATAAAATGTGGCGCATGGAAAGCTTTAATAAATTGCGCGCCTCTGCGAGCTGTTTGTCCATGTAATTGGCCCTATTACTTGCACTGCAGCTGCAAATTGAAACAAATGTGATTAAATTGAATAAAAAAGTAAAAGTCTATGTGCCCTGCATTTGACATTAATTATAACGCAAGTAGCTGAGCCTTTTAGCAGTCACCTAATTATTTAATCAATAAACACTCATAAATGATTCACAGTCCAACAATCCGCACGATTTCACAGTATGCAGAGTGCGGGTTAAGGAAATGAATAAAAATAGGCTCCACGTACACCACACCACACACAACACACACCACACACAGCACACAGTGTAGTGCCCATAGCCCAAAGGCCACCATTAAACCCCCCCCCATCAGAACAAGGTAAACTCCGTTACTGGGACTTCCCACTAATAAAACATGCCTCAAGGTAAACAGGTGTTTTATTGATAAAGTTCTCAGTGTACATATAATAATAGTAATGGAGACTCGAGGGCTCAACTGCGTTTGGGTTTTAAAGATAAGTTCTTTAGCACTCGTCCCAGTTGTCAAGGACGAGTTTATACCTTGAACTCTGAATTGTTCCGGCTGCTTCAAAGTCTTTGATTGTTTGAAAATTCATTAATCTTTAATCTATTCTGATATTCGACTTAATAAAGTTCTAATAACTGACTCAAATGTTATACATTTTTTAGATCCAACCTTTAGTTCAGAGCTTGGACCAAGACAAAAGAGTTCGACCCGCCAATATATGTAGTTCCGATATTTGGTTCATAGATTTTTTAAATATTTAGATATTTAGATCATTGATTATTTAAATATTCAGATATTTAGATATTTAGATCTTTAGATCATTGATTATTTAAATATTTTGATATTTAGATCATTGCTTATTTAAATATTAAGATGTTTGGTTCATAGATTATTTAAATATTTAGATATTTAGATCATTGATACGACCCTCCGTTTAATTTAGTTCCGTTATTTAGATCACTGATTACAGATTTTCTATATTTTGCCAAGCTTCCAATTTAAGGTCAATTCTTCAGGCGAAATGAAGCACCTTCCTAAAATATATGCTGATTCCGATATTTAGATCAATGAACTCCGATATTTTAGTTCTTATTCCAAATTATAGTTCTTTATTCTAGGTCCTAATTCAAGTTTAAATCTTGTAAGAAGACTTTAACCGCCTCTGATTATAATAAGCTTCAGTTCAATTCAAATCGGAACTAAATCGGAAGCTACAGTTCAAAGAACTGATTCACCTATTGAGTGGAACTGTTTAACCACTCACTCCCATTCTATGGGATGAGTGGTGGATTCCTTAGCTTTATTTCCGGACTAAGTTGAAGGGGGGGAAACTCATTTAACAAACTTGATTGCACAAGAATAGATCCCAAGAATAGATCCCACTTATAAATCGCTGACTGTGCGTACGCACAGTGGGCCTCAGCTTGTTTAATATTCCAAAAAAAAATAAAAAAAAAACTCCACCAAGTTGGCAAGAAACGGTTAACAAATGGGCCAACTTGGTCCGTGGCTGGGTCCTGCATTGGAGAGGATTTCTCACGCAAGCCACACAATAAATTGCTCAAAGCCAGTCTTCGCCCATTCCAAAGTAATTATAATGGAACGCGACCTTTGTAGGTTTCTGGGCTTTGTCTCCGGCCGAGGCAGGAGTTCAACTCCGGCACTGATTCTAACACGACATCGCACCCGCAATGTACTCATTCTGTGGACCCCGGACCCCGGACCCCAGACCCCGGACCCCTATGGCTCCGACTTCAAGACTTGACACTAAAAATGTGTGCGTGCCATGAATTTTATCGATTCGCATATCTAAATATAGTTGGGCGACATATATAATATAATATAAGGTGAGCTTCGGTGGGGCAGCACAGGGCAAGGCATATAATGCGTCCATTTACATATGTGCAGGTCACATGGGGCGCCAGGACACGCATAGCTACTCCCCTCGCCCCACACTAATAAATATTGCATTGTGATACACAAAATGCCCATCGGTACCTCCAACTTGGACGTATAATTAAAGTTTTCTGCTCGTATTGTTGTTGTTGTTGTTGTTGTTACAGTTGCTTTTGTTGTTGCTGTTGCTTTTGTTGTTGCTGGCGGCTACAATTAGACCCTGGAAAAAGGTGAAACAGCCGTACAATGGCCAGTAAACAGCCTTGCGTCACCCTGACCAGCTCCCTAACTCCCCAACTCCCCATCTCACCAACCCACCAACGCACTAACTCACCAACGCACCAACTCACCATCTCACCAGCTCAACAACTCATCAGGCAGTCAGGCAATCCACCTACTCGGTCGCCCAGTCACTAGGCAGCTTCATGATAAATGAGCTGAGGCAACTCATGTGGCAAATGTGACATGTGCTTCGAGCATTTTTCGTGTGTGCTGATTGTTGTTGTTGTTGTTGGTGTTGTTGTTGTTGTTGTTGTTGTTGGTGGTGTTGTTGTTGGTGGTGTTGTTGTTGTTGTTGTTGGTGTTGCTGTTACTGTTGTTATTACTGGTGCGCCGTGGATACCCTGAAGAGATAAGCGCTAAAATTACCATTTCACCTAAGCCCCGTAAACGTATCCCCAACCACTGGCCGGTCATCTATGTCTCACTTATCCAATAGTCCAACATCTCGTATTTCCCGTTTCCTGCCCCCTGCCTCCTTCTCCCAACCACCTGTCCCCCGTCATGCATCAATTGTCCTATAATCTTGGTCAGGCCGTGGCTCATTGAAGCGCATAAGCCAAGTCGCCCGGGGTATGATGTGGGCAACGGTTAAAGAAGGACGTGTGAGGAAAGGACCAAAATGAAAACCAAAAAGAGGTGAGAAGCGGGCGTGGGGCGAAGAGGAGAGCAGAGAAAAGAGGCACGAACGGTCAAAGGGGCTAATGGGTCAGTTTACTGTGCTGCGAGCAGAAAATTATGGTTAATTTTGGGCCACATTGCGGAAGTTATTAACTCATTTGATTGAACTTGGAGGAAACGTCTGGGAAAGGCTATTACCGTGTTAAAGTAATTTGTGGATTATGTCTGAGCCCCTGGGAGGAAGCCATTTGCCGTGTTTTATGAGTGTGAGTATCGAAAAGCATTCACTGCTTCACTCCCCGCACACACACACACACACACACACACACACACACACACGCAGACATATAAATCCATTTATATGGACTTTACAACGTGGCAAACTCATGACCAATAAACTCTCGATAAAATGCTTTGGGGAGAAAGGCAACATTGCGCATACGCGATGTAAGCCAAGATTGAAGGAAGATCAGAATCTCAAATGAATATTAAATGCACACTCAAGTGTTTCGCCTTGAAATCAGTTGAACGGTTGAAGAGTGATGCGTTTTAATCGAAGGCTTTGCTTTATTTACCATCGATGCCATAATTTCAGCCAATCCAAAAATAATAATAATAAAAATTAATCCCAAGCCCCATAAACACAGACCACAGGCCCGATTAGTTTGTTTTGTTTGTTTTAAAGCCACAAGTTGGCAACTATTTGAAGGAGGCCTAAGTAGCCGAGCTCCTAAGTAGTTAAGTATTCAGCAACAGTTCAACAGCTCATTTGGAACCCAGACACATTCCTTTGTACTGACAGAGGCTGGGGGCGAAACTGTGGAGGGGTGGGGGCAGCCATATGATCCGCGTTGTCATCATCCTCTTTGTTAAGTGATTTTTATCATTTGCTCCTTTTAGGCCAAAAGGGAGGCACATGCCAAGGAGAATCATTCAGCAGACAATCCATTTACATCCCCCATCCCCTATCCTTCATTCCCCACCCACAACCCCTATCTCTTATACCCTATCCCCATTCTCATTTCCACCCCCTAAGGCACATCATTGAGCTGCTTCCCTCGCGCCATGTGCTCGGCTTTGTCTAAGAGCTGACACCTCGTATGATGCCCCAAGTGACGTCTCTGAGCTTCTCTGTGTTTATGTGTTTCTGTGCGTCTATGTCCCCATATCCTTATGTCCGCATGACTGCGTGTGTGTGTCTCCCTGTGTGTGTGTGTGTGTGTGTGTGTGTGTGTGTGTGTATTGCTGCACTGCGTCTGTCGTCTCCCATACGCTGGGGAATTAATCGGGGATATCGGCACTCCTTGAGTGCGACAATAGCTGCTGGTAGGCAGTTAGACGCGTACTCAAAGGACTTGCAGCTTCGAAGGACTCAATTTAATTTAATTTTATAAAAACTTTATTTAATTTATCTTATCTCCTGCAGTTGGCACTAATGCTCAGTCAACTGTAAATTTGGGTCTCTAAGTCAGAACGTGCATAATCGAGTTTCTGGTATCCTGCAGAAAAATGCCAAGAAGTCGCGGTCCTTTAGCTCACAAAATGTAAAAAAGGATTCCCCTTAAATTTGCTTATTAATTTAATAAATAATTTTATATCCTTTGATTAATTGGACGCTCAGTTCGACGGCGGTCACAAAAATCCTTGAAATCATGAAAGCTGCTAAAGTCGCCTTTACAGGGTATAGGGTATAGTCCTTAATGCTTGCATAACCGGCTCTACTGCAAATATTAGCAAAATGACTTTTATGGTTCATATTTTAGATAACTCAACAGATCCTTTGGGTTTCCTTCCATGCCTTAACTCTTTTTGTTCAATTGACATGCAAATGTCGGAACACAAAAGCTTCGGCTGCACGGAAACCACCAAATTTGAAAGCGCGCACTTGAAATGCATAGAAAAACTGACGAGGCTTTGATAAAGTTTTCGGGGGGGGCGGGATTCCCCCCTCCAACATCTTCTCTGTGTGGCCCACAAAAAAAAAAAAAAAAAAATAACAGAGGAACCACAAAAATGCAAAGCACTAACAAGCAGCTGCATACGTGTGTGCGTGTGTGTGCGTGTGTGTGTGTGTGTGTGTGTGTGTGAATGGATTAGAATATGTGTGTAACTTGTGTATTGTGTGCTGTGTGCTAAGAGTGTGAGTTTTAGTTGGTGCGTGTATGCGTATGTGTGTGTGTGTGTGTGTGTACCTGTCCGCGCGCGTGTGTGTGTGTGTGTGTATGTGTACCTGTCCGCGCGTGTGTGTGCTTGGGCGTTTGTTCAAAGTCTTAGGGAACTTTTGTGTATATAATTTCCGGTTGCTTTAATACAAGCTCACTGAGGCATGCAGCAAGTGCGTATCCTATGGCAGCGTCCTTGCGGCTTATGACCCGCAGATTTGTGGCCAATGGCAAACTATTTATACTGAAATTAAATAGCATCAAATGAGAATTAGTTGCGCACAGCCAACAGAAGGGTGTGGCCGGCCACTGAATTGATGTGTGTGGACCAGCAGGTGGGCGAGCTCAGAGACAGAAGGAAGGCTTCAAGGAGCTTCAGGGAGCCTCAGGCTGCCAAACTGATTGTATACTAAAAGCAAAGAGGGCGAGTTAAGGATCAACAATTGAAATGTGTTTATGGACAGTCATATATCTTATAAAGTATCATAAACAGGACTCGGGACCCAATGCTTCGACTTACATAGGACCTCATCCCAGACTTAGACTCAAGCCGAGTCGCACCTTTAAAGTGATCATCTAAATGGAGGCAAAGTAGAACAATGGAGGGTATAAAAGGACAATTGTGGGGCTCTCTTTATGGATGAATATCTTTTATATAAGGGACCATAGATTTATTCGCTAATCTCATACACTATATTTTAGTTAAATTGCATCTAAGTTTACAGTCTATATTTAAGACCCGCTGCTCGTGGGTGAATTCCCCTTTGGTAGTCACCCCCAAAAAAACAAGAGGGAAATAAAAACAAAAAAAATAAAAAAAAATTTGAAAAAAAAAAGAGGGAAAAGTTGCAGCTTACCTGCGCTTCGTTATATACACTATTAAAGGTATATAAATACATATAAATTTATATATATAAAAAGGTATATATATATTTATGTGTGTACATGCACATGCACACACCCGCACACCCGCACACCCGCACACCTATTCAAGGATGGCATTGTTAGAAGGGGCGACCCTTGAGATATATAAATAAACTGCCTCAAGATTAGTTTAAATGCTTGGCGACGTGCCTCTGCCCTCGTTTTATGTGCCCTGCGAGCGATAAAGCAGCTGCAACTTGTTTGAGGGTAACGCCAGTTGCATCGATGCTCGCTACACACACCCACAAACACACACCCGCCAACACACACCCGCGCAAACATACTGCATGTAAAGTGGCGCTTATTTTAACACAAACACACACACACACTGAGCCAAAAGCACAGGCAAGCAAGCGCGCACACAAGCACACGCACACACACACACACACACTCACAGACAACGAACAAAAAGCTCTTTGGCACTCTCATATGGTACATGACGCCTAAACCCTCTCTCTCTCTTTCTCTCTCCCGCTCTGTCTCTCTCTCGCTCCCGTCTACACACAGCACTTGTGTCTTTAACCACCTACACCTACATGCAAACACACACACACACTGGCACACACACACAGGCACAGCCATTATGCTCATTATGTGCTTGCAGCTCGGCTCGTTTTGTCGTCTTCTCGTCTTCTGTTTGTTGTCGTGCCCCTCGTTCTGCTCGTTGTCGTTGTTAGTGTTGTTGTTGTTGTTGTTGTTGTTGCTGCTGTTGTTTGTTATGTTATTGTTGTTGTGGTTGTTGTTGTTGTTGTTTCCTCTGCAGTATTCTTTCAGTCTTGTCTTGTCTTGTCTTGTCTCTGTGAGTGTTGGTTTGCTTATCTTGTTTATTTGCTTTTGTGCCAAATTATTTGTCGTTTCTTGTTTCTTCGTTTTATGCTACTTGTTATTTCAATGTTTGTTGCCTGTTCGTCTTCTTGTTGCTCCTGTTGTTGTAATTGTTGCCGTTGCCGTTGCTGTTGTTGCTGATATTGTGTCGAGTAACTAAGCGGGCTTCAGGCCTTAGTTAGTAGCTAGTTAGTTCCGTCTTGATCTCAGAATAGGTTATAGTTCAAGGCAGCCAAAGCAAAGGATAACGGATTTTATGCTTTCATTTTGTAATTAATTATTTAACGAATTTCTTCAGGAAAACTAAGCCTTTGAAATCATTTTATGATAGCTCATATAACGGTTTATTGAGTTGAGGACGAAACGAAATTTCCTTTATATTTCGGGCAGAAGACAGAAGACTTCGACTTGAATACAAATATTTCCGCTCGGATCGGGAAATTGAAATTATGCCATTAATATTTATATATTTAAATTTAAATTTATATTTATATCAGCATTTATATTTATATTTAAATTTAAATTTATATTTATATGTATATGTAACTTTACATATGTGTGTGTGTGTATATTTAATATTCATGCCACTTCCGATTTGCAGTGGGCCAAAAAAATAGTTGCTTGCTCGATTTGCAGTCAACGGCGAGCATCTTGCTCCCCGAACAGTTGATGGCAGAAATCTCAACATGTCGAAACGAACAAACAAACAAGAAAACAAATAAACAAACGACACAAAAAATAAGCCGAAGTGACAGACAGATAGACAATTTCGGCTCCCAGGGGCGTGAAACTTCGGGAAACCAATGTCCGAAAAATGTCAATTTATTATGGTGAAATCAGCGCATGGACAAGTACAGAACACACACACACACACACACACACACACATACACACACTTACACATACACATGGACATGGAGACTCTTACACATACGCAGCCAATGAAGCGCGTGACCAGCAGCATAAGCTTCATGCCTGCCCCTCGGTCAGTCCGCTGGTGCGTGCCTTGGCTGTAGCACTTTTATGTTGCATGCCTCGCTTGACACCCCTTGCCACAGTTGCCACCGTTGCCACCGTTGCCACCGCTGCCACAGTTGCCCCACTCGACCTGCTCGCAGGCGCTGTCATGTGTATAAATACTTTTTAATCTGAATTATTACGGCGTGCCAGGTTTTTATTGTAATTTATTCACATAAATTTCCATGATGCATGGAATTTAAGTGGATGTGACAGGACAGAAGGACAACACGATTGCCAGCAGCCAGCAGCCAGCAGCCAGCAGGCAGGAGCTAGGAGTCAGCAGTCAGCCCTCCATCCTCCATTCTCCATTCTCCATCCTCCATTCTCATCATTCATCAGTCGCATTTTGTATGCAAAATATTTTAGTCCCACGGACCTGTCAAAAATGTGACTCTGCTCGTACAGGCATAAAAGCAGATAAAGGAGGGAATTAAATAATAAAAAAAAAAAAGTGATAAAATAAAAATCAGGACCCCTATTAAATCCCCAATAAAGGCTCTTTTTCCACTCCACACTCCACACTCCACCCACTAAAATACCCAAAAGGACGCTTAAGTGATTAAAGCCAAAAATAAAAAGTGATCGGCCGAAAGAGTAATTAAAATCGCTCACTCTGCGCTGGGCAAGGGCTGAGAGTCCTTTAATTACTTAACTAATCGATAAACAATTTGATAATAATAACAAATAAAAGCCAATAAATAATGCAAATTGTGTGCGACAAGTAATAAAAACATGAAACATAAATGCGATGTTTTTAATTTACATATTTTGAGTTGAGTTTCTCTGCGGTTCGACGCAGACCGCACTTTCAATTTTTTAATGCAATTATGCAGCTAAATGGATGGAGGAGCACAAGCTACAGTCCGCACACGCTATAGCCAACGCACACCATGAATATTTTAATTAATTATTCATTTATTTATTTGGCCGTGAGTTGAGAGAGTTTGGCGGCATTTGAAATGCGCGCAGGCAGCCGAAGTTTTGCCTCTGTTCTCTGTCCTCATAAGCGTGTGTTTACTGTAGGGTGAAAGTATTTTAACCACAGAGCAGCCCTCCTGCTGTTCTTGATTGTGGCAGCTCTTGCTTTTAGTGTAGTTTTTTGCTGCTGCCCCCCTACCACCAAACCAAACCACCCCCTCCCACTCCCACCCAAAAAAAAAAAACCAGCAACTTGGACAGCAATTGACTTCGCTTATGTCGCAGTCGCCGTCGCCGTCGCAGTCGCCATCGCAGTCGCAGTCGTGGCAATAGTAGTTTCAGTTGCAGTTGCAGTTGCAGCTACAGTTGCCGTGGCAGTGGCAGTTACAGCTGTGCTTACATTTCTTAAATAGCTCTGAAACAGCAACGAGCGGGTCTGATTGCATGTCGTCCGAAGCTGAGGCATGTAAGGCTAACGGTAAACAGCTGCACACACGTACGCACATACGTGCCACATGTGGGTCGATGACTGTGGCACATTTGTGCCACATGAGAGGGGGGAGAGGGATGACTTTTTGTTTGGTCATCGGCCAAGTGGCAACTGCTGCAAGTTGAAAGCTGAAAGCTGAAAACTGAAAGCTGCAACAACGTCCGTCCAATTAAGTGTAAACAGAATAAACCACGCATACAACGCACCCATTTACACTATGACATGCACTGAGAGAAATGCAGTAGTGACTTAGACGCAGCTGGGATCTTACTCAGTGAATCACGAGTGCCGAACTTCAAGTCACAGCGAGTAGCACAGCTCAGCGCAATTATCAATTATATAATAAGTATAAATAAATATAAATAAATATAAATAAATATAAATAAATATAAATAAATATAAATAAATATAAATAAATATAAATAAATATAAATAAATATAAATAAATATAAATAAATATAAATAAATATAAATAAATATAAATAAATAGAAAGAAGTACTTCCTGATTTTTCTCAGTGTACGATTATTTTAGCTGCAAATGTTTACACCACAAATGGTCAAATGTGAAGGGGAAATGTTTAATTTACGTGCAATTACCCAGGCAATTCGCACACTAAAAACCGCAGCGATGTTCCTACACACACACACACACACACACACACACACACACACACACACATACACGCACATTCTTTGTGTATCTGTCAAAGTGCCAATACGTCTATTTGTCTACCCATTGAGGCATTTAGCCATCTATAAATGCATCTAGCTGTATGCACGCACACATCTACACATCGAGCCACCTATCTATCTGGGCATATATCTGTGTGTGTGTGTATGTGTGTGTGTGTGTGCCTATCCATTTGCCCAGCTATCCATCATTGTCATCCGCATGCCAGTCAATGGCTTGAACATGACAAAATAGTTGGGAGTTACCTGTTGTCAGTTTTCAGGTGCCTGCCTGCTGGCATTTCAATTAACGCTTAGCCAACTCCGATCATTGGCATTCTCGGATTCGCTTGTCGGTCGGGATAGCTCGGATAGGTTGAATAGGTTGAATGGGTTAGATGGGCTAGATGGGTTAGATAGGTTGGCTGGGTTAGATAGGTTGGCTGGGTTAGATAGGTTGGATAGGTAAGGGCAGGTCGTCATCGCAGTGTCTGTGCCATTTTACGCCTATTTTCGCCACTTTCCGCCACCTAAGCCGACTTAAACGGCTTAATGTCTGAGTGAGTTTGTCCATTATGGGTTCCGAGGTAGCGAAGCTACGTGACACTCGTCCCCAACTGCGGCATCTAATTGAAATGCGAATGAACTCGCTCCGATGGCTGCCAGAGTCAACTGTCGATATCGAGTTATTTAATTAGGCATAGGGATTGCAGCTGTGAGTGGGCGGTGGGCGGTGGGCGATGGGCGATGGGCGGTAGGCGGTGGGCGTTACCAGTTGGGCAAGAGGCGTTACACATTGGTCGATGGGCGTTCAACTGTGGGCGTTGCATGATGCGGCGTCATGTGACGCAATATTGAATAGTGAATCTTGAATGTCTGAATGTCTCTTGGCGTTGGGTAAGTGAAATGAAGTGGGTCAAGTGCTTACCTCAATTATCCAGGCATTACATTACATTTCCGGTCATTCAACAGCAATCCGATGACATTTTAATAAGCTCCTCTCCAGGCAATTATTATGCTCTACGACATCGACAACGTTGCAGCAAGGACTCTCAATTATAGTGCTTTTAATGGCAATAGTTTGAAGCCCACCACCCCCAACCTCCTATTCAGAGGGGGGGCATCACACACACATACACACACACACACACATTTATATATATACAGATATGATTATAGAATTCGCTCAATGTGCACGTGCGTTGGACAAGTCCTAACGTGAAAATTGGCTTCAATCACAACACCTTTTCCTTTTCCCTTTTCCATTTTCCCTTTTTCTTTTCCCTTTTCCATTTTCCCTTTTCCGCCCCCACTTTATGTGTGTTTATGAAAAATCGATAAGCTATTATTGTTGTTGACATATAAATTGTTGTTATTATCGAACTTGTTATGGTCTTCCCGCCTGTTCGATGTGTGTATGCGTGGTGTGTGTGTGTGTGTGCGTGTGTGTCTGTTAGCTGATCTGACATTTTATTAGCAAATGAAAATAATTTTTAAGTTTTTTATAGACAGACTTTAAATCGATATGACAATCAAAGGTCAATCGAGGCGTATAGCCCACCACGACCACGACTACGACCACGCCCACGCCCACCAGCAATGCCCTTGCTAGGTCTATGATATGGCCCAAGATATGGCCCTGACAGACATTCATGTCAGGGATGTGCCAATTTCGATACAAACTAAATAAACTTTCGCTCAGCGATTGTTATAATAATTACCCAACTGCCACGTGTCCTGAAATGCTTCTTTGGGCCATTTTTTTTTTCTTTAAGCTATCCTTAAGGAAATTACAATTCATTGCTTTTTGTAAGTTGTAGATTTGATCTCCTCTTCTTTATTGATTTGTCTCCCTTTCTTTTACGCATTGCCTTGGATTTTGCTATTGCTTTAAGAATCCTTTTGTCTGTTTAACCGCTTTCCAGTAGTGTCCTTTCTGCTCGAGTTCTTACTAGTTTCATTTCTGTGAGCGTTTCACTTGAGACAATCTTAAGGGCTTTTCATGTCGGGAATGTGACTGCAATGACCCTAAGTGCCGTGACTTATTAAAAAGTCAGCCAGTCGAAATGACTTCAAGTCTCAGATTAACCATCAATCCATTTCATTATTTATAAGAAAAGGATTCCTTTTGCCGTCCTGGAAATATCACGTCGTGACGGTTGCTTCTCATTTAATTACGACCCACAACCCACGACCCACAGCCCACAGAACTCATTAAATAAGTCAACACCAACAAATTTCAATTACTCAGCCTTTGAATAGTTTAAGAGCTTTGCGATTTAATGGAATTTTCAATAAATTACACACACACTCTCACACACCAGCCCCGCCCACTTCCCCTGGAGTGCAGAGCAACTAATTGGATAAGATTTTGTCAAATTTCGCATTAGGTAATTTCAGCATTTACCTTGCAACACGTTGTAAGCTGTCAGTTGCAGAAGAGAAAATATTACGCATACGCAACGTGCGCTGCCAGCAGATACTACTGCTGCAACGGGAAAAAGAGCAACAACAACAACAACAACAACAACAGCTGCATGAATTTAAGGAACTTTTACCAAGAACATGAATTCCAACTAATTTGAGTTGGAAAAGAAGAAATTATTAAATTGACTGGAACTAAGGAGAAAATAGAGGGAAATGTGTTAAAAGAGAAATGCAAATGGGAGGGCGGCAGGGACAGAAATTGTGAAAACAACAAAGTGAGAGGAGAAACGAAGAAAAAATAAAGAAAGAGACTGATAAAAAAAAAAACAAAAAAACAGATGATAAAGTTGCCACAATAAAATATGAAAAGTTGCCTCAGGCGGGAAATGAAATGCACAACGAACTAGACAAGTCCAACAAGACCAGCAGGACGGCCGAGGGACACAGGACACAGGACACAGGACACAGGCCATGAGATGGGATGGGATGGAGAGAGCACAGAAGCAAGGACATGGCGCTGGCTTTTCGGTTAGTTTTGTTGGTCGGTTGTCAGTGGCGCCGCTTCCTGCCAGCAGGCGACGGATTAGCTTTGACCAACTTGCACTGCAGCCGAGTGTTGGGTCTGGAGTGGCGCGTGGTTTGTGTAAATTTATGCGCCTCACCCAGAACTGAGCCCCGGAAGGCATAAAGGATATCAGCAGCGGCAACAACAATGACACCAAAAACAACAACAACAACAGCAACAACAAAAGCACTGACAGCGGGCAGCACGTTGAAGGATGTACAATATAAAAAGCATGAACTGATCTCTGGTCAACTTTTGTAGCTGTCCTTTCGGGTTCGCTTTGTTCCGTTGTCCGTTCAATAAACAGACCAAAAGTTAACAACTTTTTTTCTTCCACCTTATGCAAAAGGCGACAAAGGACAGCCTTGAATAAAAAATGGGCGTGACAGCGGAGCGAACCAACGTGACAAACAGGACTCTACTTTTTCCTCCTTCTTATTATCGTAAAATGGGGCATTAATTGTAGCTCCTTTTTCAAAAGGAGTCCTGCTCCAGGTACTTCAAGTTTCGTTCTCCTTTCACAGAAAGTTTTAATAGTGAGTCATTTGTTATGTAATATTCCAGGGTATTCGGTAGTCGATGTCCACAAATGTTGACTTTTTTGTCATCTTGCACAAACGCTTAAAATAGATTGAGGTCAATAATTGTTGAGGGGGCACACGCACGGGAGGCGTACATTAGACTGGAAGGGGCGGGCAGGCTGGGGAGCCAACTGGGGAGTCAATTGGGGAGTCAAGCAGCTGAGGCCTTGGACTGGTGACTGGCGGACTGCGGGCTGCGGGCTGCGGGCTGCGGGGCGATAGAGTTAAGCGTGTGTTACCCGTTACTGGTATATGGTACCAATTTGTATATGAACACCATTTACATGCCAGCAATTTGGAGTCGAATCCTTGTTGTTGTGACTAATACACGGGCATACAATATATATTAAAATTTTGTGGCTTCTGCTTAGACGTTGGTTTATTTTTGTGCTTTATGGCCAAAGTCACGTAAAAATCAAATAAATGTATAATGGGTCTGGCATAGCAAATGCCATGGCCTGTGAGAAGCCGTTGAGTGCTGCCTGGTTGGGTTCCCAGGATGTGTACGCTTGAATTTGTTATCCTGTCATTCGCGTGGCCATGTCCTTATGTGCTGTCCTTTATGTGGAACACTAGACAAAAACGCGGCTATTGGGCACAAGCAATTGGTGTAACGTTCCAGGTTCCATACGAAGGGAGCATGTCCTGCAGCAATAGTCGTAAGGAAGTTAACAGATCTCGAACAAATAAGAATCCTTTTTGCCAGCCATAAATCAAACTCTAAGCTTCAGTCTTCAAGCACTCAATATCAAGCAGCTACTTGAGACATAAGAAATACTGAAATATGTTTCAAATATATTCGTATAATGATGATTGATGTGCTTAGCTTTGGATGCAAGACAAATACGCTTCCCCTCCCACTCCCCCTCACCTTCCCACTCCCACATACCACCCCCTACATAGGCCACGCCTAGTTGCGTGCCAAATTGTCGAATATAAATACATAAAACCAACAAACACCCATTGAGTGAGTTAAAATCGAGCTGCATAAGCTCCAGGATAGAAAAGAATAGATCGAATCCTTGAATATGGATACACATACATATATATATATATATATATATATATATATATATATATATGTATATGTGAATCCAGACATCAAGCCTTTCATATGTGAAAGCCAATCGAAGCCACTGCTTGTCCTTTTGACGATTTCAAATGGTAGATCCTTAAGAAACGCATTTGGCTAATTTAGAGAGTATTTCCTGGTCGAGTATTCCCACACATGTGCCACACACACACACACACACACACACACACACACACACACAAGTCCAAGTCAATATTCAGTTGCCTAAACCAGAATGTCGTCAGTCAGTCAATGGGCCAAAGCATTTTTATAATACTTGTTGTTGTTGTTGTTGTTGTTGTTAGTCATTTTGTTGTTGTTGTTGTCGCTGTTGTTAGTCATTTTGTTGTTGGTAATGTTTTTGGTATTGGCTTAACTGTGGTTGCTGCTGTTGTTGGTGTTGGTGTTGCTGCTGATGTTGTTGATGTTGTTGGTGATGTTGTTGTTGTTGGGTGTTGGGTGTTGGGTGTTGGGTCTTTGGTCGCATGTTGAGGCTTGTTTCTTGTCTGTCATTTGTAGTAGTTGCTGTTTCTGGTTGTCATTTGCGGTCATGGCAAATATAAAATGTTCACAGACAATTGCAACTTTCATGCCCTGCATGGAAAATAGAATTTTCCTATTTTCCTTTCAGCCGTTATACATGTGCTGAGCCAATGTTTCTGTATATCTGCTTCCTGACATGCCACAAGAAACCACAAAAGAAACAACAAAAAAAAAAATTCAAAAAAATCCAAAAAGAAAAATCCAAAAAAGGAAAACATGACGAGCCATGGACATTGCATCACAATAATTTTTACAATATTTACTTTCCTTTTGGCCAGGCAAGGTTTTCCGATTGGATATCTTTGGCCATCTAGGGACATTACTCAATCCCCTCAGGAGCACAACAAGCTTAGCCACCTCTCAATGGAATAATCACCTTGAAAATGCGAACCATATGTCACAGCTTCAAGTGCTACACAAGTGCCACTAGATCTGTGCTAAGAAGTAGTCCAGAGAATAGAGAAAGTCTTTCGCTGTGTGGATAAATAAATAAATAAATAAATAAAAATACTTTAAGCTGAAGAGCTGAAGAACTGAGATCTACTCATCTGTATATAAAATCTATGAACAACTTGCAACTTATTTTTATTTTTAAAGTTTCTATAAATTCAATGAAACGCCACATCCTTGCTAAAATCTTAAGTTTAACTCGAGACGTCATAAAACAAAATATTGCAATGTGTTTTGAGCTTAAGGCTAAATACAGATTTCATCTTAACACATTTGTAATGCACACACCCACACACACACAGACGTTCGCAAAACACACACTCTCAGACACGAAATCCAAGTGTGTGACTGCAAAAATATCATTGCGCTCAAAAGTATGCAACATTTAATTTTATTCGGCTTTGAATTTCTACTTGCAGTTATCGTAACATGGGCTGCGCCTTTGAAGCGGCCAGAGAGCAGACCAAGCAGCAAACAAAACAACTCAACAGAAATCAATGTGGTGGCAGAACAACAACAACAACAACAACAACAGCAGCAACAACAAATTCAAAAGCAACAACAACAACAGCAACAATAACAGGAGGAGGAACAGAAATAGGAGAAACCACAATAATCAAAACAACAACAGCAAAAGCTGCTGTTAGCAGAGCTAAGGACATACAAATCAAGGATAACTATCAACAAAATCATAAAACGCAAACAGCAATAGTGACGGCAACAGCAACGACAAACGACGAACATCTAAAAGCGACAGCTCAAGTGCTTTTAGCAGCACAGCAACAAAAACAACAACAACAACAACAGCAGCAGCAACAAAAGCCACAACAACAGAAACAGAAACAACGCCGACAACATCAGGAACAAGAAGAAGCAGCAGAAGAAGAGGAAGAAAAGCAAGAGCTACAAAAACAACAGTTTTGTCAAGTGGCACAGGATAACAAGGACGCGTTGGCGACACACGAAACAATCGAAGAAACAATCGATATTCAAGCAAAAACGCAACCAAACGATTTGCAAATAACTTGCTCCAGTTGCTACAACCGCAGCCCAGAGATTAACAGAGATGAGCAGCGACGTCGCCGACGCAGGCACTGGCGTCAGGATCATGCGTCCAGCAGTTGCAATGCAAGCAAATGGACCAATGGAACGGGTCCTGCGGCGATATTGGCTGGCATACCCTGCCTCCGCTTGCACGAGATGCTCCTCCAAGCGCGAGCTGCCCTAGCGATGCCACTTGGTGACTCAACTGGTAGTCAGCAGCAGCAACATCCTCGGCCAGAGGACAAAAAGGAGGAGAAGAAGGTTGTGAAGCAACCGTTAGCCTATCAGCCCTGGCGTTTAGACAATGTCGCCAGCGCTGTTGTACCCGCCACCATGTCAGCCGCAATTGTAGCCAATCTGAGCGCAACCTCATCTGCCGCGTATCAGTATCTGGGACAGCATTACAAGCACTATAGCCAATCGTTCAGCTTCTATGCCGCCTCCAGTGTCATACTGATGCTATGCTATCTGACCACCACATCTACGGCCGCTGCCACCCAGTCGGAGACAAGCGCCGTCGACAAGCATCCCATGTAAGTGCCATCTCACGTCCGCGGTGTTCACTTCATCGCCATCGATGAATACTTTGATTTATTTCCACTTAGTTTACTCCCAGCTCATAGTACACTCTCTTCCAATATACTATATATATATATATATATCTCTATCTGTATCCCATCTCAATCTCAATCTCAATCCGTATCTCAATCTGTATCTGTATCTGTATCGCCTGTAACCCTTATACACGAAATTTTCTATTTATTTTCTTTTAAAATTCTTTCAGTCATGGCATCGATTGGTCGAAGTAAGTTTTTGCACCCACACCAAAAAAAAAAAAAAATACCAACAAAAATATACCAATAAAAATACAGAGAATCCAAAAAAAAAAAAAAAAAGAAATAAAAAAAATATTAATATTCAAATAAACAAAAGTACAAAAATGAAAAGCGAATGCAAACAAAAAGCCAAACAAAACAAACTTTTGTATTTATTGAAATATTTCCCTTTCTCTTTTGTTAAACATTTATTTTTTACCTTTTACTTTATACTTTTTACTTTCTACTTTTTACTTTTTACTTTATACTTTCTACTTTTTACTTTCCCATTCACTTTGTGCTCTCTCTCTCTATCCTTTTTAACTCTGTTTGCGTAACGTAATTTGGGTTCTTTATTAACGCCGTTCGGCAGTTGCTTTTATTGCTTTAATTGTTTCTTCCGGTTAATTAAACTAACCCACAAAATAAAAGTAACTTCCAAGTTTCTCTGCCATTTTAACAATCATATCAAAGGACCCGCTGTCCCATCTCCACGTGCACAGCAGGACATTTAATCCAGCCGCTGTTTCTATTACATCTGTAAAATAAAAATAATGACTGCGTCTTTACTTGCTCGAGTCCTGTCTCGAGTCCGAGGCGTGACTTGCTCGAGTCCTGACTAGACCGAGTCCTGACTAGGCCGAGTCCTGACTAGGCCGAGTCCTAACTTGGCCGAGTCCTGACTTGGCCAACTCCTGACTTGATCCAGTCCCGACTTGGTCGAGCATCGGAAACTTAAATCGACAAGCAATTAACTTAATCGTGAAAATGGGATAACGAATCCTTAGCTTTTCCTCTAATAAAAGGACGAACTTTGCCATCTAAAAGCTTTGCTTGGTTTTCAACTCGTTTTCAACTCGTTTTGAAGTCGTTTTCAGTGTTGAGTTTTTTGATTTCAGTTAAAAATTCTTGTTTATAAGCATTCTCGTTCCTAACTCTAACTCTAACCACAAAACTCACACACACACACACACACACACACACCTACACCTACACGCACACCCACACGAATGCACTGAAACCGTTTTCCAAAGCAATCCATTAATTATTTTCGTTGAATTCTACTAATAAATACCGTTATATATTAAGTAATGACTTGCCGTTGAACTTAACGAAACCTTCACTCTTCACACACAGATTCGATGAGTCCAGTTCGGATAAGGAAATATTAGATTTATTACTCGAGAAGAAACGCTATGATAAACGATTACTGCCGCCTGTAAATGGTAAGCGGAACCTCTCAAACTGCCCTCCAAATTTTATGGCCATGCATTTTTCAATCTCACTAAGTGTATTAGATGCATACAACAACAACAACAACAACAACAACAACAATGACAAAAACAATGCATTACAAACAACAAACTCGACTAACAAACTATTTATGTGCTCCTTACAATTTCTGCTCCTCCTCCTCCTTCTCCTCCACCATTCCTCCTCCTTCACATTTTTTTGTCCACTTCAATCCGCTCCCTGGCGTCATTAAGACTGACGACGGGACGAGGGAGGGGCAGTGGGGGGAATTGAGCGGAGCATCACAAGAAATTCTTAATGCTCTGCCACCCATGCCTCCAATGTCTTCCATGTCTACCATGACTCGTATGTCCCACATCCCGTCTCCCCACAATCCCCACCCTGCATCCCTTCACCCAAAGTCCGCAATGACAAAGACGACGCATGTCTACTATAAAATCAATTAAACTTAATGGTTGGTCTGGCTACAATACCCAAAGGACACTTGCAGTCTTTAAAGATGGCTTATAGAGTGAAGGGCTTCAGCGGGAGGAAGGAACTAATGAAGTGGGGGACTACAGTAGGGGAGGGGGGGCGGGGGACGTTAGAAATAAATTACCATTATGCCGTTACATTGGTCGACTCCGTAAGTGCATGCTTTCAGCAAATTGTGCGGCATTCTGGCTGCCCATCAAATTCAAAGAAACTCAAAATTTTCCAATGAAAACCCAATTCGAAGAAAAGCTGAATAGGAAAAACTTTACGTTTGCCTCCAAGTTGAGAGCAAAAGGCACACTACCAGCGGGCAGTTATTGTAAGGACACTTGGGTAGTTTGACACATTTGATCTCTAACATTTGATATGCTCCAATTAAAATCGATTAATTAACCCAAAAATAAAAAAAAAAAAAATAATAAAATGGAAAAAAAATGCAAATACCACGACGAACCAACAGATGATTTGACGTGGAAGCCAATTAAAAAAAATCTAAATAAGAAATATAATTTGAAACTCTTAAGTTATATTTTAATCCATACTCCTAAATAGACTCATCTTTTGTACAGCAAATCTCCATCTCCATTAAATCTTACAGATGAAGACTTTTGCTGTGGTTTACAGTCGCCCGATATGGCCACAAATCAAAATGCGCGGAGACCACACAATCGCGGTTTGTGAAGATATATCCGAAAAGATAGTATACATTTTAAACGATAGTTACCTTATCTATGTTATAGTTGGCACAACTTTTAGTTCTATTTGTAGAAGTGATTAAAAAAAAAAAAAAAAAAAAAATAATTAAAATATATATAAATAATAATTATATATAAATTATGTATTTGGTTGATGTTTAAGTTTCGTATCATTTCACTGGTATTAAGCACCCAAATTTATGGAATTAATTAATTATCCTTAATTTATTTATTCGTCAGATGTGCGCTAATTAAAATTTTCACCTGTTTTCCAGGCACCCTGACGGTTAATGTTAATGTGTTGCTTTTGAGCTTAGCATCGCCCGATGAGAGCAGCTTGGTAAGCTTGGGTGTCCTGGGCAGGACCTGCCGGGAAACTCTATATGAATAACTTGATGAATTTTTAAATATTCTCTACTCTGCTTTTTGCCCTCTTTTTACTTTTTACTTTATACTTTTCACTTTTTTTCTATTCTCTGTTCTCTGCTCTCTGCTCTCTGTTTGCATTTCTAATTTATAACTTTTCTTTCTCGCTTGTTGTTTTTCATGTCCTTCTAATGTCTCTGTGTACCGCCCCTTCCAGAAATATGAAGTGGAATTTCTGCTAAACCAGCAATGGAACGATCCACGCCTGCAATACGGCAATAAGTCCCACTACGATTTCCTAAACGCTTTACATCATCACGACAGCATCTGGACGCCCGACACGTATTTTATTATGCATGGCGATTTCAAGGATCCCATCATACCAATGCATTTCGCTTTAAGAATATTTCGGAACGGGACCATTACGTACGCAATGAGGTGTGTCTCTAACTTGATTTGAATATGAATGAATTCTCCGACTCTCCACAATTTGTCGATGTTTAATCTTCTCTATTTTTTTTTCCCCCCCGCCATTCCCTTTTTCCACAACTCTATTTATATTTCTCATGTTTCTTATGTGTTCATATTATGTGATCTAAGAATCGAGGGAGGGTGGGCGATGGGTCTGTAGCGGGTGGAGCGGTAGGAGCGCCTCTAATGGCCAGCGACGACTTTAATGGCGCCAAAAATGCAAATGCTACAAAGTTCATATTCATTAGACGAGCACTTGGGCGGCGCCAGGGAAAGCGTTTCACAATTTTTCCTCAGCGGCCAGTGTGAAATATTAAAAAGTCGAGAAGAAATGTGAGCCAACTGGCAAACACGAGGCAGTAATGAAAAATAGCACAAGATGAGCACATGAAAAAGCAAGAGCAAAAAACAACAAAAGCAAAAGAAAAAAAAAGCTAAAAAAAAAAAAGCGAAAAAAAACATATGAAAATCTATGAAAACAAGGCAGGACATAAAAGAACACGAAGGAATAACTGATATTAGGTAACCGGATGGCAGATACCCTAATGCCAAATTCGCATACAAATAAAATTGCGTTTAAGCCTCTGATGTCCTTCAGGCTATAAGTCTCTGGGAGTAATTGAATCAGATTCTTAAGAGCTTGTGCTTTGGCTTATAATTTCCATTACTCTAATTGACTTAATTATCCTTATAGAAATGCTAATCAAAGACATGATATGCCCGCTTTGTATAATATGCGAGATGAAGTTACTCAAATGTTGTCCTGGCCTACAAAACGGGCCTAAACGGGCCAAAAAGATGTTCATTCCAAAGGCTTCATCAACAGGCCTTAAGTCCCGAGACATCGTTTATTATTTTCACATGTCATTCCCATAAATATATATATACGTATATATATATGTGTGTGTGTGTGTGCATATGCATCTATACATCCTGCAGCATTGAAAGTGTTCACCTCGACTGCGAGGGAAAGAAAAATAGAAAAAAGTTGTAGAAAAATGTATGCAAATATTTGGCCAAGCTGGCGGGCTATCAACGATCCATGTGTGCAGTGCAACTCCTGGCCAGGTAAAACTGTGCATCTACTGTTTGCTAACACACACACACACACACTCAGACTGAGACGCACACACTCTCATACAATGTTTGCCCATCTGACAATATGGCAACGAGTTGGCAATTTCTGCATTTCTATGTAAGCCCGAGTTCCCTTTGGAACAATTGCCTCTGCCATATTTCTTGTCGGGATGCCAGGATGGCCAGGATGGCAACTCTCTGTTGCTCCGCTTGTCTACCTTTTAGCTCAACAGAACTTTTCCAATTGACTGCATAGCACAAAAGTGTCGTCCGGCAATTAAAATAAGTTGCATTTCATTTTTCCCTCCTTTGACGTTTGTCGTTTGTCCTTTGTCGCTCGCCGTTCGCCGTTCGCTGTTTGCATAGTCAAGGGCGAAGAGGGGAGGAACTAGGACGCCCGTAAGGACTTCGACTTGAATGGCCAAGAGATGGCCAAATGATGTGGCTGGGTGAAAATAAGAGAAAGGGGAGTGTCCGCCATTGGAAATGGGTAAAAAAATAATTTATTAAATGAAGAGAAAGAAAAGGAAAAGGAAAAAGCTTGTCTCTTATTAAAATGAATTTAATTGAAGGACTAAATCAATTGAAGGCAGACCTCGATACGTCAGACTATAGATTTCCGATAAATTATTTAAAATTATATAATTAATTAATTTAAGGAAGAAATTCGGAGAGCTTCAATAAATGCAATTAAATATAGAAAAAAAGAAGCGGCATTCCTTTCAGTCGATAGGCAGGAATCAAAACTAGTAAATATATAGAAAAAAAAATAAATAAAAAATAAATAATTAAAAACTAAAAAATGTAATAAATTTAAAAATTGCAGAAAGCCCGGAAGTATCTCAATTTGATCAATTAATTTATGAACTTTAAAATCTTAAAGTTTCAGAGCTCAACTTTTGCCATTTGAAGACGTTTTAAAGTTTCCCTCTCTTTTTTTCTTTCATATTTCATATTTCAGACGTCATTTGATATTATCCTGTCAGGGCAGTCTACACATATTTCCATTCGATGATCCCAAGTGCTCCTTCTCAATGGAAAGCAGTAAGTATTGTCAATAATGAAATCAATGAGAGTAAATAATAAAAACTGTCGGCCCGTAAAGCAATCAAAAGATGAAAAACAGAGAGACAAAAGAAAGGAGCAAAAAAAAATGGGAGAAAAGTGGAAAAAAACAAAATGAAGATGGCAAAACAGAAATCAAAAACAACAACAAAAACAAAAAAGGAAATCAAAAAAATTGTGTACTTAATATGAAAATTATGCTAAAGTGTTCAGAAGTCGGAAAAGAATGGAATGAAAAATGTTAATGATGATGAGTGCGATGACAGGAGCGAGGGGCGACCCAAGCGTTGGCTGTCACTTAAGGGAAATTGTTGGATTCTCTGTAGATACCGAGTCATTTCTAACAGTGTATGTGCGCGCGTGTGTGTGTGTGTAAGTAAGCCGGCAATGGCTGACAAAGTGACTAACAAAGCTAACTGCCTGACAGGCAAACAGTCTGTCCGCCTGTCGGATTGTCTGTCATGTTTGATGTTTATCAGAGTCGCTATGTAGGCATTGTTTTTGAAAAGTTCCCTCCCACAGATCTGTGTGTGTCTGTGTGTGTGTGTGTGTGTGTGTGTGTGTAGAAAGGCGCAGCGAACATGAGTTCTGCCAACCAACCCAAACAGGCAAACACGCCCGAGTTCCGAGAGGAACAACAAGAAGGATAAAACAACATCATAAATTACTTTGGAGAAATGAAGAAAAAGTCCTCGCAATATGACGTCTCTGTCGTTGAGATTTTCATCTATGTTGGCATCAAAAGTGTTAAAGTCCTTGCCTCGGCCTGTCGTTCTTGGTTTCATCAAAAGATGATTTAATTCACTTTCACTTCCCGACAAAATGCCGTTAACCCATTTCCATCAACAAATAAGTTCCTCAGATTGGCAGATAGACAATATTGTCGAGGGTTGTTTCTCCATTAGCTCACAAATAAATATAATTAATTAATTACCTTAATTGACTTATCTGTGTCTGTGTGCGGGTGTACGGACAGGCGGGTGCCTGTGCCTGTGTGTGCGTTGTGGGCGGAACCCAAATTGTCAGCACATTAAGTGATTTATGTAATAGGATTCTATTTATAAATCAAATGCCAAGTACAAAAATCGACAAAAGATTGTAAAGGATACTTAAGATTGCTTCACCCTGAAGTTCCACGGACGGATATCCTTTATTAGGAGCTGTATATGTCTCTGTGTCATAAATGGCACAAGGAGTGACGACACATGAATGGGGGAAGGACAGTTACCAGTGTGTGAATGTGTGTGTATATATGCCTGTGTGTATGTGTGTGTATGTGTGTGTGTGTGTGTGTGTGTGTGTGTGTGTGTGTGTGTGAGTGTGTAGGTATATGAAGATGTGACATGACTGCAGAAGAAAAAATATAATAAAAGCTCGCCCTATCTCTCTCACTTACTAGTAGTACTCATCTCTCTTTCTCTCTTTATCTCTCTCCCTTTCTCTTTCTTCCCTGACCAACAGTTTCCTATGAGGAAGCACAGATCAAATACGTTTGGAAAAATGATGAGGATACTTTGCGGAAAAGCCCCTCGCTGACCACGTTAAATGCGTACTTGATAAAGAATCAAACGACGGCCTGCGACCAGAACAGTTGGAGAGGTAAGATTGTAGCCATATATATATATATGTATATATGTATGTATATATATATATATATACATATACATATATATGTATCGATATGTATGTAAGAGTATGTGATCAATAAAGTAGATACCTTAATCTCGATGTGAACGATCTTCAATATGATGTTATTACAATGCTTTGAAGAGCAGCGCATTTTCTTTTTAGTATTCTTTATAGTATTTATCGGTATTTTTTAACAATTAGTTACAGCGGCTAAAATATAAATGCGGCTATCACTTAATTTTCTTATTTGTTAGTTATGAGTTCTGAATGTTCTGAGTTCTAACTTCTGAGTTCTGACTTCTGAGTTCTGAGTTCTGAGTGAAGTTTTTGTTTGGATCACATAATACATTTTATTTTGTGAATATTTTTACTTGTAGCTTGGAGCGTAGCTTGGTTATTGGCTTCTTATGTGTAGCAAAAAATATACTGAGTAATACCAAATAAATAAGTACATTGATTTTTTGCCTATCTAATGGTCTAATCTTTGTCTACCCCAAACCAAAATAAACAAAAACTGCTACGACAACAACAACTTGGCCAACTCCTACTCTCTACTTATGCACAAACCGAAAATCCAAAAAAACCGAAAAAATAAAAAAAAACAATAAAAAATATACCAAATCCGATTCCATAGGGAACTACAGCTGTCTTAGGGTCGATTTAATCTTTACCAGGGATCGTGCATTCTATTTCACCACCGTTTTTATACCTGGCATTATATTGGTGACGTCATCCTTTATAACATTCTGGCTAGAATGGAATGCCGTGCCAGCTAGATCAATGATAGGTAACATAAACTAAATTAAAATACCACTCAAACAATATATTTAAAAAAAAAAAAAAAAAATACCTTAAATACCAAAAATACCATAAACAAACCAAACAAACAACTTTTACCAAATAACCAAATATCTGTTTCTATATCAAATTTATCCTCGCTCTTTCACACTAAAAGCTAAATACCAAAAACCAAATACCAAATACCAAAAACCAAATACCAAATATCAAATACCAAAAAAAACAAATACCAAAAACCAAAACAAAAACCAAATAATTCAATTAATAAATCAATTTTGTGTACGCTATTGAGAATTGATTTCTATCGCCTATTGTAGCTATTGCCTATAAAATGACATATAGTATATAAATATATAAATATAAAAATAAAAATAAAAAAAAATTTTAAATATATATATGTATATATATATACTATAGAGTACATATTTTTGATTGCCCTTTCATACGTAATTTTAAATCCTTTTCATTTCGGTTGTTTAATAACTTTAATTTTACAATTTTACTGGCATCTCAAGTAGTTTGCATTTGAAGACACGCCCATAAGTACGCCCAACACACAGTGCAAATAATTATTGCAGACCAAAAAACAAAAAAAAAAAAAATGAAAAAAATGTACACTGCCCGACAAGAGTATGCGACACCAGCCGTTAAACAGTGTATGGTTATGTATGAGGTTTGCTGCATGGGTTCTATTTCCATATCCATTTCCGTTTCAGTTAAGCCGCTTCCAGTTCCATTTCCCCATTCCCACTCTGTTTCTTCCCACTTTTGTATGCCATTGCTACCCGGCAATCAGCCTGAAAAGGAAACACATAACCTTAACCAAGCTTTATGATATCCCATATCGTGGTTTCTTTCCTCCCATAGAACAGCTCAAGGACTAAGGTATGCAAGGCATACCAATCAATTAGATCAATCAATAGATCCGTAGGATATTTAGGATAGGCCATAGGTATAATTATGTATATACTTCTATGTTTCTGTCTCCTGTATCCTAGTTCTCTCTCTCTGTCTCTGTCTCCGTCTCTGTCTCTGTAACTGTAACTGTAACTGTAATTGTAACTTTAACTGTAACTGTAACTGTAACCGTAACTGTAACTGTAACTGTCACTGTCACTGTCACTGTCACTGTCGCTGTCACTGTTTCTGTCTCTGTCTAAGAATTGTGCTGCGTCCTCGCCGTTAACAGTTGTGTTAAGATTTTTAATTGTGGCCAAACTCAACGATTTTGGCCTTGTACTTTAAGGTAATTACAGTTGCCTACAGGTCGAGTTGACATTTACCCGTGATCGTGCGTATTATTTTACAACCGTTTTCATACCTGGCATTATATTGGTCACCTCGTCGTTTATCACATTTTGGCTGGAATGGAATGCAGTGCCAGCCCGGGTTATGATCGGTACGTAAAACAAAATCGAACAAAAAAATAAATAAATTAAACAAAAACAAAACCAAAATTTTAACTGCAAACAAAAACAAAAAAGAAACAAGAGTTCAAATATTATAAGAACAAAAAAAAAAAAAAAACAAATTTACAAATGAATCTATTCTCTTTCTCTCGCTCTCTCTCAATCTCTCTCAATCTCTCTCTCTCTCTGTCGCTCTATTTAATAAAACCGTAGTCTTCCAATATCTTATGTAGCGGTATCCTAGGCACAGCTTAGCTAGTGGAATCCTGGCGAATCCAAACCAAAATTCAACTTATAAAACTTAAACCCCTTTCTGAGAGGCTCAATGATCGATTGGCAATTAGATTCAGTCTAAACTCGAAATAGTTATCCATAGTTTCCAGCTTAGGTCCATCCATCATCTTCATGCTATACCCATTCAAATCTTACGTTTAATTAGGCGCTAGATTTACTAAGAATTTAATAGATTCGCATTAAATACTAACCGCTAACTTCTAACTACTAACTACTAACTACTTACTACTTTCGTTTTATCTTCCCTTTCCATCCTTAGAATTACTTCACATTTTGATTATCAACCTTTACTTCAAACTAAGGCACTATTTACACTCGATCTCATTAAGCATCATATATACATATATAGCACTGCATGATTCTATTTATTTTTCCTTTAGCCACACACTTTTTTTAATTAGCTTGGATAAAAGTTAATACAACCTTCCACTTAAATCATTCGTAGCTTCAAGTTGAATTTCGAATGCTTTCCAATAAAAATCCATTTAAAAGAACTACTACTTTTAAATGTTGAATAAAAACAATCAAGTCAATTAAAGTAAAATTAAAATAAAATTAAAATAATATTAAAATAATACAAAAATATAAAATAAACAAAAAAAACAAAAAAAATCATAAAATATCGGAACAGTTAACAGTTAACAGAGATACCCAAATATAAGTGATCCCAAGTTGTGCTAAAAAAAAATCGATAGATCAAATCTGAAAAGCACTGAAAACACTGAAATGGTACAAACAATGCAATTACATTGTGTTATGGGCAGCAATGAGAAGAAACGGAAACAAAAACGAAAACGGAAACGGAAAGAGATGACGAAATACGCCCGAAATGGCAGTCAAATATCAACGCCCAAAAACAAACGTCGATGGCAACCATTGCAATTGGCATAAAGCACAACAGAGTGAAACAACGGGACTGAGTTGCATGGCATGAGTGGGAGGGAAACGAACAGGAATAGGAACACTAAAACATGGACAGAAAAGTTGACTGATATCTGCTTTGGCTTGCGTTACGTAGTTTCTGTGGCTGCTGCTGCTGCTGCTGCGACTGCTGATGATGATGATGATAAAGATGATGATGGCGATGATTGAGGTTCGGTGATGGCAATAGTAATGACGAAGTACAGTCGAGTCGCAGATATTGATTTATGCATAAGAAGCCATATGGGCCACAAAGTGTTGGGAAATAGCTTAACTCTCGCGCTCTGTGCGTCGACTGCTAACGACAGTTGGGTGTGTGGGCCAAAACCAGTGATGGTTCTCGGTTATGAATATTTGAGTGGATTGACCAATTGACTGGCGGCACCTGTTCCTTAAACTTTTTTTGGACAATACTAACGGAATTCAAACACAGAAATGATAGGGCCAAAAACATAAATGTGAGCAGAAAAAAAAAAATTGGAAACGTTGTCAGTTTTGCAGCTCGAATTGCTGACTGATTTTTTTTAGCATAAAACCAAATTTAACTTTGAAATGTGCAGCTTGTAAATGCGATTCTTGCAATTTGCCTTTTCTACCCCAACTTTGTGCCTCATTTGGGAGACGCTTAGCTCTTGAACCGCACTACTGATGCCCCAACGTCAACGTCAACTTCTACTTCTACTTCTACTTCTCTGTTGCTGCAGCTCCTTTTGATGCAGCTTTTGCAGCTGCGTTTCGCTTGAGTGCAACGTTGAGATTTTAACTTCGTTCTGAGCCACAGTAAATTGAAAATCGATGAAAGTGCTGAGTGCTCCAAATGCTCCTGCATACTTTGCCAAAATAGTTAAATTTCTTGCCAGCAGCTAGCAAAAGCGGCTAACAAATTGTTGACGCAACTAATTAGACAGCCAAAATTGATTATTTTCTACTACTCCAAACTGCGTTTCCACATCGCTGCAATTTCGCTACATTTCGAAATTAGTAAAATAAATTCAATCAAATTGCTTCGAGCCAAATAATATATGTATGTGTATGAAGAAATTAGAATTTCCCCTTTCAAACCAACACACAAACAATCAAAAAGACTCCTTTGAGTTATATAAATGGATGACACAAATGAAGTCAAAGAACAAATGCTTATTCAGCGCATTGAAAACTTGTAAATATTACATCTGTTAGCCGTGCGAGCTAAGGGCACACGGCAATAAAGTAACATTTTCGGATCTGATACAAAATATTTATAATGTATGTGTAAATAAATAAAAGCACAAAGTACTTACATGCAAAGTATTTTCTCAGAAAGTCTCAAAAACAACGCGACACGCAGCAAAAATGTATGCAGATTTATAACTGTAAATAATAAAACAAGCGTATGCACTGCACGTGATAAAAAAGTGAAATAATAAAAGGAAAGCACAATAAGACGCGGAAAACAATAAGATTGTCAATTAATTATTATATGTGACACATTTTAAAAGAAGAAATTGACGCCGTAAACCAAAATTTAAAATTCTTATTTGTTAATCAAAATGTAAACAAACCAACGCGCACACCGACTGCAGAATTTAAAGATATCGATATGGCGATAACACAGCTGATCCGTGTTTTACTTACCATATGCACACGACTATCGAATGCGATAGTGATCGATATGCAATAAGACAGCTGTAAAACGATATCTGCGCTTAAAGCTTAAACTAAAGCCGCGATTAGCTCAAATATAATACTTATAAAAAATGTTAATGAAGCAATTAAATATTTAAAAAAAAAAAAAAATAAATTATGAAGTAATAATTAAAGTCATGTGTAATAACTTATATTTTTAATTATTATAAAAATATTACAATGAAAGCTCCGTCAACTTGATGTTTTTTTTAAATAGACCTTTGAACTAAAGAAAACGAATACTTTAGCTGCCAAACTTTTGTAAACTCTCTGCACAAATTTAATAAATAAATAATTTCATTATTAATACATTTCCTTACAAGTGCATCTCTTGCTTGATCTGATATCTCCGAAGTTATCCACCCGGCTTTCCTTATTCCATTAAGTTAATAGTAGTTAATTACTTTAAGCTTTGCTGCACAAATCACTTACCGCCCCCAGGCTCCACACAACCCACTCCGTAACCCGCCAGCCAGCACATCATCCGTTTCCATCAGCTTACACAGCAGCTGCTGACATTAAAACACGAAATCACAAACTTTTGTACATATATAAAATATGCCAAAACTAATTAAAAACTCAGCTCACTGAGTTAAATGCAACAATCAAACAATGAACACACCCTCTGCAAATACACACACGCTGACACACACTAACATTCCCCCCTACCCCCCACCCACCTACAATCCCAGTCCCCCCGACATGCTCCCCAAAAAGATTTAAAATAACACAAAATCATCAAAAAAAAAAAAAAAAAAAATGTATGAACCACTCTCGTAATTACGTGTCAAAAAGCTAATGCAAGTTTCTCTGTTTCTCTCGAATGGAACTTCTAATGTCCCAAACAACGTGCCACAATCAGGCGTGACAACAATGTTGAATTTTTTCACTACCTCGAACGGTTTCCGCAGCACCCTGCCGGTCGTCTCCAATTTGACAGCGATGAATGTGTGGGACGGCGTCTGCATGTGCTTCATATACGCCTCTTTGCTGGAGTTCGTCTGCGTCAATTATGTGGGCCGTAAGCGTCCATTGCACAACGTCGTCTATCGGCCCGGCGAAAATCCCGTAACACAGGTAAATTAAATTAAAAGAAAAACCAAAAATAAATTTAAAACAAAATTGAGACCAATTACAAAACAAATGGGCCAATCGAGAGACCTCTAGGTGATTTAATATGCATTTACAGCAATTAAATATAAATTTTACATAAGCGTACAGACCTACCACCCCACACGAATAAACACACACACACAGAGAAGACACTCAAACAACAAACAACAATTTTGATAGCTTGATTTTTTTTTTAATTTTCTGTTACACTTAAGAACTTAATAAAAACTAAGACAAAATCAAAACAAAACCTGAGCAAAAGTCATACAAATAAAAAAAAACAAAAAAAAAAAAAAAGAAATACCAAAAACTTCAATCATTGTGTTACGTCTCTATCTATCTTTCTATCTCTCTATCTATCTATCTATCTATCTATCTACTACTGTCTATATATCTCTCTTTGTCTCTCTATCTAACCATCTTTACCTTATTATACATATGTATATGTTTATGTCTCCTTCTCTACTGAACTATAAAATTATGTACCGTTTTATGTCTCTGTACTGTCCAGTCTAACCTTCTTTTGATGTTTTCAGTTTCTAGAGCTAACGATATACATGATTAACTACATAAACCCGAAACCCAAAAACGAAATGCTCGCCATAAAACTCCTCATCCAGTGTTTATGCCCTCATCCACTTGCCCATCTTCCAGTTTTACTAAACCATTCCTTTTTAGCATTTTGTGTAAAAAAAAACTCTTTATATACCGAACGTAAACTTGTACAATTTTTTCCTAAAAAAAAACTGAAAAAAAAACTACTTAAAAAATGTCCTTAAGTAAGCAAACATTTTATAATTTCACTTTTGTTGAATACATCGTTTTTCTGTTTACTTAACATACTTTTATGAAGGGTACTCTATCTATATATGTATGTGTATTTATTGTGCTGATGCTCAGTTGTTTATTTGTTTGCAGTTTTTCTGAAAAATAAAAAAAAAAAAAACTAAATACTTCTTTTCCGTCCCTGAAAAATCACATATTTGACGTGTTGTCTTTTCGTTTTCCCCAAATATTTTTATGGTTTTTTGTTTCTTTTTATAAATGTTGTAAAATATAACTGTTGATAAAATCAAGCAAATGCGTTTATATTTCCCTTAAATTAGCTCACATATATATTAAAAACAACAAACAATCAAAAAGTTAAAACAAAATTAAATTCTTAATTAGATGTAAATTTATGCCTTTAACATGCCAGTAGGTAGGTATATTTCAATATATATTTATTTATTTTATTTCATCATTTAAAACCAACTTTTGAAATGAGTTGCATGTTAAGCATTTTTTTGATGTTGTGTAGAGACATTAAGAAAATATTTAACAATTCTCTAATATTTTATTAATAGGTGGCATATGGTATGGTTTTGGTAATAATATCTTATTAACGATAATACAAAATCTATAAAAAAAAAAGTAACTAGATGCCGTTTTTTTAGTAACGTGCTTCGTTTCAATTTAAAAACACGCGCCCAATAAGCATACGAAATATCGACCCACCACCACTAAACCGATATCTTAAGTCAATTTCCAATACCGTGTTATCGGAAAATATGGCTTAAGCTTAAACTTTAGCTTTTAAAGCTATTATATTTATTTATTTTATTTACTTATGTTATTAAATTTATTCATTGACTTTAAGAGCTATTTAATAATTGATTGTAACTACCAGCGTAGCCATATGCCATTTAATAGACTTAACTTTACATGTCGTTATTGAAAGTTTTATTTATTTTTCTTACTGTACGTTAAGAACCAAAAAGGTCTTACGAGAAATGCGTAAGGCAAAAAAATAATATAATCGAACATTGTTCCCAATTTTTGTGATATGTGATTCTATATTCGAGAAACGAAAACACAAGATTTAAGACATAAGCAAAATTAATTTTTACTTAATAGCAATTAAGTCGTCAATATCGCAGATTCAAAAAAAAACAATCAAACCTCAAATCAAAAAAAAAAAAAAAAAACAAAACAAAAAAAATACAATCAAACTTAAAGTGTGTTTTGAGTATGAACATTATTTTGTGTACATTTTTGCAGCGTCTTCCAGCGGTACTAAGCAGGATCGGAGTAATTCTTGCAAGTCCTTTGGTAAGCTATCAACCACAACTCATGCACCTACCCCTTCTGTCTTTCTCTCTCTCCCTCCCCCCTCTCTCTCTCTTTCTCTCTCTCTCTCTCTCTCTTTCTTTCTCTCTCTCTCTCTCTCTATCTATCTCTCTTTCTCCTCCTTTCTCTCTCTCACTCCCACTCTGTCTATTTCTGCCCCGCCCTCCCCAGTCTTTCTCTGTAGAAACAATAGAGAAACAATTACAACAACAGTAACTTAACAGAAACACACAATAACAGTACACAGATCTCCCGAAGTCCCCACCTTTCTTAAATCTCACCCAAAACTAGCAAATCAGAATTTAAAAAAAAGAAAAAACAAAAAAAAAAGAAAAATGAGAAAAGATATGAAAAACCTTAATACAATTCTAACAAATGGCATGTGAATTTCGCTTTTGAAATGCATTGAGAAAATTGTGATTTTCGGTTTTGGATTCTTTGTGTTTCGAATATAGTTTAATGTCATTTTAAGACCTATTAAAAATAAAAGTCAATTAAATAATAAAGTATTAATAATATAAACTTTTAAATTCCAATTACAATTAATGTAGACGCACGCTTTAAGTGTTTTCTTCTATATTTTTATTTGATATATCGATTCTTTTGTTCCGTTCCGTTGATTTTCGTAATCTTCTGTTCCTGATTTAATCATTATTAGAAACTGTGATATCTACACCCAGCAATAGTCGCAGATTATGCATATATAATTGAATTAAATGTGAATTAAATGAATAAAAGCAACAATTAACAACTTAACTTACAACAATTACAACTTACAACTTACAACTTACAACTTACCAATTACCACTGACAACAACAACAACAACTACAACAGCCAACATCAGCAGCAACAACAACAACTACAACATTAAGCACACCATTTATAAGAAAATTGCGTATAAAAATAATAATTAAAAAATACAAAAATTAATTAAATAAAACACACTTTAAGATCACTAACAATTGGGAAAAATGTTACGAGCAAATCTCGAGCCATGCGAAATATGGAAACTTTTTCTTTATTATATAGTAAATAATAAATAAAAAAAAAAAATACAAAACTTAAATAAACAACCAATCGATTAAATATTTAGTATATTATTTAATATTTGTTTTCTTCTTAATAATAATATTTGCTAAGTTTAGTTTTAATTTTGTTTCCATTTATCAACAAATAACACGCTTCAAAAAAAAATACAATTAATTTATATTTTTATTTATAAAATATATATTTATATCTATATTTAAATTTAAATATATATATATTTATAAATTATATATTATTAAATATTATACTTTAGCTTTCGTTTGCATACTGATTTTTGAATTGAAAACTTAAGAGCATAAATTTCAGATATTTTTTAGTAAATTATTTTTTAAGGTTCGTAGTTCCAAAAAGACATAAAACATAAAATATAAATTGAAAAAAAAAATTGCAATATAGTTTAAATTTTTAGTTGTTTTGTTGCCGTTTGCTTGAAAGCTTTTTAGGCAATTTCAATGGTCGTTTATTATTATAGACTAGAGCATTTTGTGCATTTGTACCGTTATATTTATAAACTCGTACATAGTATGTAACCCCACCCCCCGTCCCCAAAAACACACAAAACAAGTACCAATACTTTTGTGCATAACTGTTGCAATTCGTATGCGATTGTGTAAAGGCTTAGTGGCTGCTTAGTTAAAAACTTAGTGTATTTTCGTTTAAGTTACATACATTTCATTTATTTTCATTTTGTGTTGTGTGAACCACCCTAACAAGAACCCATGACATTCAAACAAATACTTGTATTTTATCTAAAAGAGGGTAATAAATATGCAGCAGTTTCGAACGCATTCGAAAGGTAACCTAAATACAGGAATATCACACACACACACACACACACACACACACACACATACACAATTCAGTCTAATGGGAGTTGAAAACTTGCAACACACATTTTTACCTCTGGGAAACTGTCAGGAAATATATTTTATTCGTGATTGTGTATAGAGTAAATATTTTTGGGTAGTAAAAACAATTTTATATCATGTCTCAATAGAAAAATACTAATACCAAAAAAATACTAAATAATAACCGACGCACACAGTCTATCTGTCCACCCCAAACCCCCCGTCCAAGCAACATATATAATGTAAGAAGGCAGTGGATCGTGTGAGCCCCAGATAACAGAAAATGTTAATCACTAATCATCACTGTTAAGGCTTAACATTTCGCTTGCATCTGCATAAACTAAGAACCCGGCTGTTGCTTAGGATCATGAGGGGTCTTCATGTTGAGTGAATGAAACTAATCGAAGGAAAAGGGAAAGGGTCATCCTGCAATCAAGCAAATCCAAACTAAACTCAAACTCCAACTCTCTCTCCAATCTCAACATCATGTGTCTCTCTCTCTCTCTCTCGCTCAATGTGCTCGGGCAACATGAAAAAACAAAACCGATAAAGCTCAAAACTATACCACCCAACTGTCCCATCCACACATCCACTATAGGAAGTAATCGAAAGAGAATTTCACGCTGCTTTGTCGTCCTACTCCGAAAAGGGAAGCGCGGTGGTCACACCAGCCATGGCCGGGACGCCGCTATCGATGGGCACGGCCACGTCCACTGGCACGCCGGGCACACCCAGGCACACAGAGGAGCAGTTCATTGGCGGCGGAATGCGGTGGCAGGAGGCCCATGGCGGCATCATTGGTGCAGCAGTGCAAAATTTACGGGCACGTTCGATTAAACGTAAAAGCGGCCGCGAAGCCGCAAGAAGTCCGTCATCGACATCCACGTCGCCAGGTGTTAAGCTCACCCCAGTGACCTCTGAGCATATCTATGAGGAGCCATCCACGGGTGTTACCGGATCTGGGGCTGTGGCAGCGACGCGTGTTAAGTTTAAGGATGAGCAGCAGGACGTCGTCACCTCCGGTCTGCGTCGCTCTGTTGCCACAAGCACGCCAGCACTGGTGGTGCGCATCGAGCGCGAACAGGAGGAGGAGGAGGAGGAGCAGCACGAGGACGTACCTCAGCAGCAGCCCCCATTACCGTCTATCGAAATGACCGAGCATCAGCGTCAATTGGCATTGCCATTAAAGCCGCCACGCAGGAAATCTTCTCGCTCCAATTCACCCAGCAGCATCTACGCCCCCGATGAGTGCCCAATGGTGATAACCGGGCCAACCACAACTGCAACCGCAGCAACAGCAAAAGCAGCAACAGCAGCAACAGCAACAGCAGCAACAGCAAAAGCAACAGAAGCAGCTGCATCTCCATCTCCATCTACATCTCAATCCAGAGCTCATGCTGCCACTGCTCTGCTGCAAACTGTGAGTAGTTGCCAGTGGAATGAGTCCCGAAACTAACCGCCCAACCGCCCAACCGCCTAACCGACTAACCGACAAACTACCCAATTGTCAATTTATTGTTGTTGTTGTTGTTATTGTTGGTGTTGTTACTGTTGCCCCCGCACAACTAATAACTAACCATAACAATGTAAAAAAGTTGCTCGAAAAATCCGAGCAAAGGACTCTGGGAAAGTCTTCCCAGTGAGTTTGAGTTCGACTTTGTCGTGGGGCATCGAAACGATTTCGCACACAAAACTTTACTGCTTGCGGTTATTTTGATTGCAATTTGCTAAACTCTCAAAGACGCACACACACACAAATACACACACACACACACACATATATATAGGGGGAATCGCTGGGCAAACTTCTTTCAAATTACGATTGCTTCCTAAATGAGAAAGCAACAACAGAAAAGGATGACCTCGGGGTGCAACGAGTGCAGCGTGATTAAAGCTACTAATGACTAAAATGAAACTAATATTAATTTAAAAATATAATTGACAGGTCTTAATGAGGGGCTTAGAAATAATCGGAGTGCTACTAAATGGCTTTTAAAATGAGTTAATTATCAATTTAATTGGTTGATTTATTTTTGAATTTTTACATCATTTTTTTACTACAAATAAGTCAGTTTTAAGCCTTTTAATTTTATGAATTATGAATTGTGGTAATTAATTAATTTAATCCCAGCTGGCATTTAGTATTTCCCTTTGCCCCATTGCCCCATTGCCCCCTCGTATATACAAACTTGGGGCAAGAACAGATTCAATCCTTGGGAAGTTTATTTTTTAAGTAAACTTAGTTTCAAAAATCAAAGCAGGACCTCAACTTAAAAGTAGGGGAGGCGATAAATCAAAAGGCTTCATTCGAGGCTCTGAAAACTTCAAGTGCATAAATCACTTAGGCGTCAAAATCGAAAGCCTGAAGCAAATAAAACTAACCAAAGGAACCCCAAAGGACACTACATCAAGATTGGAATTCGCCAGCGGAAATACAAATAATAAGAGTAGCACGAAAGGGAAACACCGTACCAGCAGCAGCAGCAGCAACAACACCAGTAACAACGTGAACAGGAACAACGTAAACAACAACAACAGCAACAAGAACAACAACAACAACAACAACAACAACAATTACGGGGCGTGATGAAAAACCATTTCGCAAAATGTTGGCAGTTGAAGAGCTTTCCACGAGCACAACAGCAACAGAGACAGGAACAGCAACAGTAACACAACAACAACATCAGCCACAGCAACAACAACAATAACAACAACAAGAGTTACAGGGAAAAGACAACAACAAGGTGACTGGAGAAATGTTTTGGGCCATTAACATGTAAATTAAAAATGGTGCACGCGTTTAAATTGGCGCCGGGCTGTTGAGGCGCGACGGCAGGTTACAAGTGGCTGGCGGGAAAGAGGTGGAAGTGGAAAGTGGAAAGTGGCAAGAGGGGGGTGTGGGTGACGATGGGCGACAGGTAACAGATCCGCTTCGAAAGAGGCCAACATAATTATTCATGAGCGCCCAAAGTGGAAAATACCGTAATGAGCCCGAAGAACACGGGCAACAATAACAACAACATCAGCGACATAATGAAACACAAACAAATGGACCCCGAGTTGGCCGCGTCGAGAGCCTGCGAGCCTGCGAGCCTGCCAGCCTGCCAGCCTTCCAGCCAGCCAGCCAGCCAGCCAGCCTGCCAGCCCGCGACAAGGAAGCGATGGAGAAATGCATCATAATTCTCAGAAAGAAAGAGCAAAGCAAACAGCACAGGAAACAGAAAATAAAATAAAAAGATATGAAATACGAAATAAAAAAAAATACTAAACACTAAATACCAAATACCAAATACAGAATGTACAGGATTTAAGGGAAAAGTTCAAGCACTTCTTAAGGCACTTTAAGGAGCAGACGCATTTAACTTTCGAAGAAATGTTTGAAAAACTTGCGCTCAACTTTTGTGGGAGACAACTCTTTGGGGAATTCAACTGACAGCAAACATTCTTGAATGTATCTTCTTCATTCTACTTGGCCACTCCTTACACCCTTACACCCTCCCACCCCCACCCCCACCCCCCACCCCTCTCACAACCCCTCTCTCTTGTCAGTGCTAATTGCACTGCTCGAAAAGTCACCACTTGGCATACATTTTTCAAGTGCTTCAAGGAATTGTGTTAATAAAATGAAATTGTTGTTTCGGTCTGGACGCTGGGTCCTTTTCTGAAAAATCCCCAAGGATTGTTTTTTCTTTATTCCCCTCAAGCACTCTCGTTGATCATTCAATAAACAGACCGAGATTTAAGTTTTCATTCATTTATTATCGAAACATCCTTTGGCTTGGCTTTTTAACACGGGATTGAAATAAATAAAAATAATTACAAAATATGAGAAACTTTTCAAAAATTCCAAAATATAAAGAAAAGAGTTAAGGATTCATTTTAATTAAATTGAAATTTAAATTGAAGGTGGAATTTGATTTGATTTTATTATTTTTTATTACCAGGAACTGCACTCAGAGAGAAACTCGAGCTGAAAACAAATTGGGATTTTGATATTAAAATAATGAGAAATAGAAAAATATTCTTAAAATTCCAAAATGCAGAAAATTTTAGAGATAACAAAAAAAGGATAAAAAAAAATATAAATAGTTAAGATTTCAATTTAATTAAAAACTGAACTCAAGATTCTCTTCGAGTCTGTGAATGAGATTTGATTTTATTTCGAGGAATTCACAAATAAAATTATTATAATTTTTACCAGGAACTGAGTTCAGATAGAAACTGGAGCTTGGAAAAAATTGCGATATATTGTCCTGAATGTGAAAGGACTTGCAATAAGCTTAATTAGAGACGAATTATTTTTCAGACTTTCTTCGTGTTTTTGAAGTGAAAACCTATTCATTTCAATTTAATTAGCCTTTCGTAAGTGCAAAGTGAGAGCTTCCCAGAACACGTTCTAACCTAATGAGGTCAGTTGAGTCCTGTTTCCTACACTTTCAATCCAACAGAAGGACGAATCAGCTGCCAGTTCCACGACCTTCTCTCTCTCTCTCTTTCTTTTTCCATCTCTCTCTCTCTATCTCTCTATCTCTTGCTCTCTTTCTCTCCTTCTCTATCTTGCTCTTTCCTTGTTGTTCTTCCTCTGGTTCACTCCTTTCTTTACCACCTTTTTCTCTTCTTTTCTTTTCTTTCTCTCTCTCACTCTCTCTCTCTCTCTTTCTCTCTCTTTGTGACTTTCCTTCACACACACAGCGCTTGGTCAGTAAAATGCAACGTTCCTTATTTAAAATCATGTCTAAAAATGTACGTGCCGCAAAGAACCCAAAGCAAATTAACTGCTCTTGCAACAGGGACTCCACATGATCTGCTTCAGCAGTTAAATGGCATGAAATTTAATATTAATTACATGGGTGTTAAGTGTTAACTTACAAATTGTTAGAAGATAAAGAATCACCACAAAAATAATATAATAATAAAGTGAGCAGCGAACGATTTCCGCGTTATTCACCTTTCAATTGTTATCGATGGTGAGAGGTGAATTAAAAAGCAGCAGCGACAAATTTCATTGCATACTTCTTGGGGCAGCGCTGTCCTACCTGCGTTTGTTTGCACTTTAATACGACGAGCCAAAAGTAGGCTATGACTTTGAGGGCCGGCACATAAATATAACAGCTCTTTATAGGCATAAGTGTTGGCATAAACATGAAACCAGAAACATGAAACAAAAGACATAAAACATAAAACAGAAAACATAAAAAGAAAGAAAGAAGGAAACACTCTCCCACAATTGCTTTATTTCGATTACAATCTTTGTGTCCTTAAAAACAATGTATTATCACACCTTTTGAATATGTTTAACGCTTCAATCCAAAGCTTTGAACTCCCCATCCCCGCTTTGTGTGCCGTATACGTAATATCCGAATCTGTTGTAAACTGTTGACACGCTTGAAAACTCCAAGTTCCATTGCTTAGAACAGCACCCACCAATTTCCAAAACATTCCCACACACATAGCTGTCCCCTCATATGACAAATACATCCAACACAAAAATTAAAAAAATATATACCTATATATATTTATCATTAAAAAAAAAAAAAAAAAAATATATATATAATATTTTACAAATATACGAAACATAATAAAAACAACATCAGATATTTTTTTGTACCGAATCCCATTCAATGCTTCAAGTTGAATACAAATTATGTTGAATTCTTCAAAAATTGTATCCTGATTTGTTGATATTTTATTGAACACTTTTCATTTACCTAACCTTAACCTTAACCTTAACCTTAACACACAGCAAAATTCTCATGCCATTGATCTCCATGTCAGCCATAAAAATACCAAAATTAAACAAATTATCAAAGCTTTTAAAAAACCAAACAAAAACAAACTACAAAATTATTAAATCAAATAAAACAAAACAAAAATTAAAATTAACCAAATAAAAAAAAAAAATATATATATATATATATATAAATATATATATATATAATTATATATATATATATATTTATTTGTAGCTTTAAAACAAAGTTAAACGAGCTTAAAAAATATGTTTAAGCATTTTTAAAATTACTACAAACATATATTATATTTTTATATCTACACCCAACTGTTACTGCGACTCTCCATCAATTTGTTCAGCCTTATTAAATGTTTCTACTTCTCGTCTCCACTTCTTTAAATGCTGCCCCAAAACCACATAAACATAACTGTAAATCTGTATAAATTAAACTTAAACCATAACCAGCCCGTAAGTATGCGAAAAAACACGTTCACCTTCAAATCATATTTTTATAGTTGAGAAGCAAAAAAACCAAAAAAAGAAAAAAAACCAAAAAACCAAAAAACCAAAAAATAAAAATTTATAATTAAATAAAAATGAAATCTTTTAATATTCAATTTGAAATGAAATTTGGCATTTTTTCTCTTTCTCTCTTCAGTTTCAATTTATTTCGTAGTTAAAGCCTTTTTTTTTTGTTTTTAATTGTGTTTAACTTGTTCTCCAACATGTTCGATAAACGTTAATAAAAATTATTCTTTTCTATTTTTACATACAACTCGTTCTTACAAAATATATATGTTAAAAAAAAAATAAATAAAAAAATAAACAATAATGAAAAAAATAAAAAAAAAACAATGCTTTTTGCGCTGTGTTTTACGAAACGAAATGCAAACAACCAAAAATGCAACCAAACTGCAACTGCAAAATATTTTCGTTTTCCAACTTTTTGTTGTGCAACCGAATGTGTGTGTGCGTGTGTGTAAATAATAATAATTGCGTTCTTTTATTATAAATATATATATGCATACACATATGTACATATTTAAACCCTAACCATATGCAATTGCAATTGAATTTCGACTGGCTGTCAATTAACCGAAAAGTTTTTTAAATTTACCGCCATCTATCAGGGCGAGAAGCGACGCGACGCCGGCGCACCAAACGAGATTGTGGCATGCACCACATGCGGCGGCAGCAACAGTCCGTGCACCCACTCGGCAAACAACGGCTGTGCCACAGAGGTGAGTGACAACCAACATCCAAGTATCTTCATCCCGCTTACATTCGTTTCTCCACCCTCTCTCCCTCTCTCCCTTTCTCACTCTCTCTCTCTCTTTCAGACCTGCTTCGTTCAGGTGCGCAAAAAAGAGCCACCTCATCCGATCCGCGTGGCCAAGACGATCGACGTGATTGCCAGAATAACATTTCCAACAGCCTATGCCATATTTCTGATATTCTTCTTCGTGCACTACAAGGGATTTTCGTAAAAGTGAGCCTCGAGGCAGCCGCAAGGGAAACCCCAAAGGAAACTCTAAGGACAACAGCAAGAAAGGAAAAGCTGAAGCAAGACGGAAAATAAATAAATAAATAACTTCATTTTGTAGTAAGGAGAACCCAGCAAAACTTAGAGACAAAAAAAAACAAAAAAACACAAAAACAAAAACAACAAAAAACAAGAAAAAAAAATATAAATACAAAAAAGCCACACAATTTTTTTTCTAAGTTACTAAACGCCCTGCTAAGTCATAAAACTTAAATGTAAACGGAGGAAACACAAATTAATTTAATTATATAATTTAAATGATAATTAAAGGAGTCATAAATGAAAAAATGGCACGGCAAGATGAAAAACATGAAAAATGAGAAACAAAACCAAAATAAAAGTGATAAAAAATGCAAAAACTAGTTTAAAGATGAGTTATTAAAAAATAAACACAGATACACACACACACACACACAGACACATCTACACATGGGTAGCTGCCCAAACACGAATATACGAATTGTTTAAAAATAAGTTGTTAATATTTAAATATTTATGAGAATTAAAATGATGCAAAATTGAAACAAAAAAATACAAGTACATAAAAAAAAAACCAAAAGTTTTCGACTGCCTTTTTTAAAACTGTAGGAAAATTATAAAAAAAAAAAAATAAATAAAAAATAATAAAAAAAAAACAAGAGAGAATTAAATAACAAAATGTAGGGTAAATGCAAACACAAGAACAACAGCAAAAATAAATAAAATGAGAAATGAGAAATGAGAAATGAGAAATGAGAAATGAGAAAGGAGAAATGAGAAATGAGAAATGAGAAATGAGAAATGAGAAATGAGAAATGAGAAATTAGGGAGGAGAAACGAGAGATGAGAAATGAGAAGGAAGGAGGAGTAAAGGAAACACAAATGCTCGACAAATGCGTTACATATTTAATTGAAAAATGAAATATTTAGCTAATTGTAATATACATATACTTATACATTAAAAAGGAAAATAATTTAAAAATTTATAAACAGTTATGCTGAAAGTATTGTATGTACCAAGAAGAAAACACCATCTATAAAAAGACCTAGCCTATAAAAATCTCAACACAAAACAAATGCAAACCGAAAAAGAAAAAGAAAATGAAAATGAAAATCAGCTTTAACGCTTTATCTACGCGTAGTTAAAAAATAAATAAAAACAAAAAACCAAAGTGAACAAAATATATACACACACACTATATATATATATATATATATATATGTGTATGTATACAGTATATATATATATGTATTAACTATGCCGAAAATTCAGATTTATATAGTTGTTATACACATGTACGTAAATTATATTTACAATTAATATTTCTAGTCAAATATTATGAATGAAAATTCAATTTTGTTCAATTAATTAGTTCAAATGCCTCCGAATATGTCAAATTGTTATCATACAATTTTTATGTTGCTCAAATACACACACACACACCGACACACACACACACATACTTGGCTTTTGTTAAGTATCCGTAAATGTTTTAGTTTTGAATAAATGTTTTGGTTCATTATTTTTTAATTGCCATGGATTTTTATTTCTAACTTTAAATCGAATGAAAAGAAAGCTTTAATCTGAGACGCGATTCCTATGGCTCTTGAGTTCTTCTTCTTCTTCTTCCTCTTCATCATCCTTATCTTCTTTTTATCGTATCGTTATTTATCGTATTTTGATTTATTCAGCACTAAGAACTTTTTGTAGCAGCAGGAATTGGATTAAAACAACTTAATTAAAAACAAAAAAAAAAACATATCAAAGCTAAATAGTTTTATAAAAGACAAAAACCCAAAAAATAACTAAAGATATAAACAAACAAAAAAAACTATACGAAACCCAAAACACAAAAAGAAACTCAAGAAGCTATGCCAACCCAACTATGAAAAACGCCCAAGTATTTTAGATACAATTTATGTCGAGCATCAAACGCCCTGCGAACTTTGCAAATAGAAGACCAAAGCTAAACAACAACAACAACAACAAAAACAAAAACAAAAGAGAATTGAAAATTAAAAAATTAAAAAATTGAAATTTAAAAATTAAAGATTAAAAATTAAAAATTAAAATAATGCAACACCTAAACGAAAATCTAATCTAATAATAAATGAAAATATATTAAACCAAACCAAATCAAACCTTAAAGCCTTGTGATAAACACAAAACAAAAAGTAAGAAAAAAAAACTAATGAACAAATATCTAAAGTAAATAATATAAAGATTAAAATTAAAGCTAAAATAACTAAAAATTAAACTAAAATTAATATTAAAATTAAAATTAAAATTACAATTGAAATATTATAGCCTTTGCATATAAATTTATTCAACTTAATTAATTGAGCAGGTTAATGAGGGCCACCGTTACCATTTATTTAAAGGATATTTATTGTATAACACAAATGCAGATATACATATACACACGTATGTATACATGTATATGTATGTGTATATATATATATACATATATATACAAAGCTTTTTGCAATTTTTATAATTCTAGAATCGTAGATTTGTTGAATTATATCATTTGCAAGCCAAAAAAAATATTTAAAGCTATGCAGATTTTTCTTAGTTTTTAAAACACAAACAAATAAAATAAATGAAAAATGAAAAATGAAAAATGAGAAATGGAAAAAAAACTAAACAAAATTAATGAAAACAAAGACATGGACAATCTTTTTGCAATTTATTAAAAAGTTATATATGAACATAAATGTCTAAAAAAAAAGGTTTACAAAATTGTTTATGCTTATTCCAAGCAAAGCTAAATAATTGACAGTTTTTAATATGTTACTTGAATTAATGAAAAACAAAAACAAAAAACAAAAAACAAAAACAAAAACAAAAAAGAAAAAAGAAATAAGAAAGAGAAAACATGTAACAAATAATTATCTGAAATGAAAATGGAAATTAAATCTAAAACTAAATCACGTCCAGAAAATCCTAGGAAAAGAAACACAAACTAATTTTATATTTTATTTGCATAATCTTTTTTTCGTCTTTTTCTTCTTCTTCTTCTACATTGTTCTTCATCTTTTTCTTCTTCTTCTTTTGCTTTTGCTAAGAAATCAATTATTAGACAAGTGGCACTTAGAGCAAATGTTGGAAATGTAGTGCCAAGAAACGTAAGGAATGTACAAACACAAGTAAAGAGGTACGATCGATTGGATATAATATTAATTAGGATCCTTAAGGACCTGTTCGATGGCAGCGGCCTGGGGCAGTTGCAGTTGCAGTTAATTTGAATATTAATCATGAAGTTTGATTTAAATGTTTACAATGCAAAACACAAATTGAAGGTGCCTTCTTTAGGAAACATATCGATATTTCAATCGATATCGATATGTACGATATTCGCAATATTTTATTAGCTAAAACTGGTTTCAAGCTGAAAGAGACGAAGCGTTCGACACTCGATGAGTTTACTGTACGTATTTTAATTTGAGCTTAGTTTGTGAAGCATCAATTCACCTAACGCCTAACTAGCTAATCCAATGAACTAAACTAATTAAATCACAAGACCATTAAAAAACGCTTAAAACTCTAAAAAATGAAAAACTAACGAAAAATTAACCAGAAGAAGAACCACAATTAAGGCTAAGAAATATTTAAAAGCCTTGCTAGAAAAAAAAAATCAAATTTTACCAAATTAAAAAAAAAAAATAAATAATTATTTAATATTAATAATTAATATTAGGTTTGGCAATTAATTAAACTAAAATGATAGCTAAATGATGACAAGATCTATGAATATTATTTCAATTTCAATTTTATGTACCTTTAACTGTTGAATTCTTTGAAATAACAATGCAAAATGTTCCATATTTAGTTTAATTATAAAAAAGAATTAATTTTTTAATTAAAATTAAAAAGTTGAAGTACACAAACTCCTAAAATAGGAGCAAGGATATCCCAGGTATAGATTTGTGAAGCGACATTCTGCTTGAGGATATGTGTGATCCAGTCCTTGTGATAAAACACATTTGTATAGATGGAAGGAATGCCAGGACTCCCACAGCCGATCCCATAGGAAGCGATTCCATACACGGTGGCATTGCTGATCAGAGGATCGCCCGAATCGCCCGTGCAGGGATCCTCGTCGTATCCAGTATCCAAGTTTCCGGCACAGAGCATCTCTGGCGCAAAGGACTTAAACATCCTCCGACACACACTTTCACTGAGCAGGCTCACATTGGCGTTGACCAATTTGGCGCTCAAAGGACCACCCTACAATTAAAAGACAACGAGAGCGGAAGGGGGAAAAGAGATGTTGACCTCTCACGATAAGAATATAAAAAGGGCTCACACAACCTTAAGGATTCGTCCCCAACCCAAGACCGTGTAGACTGATCCGTGAATGGGCGGGGAACTGGGCAGCTGAATAGCCTTAATATATGGACTGGTCGTTGGGAGTCGCTCCCGCAGCTGGATGATTGCGATGTTGTTGGTATTGTAGATGGAAAAGTTAACAGGTACGAATATTCCCTTGGCCGGCACATTGACCGTGTGATCCAGAATTGTCCTAAGGCGACTCGGACTTCCAGCGACAATGAGCAGGACCCTGCTGCGGTACAAGATCTTGTGGTTGCTGGGGTAAACGATAGATTATTTTACAGGAGGAGGGAGGATGGAGGATGGTGTCACGTTTACCCACTCCATGACACAACGTGCGGCGGTCAGCACAAAAGCTGGGGATATAATGGTTCCACCGCAGAAATGGTTGTCCCCAAAGTATTCATGGGGTGTCCTTGATCTGATTGAGACCACATATCGCCCCAGGCTACTGATGAGCTGTTCGTTGAATTTCGGTGAGGAGATGCGCTTTGGGCGCCTCAGAGCCGACCCCGTTTCAATCTTAGTAGAAAAAACAAATGACAGTAAAAACAGAATGTCTAAAACGAAAATGAATTTATTTAACATTTTTGAAGAAATTGTTTAAATATTATTTTTAAATCATTTCTGGCAAGATACTGACAAGTTCCTACATCCTACATTAGTCACAGGACTTTACTCCATTTTTCTGCAATCCCCTTTTTTCCACTTACTTTACTTTCTTAGCTTAACTCTTAGATGTTTTTCGCTCAAAATATATTTTTCTGCTAATTAAAAATTAACTTAGATCCCTGAGTCCTTGATTTCCTTTTAGGTGCAACTTTTGTGAGGGAATAAAACTTGAAAAAGTTTGAAAAAAGTAAAAAAAAAATATTTAAATATTTTAATTATGGTTTATGGTTTTCAAAGTCATATAAAAATGTTCTCTAAGCAATAATTTGTACGTCATAAAAATAAAATTTTTTTATTAACAGCACCTTTAAATATGAAATTTAAATTTAAATTCAGTGAAGTGTAAATAAATAAAAAATAAATTAAAAATTACCAAGAAATTTGTAGCTAAATTTCGAGCGGGTTTGCTTAGCTGCGACATAGCAATTTAATTTCGATTTATGGGATCGGAATTAAAAATATATATATATATATTTATATATATATATCAAGCTTTATAAGTTTCATAGCAAATAGAAGAGAGAAAGTTGAAGGAAAAAGGAAACAAAAAAGGATAATGTAAATAAATGCAATTAAGAAAACTATTGGTGAATTCATTTTATTAGATAAAAACTATAATAATTTCTAAAGTATTTATAAAAGTTTAATTCAAATCTTTGCTAACTTTAAGTAAAAAAAAAAATAAACAAAAAAAACAAAATGTTTATAGACTCCGTTGCAAACCAAAAAAAAAAAAAAAAATGAATTAAAAACAAATACAAATTTATATTATATATACATATATGTATATATATATATTTATATATATATATATATATGTGTATGTACATGTCACACACACATTGAAATCGTTAGGTTTTATTCTTTTCATTCATTATACGATCGAGTAGATTTCATAAGGATCAATTAAAAATAAAATTCTGAATTCTGACACATCAAAAATCGGCGCAATGCAAGCAAATAAAATTTTTCTAAATCTAAAAGCAAGCAAGAAATAAAACAAACACATAAAACAAAAAACAAAAAATGAAAATCGAAAAAAAAAATATAAAAATAAAAATAAAGTAAAAGTAAAAGAAAAAGAAAAAGGAAAAACACACAACTTGAATTATAAAAAATTGAATAGGAAACGCAAACTGAAATTAACTCCACACACTTTGAGCAAGTTTATAAATATTAACGAAGAGAAATCGAACATATTGTAAATACACAGAGTAAACAGAAAGCCACATGAGAAATTAGTTATAAACAAATAAAAGAATTCAAAAAAAAAATTAAAAGAAAATAAAACTCAAAAGAACAAGTAAAAGCAGCTTCGCATTAATAAAGATCGTCCCAAACAGAAAATGAACAAAAAATAAATACCAAATGAATTGTCACTGATCAAAGGGGCTCTTGGGTTTTCAGGTCAACGCACACACAGACACACACACTCACATACACTAACACTCACACAGTTGAGCTGGCGTATCTTAGGGGTAGCGCCGTCGAGAAGAGCCCGCCATGTGGAACAGCTTGTGAGATCAGCGCGCCTTAAAACAGGTTCCTCAGCCGCAACCCGCCCCGCGCTGCCCTCCTGTTGCCTTACCTTTTTCTTTAATTCGATTGCCAGGACAAGTGTTTTGGCCCGCGCAACAGCTTCCTTCCGGTATGCCCAACTGTCTCTCCGCTGGGACTCTGAGCCAGGTTCGGGGTCTGAGTTTCGGTTCGTTGCGCTCGTTGATTTCTACACCTGCAGCTGCAGCCTGACAATGGCCCGAACAAGGCGGCCGCCACGGAGCCTCGGTGCCTCAGTGCCTCAGTGCCTCGGATCGCAGTTGGCGTGGCACGCGGTACCTACAACACAGTCCGAGGTCGAAATGAGTGCAGCTTGTGCAGCACTTTTGACCCCTGCTCATAATTATTTACTGCTTGGCTAATGGGCAAAGTTAAGATTGTTGTCTCGCTCGCACCTTGCCGCCTCCTCGAATACGTTGCAAGCGTTGCACTCACATAATTGACGCATGAATAAATGCAGCGAATGCGGGAAGGGTATCCAGCCCGAAATACGTTACATTTGGCCAAACGGATCTCCTTCGAGGAACGATCTGATGAAATTGTGTGTCAGGGTCATCCACACTGAACATGTGTTCCTCAATGTCCTATGGGAATAGATAAATAGATCCTATGATCAACCTTATGCTAGAATCCTATCTGATATCCTATCTGATGTCCCGATGTCGTCAGCTACAATCATTCAAAACCCAAGGAAATCCGTTTTAGTCCTTGTTTTAAAAGCCACAATAAAACTCTGCACTTCGTGGATGGTCGCCGCTTTCTTCCTCGAAAATCCCAGGCACAACAGAAGCACAGTCATTGCCAACGTAGCGCCCAACAACACAATTATCCAAAGCGGCAACTCCCCCATCATTAAGAAATTTCCATATTCGACACATGCAAGTCAATTTGAGTGGCGCCAGTGAAGCGGAGGGGGAGGATTGCTGGAAGCCTTGCATTTGGAGAGGCGAGGAAACCCATTACGCGAAAGGACCTGCAGGCGGAGCATGAATCAGAAAATATATAGAGCGGCAAAGGGGAAGACATACTAGCTGTAAATGTTATAAAATAAATATTATATTTTAATTTAAATATTAAAATATTTATTGTGTTAGATGTAATAATAAAATAAATAAATTTAACAATAAAAGAAAAGTAAATTAATTATAATTACATTATACAAATTTGCATATATCATACAAATTTATATTTATTAATTTTATTATATTTATTTATTTATTTAAATATTTATTATTTATTTATATATTTGAAAGAAAACAAATAAATACAATTTAAATAAATATAAATTCTTTAAAAAAATATATATAAATAAATAAATAATTATAAATATATTTTATAAATATTTTTTATGTTTTTTTATATATTAAGATAAATTAAAATTAAGTAAAAATATTAATATTTATTAATAAATATAAAAAGACATAAATATATATATTAAAAATTTATTAAAACTAATTATTTGTTAGAAAAAAAAAGGAATAAAAATTAATTTAATTTAATATAAACACATAACAATAAAAAAAAATAATTATAAATATAAATATAAATAAATATAAACAATTACAAAAACAGATATGATTCATTTTGAGGCCTAAGGATTCTGGCTAATTCTGGGCAGGGGCAGGACCTTAGCAATGTTCGAGCATTAAAAGTTGGAGAAAAAACATACTAATAGCCTTGATGGCGGCCTAAATGGGCGTGGCGATTAGTTGTTCGTGTGTGCGCATTAATTGCTCTTTGTCCAGAAACTAAATAGTAAAAAAATTAATAACTTCTTATTTACCACCCGCAGGACGCTCTCAGCAATGAACAGGGCTGAACAAGCCAATTGCTGGTACATGCATTTTCCCACACTAAATAACCGACTCATGGCATGTATAGGACTTGTATGTGGATATATAAATATATGTATATATATGTATGGGTATATAGGGGGTCCGATGTGACGGAGCGATTCCCGTTGCCTTTATTACCGAACATAATGTTTGTTTATTACGAAGCGGCGGTGCCGGCGGTGCCATATCGTGAAATTGCTGAACCGCAACGAGTTGCAGGTAGGACAGGTTTATACTATGGTAATATCCACCCCTTGATCTCTCCTTCCATACACAATGCATATACCTATACCTATACCTATACCTATATATAGATATATGTATATGTATAAATATATGTATTACATTTAGTAACCCGCTCCAAATCAATCATTTACATAATCGCAGCTCGGAAAAGCGTCAAAATTTCACGCGCTTTGGCGAAAATTTCCCCACAAAATCGACAAGTTGCGTGCTTTAAATTGTTTCTTGACAGCTTCTCCTTCTTAGGAGGCCCGCGGGAACCCTCAGGGTTTTCAAGTTTAAGTGCAACCAAGTTTCCATACTCTGCCGTTTAGTATATGGCTACTCCATAGTGTCCTTTGCTCCATATCCTTGCATAACCAGCAATCAAGGAATATGTGTAGAAAAGGAAAATCAATTGAAGCGAGCCTCGTGTATCCAGAAAACATTACTGAATAATTGACCAAGTTAATGAAATAGTAGCGCGTTTCAATATAAATATTGGTTTCCATGAGGAGGGGTGGGAATGGGGGAGGAGGAGGGGTGCTAATCAGGCACACAAAACCATTGACAACAACAAAAATTCGACTTTTATGTCCAGCCCAATAATAAAAATCCTGCATTACGAGCTTAATGAAATCCTGATCGGGACTTAGGACTTATAATTCCGGTCGTTATTTCCGTTACCAAAAAAAAAATAATTCTTTTGTTTATTTGTCTTCATCTCGACTGCCATTAAGCCGATGTATATTTTATATATATCCTTCTCCCGGTGTACTTTAGATTCCTTGTCCTTTCATCCTTGTAACTCCCTGCCCCCGGATTAAACGGAAGAAAACTCATCGCGGGTGCCTTAAAAAGACTTTGGTACTTCCGTTGTTAATATTGATACTAACACAGATACTAACACTAAAATTAATTTTTATTTTAAAATCTACATTTTTAACATAAAATTGAAATATAATTTTTAAACATTGCTAAATTTTTTTTGTATTTAAATCTACATTTTGGGATGGAAAATACATAACATTGTTTTTATTATAATAATTATTAATTAATTATTTAAATTATATAAAATTATTAATTAATAAGCATAGTATAATGTAAAATATGGTAAATATATAAACATGTTAAATAGAATTGAAAATAATATATAATTAATAAATAATAAAATATATATATTAAATCAACATCAATATTAAAATGTAATCTTTAATTAAAAATAAATTTTATAAATTACAATTGAAATCTTAAAACATTATTTATAAATAAACATGAATATTATAATATTTAAATACTTAAAAAAAATAATAATATAATAAAATTATTAATTAAAAAGAATAATTAATTACAATTCCAACAAAGAAATTAAAATCAACAAAATTTAATTTTTCATTGCACACGAATGATATAAATTATTTATTAAATTATATAAAAACTATAAGGGTTAATAAATAAAAAAACTAATTTTAAAAAAATGTTAAATAATCTTAACTATATAATGATTATAACAAAAAAACATTATTATTATAAATGTTTATGTACATTTATAATATATTTATATTAACATTAAGAGCTTATCTATTACGAAGCAGGGATTAAAAAATATTTATTAAATAATTAATAATAAATATTAATAAAATCATTTATAATTTATATTTTTATATTTACATTTACATTTATAACTCATCTACTACTAAGAAGGAATAAAAAATGATTGAATAAATATTAATAAAATCAATTTTATTTTTATATTTACATTTACATTTATATCTCATCTTTTACTAGGCAGTGATTAAAAATTATATAATAATTATATTTATATTTATATAATATATATTTATATTTATTTTTACATTAATAACTTATCTAATACTAAGCAAGGATTTAAAATTATTAAATTATTATTATTATTATTATTACTATATAATACTAAATAATACTAAATATAATTATTAATAAAATCAATTATGTTTTTATATTTACACTTACATTTATATCTCAGATTAAAAATTATGTAATAATTGTTAATAAAATTATTTAAATTTGTTTATATTTACATTAACATTTATAACTGATCTTTTACTTGGCAGGGATTAAAAATAGACGCTGCCCGCAAGTTTTAAAAATAAAATTCAAAAATTACGAAACAAACTTTTTCCGTTCTTCTGAGGATTTTGGCAATGACATCCAAAACTGTTCGACTACTGCGCCCATTAGGACGCATCCCCCCGATGGGTACTCCTTTGGCCATCTATCAAAATGCTTTCTTAAGGCAGCCAAAAAACCCGTTAGCAACAAAAGTACAACAATTTCGTGTCGTGAAAAAGCCAAAAATACAAAAATACAAAAAAACAAAAAAAAAAAAACAGAAAAAAATAAATAAAAATAAGAATAAAAAGAAAATGAAGAAGGAAAAATAATAATAAAAAAGAAACAAAAGGGACAACAACAAAAATCGAATCGAAAGGTGAACGCTGCCCATTAACAATAAAATATAGAATAGCAGGCGCAGGAACAGAAGGTCCTGCGAGGAGCGAAACAAAAAATAAAGAATTTTATGTATCATGAGTATTTGTTGTTGTTGGCTTTTATAGTTTCTGCCGCGGCTGTTGTTGTTGTTGTTGTTGTTGTTGTTGCCGAGGCACGTTATCAACAATCTCGTTTTACCAAATAACACAAAGTGCGCCCGCGCATTGGTATTGGTAGGAAAAAGAATTCTAGCAACAACAACAAGGGCAGAAAGGGCAGGAAGGGAAGGAAGGGAAGGGAAGGAGGGAAGGAGGGATCGGAGTGGTCGGGGTCGGGGTCGGGGAATATTGGTATTGGAGCGAAGTGGAATGAAGAAGAGGGTAGCCAAGGCACGCTATGAGACTTAAACTGCAATGTGGATGAGGGAGTGGTTGCATGTCAATGTGAGTGTGAATGTGAGTGCGAGTGTGAGTGTGAGTGCGAGTGTGAGTGTGAGTGTGTGTGTTTGTAAATGTTGATGTTGCTGACGATGTGGATCGCCTGTCTTGGTATAAGGCTAGTGGGAAATTGGTAGCACACGACAAAACGCGATTTGGCCCTGTTGGTGGTTGCTGCTGGTTGGCCAAAGACGGCAGCGGGCCAGTTGTTAGTTGCTTTGTACCAGCAACTACCAACAACAGCAACAACAGCAACAACAACAGCAGCAGCAGGAGCAATAACAATAACAATAGTCGATGATGACGGCAGCAAACAGCTCCTAACTACCCCTAGACTCATGCTCTCTCTCCCTCTGGCACGGTGTGTCTGGCCTGGCCTGGTGTGTGTATTGATAGCAGGTGTGTGTGTGTGTGTGTGTATGCGTGAGCCTGTATATGCGTTTGGTAGCTGCCCGGTTTTGCTTTAAAGTTTTGTGTGGTAGCAAATAAAATTTTAGTTAGTCACATGCCGTCGTCAAGGATACGCCGTAACGTCAGTTCTGTTTGTTGTGCATTGAACGCGACCCGCAAGTTGTCACTGGCAACCAGGCAAAAGGACTAAGCCTCCACATACTAAGCTAAAGGACTCTCGCCTTGCAGCACAAGTGCGAGTGTGCGAGTGTGCGAGTGTGCGTGTGTGCGTGTGTAGATTGTTTGCTAGCCTAGCAAAAGGCATTATTTGAATTTATACAGCAGTCAAACACATTCAGCCAGCTCCTTCGAAATCCTGCGGCCAAACAAGGACAGCAGCTTAGCACCTCTACTAGCCGCGAGCACCTGTCTAGATCTAGAAAAAAAAAAAAAATATTAGCAGTTTCCGGCAGCGCTGCCCGACGTCGACGTTCTGCCGCTAGACGCTGGCGCCGACGTCGCCCGGCACGTTACATAGTTGCAAATTCAAATTTGAACTTCAGTCAAGTGTCAAAGCTCAAAGGATTAACATGTCCTGCAGCTCTAGCTTGCTAGCAGGCTAGACAAACACATTCCTAGCAAGTGCTCACCATATCCCGCACAAGGCCAAAACACTTTACACTAGCCAAGCGCTCGGCTCGCTCTTAGCCACAGATCCGCACATCCTTCAAAGCACCAAGAAACTCACCAGAGGTAAGTCTAGGCATGATCAACCTACCGGAACCTTTTTTTTTATATGTGTTCGTGTGTGTGTGTGTGTATTAGAATACATGATTTTTTTTGACATTTTTTTTACTGTGATCCTTAAACCGAAGGCTGCCATTGGATCTTGGCACTGGGAGAATTCACAGTTGATTTTCAAATATTCTGTGGTTCTGCGGGTGCCAAAATTTAATGAGTCGCATTGAACTCACCTTGAAGATAACCACAAGTCCAAAGGACGAAAATTCAAAAAACTCAGAGACTTGAAATTTGCTAAAATATCCTGATCAAATTTATTGAAGGGAATTTTCGATATGAAAATTCAAATTTTTCCTAAATGTGAAAACTAATAAATATCCAATGAAAAGTCTAAAATTTTCCCCATTTTTAAATTGTGAATTAATAAAATTAAATATAAAATTTAATTTTAATATTAAAATTTAGGCTTATATAAAAAAAGAAAAAAAAAAAGTTATTTAAATTTTTTTAAATTTTCAATTCAAATGTTTTCTCGATTATAAAATATTTGATCCTCGTTATCCTGGCTGATATTTGTATTACTTATTCTTGTGTGAACCACTTTGAAGGTAATTTACGGGGCTTGTTAAAGTAACGGGTAATGACCCTTTCCCAGAAACTGTTACCAATTAAATGGCAATGAAACAATCGCTTTAATATTGAAGCAGACCAAAGACATTGAACTTAGGGGTCCCGGTCAAGTTGCCTTCTACGTCAGCTGCCGGCGAGGAAGGCCTCAAGGACCAAAGACTATACATTATTTAATAATATGATGGCTTTGCTCAGTGGTTCAGTGGCTCAGTGGCTCAGTGGCTCAGTGGCTCAGTGGCTCAGTGGCTCAGTAGCTCAGTGGCTCGGAGTGTCGTACGTGCAGCAATTAGTGGCACTTAAAATGTCAGCGGCAAGCGCTTCGATAATTGCGCTGTGGGGTTACCCAAAGGACCTCTCCCTGTCCCTCTCCCTGTCCCTGTCCCCTGGCGTTGGCAAATTTACATTCGAACCAATCTAGATTGAATATTACATTTTTCAATGAATGGTCGCATGTTCATTTGAGGCCGACTAATCAAGCGTTGCACTGACATAGGGGAATGATTGGTGGGTGGACATCAAATAGAAGGCTTGTGGCCTGGCGGGGGGTGAGAAGTGGAACGTGGGAAGCGGGAAGTGGGAAGTGGTAAGTGGTAAGTGGGAAGGGAGGTGGCAAGTTAAGTAAAGGTGACTATTTGGGCGCGACTGCGATTCGAACTTTTAAGTCTGCCCGTGGGCGTGTCCAATGCATTTTAAATCCTTTGCAACGCGTCAAAGTCCTTAACTCATTTGCCTAATAGCTTCGACAATTGATGAAGGGGCGTGGATTGTTATGCAGCTCGTCGAGCGTCGTCCAAATTGGAAACTTCTTCCAGGACTTAGTGTATCAATAATAAATGACATTTCTGAACATGAAAGGACTCTGCATGTCAAAACAAGTCCTTTTAAATTGATGCCTTGCGTCCAGGACGAACTCGATGTGCAGAGTGAAAATACAGTAATTAGAATCTAGTTTGAAAACAATTGCAAAATGCATGAATTAAGGATCAAGCTATGTGTTTGTTGAATAAAAGGCATAGAGAAAAAAAAGAAAAAGGATCAATTTTTACCCAAATAAAATGCTAGCAAAAAATTCAATTTATTCAAAAAATTTAAAAAAATAAAATAACAGGACAGTTTTATAATTTATTAATATTCAAATTTTAATTGAAAAAGAAAAAAAAAAAAGTTATATATAAATCTAAAAATGTTATTTAATTGCCTGATTTTACATAACTTTGCCTTTGGTGCTCCTTGGAGCGTTGCAAGGAGCTTCGGCGGGTAGAAATATAATTTGAGTTATTTTACACGCTGCATTTGCCGTCAGCATAAATTTGCATTAATTCATAGGGCGAGGAAAAGGCCGCTTTTCACGAATGCATTTTCCCAACAACACTCACTTTTTGGTTGCAAAAATTAGCATATAGACTGCAAAGCCAACAGCCGACAGACGACGGCCGACAGACGACAGCCGACAGACGACAGTCGACAGAAACAGCAACCAGCGACTAAAAACTAACAACTTACAACCAACAACCAACAACCAACAACCAACAACCAACAGCCAACAACCAACAACCAACAGCCAACAGCCGACAAACAACAGCAACTGACAACCAACAAATTATGAGGCCAAGCGACCAAAGCGGCCCAAAGCGGCCCAAGGCGGCCCAAAGAAGCTATATGGTAATGGGGAGCACACGGAAGGTCCGAGGCGGTCGACTGTTGGCTTAATAAAAGGAGCAGAAGGCTTTGTGGGTAATTTCCTAGGAATCACTGAGTGGCAATTGACTGGGCACATATTGGGTGGTGTGCATGTGTGTGTGTGTGTGTGTGCGTGCGTAATAGATGGTGTTAACACACACACTACCGCAATGACTTGCAGAGCCAGAGCCACCACCAGGACTATGAAATTCAGGCACGATTTATTTAATCACCGGCAACAAATCTCAATTGATCGTTAGACGTAGGCGGCCAAACCACCAACCACCGGCAACAACAATTCTAACAGCACTTTTGCGTGTCTCAAAAGCTATACGTACACACACACACACACACACACACACATGTGTGCACACTAATTTACATACGTACATCCACAATTGTATATTACCTGGCTTTTCATTGCAGTGCCAATTAACTCTTTGTTTTCGTCAAAATGGCGCCGCAACAACAACAGCAACAACAACATCAACAACAACAACAACAACTGAGAGAAGAGGAACATCAACAATACCAACACCAACAACAGAACTCAACATTCATTGATGATAATCTTGACACCTGTCCATCGCTATTGAATTTACCTGAAAGCCCCATACTGCCGACCAAACAGAGTCAACATTACCAGCGCCCAAATCAAGGCAGCTACAACAACTACAAGGACAAAAAGCCGATTTCTGAACGTTTGGTAGATGCACAAATGGCAGCAGCAACAACAACAACAACGACAACAACAACAACGACAACACAACACAACCCACAACAGGGACAAAATAAACACGGTAGCACGGCAAACGAAAATGGCCAACAGACAGCCCCCAGTCGACGCCATCGCCATCGCTCCATTTCCCTATACGGCGTTAATAGCACTATGGTAAGTGCCTGACACTTTGACCAGCCCCCTTTTACCCGCCCACTTGGCACCACCTGCCGCTTACTAACGGTCCCTTGGCCAGGCCAGGCGACTGCGTCTACTGAAATCAAACAAATCATCTAATTGGGTGGGTAGCCGAGGCGAAATATTGTGTTGTCCTTTAAGAACGTGTCCTGTTTGGCTCTGTCGAGTTGCTTAGTCATCCATATATGGGGCAGCACGTGTGCGGCCAAATTAAACAGTTATTTGGGTTAGGTAGCTAATCACAGTTGCCAGCAACTAAATCATTATTTAATGACCGTCTCCAAGTCCGTAGATCTTCCTTCCTCTGCCTTCCCCTTCCCCCCTAAGAAATCCCATAAAAAAGATTTAAATACATTTCTTTGAGAAATAAAATATATGCACATATATAACAGAAGCCTTGCCATATCCTGTCATATCTCCATAGTAAATAACTGTCAGCCATTTTATTTTAATTTAATTTCTTGAGATTGCCATTTCAATCAAATCTCTGTAACTTCTCATCTTTCATATCATTTCCGTATCAAAAAAAATAGGAACAGGGTCATAAGGAGATACCCATTTGGCTGGACGAGGATGAGCCGCGTTATGTATCGGGAGTGACCAATAAAACCACATGCAATGACATAATCAAGGCGCTGATTGATGACGAACTTAGCAATGGAACTGCTATAAACAGCAACAACAACAACAACAAATATGTCGACTTTTATAATAAAATAAAAATAGGTAAGATAAATAAAAAAAATAAAATAAAATATTTAAATGTACATATAAAAATATTGATGCATTCGCTTGGCATTTTTGTATGTTTATCGACTTTTAGGCTTATTTATTTCATTTATTTATTTATGTTTTTACAATCATTGTTTCCTTATGTTTTCGTTACTTTTACGTTGTCCCGAAAAAACAACATGGCGGCCGTGGCGCAGCAGGAGCATCGCGTGACTACAGCGATTACGTTATAACGGAACGCTGGCGTGGTATCGAGCGCAGCTACGACGGCAACATGGCCATTTTACCTGTTTGGCGCGCTTGGAGCCGTGTGCACAATGAGGTAATATGCGAGAAACCCCTATATCCACCCCCCCCCCCTGCCACCCACCTTCCCAATCCCCCTTGGCACCAACGCAAGCCTAATACAATCCTGCTCACCTACCGTGCAGAACTGGGCCCAAGGCAACAACAAAAATCGACACTGATTGCATAATAAGCGGTCTTTTTTTTTTAGTTTTTTTTTTAGTTTTTTGTTTTTTTTTTTGTAGTTTTTACTTTTTTACTTTTGCTTCTGTGTCCTGCTCGTCCGCCTGGCGCCGCACGCAAGGCAAGAAATGTGAAATTCATGTTCAGAAACGAGCCCCCGCCCCATCAGCAGCAAGTCACGCCCCACGTACTAGTCCAAAACATATGTATAAGTACATACATACATACACACATACATACATATCCATACATACATACATATATAAATATAGGTGTATATGTATGTATTTTATTTAAATTAATGGATAATGCGTCGCCTCTGCCTTTATTTGTTTCTTCATTTATGACGCACGAAATGAATTCAATTTACCTATTGATTTTTATATTAAAATAAATATAATATTTTTTTTCTCTGGAGCTAACTGAAAGGTGCTCAATTCTAATCTACCGTCAACTATCATTAATTTAAGTGGGTGTTTTTTTTTTCTCTCTTGGATAATAGCTATTTAATTGCCATAGGGGAATGCATATACAATTGACCAAAAATAAATGAGTCTCTTTAAATAAATTATTAACCCATGACGAAATATGATTTTTTCTTACAGCTGCGCCTTTCACTTAAGCAGCGTCAGGAGCTTAAGGAGCCCACGCATGTGCAATTTATGGAGGTTGTACCTCCCACATCCAAGAAGTTTTCCTTGCTAAAGTGGCTAAGAAATCTGCTTGGCCTTTCTGGGAAGAAGCGCAAGGCGCCCAATAAGTTGATCAAAGCTCCAGTTGATGTGGCCTGCAAAACAAAAAAAAGGTGTAAGGACTCGAAGAAGCAGCAAAAAGTTCCTGATGAGCTGCACCTGGTCATACTTCCGGATGAGCACTATGAGAAAACACAGCCCCAAAAGGATGTGAAGTCCAAGCTATACAAATTGGCTGAAACGCAGAAGAAGCAACGTCATCGTCATCGCCGCAGTCGTCCTGAAACAACAGCCGAAGTCATGACCAACAATCATATTGACAACAATTGCATTCGACGTCGTCGGAAGAACATTCCTTTAAGGAACAGCGTACGCAACAAGTTGGCAGCACTCCATGCAGATATGAATGTCAGATACGAAAGAGAGTACAATCTTACGCGGCAGCTGGCGGAGAAATGCAAACTTTATAAATTGCAAAATGAGCAATATACGCATAAGGACATGGAACTTTCTGTAGGTCAGTTGCAGGCAAACATTGAAGCCTATGCAGAGGACATCATTAAAACAGAACATGAGCTGCTGGAGCTTAAAAGGGAAATGAAGCAGGACATTTCCCTGATTAATAATCTTAAAATTATGACACTAAATCAGAACACGGATACAAAATCTAAATCCAAATCAGTTTTTGAAAATAATGAAGTTCTTAAACCTGCCAAAGGAGAACAGAATATGACACCTCAAGTTGCTAAAAATGTACAAGGAATGCAATTCGTTGATAATATTTATGAATTTTGCGACAATAATGCAAGCATGTTAGTTTAGTTTTAATTACTATTGTTAAGTTTTAAGAAATAAAAATAATTTTTTTATTGCAAAATTATGAGAGCCTGTATTTAATATTTTGGGAACAGTCGTATGAACTGTTAGTTGTAAATTAATCTTAGCTAACAATATATATATATACATATATATATTTTCTATATATTATATTAATATACATATATATATATATATATATATATATATAAATATATGGATAAACTAATTTAATAAATATAAAATGAAACCTTTTTAAGTTTCTTATAACTAGAACAAAAATGATTTCATAAACAGATTTAAGTTACCGTTGCCATAGTATATATCGAATTTTGGTTAAAAACGCTTTTAAATATTTAAATCAAATATTGAAATGTCTATCGATTTATATTAACGAGTGCTGTCGATTTCTTATCGGTGCAGTGCATAAAGTGGTGGCATTTCGATAAATTGCTGTACAGCCCTGAGCACAACAATGATAAGAGTCCATAATTCGTAAAAATCAGAGAGAAAAAAATTACGATATTGAAATAAAATTCAAAACAAGCGTCAACAATTTCGGGTATCAATACAAGGACTTTTCGCGAATTAGCAATTTGTTGTTAAAAATTTAACATATAGTTAATTTTGGTATAGAACAACGCATTAATAAAATAAATACAAATTAGGTAAGGTTGTCAGAACGTGGTCGCTAAATTTGCAAAAACGTGCTAAAAACGATTGAGAGTGAGGGAAGACATCAAGCTGTAGAGTGCGCGGAAACGCTAGTGCTGTGGCTATGTCACGTCACCTCTAAAAAGCTAGCTTAATTAATGATCAATGACTGTAGACAAAAGATTATGCGATAATTACCTGTACCCAATTCAAGAGCGAAAGAGAAAGTGCAGCCATCACCTAAAGCTGCTGCATCTTTCATATACCAATTAACGTTGCTGTTTTTCTTGAATTTGGTGGTAAAGCAAAGAGCACATTTGCAAATTTTAAATAACCAAAGTGTTTAACATGTATTCATGATGTTATTTAATAATTAATCGTTAACATTTATTTAAGGCTAATTCGAAGCAACACACAACGACAAAATGGCACGCGGTCATCAGAAGATACAATCGCAACAGAAAACCGCCGAAAAGCAGGCAAAGCTTAAGAAGCAGCAGGGTCACAGTGCCAATGATCAGAAAAAAGCTGCCCAGAAAGCGCTGGTCCATGTGTGTGTCCTGTGCAAGGTTAGTAATAGCTGCAACAAAACACATTCAACTTTCACATATTTCTGTGTAGACCAAAACCAACCTATGCAACCCACAGACCTCCCTATATATATACATATAGCTGGTGATAAAGAGTACGATTTGCACAGCTAATGCTAATCTTTTTTCATCGAAAGTATTTAGTGGCTTCTAAAAGATTTATTTTTCCGGTATATCTTATCTTTGTAAAGATACATTCAATTTAGCCCCTTTATTAAAATAGATCCAAATACAGTAAATTGGTTAGGAAATAGGCTACGGGTTTACACAAAAATATATTTTTATGTTTGTCTTATTAAATTAAAACTCTTATTTACAGTCCCAAATGCCGGATCCTAAGACTTATAAGCAGCATTTTGAAAACAAACATCCGAAAAATGAGATGCCAGTGGAGTTGAAAGACTTGTAGGTCGCGGAGCAATGCAAAGAAAGCAAATATCATTAAAAAAAAAACAAAAAAAAAAAAACGACGAGTTGCCTACCAGTACTAAGACACATGAACATTGCAACAATAAAAATTCAACAATCATAGTTTTGATAAAATGTGCAAAATTAGAAGTGAGTTGAATTTAAAATTTAATCGAAATTAATTGATTTAAATTAAGAGACTAATCCAAACATTTTTGCATTGTTTCAATTGCCTATGGTGATTGCTTTTAAATGGCAATCATTTTAAAAGAACAATAGAATTAAATTAAATATTAAACTTGGTATTTTACTTTCTCTGCCGCAACAATAAATATTATTCTATATTTGCGTTTACAAACAATTTAAATATTTTATAGTTTTATACATTTTATGCCAGAAAACAAAACAAACAAAAAAAAAAAAAAACTATAAGAAAATATTAAAAAAAATGGAAAAACGCGTTTTTGTACTATAAACTGAAAAATATATGTAAATGAGAATTTAAAAATACAATAAAAACTGACAAATTGTTAAATATGTATTTATTCTTTTAATTCAATTAATCCATTTTTAAAATAATAGCCTATTGACAAAAAGGAAATTTCCAGAATTTAGGATACTTTACAGGATCTAAATAGAAATCAAAAAGGTAGCTATGAAAAGATACTTTCTCTTTGAATCATATTTTATATCTACACATCTTCTGTTAAATTAACAAATAAATGCGGATTTAAATGAACACAGGCGCCTTTTAATTGTAATCGTCATTTAAAATAATAATAATAAAATTACCTAAAAGCTTAATATTAAACATTTTGAATTATTAACAGTGGCCGAGATTATACACAGAAAATGTCTGCTTGTCTTATTTCATGATCACAAAACCGCAAGGTTCATTTGTGCTCCAAATGGCAATGATAATAATTAAGTTAATGATGTCGGTTTCAAAAATGTAACTACTTTTATTCTAAATGTAACAGCATCAATGATTTACCTCCTTCTCAGACGCAACAATAAATATTGGGCTAAATTTCCTCGTTTACGGGTAATAAGATACAATGGGCCGAGCTCAATTAATTTAATGTAATGTAATGCAATTTAATGTCTTGGATGTTCTGCGTCAAGTGTGTAAAACTTCTTGGTTTTTCATTCTGCAGGTATTGAGTGGTAGGTGCGCTGTCTACTGAAGGAAAACTAAATCCTCAAGAGCTGGAAAATCTACAAGTACAATTATTCCAATATTGTTCTGTGCCAAATTTGGAGTAACTTCATGGAAGCCAAACCAATAAATAACAATGCCGGGCCCAAATCTTGATAAAAAAAAAAACAAATAGAAATTTAAACAACTAAATCAATTAAAATAATCAAGTAAATTATGCTCACCGATTACAGTAGGATTGCAATTGATGTTGTATATTGTATTTGTGACTTCTTGGATCTCCAAAGTTAGCCTTACTCTCTATCCAGTTAACAACGTTTCCTTTGTAGAGGATCGGTAATATCATCTTAATATCAGGTGTTTTGTCGTATCCCATCCTCCGCAAGTCATGTTCATCGTAGAAATGAATTCCAGCTTTGATGGCCAATTGTTTTAATTTTACTTCATATTCTTCACCAATAAAACGACGTCGCAGATCCGTGATAGATCCTTCCTGATTATCACTGAATAAACACTGCTGCACGTTGGCACGTAGGCATGGGTCCTTGATCAAATGCGGATACTTAAGCAGATTTGCAATTTGCGATTTTTGCTTAAAATTATATTTCTTATTTAAAATTATCCGGCATAACGATACAGGACTCATCCCTTCTTTATGAGCAATTTGAATCAACAAAGTACTATCATTGTACTCAAGACACCGCTCTTCATACCTGAACAGAGGTAAAAACGATTAATTAACCGGTACGACGTGCTCTAAGTGCCTTACATTCTAATTAATTAACTATATTGTGACACATACATTTGTAGCAGACTTTTGGCGCGCCGTTCATTACGAGAGTTCTGGCCGCGCATTTTAACAAACACCTCAATTTGTAATATACATATGAGCGTAAGTGGATCCACTTCATTAAAGAAAACATGCGTCATATCCAATTCACAGTTTATGGGTAATCCATTGTAATTATTGATGAATTTGCATATTCGCAAGTACTCATCATTGCTTAATATTTTCTTTTTCTCTAAGTTTCTGCCACCAACTGTTGTTATTGTATCCATTGATTGCAAAATTTTGAAATATAGTGTAATTTTTCGAATATGCTTAACTGATAGTAAACTTCCTTATAAAAGGTTGAGCAAATAACATGTGCTCACTAAACTAAGCTAAATCTTTTTCTAAAGATTATATATTTTTAAAACTAATTTACTTTGTCATAAAAACATTATTTGAAATTTATTCTTTATTTTGATCGAGTGATAAAATATATTAGCCGTGAAAATGTCCATTGATGGGAACCGAATCGATAACATTATCGATAAGTCGATATACACACAACATATGTTATTGTTGCAGTAAGTAAAAATACACCTTAGACAGCGTGGCAACACTTAGTTACAAAACAAAACGAAAGCGCAGTGGAGGTAAAGAGAGACACGTCAGAAAGTATTTCAATTGAAATAACATTATTTACGTTTTTGTTGATTTTCCTATTATAAAAGCATTTAAATTTGAAAATTTAACAAACGTGCAGTCATGAAGTGTCTGCTGTTAAATGTCACGTTGGCGTTTGTCTTGTCCGTGAGTTTAGTTTTAGCTTTACCTGTGACGCATAACAAAAAGGAAGAAAAGGCTGCGGAACCAAGTAGCACTCCTGCTACAGCAGATGTAGAGACTGCACTGGAATATGAGCGCTACCTACGGGAAGTGGTTGAAGCTCTAGAAGCTGACCCCGAGTTCCGTAAAAAACTTGACAAGGCCCCGGAAGCCGATATACGTGTAAGTTTTTGATTGACAGCTGTTTAAATAACTCTTCGGCTGAAGAAAAAATTAACATATTTTTATCTAGAATGGAAAAATTGCTCAAGAGCTAGACTATGTTAATCATCACGTACGAACAAAGTTGGACGAGATAAAGCGCCGCGAATTGGAACGTTTACGAGAATTGGCTAACAAAGAATTTGAACTAACCAATGACATTGATCGCTCACATTTGAAAGTCCCGCAGCATTTAGATCATGGCAATGAGCATACATTCGAAATTGAGGACTTGCGCAAGCTGATACAGCAGACATCTGATGATCTGGCTGAAGCTGACCGAAAACGTCGTGGTGAATTTAAGGAGTACGAGATGCAAAAGCAATTCGAGCGCGAAGCTCAGAAAAAGGAAATGGATGAAGCATCGCGTATTAAATTTGAAGAGGATCTAAAAGAAAAGGAGAAAAAACATAAGCAGCATGAAAAAGTTCATCATCCTGGAAATAAGGCACAGTTAGAGGAAGTTTGGGAAAAACAGGATCATATGGACAAGGACGATTTCAATCCCAATACTTTCTTTTCTATACACGATATAGACAGCAACGGTTTCTGGGATGAGGTCGAGGTAAAGGCCCTTTTTGTCAAGGAGCTGGACAAGGTGTACCAAAGTAATTTGCCTGAAGATGATATGCGGGAACGAGCAGAAGAAATGGAACGCATGCGTGAACATTATTTCCAGGTTAGATACACAGCTTAAAAATATATATTTTCGTTATTAAAAATTTATCGCCATACTTTTTCCTTTATAATTTCAGGAAACTGATACCAACCACGATGGACTTATAAGCAAAGAAGAGTTCATGCGGCAGATTAACAAGGAGGAATTCCAGAAGGACCCTGAGTGGGAAACCATCGATCAGCAGCCTCAGTATACGCACGACGAGTACTTGGAGTTTGAACGTCGTCGGCAAGAGGAAGTACAGCGCATGATTGCCCAGGGTCAATTGCCACCGCATCCAAATATGCCCCAAGGATACTACGCAGCTCCGCCGCCGGGTGGTGTGGCCTATAACGCACCACCACCAGGCAACCAACTGCATTATCAACAACCAGATCAGTTGCATATGCAGCAACAACAACAATACGCCCATCAACAGCAACAATATGCCCAACAGCAGCAACAGTATGCTCAGCAGTACCAGCAACAGCAATACGGACATCCTCAACCCATTCAACAAGGCGGACAAGTGCAGGGACAACAGCCTGTGTATCAACAACCTCAGCAACAACAGCAATATCAACAGCATATGCCACAGCAGCAGCAACAGCCTGTGGCACAGCAACAACAACAGCCTGTGGCACAGCAACAACAACCTGTGGCACAGCAACAACCGCAGCCTGTAGCACAGCAGCAACAGCAGCCTGTGCAGCAGCAACAACAGCAGCCTGTGCAGCAGCAACAACCTGTACAACAGCAACAACCTGTACAACAGCAACAACAACAACATGTGCAACAACAACAACCTGTGCAACAACAACAACATGTGCAACAACAACAACCTGTGCAACAGCAACATCAACAACCAGCGCAAAATAATCAGTTGCCTCCTCCTGCACAAAATCAACAAGTACCTATTCAACAACAACAACGGGTACCACAACAACAACACCATTAAACAAAACGTAACATTCCTTTTACTATCGCATTTCAAAACAAGCAAAAATTTTAAATTCTTGATGACTGAAATAGGAAATGAAACAGATGAAAAATTTCTTGACTTAAATTGTTTAATGTCAAAAAACAACAAATTGGCTTAACGATTGACGAACACTTTTGATACATTTCGATTTTTATACTTTCCGTTATATTTAACGAATACTTTTTGTACATAACTCTAATTAACATAATTATTTAATATAAATTAATCTCAAGAAATAAACTGGTGTAGAAAGCTAAGCTTCAATTTAATCCCTTTTATTTTATCACCCATAACACGCACAATGGTCAATCGAAAGCTAGACGCTAGAATTTTTGGCTAAAAGAAAAGATGGACCATTGGGTCTTTGGTCTTCCGTGGCTTTAACTAAAGCATTTATTTAATTATCTCAAAAATCGTTACATACATACGTTATACATATAAAATTAATATTATTTTTTCGTTGTACAATTGTAATCGTGCAGAGGAAAACAATTTATAAAAACGCCAACAATTTCAAAATAATCGTTTCTCGGTTTTTGTTCATAAACTCAAGATTCAAAACTAAAATAGATAAAAAAAAAAATATATACATATATATATGTCTATATGAAGTTCATTTCCTGTCTTGTGTTTAAAACACACATTTTGATTAAGTCAAATATCAAAATTGCAACAAAAAAAAAAAAAAAAAAAAATAATAATAAACAATTTAACATTAAGCCAAATTCTACCAATTGATCTCTACTACAGATAAACTTGTTATATGTAATTCGTTAAAGTAAAAATTATATTCATTCCGACACATTTGACATTATGTTTTTTTATGCTTGCTTAAGCTATATCAGAATCCAGCTGCAGAGTCTAGGCACTAATACTAAACTAATACTAGTATATATATTAGGTGAAAAACTAAAAATAATAATAATAAGGCTTTAAGGTTGAAGTTTTCCAGTGTAGCGTTCAACTTTGAATGGAATAATGAAATTTTCAAATGTCCTCGTACAGCAGATCATCGTCGACAGCTTGTAGCATAAGTTCGTCATCCGAATAGAAGAGGAAGCTATCCTGTTCCTTCTCCAGATGAACTTCTTCATTGATTGGTTCAACGGGCACAAGTTCCGGCATTTTATCAAAAGTGAATAAATCAGCTTGGGCTGATGTGCTGCCTGATGAGATTTCATCCTCCTTATCCTCCGTAGATCTCACTGTCTCAATGGGAGTACTCTGTGCATTGGGAGGAGCAATGTCCTCCGAATTTTTGGTATATATTGAAATCGTGAGCAAATCATTAATAATAAACCATTCATTTTTAAGCTCCGTGAAGCGAATGACAAAAAAGCGCGAAAAGGTTCGCCACTGACTGACGTCATTCCCAATGTGTTCCCTATACAAACCATTTACTGTAAATGCACGAAAGCTACTATTCTCGATGTGTATGTCCAGTTGAGCATCCTCGATGTTGGTAGATAATTGCGGCAGCTGACATAGGGCGTGCATCATGGCATCAACACCGAAGCGCATTTTGCCAACTCGCGCAAACGTTGAGCGTAAATTTAAATGATTGCGATCATACAGGCTGTAGCAGGGAGTTGACTTCAGTTCGACCAACTCCTTGGAGACACACAACGAGAATATCGCTTGGGAGTGATAGTAATTGCGCAATTCCCATTGACGACGATTCACATTGTCAAAAATGCTGTAGTACATGCTCAAAAATTCCCTGAAAAATTTTGTTCCTTCAGTGAGCAATTTGCAATTTGAACGCTGTGACGTCACAAATGAACTTGGCACTTTTTCAATCTCTAATACCTCAACTTTTAACGGTTGTTCTGATTTATGACGACTACCAACAATCACTTCATCCACGTGTGGCAACATGGCCGCCAAATCCGACGTTGGCTGCTTTGCCAGCGGATTGCCACTAATGTCCAATGTTTGTAAATTCAATTTACTGAAGACTTTGAGATCCATTAAATTTTCCAATTGATTACCGCTTAAGTCCAAGCTCTTTAGAGACGGTAAATTGTTTAAAGAGACCTTTTCAAAGGCTTGCAATGAGCGCAAGACATTGTTACGTAATTTAAGTACACGCACAGTTGAAAAACGCTCCACCACAAGTTGCAGCAGACACTTAAAAATTGAGAATATATGCAATGCACAAAATTGGTTCATCAACTCAGGTGCGGCATGAAAACGTGATAGATCGAGAATGTGACTGTCTGAATCGAAGCGGGCGTGAAGCGTGTTCATCATAGCCTCTAGCATTTCTGGCGGAACTATATCAAGCGGAGCCTGATTTGAACAGAAGCCCGGCTCAACGAGAATATCTATATTTATATAACTGTAAAGTGCAAAGACCTTTCCATTGAGCCGCCTTAGACGATTTGCCAACAGCTTGTTATCCACCAAAAATTGACCAGATTCGCCATTATTGGAGCGCCCGTAGCAGTACATGCGGACCTCTAACGGCATCATGGCATACTTCAGGGCCAGCACAATAGAAAAATCAGTCAAGGAACGACAGTTTGATATATAAACCGTGTACCAGCTGATAACATTGAACGTTTTTAGAGAAATATCTTGCTCCCTTGCGTGATTATCCAAAAACAAATTGAACTCATGAGGAGTCAAATGGCCGAACCATAAATCATATTGCTTCTTTAAATCACTGTATTCATCATGAACCACAGACGGCTCTACGCCATCAAATTTGTTAGTGCGTTCCTCTTCATTATGACAAATTTGTTGACGATGCATTTTCTCAAACGGAGCAGCTGTACACAACACACGATTCACAGTTATTAAAATAACAAAAATAATGAAGAGAATGTGAAGTCTACTGTTTCGATTACTTCTTCTTCTACTTCTATTTTCATTGTTTTCCCTATCATTTCATATTCTTAGCTTAGTTTCGCTTATGTGCAAAAGACGCTTGTGTATGTGTAAGTTCAAAGAAAAAGTAACGGTAAACACAACACATTGCACGTACAGTGTCTCACAGCTTATTTCATGTGAGCAAAATTTTTGAGAAACTAAGCCTAAAATTCATTTAATATATGTATAATAAATTCATATAAATTAATCCTGAATATAAACATCAAAAACATATAGTTAAACCGATTTATTAATACCAAAACTAAATAAACCTAAAATTTTAATGTCACAGCTTATTTCTTGTAATGCAACAAAAGTTAGGAAAATAACAAAAAAATAATACAAATTACATTTTTTAATATTTGGCAGGATAGCCTTTTCATTTTATTACTTCTTTTACCCTGCTTTTCATGAAATTTACTTATTTTAGCTCCAGAATATGCCACAGATTTTCTATAACATTTAAATCCGGTGATTCAGCGGGTATTTGGATTACATGTAAACAATGTAGATGTTTCTTGCAAAGTGTAGTATTTATTTGTACAAAATTAAATAAAATGTTAAGAAAATATATTTTAATATTATATAAATTATTTGTTTAGGTACTCTTAAATTTTTGTAATTATGCGCTTAGAAATTACAAATTTGTTCTTGATCTTCTTGTACAAATAGTAATAATTAATATTGCAAATTATTATAGAAATATTAATAGTAATTTATAGTAATAATAAATTATAAAAATTATTATTATTGCAATAATAAAAAGCTTAAAAAAACAGCAAAAAATGATTCGAGCTTGGCTAACTGATTGAGATTTAGCTATGTACATACATATGTATGTACATATGTATGTTTGTATATATGTATGTATGTATGTACATACATATACATGCATGCACGCATGTCCATACATGTGTATATAATACATACATACATGTGTATACAATTATATATACATATGTAATATAATTATATATAATATACATGTACATACATACATATACATAAATATGTATGTAATGTATATGTATATAATATAATATAATATAATTATGTTTAATATTAATCATTTAATATTATTTAGGAAATAAATAGTATACAAGTCAGTTGTATCATCCACAACTGACTTACATTGTATTGTTGAAAATGTGAAGTATGATCTTGTTTTATTTCTTCTTCTCTTTCCATTGCTTTCCCTATCTGTTTGGCGTTTTCCGTTGGTTCCTATGTGCTTATAAGTATGTGTGCATGGATGCATGTGCCAATGTGTACGTGTATGCGAGTGTGAAAAGAGATTGAAAAATAGAAACGTTAAAAAAAAATAATGAAATGCACGTAGAATTTTTTTGCAAATTGCAGTATTTATTTGTTCAAAATTTATTCAAAAAGAACATTTCAGATCTTTTTCACGAAATAATTAATTTGAATTTATAAATATTTAAATCTGAGTATTTTCTGGAACGGTTACAGTTTAAGTAATGCGTTTGGATATTACATATGGTTCTTATACAAATAATAATTATAATTATTTCCCTCAAAAATTCAAGGAAATAACTGCAAGAAACGCTTGGAGTTCTCAGTATATATTTTCGCTCGTTTTGGTTTAAATACCAATGGACAATTTAAACATAAAATACAGTTTGGAAATATAAAATTCGATAGAGTCTTGAAGCGCAGTTGAGAGAGCGCAATTAAAGTCCCGTTAGGTTTTAAAGCTATTTGGGGGCAAACTGATTGGGATTAGTATGTATACATTACACGCATACATGCGTACATAAGTAATTATGTTGTTGTAAGCCATTTGATTGAGGCAAAGCATTTGATTAAATATTAATTATTTAAGGTAATTTGGTGGTTTTCAAGATTAAACAATATAAAAAGTCAATTGGGAAGTCCTCAATCTTAGTTATAAATGGGATTAATGCAATGAAACTAGCTTATTGTAAGATATGCATGATGATACTAAATAATCATTTCCATAATTACGAATGGAACCAATAAGACACTTATTCGCTAAAGGTAAGCAGCCTTATAACTTAACATGAGTGGATTTAACAAATTTATTGCAAAATTCGCAAATGCTTTATTGTTGAAAATTCGTTTCGGTAGACTAAGCTATTAACAAAATTAAATATTCTTATAATCTTTTGGCAACTAAAAACTAAATTCACAAATGTGGGAAAGGTAAATTTTTATAGCACAGGAATACAATATGTAGAAGTTATTTTCTGATCGAAAGTTTTATACTTGTATAGCAAAATCAATATAATTATCTTTATACTCCTTCTTTTCAATAACTGTAATTTTCGCTTTCATTTAGTATTTTGAAACTGACTGGCCACTCAGCACGGAATCGCCTTACAGTATTTTCTTAACATCGCTTCAGTACCGTTCTGCTATGCGATGATCATTCGCATCAATACATAGATACATGGATTAATGTATGCTGTGTGATGTGTATATGTGTATATATGTATATGTTATATCGATTTGCAACATGTTTTATTGTATGTATGTAGTTAATAGGCTTCTCAGTTACATATGTATTATCAATTATAGTTTGGTTTATTTGTGGTCTGGCCACTGAGCAGAGCTTATATTTTAGTTAATTACATGAATGTGTGTATATTTATGTATACCTAAAATTATTTATTCGATTTGCTTGACTGCTGCACTCAACTACAACAATTTAACGTTCATATAATTTCGTTTGGTTTATTCATTGCAGATATTACAAAAATATACACCAATAGTTCTCGTCTTTTAATAATAATACGCGATTAACATGGAGTTATTCTTTTCGCATTTGTTCATCATCGTTTAAGGCAAAGTGTGTGTTTTTATATAGGGAATATTATGGTTTTATAAGTCGACATCAAGTTTTCATTTTAACTAAATGCATAATTCGTGATTAACATTATTTTAACTTAGGGGCTAAGTGTCTAAATCAATAGACAGCGCGATAAGCTTCTACGTTAAGAGAGACAGAGACATACAAAGTATAGAGAGAACAAAACAAACACGAAAAACATGAAATCAAAGAAATCAACAATAGTTTACCCGCCCGCACTTATAAACAACGAAAGATTATGTAACGCTGAATTATAAATCGCTTCATGGATAAGATGGGTTGGCGCACGTTTGAAGGGATAAGATAAATCAGCTCAGCTCAGCGCCTAACAATACTGGAGGGACGCGGCAATCCACTGCGTTTCATATTCGTTGGCTGCCGCAATCCGGATGGTTTCGGTATACCCGTTGCGCCAGTTGTCACCTGTGTCAACTTTGAACTTATCACCTGCGTGTCAAACGTGTTACTTGCTTTGGATTCTTTTCCGTAAAGACTTCCACGTGAAGATGCAGAAGAGAGACTCTGTTAACAAAAAAAAAATAATATTGTTTATTTATGTAAATATGTTTATTAATATTTTATATATTAATTTGCCTATGCATATATTTAATTTTTTTATATTTAGCTTAAAATAGGACAGTCTCACTTACCTCTGGAGTAGCTGATTCTTCAGCTGCTTTCGAACTGAGGCTGTAATATCCGGAAGAAGGTCGTGCAAGTCCACTTCCAAGACCTCGTTTGGCACCTGCTGCTGTCGGAGCACGTAGCCCACTGACCAATTTCGGCACTTTAAACACGCTTGTATCATCCTGTAAAGAAATTTCAAAGTAAATCTATAAGCTGATCATGATTGAGTTTTTACTGATAGTACAGACCTCATGCTGTTGAGTTCCGCGTAGACCACTCATAAGTTTATTCGGCTGAGTAGATGGTCTTCTCAAGCCACCACCCAAACTGGGACGCGGTGCCATTCCCGCCCCACTACCACCAGGTCCAGCAATGCCAGTTACATTCGAGGACAAGTTATGGAACGACTTTGATTTAATTCCCATTGGACTTTTTAGCTCTCCAACACCACTTGGAGTGGGCGTTACCTCCGTTGCTGTTGTTATAGCTGTGGCTGTTGCATTGAGTCCGGCACCAGCGGAAGTTGCTTTGCTTACGGTTGTAAACTTTTGCAGACCACTTGTGTAGCGTGCCCGTGAGAGTGAACGGGGCTCTGTCCGAACGTTTTGCGTGGATTCACCGACCAAAAGCTCGGGCAGCTGCTGTCGTTGACGCATGAGCAGTGATTTATCTTTAGGCTTTTTATAGGTTAAATAGTTGTTTCCGGTATTTAAGCTGTTTCCTGCATCGTTATTGCTGTTGGAATACGCCTGATCCCAACGAGATTGACGTCCGGGTGGCGATTGCTGCCGTTGCTGCAGCTGTTGCGGTATCGACTCCTTTAGTTCCAGGTTATCTTCTGTTTGATGTTGTTCCTCATCATCATCAATACAAGGCACTACAATATTATCTATATGCTCACTGCGGGCGCGCATTTCCTTAGTTATTTTAATAGTCTTAAATCGCTCACGGTCTCGTTCACGACGCTCGGCAAGCTTATAGCTCGACTGCTCAGTCTCTGTACCTGCTTGTATCTCCTCTGCTGCCAACTCAACGTTCTGTTGCTCTTGGTCTTCTACCTCCGGCAGTGGCATATACATTCCAGACGCACTGGCTGGCTCCTCCTCCCTGCGATGAACGATGAAGGATGCGGAATTCAAGCTGACAGCGCTGTTAGCGCTCGCATTGCTGTCATGCATAGCGCTCAGGTTCACATCGTCATAAAGTCGACTGCGTCGGCTAAGCAATCGCTCCCCACTGCCGCTGGATTGACTGCAACTGCTTGCAAGTAGCGACTGTGTGGGTGTTCCATGCAGTATGGGTTGAGAGTCAGCCTGTTGACGGTGTTGCTCATGCTCCATGTGTGCGACGTGGTCATCATCTCTGTGAAAGCGACGCTTAATGCTTTCTAAAGATTTCTGCATCTTTAGTTGCTCTGCGTTTGGGGAATTTAATTTTCCAAGCTCGGCCAGCATGTGCTCGAATTGCTCCTCATCTCCCTGCTGGGCAAGCATTTCCACCTCCACCTTGGCTAGCTCCATCACACTTTGCATTTGCTTATGCTCCTCCGACATATTGTAGGTGGCATTCATCGCTGGCTGTTCGATCTGCTCGAGCATCTCCATTGCGTCCTGCACAAACTTTTCACTGTCGAATGCGTCAGGCGGTAGCTCTATTTGCATTTCTTTCAACATCGCTTTTGGAGGCTCGTAGGTGTGGTTCAGCTGATGACGACTGGTGTGATTTCGTTGTGGTGTTGTGTTGCTTACAATGGGGGATATGTTTATTATTTCACCCCTTCCTTTCAGCGTGGGCGTGTAGCTTTGTTGCTTGTTGTTGTTGGTACTGTTGTTGTTGTTGTTGTTGTTATTGTTGTTATTAACATTGTTGTTGTTATTGTTATAATTGTTCTTATTACAATACTGGAAACGAGTGCTTGTTGTGGCTAAAGGTGTGGATTCCATCTGTATGGTTGACAGTTTCCTTTCGATGTTCTCAGGCGTCTCGCAGCGAGCCTCCGGCGTATCACAGCCTTCGGTAAAAGTGGTGTTTACCTGCCGCCCTGCCAATACCTGTGTCTCATTCATCGTCGCCGGTAACTTGAATGTCGCATTCGCCTCCCCTGCTAGCTCAGTTGTTGTGGGTGTTACTAAGCTATCAACCAAACTGAATGTAGTATCTCCAATCATCTCCTCGCTCAGTACCATAGTAGTCCTTAGCTGCGCTTGTGCCTGCAAATGCAATTCATTTTGCGTCGACACGCTGTCTGTGCTGTTATCCATAGTGCTACATCCGGACGCAGTTTTGCTCAGTGTTGTCAGCGATATGTCATCAATTTGACCAATGTGCGAGTCCTTGATCAATGTACCATCCCCAGACATAGTGAGAGATTCTAAAGCCTTGCGATCTCTTATCATATCACTTAGCGTATAACTTCCGCATCCTTCGCCAGTTAGCGTTGTTGCTGTTGTCGCGTTTAGCACCGTCAGATCCGTCGGCTCCGTAGGCTCTAGGCTATTCGTCGACTGCAGAAAGTTAAGATTTGTGAAGTCAGCTGAGCTAATAAGCGAGTTGTTCATGCGTTCGTTGATCATTGAAGAGCAGATGGAAGATGGTGGCGATGTGTCTTGCAGAAACGATGTATTATTCATGTTGGTCACAAGTCCTCCGATTGCCAAACTGTGAGCCGGTGTAACCGTATTTAGTGTTGGTGTAGTGGTATTTTGCCCGTGGGACACATTTGACTGCAAGAAGCAAAATAAAATTATATATCAAATATACAATAATTCAAAAAAGTTGCATTTTTAAATTTTAATTAATCTTTTCAACTTACAAATTGTGCCTCCAGGTTCGTTGCCGCATGTGATCGTCGTTTGGGTCGAGTGAACGTCTTTGAATTGAGTTTATAGGCTTGATATTTCAAAGAGAAAAGTAAAGCTAAATTAGGTGTTTATAAAATTGATTATATAATTTATCTTAATTATGGAAATGATCAAATCTTCACTTCTTTATAAATTGTACAGTGTGCAACTAAACTTTAACAAGTCGGGTTTTAGATTTGTTTATGAGTTTCCTGTTTAACGATGATTCACGTGATGCTTTAATTTCTCAAAGCCTTTTACCGACACTCCGCTAGAATATATTATTAAGTCATTTGAAAGCCGCATTATAAATATATAATTATAATGCTAAAGTCTTAGCAATGTTACGAACGATGGAATAGAGTTTGTTATCAATGTAAAATTATCGTTGTACTGTCAACTAAGAACCCACGCATAGGTGTTCCTGTACTGAAATTGTGAGTATTAATCAACAGTTATTTACATTGAGGTTGACCATATATAGAAAATCCAACGATTGCCGTCCATGGGCAATGGTAAGCACATACAGCGGTGACTTGCTTGCTACTTGCTTGCCCACACACATGACAATCACAAGGGTATTGTCAACGTCGCTGTGGCCAGTTTAACCCACTTACAATTTTGTTTTTAGAAAGCGCCAAATGCACAACATGGCCTGCATTATCGAATGTGTGTTTGTGTAATGATATCTATGTGACCCATGATTTTTATACATACAGGCATGTCAAACAGTACATGATGTACGTACAATACATACCTTGTTCATTGTTGTAGTGCAACTGCAGCGGCTGCGGCTGTGGCAAATGTTGTTGATTGTTTGTTTTCCACTGCTGAAGTATGTTGGAGATATCATCGTGCATCTTTTCTCCCAGAAATCTGCCATTTTGAAAGAAACAGGCAAATGCACAGATGGCGGAAGTATTTTTAGCAATTTAGTCAACCGCGGACACAAATGCGAACGTCACTTACATGTATGAATCATCCTTTAATGCTTCATCAATATCCAGTATATCCATTTCCTGCTGTTCTGACAATATCAATTAATTGTTTAAACTAACTAATTGGCCTTACTATGCGTCCTAAAATTAGAAAAAAACAGTTACACTTCGATCTATTGGCCAAGGCACATACAGAAAATTCCGTTGCTTCTGTTTCAGTTTTGGTATCGCTGCACACGCAGACGACCCAGACACAAATAAATAAACAAACAATCGAAATTGGAGCTTAAGACACTCACAATTATGCAATGTTTCAATATGATTATTTGTATTTATTTGTAAACACACTTGTTCATCATATTATTGTTCACCGTGTTAATAAGTAAATAAGACAGCCAAAGAGCGCAGCGAACAGACATTCTTTTTGAAGAAATAGCGACAAAGACAAAATCAGCAATTACGAGCAGGGCTGCACAGCCCATAAAAAGTTGTAGAGGTTCAAATGAATGCAACCAGGGCTGCATAACATAAGTAGTTCGCGCTCATTTATCGACTGATTTGAAACTGTGTTTTTTACTTACCTTATTTATAGCGTACGCACGAAATAGATTTTCAATAAATTATCAACTGAATTATATTTTATTTGTTTATTATTAATTTTTCAAATAATATTTTCAAAAATGTTACAAAATGATTTAACTCCTAGCTTGTTTCGATAGAATTTAAAAAAACCTTAAAAATATTTATAAGTACATATCAATATATAACAAACTATTCAAAGCTTGTTTAGTTTGAAATACTATTCACATCACATCACATATTATTAATTACACAGCATAAACACGAACATAGTCAATAATCATGCCGCTGTTTTTGCCCCAAGTGGGCGCCCATGTATCCCGTTCTTGCCAAAAGGAAAGGGCGGCGCGTGGATCGCGATTTTTATATGGTTTCACATCTGCAGGTATAATACTATCGTCAAAGTTCAAAAATCCTCCCACTGTAACGCCGAATATTATGAAACATTTTTCATCAAAAAATGGCAGACCGTCATAAAGCTCTCCATAAACATCATTGTCCACCATGAGTGTCACTTTGTCTCGAGTCCAGATCATGGTGTAATTGTGAAACTCTTCCCCGTAATGTTTTGTACTTAGCCGATCTTTCAAAAACTGCAACGCACGACCATTGTGCCATACGACCATACCGCCATATAAGTGGTTACCAGATATGTCCTCTTGCTTCTTGCTCCGCAAATAGCTATTACCACGGGCATATGCAATGCCTGAAAAGGAATTAAACTTAATATTAAAAAAAATTAAAATTAAATAAAATAAAATTAAAAGAAAATAATATTAAATATAATTTAATTTAATGTTAATCGGCACTGAATAGATTCAATACCACTTACAGAATTCTCTACGGGAAATCAACCATTTTTATACTCATGCACTTCTGAAGATATTTGCTTATGTCTACAAAATTATTGGTTTATTGGAATTATGTTTTTCGTAATGAAATTGGGCATAAGGCTGTGAAAGTGTTACACTAGAATTAAAGTCTCTGAGGGAACACGTTTAAGTGCCGGAAATCAAAGCCAATATCGTTTAACTTACGTAATTGGTTGGAAAAATGCGTTTCCGCATGCGTTGAAACTGGCTGAAGCATTAAATCTGAAAAATGTTGGTATTAAAAAGTGCAATTTTTGAATTGTTGAATTTGAAAGCTCACATGGAAAAATCCAATTTCCCATTGGCAGCTTGGCACGAACCACTATTTTTCCAAATTTAAAACTGAAGGAGTTACGTGTATGCAACTGAGCTGAGAAAACAGGAGGCTTAATTTTGTAAAAGCTGCCTTGGATAATATTGCATTCCACTTGTCGATTGTCCACGGCTGTGCACCGATCTCCCAATTTATACGCGCCTTGTGTCACTTCATCGGCTACTATTGGGACAATATGTAAATATCCTTCCTTGACATAGGAATTACGTGCCATGTTGTCAAAGGCCACCAGTTCCTCCTCCGTATGATACATACGTTGACGTATATCATTTACCCAAACAGTTCGGTTTATTTCAGCCTCACTGAAGTTGTCTTCAAAGATTAGATCACCGAGACAGGTGGCTCTTCGGTTACTAACAATACTCTGTGATGGCTTGCAGCTTCGAGACTTTTGTGCCGATGAAAGAATGGCCTTACAATTCTCTTCGGTTTGGGGATAACTTACACTGTGGGACGTGCCACTTTGGGTAGTTAAAAGGCGGGTGTTTAGTATCACACGTGTCTCACTTTTCGAATATATAAGATCATTATATTGGACCAATACTGAGATCTGCAGTTTGTCATTATTTTGCAGCTTCGTGCGCTGAATGCTTGTCCAGCTTCCATTTGTAGCTTGGGTTATGTAGTCCATAAAAGCTGGACAGGCGTCGTCAACCTGTAGCATATAAAACACGCGTTGCACACCAGGCTCATCTATGTGAAATTCAATGACTGTCTTGACCTTGTAGCTAAACACAACTACATACCAGGTAAAGATACATGAAACTCCTGATCACTCAACATATCCAACTTTATGCTGGGTATTTTATATGCGACATATTGGTAACATGTCAACAGCAGCATCGTGCAATACAGACATATCAAATTTCCCCACCACATAACAAAGCAATTTAATTGCAATATATTATTGAATAAAGTATGCGTTTCTGTTTTGCACGCAGCTAAGTATTATTCTGGGAAACTTGGCGCTTCAACTGTTGCAAACCTGTCTGGTTGCACTGGGTGTAAGCTCATCATTAGCATCATCATTCAGGTTACACAGCTTTTGCATTCCTATTGGTGAGCTTTGCAAAAGCTTCTGAATAATTCGATGAACTTATATAATATTTTGATGCAGAACACTGTATATTGATTCCAACTTCTTTGTACAAGATCATTTTTGTCAAGAGATAACCTTGACGCGATATCTGGCTGAAATTCAGATCTTTGAACTTTCGGTACGTGAAATTCAAAAATCGATAATTTATTCATATCGGACACAGGGTTGCGTGTTAAGTCACCGTTATATTATTAAAGTGTTTTTCTTTTAATTCATTTCAAATGATGTACGTAGTCTAATTTATAACCAACATTTTTAGTTTTGTTTTATTTTCTTTTATATGTTTAATAATCTAAAGGGTCAGCAGAGATCACGCGTTTGCGTCGTATCAGATAATTGCTTGGGCAAAAAACCGGTATGCGGCAAGTCTTTTTGGGTTTTCAGTAGTTTTGTGCGCATCGCAAGAGACACTAACAAACAATGAAATATAAAGAATATAAATGGACATTGCTGCTGTTGCTCATCTGTACGTGGATTGGAAGAATTTATTGCGTTTACAAGGTGCCAACAACTACAGTGGAGATACTGCCAGTTGGCTTCAGCGTATCCATTACAGGTAAAAAGTTGCTTCACAAATAGATGTTACATTGAGATAAGCATTTGTTTTTTTTTGTGAATTATTAGATGAGGTCGGTATCACCAGTGTTGCGTTCAATGTGAATCGCAATCGCGAGTTTAGCGCTTTTGAGCAAGGCGAGTTTAGTGAACGGGTGGGTGTGCCAATAAATGGGAAATGGAAACACACCTTTATCACAAATAAACTTATGTCACATGATACCCTTTACGTTTGGACGAATGTAAACCATGGAGGTGCCATGTACCGCGTCCACGGCAATGCACATCCAGTTTGTGAATTGGGTGGTTCTTATATCCTTAATTGTCCAGAATTGGTAGTTCCATTTACAACGTGTGAGCCCAGCGAGACCAAAATATCTTCTTCACCCAACGCACGTCTGTGCAAGGGTCAACTGATATTTGAAGAAAATTTTGATGAACTAAACACAACTCGCTGGACGCACGAAAAGCAATTCCCTTTGGACAGTAAAGATGCTGAGTTTATTCTTTATGATGGCATGGCTCGTATTGATAATGGAAATTTGGTTATTGAGCCAAAATTGTGGACCGACTATCGACCAGACTTGCCCATTGAAAATTCATTTCTAGAATTTTCCTCCAACTGCACTGGCACAGATTATTCAAAAGAATGCAGACTCAGGACAGAAGGGCCACAAATAATGCCTCCAGTTGTGGCTCCTCGCCTAAGAACTAAAAACTTTTTCCAATTTATGTATGGACGTATTGAAATGCGTGTCCTGATGCCCAAAGGCGATTGGTTGGTGCCGTTACTTTTACTGGAGCCAGCTATGAACGATTATGGCCCTAATGGCTATGAGTCAGGTACATCGTTAAAATGCTTACCTTTTCATTGTTAATATGTTTAGACTTACCAAAGGTCAACTTCGTTTGGGTATGATTCATGGAAATGATAATCCCCAACGGCCATATGGAAACCCTTTTGATGGACGCACCTTATATGCGGGCGCTGTTCTTTCCACAGAAGCATCCAAGCGGAATGAATTTATGGTGCAAAAACGACAACCCAATCACTTTGGCGATGAGTATCACGTGCTTGCAATGGAATGGATGAGCGATAAATTGCGTGTCTCGGTTGATGGTGTAGTTTATGGTGAGATTTCGCCAAACTTTTCTAAAAGTCACTGGAATCCCCTCTGGAGTCAAGGTGGGAAAATGGCGCCCTTCGATCGTATGGTAAGTCTCAACCAGAATATTGATTGCACATATCCAAAAATATTTATGCACCATTTGATCCATGTTTATCTTTAATTACGTAATTTACTGTACGTTGATTTGTAGTTCGTCATTTGAACGACAGTTTCTCTTTATATTTTTTTAACTTCATGGTAATCGGAACAGGTTTAAATTTATTTAGCTTATTAAATATTTATATTTTTAGATTTTTGAGCATGAAGTAGACACGTTTTTTAATATTTATTTTTTTTTTACTTCCAGTTTTATATTTCGCTTGGTGTCTCATGTGGCGGCTTTGGCGATTTTGTTGACGGCTTAGCTTCTACGAAGCCTTGGCAAAATAGGAGTCCCAAAGCGAAGCGACGGTTTTGGAATAGCCAGAATGAATGGCTTCCAACATGGCGACAGCCTTCTTTGCATGTCGATTATGTCCGTGTTTATGCTATTTAAACAACCAAATAATAATTATGACTTTTTTTAATTTACCAACATTGAAATGAGAACATCAAATAATTAAAAGGCAAATTTAAGACTTAAGCACAGATTGATTGAGATGTCTATTCTTCGTCTGGATGCGTTGTATAAACACGTACATGGTCAATAACAAGCTCAGGTTGTGTCCATGTTGCGGAGTCCTTTATTTGTTCAGAAAATTTGAGAGGTGATGATAAAATCGAAGTCTGTTTTCGTTGCTTCTCTGTTTCTGTAACTTTGATGTTGGCTATATTAAAATTAAATTTTCCTGCCACAGTCAATGCTAAATGTATTTTGTGCTAAATAATATAATTAATTAATAATTTGATACACATTAATGTCAATTGGCTTTGAAATCACTTACCTTGGATTGATTAAAACTCTCCAAAAGTTTTTGATCTTTTATTGTGCCATAGGTAACTCCATCGAATTTAAATATAATACGGTCCTTATGCCAAATCATTGTATAATTATGAAACTCATCGCCGTAGTGTCCACTTGGCAATGAAAGGGGCCTATACTTCAGGTGTTCGTTATACCCGTTCTCGCGTGAGGCGAGGATACTGCCATATAGCATTTTACCTCCAATGTGATTTTCCGCATTGTCATTTAAATTCATATTTCCACGAACATAAGCGATGCGTAGTTGATTTTGAAATAATTCAGCAGGTTGGTTCTCTGTCTGCAGGATTATTACTAAGGGATTATATCAAGGGATGGCGGCAGGTTAGATATTCAATAAATGTTCATTTATCAAATCAAGTGTCAAAACGGAACTCACAAGGAAATAGCCAATCGCCAATCGGCATTTTCGCACACACTTCGTACCGTGCATACTTGAAGGCTTCTTTAGAGCTGAGCTTTGTCGAGTTCACAGGTGGAGCTGGACTATTGATTTTCGTATCAAAGGGTCCACAATAATTAATTTTCTCCGAATGATGGTATGTACAATTTTGAATTTCAAAATGTTTTTCCACAGGATTGTCACGAAACATGGCGTGGAGATGCAATTTTCCACCCTTAATGTAACAGTTTTTTGTTCCATCAACAAATGCAACAAATTCAATTTGCTTCGACCGAAGTGGTGTGTATATAATGCGGTCCCATTTTGATAGACTTTTATCATCGAACGTATCCTCAAATATCAATTGATTGCTGCAACGCTCCTGATCTCCAGGATCTGACTCTGCTAATATGCAACCGTGTTCAATAGTTGGGTTGATCTCAAAGTTATTTATTCTGATCACATTATTATTTTCATCAACTTTAAATTCGTATGATTTGTGATATATATTTTCTTGAACCTTAAAAATTCCGGATACTTCGAAGACATCGTTTTTCATAATCGGCTCGTCCGCGCTCGTTGAATACGTCAATAACTTCTTCTCCCTATCATTTTTATCAAGATTAAAAGTTTTCAGACATTGGTTCGCAACTTTCAAAAATAAATAACTCGAGTCGAGGTCCATTGGGTTATCTGTGTATTTGTATATTGTACAAGTAAACATAATCAAAGCCTTAATCGTTGTTACCTAAATGCCTTTCAATACACATACCTGGAATGTTAATAGAAATTTTGTTTTCTTCCACTGTGGCCGTAACATTTAAATCGTCGATGTTGAAATTGCACAGACAAGAACAGAAGAAGCTTAGAAAATATAGAAAACTTTGGAATTTCATACTATCGATTATATTTAATTACTTTATTTTATTTAAAATTTATTCGCATAAAAGCTATCTTTTCAGTTTGATTTCACACGTTCGCTTCCGTTCACGATCTGTCGCGGACTGCGCAGACTCCTTTATCTCTACGCGGACTACTCTATCGTCAAGACATATATATAAATATATATTAAATATATATTATAATAAAATGAAAACCATTATTAAGTTGCACCGACGTTACAATTCTTCATGACTAATGGGCATCTCTATATATGAAAATTTAAAATAAATAATAAAGCTTTCAAAATTATAAAAAAAATATTCGCACATTGTCTGTCTGTCAGTACAGACAAAAGAGAATTGAAATCAAAATCATTTAAGATCGAGTGCTTGGGCTGTCAGTATTGATTTCTGAGTTGAGTTCTACCTCCAAATGTGCGGATGATAACCTTTCATTTTTCAAAATGCTTTTAAAAAAATTGAGTTTGACATTGCTTTATTTTTTCGGCTGGATTGTTTTAAGTCACAGTGAAGAAGATGTGAAAGTCGCCATGAAAGAGAATGAAGTGCTTATAGAACTGCCAGGTATTATATATTATCTTAATAATAATATTTAAATATATCTAACATATAAAATACAATTAATTATTGCAGTTATTCCGGAGGCTCTTTCAGTTTTCATTACAACAGATTTAAATGGAATGTGTCACTCAAGCTTCGAAGATGTCATTGCTGCGAGGAACAATGGAAAGTTGCAGGTGAGACACCTAGTTAATACAAACCTAACCCAAAACGATGAGCTTCAAATGACCGCTGTGTATGTTACACAAAACGGGATGCTTACCAAAAAACACACTTTCCGCATGGATGCCAATGGCAAAGGGATGAAACAAGATAAAGAGGATGACCCCGAGGATTGCAATTGTATTAAGTCAGAGACGATACTTAACCATAAGGCACAATCTTGCAGCGGGGCTCTTATATTTGAGGAAAATTTTGACAAGGGATTGTCAAATTGGACAAAAGAGGTCCGCATACGGACCCATACAGCTGTACGGGAAAACACCGCCTATGTAAACGACAAGGAGAATTGTTTTATTAAAGACGGTTTTTTGCATTTGGTTGCAACTGATAATAACCGTACTAAACTCAAATTAAATTATTGCACAAGTAGAGAATCACGTGATGTTTACAAAAAGGAATGTGGCTCAATTAAAATTTTCGACCTTAAAGCATTTCCTTCAGTGTTTACCTCAAAATTACATACCAGAAACTCACTGAATTTCAAATACGGTCGAATTGAAATCCGTGCCAGAATGCCGATAGGCGATTGGCTATTTCCATGTAAGTATTGAATGTAGATGCATAAACTTAATCGTCAGTCAGTCAGATAACATATTTCAATTCTAGACATGAGCCTTTATCCAGTGCATAATCATTGTGAAGATAAATACATAAATGAGATTCGGATTGCCTATGCTTGGGGTAACAAAAACCTACCCAATGAACATAATTTGCAAATCGGTGGCAATGTTTTGTTTGGAGGCGCCAATATTTACACAAAGAAATGGAAAGAATATTATGTTTCCCATGATGGAATGCACAATAGATCTCAGTTTCATAACTACACCCTTATTTGGCACAAAGATCGTATTATTTATAAATTTAACGGCTTTACTTTTGGAGAGATCACAAACAGAACGGTTCTTCATTCCTTTAACAAAGATCAGGTAAGTCGAGACATCACTTAGTTTTATAATAAACTTTAAATGCGATTTTTATTTTTCGTTTAGGCCTATCTAGTACTTGGATTGTCTTATGGCGGCAAACACAACGTAAATATTGATTGTAAAAAATATAAATGCACCAATAAAGAAAAAACTCAGAAAAGCTGGAAGCAACCCAATCTAGTAATTGATCATGTGCAAGTTTATACTACTCATGAAGGGGAAGACTAGTTAAGCACAAAACTGGCATCAATCCAAATTCGAGATTGATCACGTCTATATGTTTCTATAACTTATAAAAACAATTAATGTTTTATATACTATGTTAAAAACTTTAATATAATTTGGCAACTGTGTGTGTTAAAATGTTTTTCCATTGTTTTTTTTTGATCCATTATTGCGAGAGTTTTGCGTTGTTTTTTTTTTACGTTTATCCGACGACCAATCCACATCGTCTTCGTCGTCAGTACCACCTGCATTACCACTGGACTGTAAATATGTTGACGATGAACTAGAGCTGGCACTAGTACCTTCTTTAGTTGCTAATCGTCTACTGGCAATACGTGAGGAGATGCGTCCCATGCCCATACATTTTTCCAAGTGTGGTGCAAATCTTGCAGCTGCCACTAATCTATCACAATTTGGGCATGTGCAATCCATTGGTTTCTTTGTTGTACTAATTCCAAATATATCTAGGTTCGGTAATTCACATATCCGATAGGCACTTTCAGCATTTTCTTCACCAATTCCATCAAGTGCCGTTAGATTACCGGTCTTACGTAAATGATGTGTTTCAATGAAGATACCGGCTACAGCATCATCCAGAAGTGTCTGATATAAGTAGTTAGCCGCGTCCTCTAATCCTTTTGGTTCTTTGATTAGCTCCCTAAAATTAATGGCTATTGCGGTAGATGTTGGTTGAATGTGATTCTGGATCGTTAAAGCCGTTGGAGGTACCGTCGTTGACATATTGCCAATTGTATGTAATTGATTTGAGTTTGAATTTGCCATATTACACTCAACATGCAAATATTTATTGATACTACTATATGTACAAAAATAGTGCAAAAATTGCAGCCGGCTAAAATTTACTACATGGTCAGAGTTGCTTTAACCGCAAAAGCAATATACATCCGATTAACTTGTAATCGCCGCATAGATGTATATTTCCTTTTACTGTCGATTAGTGAAGAATTTTCAAACACTCTCACTTTGGTCACACTTAACTTAAAATTTGTTACAGTTAAACAAAAGCATGTAAATAAATGAAATAATGACTCTTATTAAAAAAGAACACGTTTATAAGCTTCTTGTTGAAAAAATATATAAAAGATGCCAACAAATGCAAATCGAAAACGAACGTAGTGTTAAGAGGTAACAAAAATCTGAAGTAACCGTGCTTAACTTTTTAGTAACCAAAACCTATTTCAGAGTTAACAGCATAAAAAAGATTTTACAAAGAAGGAACTATGATGTGGAGCTGTTAAAAAGACGGCTTGATAAGCACGGAGATAATTGGCGATCTGTGCCAATAGTGGCACCTCTACCAAAAGGTAAACCAGAGCAAAAACGTAGAGGACCTAAACCCAAGAATAGGGAATCAAATTTGGACACAGCTTGCGAAATTCAGCAAAAGTCATCTCGAAAGCCTAGAAAACAACGTGAAAAGAAGCAACAACCTGAAGTCCCAAAACCTATTCTAATAACGCAGCAACGATTACCTACAATTAAGCCTTAGCATAAGTAAGAATAAATATCGCGTATTGTTCCTAGCTTAGTCGGAAGACGGAAGGTATTCAGCTCAATTTAACAGGATTCTGCTTTCGTACATTTAATTAGCCCACCAAATCTTTATATATTAATAGTAAGAATGAAGTATTTCATATAATTGCTTGATAAGCTATATGAATTTAATAACTTTATTATTTAAATTAAAAAATAAACACCATGATTTCTCCAATTAAATATTAGCATTTTAAATGCTAATTTAAAATATGTTTGAGTGAACTTGTTTGGTCAAATGACATTCGGAAGTTTAAATTTATGTTGCACTTTTATTATACAATTTATATTCGTAATGTGGGTATACTGTAAACTTTAATATAAAACTACTTTCACTGAAATGTCTTCCTTGCACTGAGATTCCAATTCAAATAAAAAAAGCATTAAAGTTATTTTTTAAATCATTTAGTCTGCATGCTCTGTTGATGAACAGATTGACATGAGGTGCAAATCAGAAGGTCTTTTGGAAATTCCGAAAAATAGTTTTATAGAGGTTGGAAATGTAGTTTTAACATATGGCTTAATTTGTCTGGTAAGGAGTTGATGTTTGTTCACTCATGAACTGCAGCAGAAAAGGTAGTTAACTTGCATACATTAAATATATATTATATTATTTTACTTATAAAAATAAACAAAGAATTTTAACGCAATCGGACTGAAGTTCAACTTCTATTCGGTCTGACGTAGGCGCGCTAAGCGTTGTGTAAGCTCGTCCTGTTCCTGTGAGACTTGCGTAGAAGACCCAATTGCAGCGCTTTGAACACCACTAGGCAATTCCATGTTAAGCTCAAGGCCAGCTTCGTCCGCAACTTGCTGTAACAAGTTGTCCACATCTCCTTGTGGCACGGATGTGGTTACCGTATCAGACATTGTGCCCTCCATAACAGAACTTTGCACATCCAAGTCCTCGAATTGTGATTCAAACTTTTCCATTAATGATGATATTTTTTCCAGATTCATTCCTTTCATGGCAGCATCCATGGCCTTTACGACACCAGCCATTGAACCAGTAACTTTGCGAGTCGTCAACGCTGATTGTACACGACTGGCAACCGCGTCTACACGAGCACTCATGCGGAGATAGTTAACGGCTTGGTTCTTCTGTCGAATAGCATTTTCAGCATGAATGCGAGCCACGTCCATATTACCTTTTTGTATAGCTTTCTTGGCCTTGGCCTTTTCGAGTTTTTCCTCCTTTTCACATTTCTTGGAATTGCGTTCTAACTCCTTAACAGCAAACTTAAGATTGAAGAGATGTTCTGTTTGGGGTATATGCAATTTCAGATATATTAGAGGGCGTTTACAGAATGGCGTCATCGGGAGCACTTACTTTCCATTGTAGATGTTGACATTTCGTTACCCAGTTTGAAGCTTTTACTTTAATTTAAATGATGATTGACTATTAAAAACGGGTTTGTTCTAAATAAGCTTGCGTTTTTTAAATATGCGACGTTTTTCCAATTTCTGTGTGTGATTCACTCTCTGTTGTGTAGCCAGCTGTTTTAGTTATCGTTATCGATAATATTTTTTTGAGTTGCAGGGTTGTATTTTCCAGTTTTAAAAGAGTTAGCACGATTTGCACAATAAGAGACAATAAATTGAATTTATTGGTAATTTATTTATTATTCAGTTTGTTTACAATCTTGATTTTACTATGATAACTAATACTTAATGTCACTAAATTTAAATTTCAGAGGTATAACAGGTGTGTTGATAAATCGGCACTTGTACGCATTTTCTGTTGGATAGTTGTATTCAATTTGGAAATTTCTTACCAGATTCGCTACCGTTAGCTCAAGTTCCATGTCAACGATGCGTTTACCGGCACACATACGCGGTCCAAATCCAAATGGAAGATATATAAATGGGCTTAAACTGTTTTCAACCAGCGCTTCGACACTGTCAGTGCTTTGTTGTCGCCTTAGCCAGCGCTCTGGTAAAAATTCTTTAGCTCTGGGATAAAAGCGCTCTTCACTGAGTAACATGTTGGAATTCATCATGAGTCGTGTACCCTTGGGTATTTGATAGCCATCGATCACAATATCTGCACCTGCTCCTCGCAGATTGCCAAAAAGTATGGGGTAAATACGCAATGACTCTTTAATACAAGCACGTAAATAGGGCAGTGATTTCATATCACTTAACGTAAATTCGTTGGAAAGATGTGGTAACTTTGTAATAATTTCCTCTCTTAATTTAGCCTGCTGTTCAGGATTTTTCGCCAGATTTAGCATAATGCCAACCAGCACAGAGCTCGTAGTGTCGACGCCGCCCATCAGCATATCCATTGCCACCACAATAGCGAATTTACGATTGATCCGTACTAACTGTTCCAATACACTAATGTGTCCACTGGCGTCCACTGTTTTATTTTCAATGCGTTCTAGCGCTTGATTTACATAAAGCGAGCAAATATCGAAAATGTTGTCCATAGCGCGACTAAAACGACGATAAGTTGGCGTGGATACATACTTGTAAATCGAAGGTTTTATCCCTAGCTCATAAAAGGATTCCATAAAGATCTCGATGTTGCTAAACAATATTTGTGCTTCGGGTGATTCGTCGGCATTTCTTATAAGTCCCATTTCACGATCTAGCGCTACTGCAGCAACAGACTCAAAAGTAAGATGATTGACTTCCTTAAGAAAGTGGCTAGGCACTTCTAAAGTTTCATTATCTCGTATCTCTCGTATGCGTTGAATAAACTGTTGATTGATGCGCTGCATAGGTTGTAGATAAAGTTGCGCATTTTGGTGCTTCATTAAAACAGGATTAATGGCTGACCGTAGGCGTCCCCACTCCTCGCCGCTGCAAGACATAATAATATCACTAATACAGATCATGTATTAACTTATTACATACTTGCTTATTAGACCGACACAATCCTTGAAGAAACCATCTGGTCGATTCTCCCGATAATGAATAATTACATCGGCTCCGGTTCTAACAGGCCAATGGCCCTCAGTGCGAAATATCCTCTCAAAACCATCAACACTAAACGTTACAACATTCGATGGCATTCCAAATAAACCGGGCATTATAAAAGTGTCACCATATCTTTTTCGGAAAAACAGCATCAATTGCTGCATGTCCAGGTGCTCGTATTCCCCACCCTTTAAAAAGCCCCTCCACATCTGCCAACGTGTTGGCCCCGGCAACTCATTAAACGGTTTGGCATTGGGCCATTCTGCTCGAATATGTTGAATATACGAATTGTCTTCGGGTTGAGCGTTAACCATTGTCATGGTTGAACGCCATCTGCATCCTGCGATGCGTCTCAATTTTAGTAAAGCATTGAACATTTTAAAACTATTTCAGTTTTTAAACACAGTTAAATTTGCTAAATTTCAATACTGCATAAGCGATGTTTTTGCTGCCGACTGCGTACTTTACTTTACTTGTACTTTAATTGAAAACTTTTTTATGGCGATAAGCGGCAAATTCGTTTCGTATATAGTATTTATGAGTTTATATTATAGCTTTTAATATAAAGCTTTGTGTTGAAATTATTTTTTATTGAATTAACTGATAAACGTTCGAACTTTGGTTGAATCTTCACTTTCTATCTACAACGTCGGAATCCATGGAGTGATCCAAATCATTTCTATTATGATTATTTCTACTACTTACTCTTTTATTTGCTACTACCATTTCTACTTTATTTTGTATACTACTACAGCTCATATCATTCATACGAGATGTTCAAGATTATTTTATGATCCCCAACAAGGGCAACTGATCTTTCATGTAAACTGCTGGCTACAGTACATACCGCTTATATGCAAAACCTATAATGCAGAAAAAATTTAGCATATACGCGATATATTCTTTTAAGCAATTAAAATTAATAATGATGTTTAAAATAGCATTATTTTGCATTTAAGCAATATTTGCATATAAGAAGATTGCATATAACCGATAAACACTGTATTTGGTTTTTGCCTTAACTTTTAGTCTAAAACAAATATCAGGCTTTTAAAACGGTATCGAAAGCTCTTTTGTCAAGTTCATCTATCTCTTATTGTCAACCTTGAGTCACCCTCAAAAGGCATTGGCTTATCTATTTACCGTTTGTTTTGTATTTCATAAACATTTTTCTCGGAGAAAAACAAGTAAAGTGCCATTTGTTGTGGATTTTTAGCATTTCAAATATCGCGGACAATACCCCTTAAAAATTGTATTTTTATTGTGTTTTGATTTCGCCGTAGATAAAAGCTACTAAACAGTGCTATTTGTTCTGATTATTGGAGGATATTTATAAAATATGAGCTTCTCGTGCTTCCCCAAAATTAAAATTCAATGGCCGTAAAACGTATTGAAAGTGCATAAAAAAAATAAAAGCAAAGACCAAAATGACACACATGACGACATGCGGCTGTGGATGCACCAATGGCCGCCCCAGTGCCACCATCATTATAATAGAACAACGACAATGGTCCATTGTTTGTCGCACTTTAAAGCCACTTGCTGTGACCTGCAGCTCTGCTCTCTCGTCCAGTGCTCTTCACGCATTTTCAGCTCTCACCCGTCAATGAGTAAATGACCAGTCCAACGTGAGTATTAGACACTAAGCTTGGACATAAATAGTTATTTCAACTAATCCACTTATATTTCAGGCACTGACGATGTCAAAAGTCACTCTAATTATGCATGCGGTCCACAAAGAGTTTTCGTTTAGCTCTCAGAAGGTTGAGCATTGCTGGTCCACAGTTTAGAATCGCACGGTAAGTGAATTGCCATATGTAAATGTATAGGGTAAAGCATAGTGTTCTCTGCGCAAGGGTCCGGTAACCGTAACTAAATTTATATATCCTTTGGTCTTACCATGAGTATATACACGTACATATGAATGCAAGTTGCAACTAGGATTTGAAACCTACTGACAATGTCAGAACTTTTGGCAGAGAAATCAGTTCAATTAAAGTTCATTCGATGATTTGGTGGGCATGGGAGCATTGAGAGTCCTTCTTCTTAGTTTCCTGCTGGTCGTTTAAACTCGTAAATAGGACAAATGACACAATTGACCGCCAAACAAGCCGCAAAACTTTTGCAAATTAACTGTGACTGCGATTTACTTCAAAGTTTGCACATAAATTTTGTAAATTATTATAAATATTCTCCGGACTAAGTTTCTTTCAGAAGTTTTAAGCCAATGGGCGTGGTCAAGCAATCTCCAAAAATGTAAATAACGGCAAAGAAATAAAATTAGAACTCGTCATGTAAAAAGAAATGTTCCTCCATAAGTCCCCCCGCATCCCGCCCAAATGAGTTTTAATTCATTTGCATTTGAATCGCTTTATTTCCATAAATGTGGCTAAACTGTGGGAAAATAAAAAAAAGAGAACTCATTATATTTTTATATAATTATTTATTGATTTTTTAATCAACTTGTCGACCCATCACGCGACTTCTAATCTGTGCTCGAGCGTTCGCTTGCGGATTTAAATAAATTATTTATTGAAAATAACAAAAATAATTCTAAAAGAAATATATAAATATATAATATAATTAAAAATATTAATTTTAATAATTAAAAAAAAAAATATTAATAAATAATATGTAATTATAAATCATAATTTATAAATTATATATTATATAACTTTATTAAATATTTATTCCGCTTTGGATTGGGAAGGATTTTAATAATTTATGTATATCAAAATTTATAAATTTAGACACTCTCAGAGATGTCCAGGTAGCACTTTCAAGGACACTTCCAAGAGCGTAATTTATCTTAATTATTGGAAGCTTCTGCCCAACTGAAATAAGTCGAACTTTGATTTAATCAGAATTTACTTGTATTTATTTGTCACTTTTGTTAGGACATGAGTGTGAGGAACCTTGAATTTATTTTTTATATTATTTTTATTTGGAATTTTTTTTTATTTTTTACTTGTTTTATTTTTTTTAATTTTCTCTTTTGCTCTTTATCACGCGCCAAACTTGACACCACGTAACCACGTTTCGTGCTGGGCGTTGGTGCAGAGGCAGACACAGTTGCATGTTCAAACCCAAAGCCAAACCCAAACGAAATCAGACCAGATCCGTGACCATGCCCATGCCCATGCCCATGCCCATGCCCAAAGCCCGAGCAAGAGTCAGAGCCACCAGACACTCAGCCAGAGGCAACGAAAAGATTAAATCTGCGTAAAGTGCAAACACTGTGTCAAGTGTAGCCGTCCAAGTGCCGGGCGACAGACACTGGGCAAGGCAGAGGCACAGGTACAGGCACAGACACAGACACAGGCACACCCACACACACACAGTCACAGACACGATTAAGGAATAAGGACTCAACGACGGGCCAGTTCATTGATATACCCAGTGAAGCACCCAAGCCCCAGGTCGCCGGCAGGTGGGTGGGTGGATTCTGCCTGGCAGTCAGATTGGACGACACAAAAAACGGATAAATGTCAATCAATTTAACTGGCATTGCGATATGCAGGGTTAAAGAGGCGGAGGAGGGGCGGGTCTCAGTTCTGAAGAAGTTGGGACGCTGCAATGGGGGCAGCTCCAGGGTGCGATGTGATACGATGCAGTGTGCCATAAGGTGTGTGTGTGTGTGTGTGTGTGTGTGTGCGTGTGTGCGACAATCTATGGACTGTACGTTACGTGCGACATAATTGCAGGTGCTGAAAAAGATCCTTAGAAAGTGTAGAAAGTGTTTCAGGATTAAATCGAAATTGAAACAAGTTCTCATAAATAGAAATCAATTTAATATTCTCTAATGAAGATTGAATGGCTGCAAGGATATTCGAGCCACTGCTGGCAAATGCGAAGCTTCCTTCGAGTCAAGTCAAGCAATGGTCAATTATCTTGGTATAAATTTGTTTACTTCTGTCATCCTTGAACAACGAAAGGATGTCAGTAAGCAATCGATGGATGTCAATCCAACGATGTGTGGGGGATCTCGTCCTTGTTTATTTTGCACGGATGCTTAGTCCTTAAGCCTTTCATATATTAATGTATACATATGCTGCATGCATTATGCTGAATATGCTCTATTCAATTCTCCATGTCCTTGCAGCATGACTGCAACTTTATTCCAAATTATGTCCTTGCAACAATTCCCCCGGCTTGCGGAATTAAATTTCAATTTCGATCTGATTTACGGATGTTTCAATACCGATTCATAAACCAGGACAAACTTTTAGGTTCCAATGCAAAAAATATCCTTCTGACCATATGGTAATCTCCCCAGACCTGGCCCCACTGGCTCGTGGGAGTAATTCATGTGCTGCTCGCATTGACCACTGTTTGATATTCGGTCTTCGCATGTCATCCTTTATGGCACCCCGACGGTCCACGCCACTCGAGGGACCATCGGCCATGTCATCAAATGCCAGATGACCGCTGCAGAACTCAGCCCAATAGATGATTGGCATTCACATACCTTGATATATGTGTGGGCTATAAATGTAGCTGTGTGTGTGTGTGTGTGTGTGCGTGTGCTCCTGTGACAATTTAACTTGGCCAACAATGTTGGCAGTCTCTTGGCCATTTGTAATTTTCAAAAGCATTTTAAATCTGGCATCCGCCTTGCCCGTGTCCTTTTTCTCATCTCTTCGAAAGTCTGTTGTTAATGTCTGTTAAATTGTTGCCTACTAACAGTCCTACAATACACTAAACACACACACACAACCACACACACACACACGCGAACACATACAATAACATCTCACACAAACACACACACACACACAAAGTTGCACAAAACGTTTAAAATGTTGTTACAATTTTAGCTTTTATACCCTGCCAACTTGCGTCTACTATAGGAGAGTTATAGCAACGGTCATTAGCAGGACATCAAGGACACTTTTTAGTTTTGTTTCTTTCAAAACTTCCTTGAAGCTTCCATTTTTTGGCATCAGTGAACAGTATCAACTCAATATTTCAGACAGGACATCATTAAGTCAGGACATCTTCTTGTTGTACCTTTTGCTTGCAGTGAAGGATATTTGATTTCTCGAATGGGAGAATTGCTTTAAATTGATTGAAATAGAATTAAATTTCAAATCTTTTGCGACAACTGCAAGGACCTGTTGCTTATCCTTTTCAACATCGACAGGGTATACTACCAAGTAGCCAAGGCTCACTCCGTTTCTTCGTGGTGGTTTTTTATTGGGCTGGAGAAACTCTTTTTTTTTTTTTGTTCGAATCCTTTGCGCCTTTGCGTGTTGCTTACAGACATTTAGCAAGTTTTTGCAGCTGCTTTTGATATGCAACTTAATTACTCTGTTTGCTGGGCGCTGCATTCTGTAAATACGAGTAATAATTAATGTTTACTGCCACTTTTTCCATAGTCTACTTACTGGCGAGCAGGACGAGGGCAACAGGGGCAACGGGGGGACTACTCCGACTCTACTCCGAGTTATGGCTGCCTAATGGCAGTTTATACAACTTTACGAGCTAATTAGTGTTTATTTAGCTTTGAGATTCACAAATATAGAAAAAGGATAAACTGCAGTCTGGGATACTTTTGGTTTCAATTATTATTAAACATTCGTGTGCATTTCATCGCAGGATCAAAGCTGCAACAATTAACTCCTCTTGGGCCAATCAAGATGCCAGAAATGGGCCAAACCTGGGCAGAAAACTTATTGCCCAATTCTTCTTATGTTATCCAAATCCCTCACTTCATGCTGCAACTCATTTCATTTACACACAATCCTGGGCAGGGGGCTCGTTGGGTGCTCCACTCTGCACGACATAGTTCCATTAAAGTTTTGACGATAACGCGCCAAAAGTTTTCGCCCAGCAGTGCTTCCAGCAATTTGCTGGCAACAACCACCCATATGCCCCTCCAGCTCTCCAGCTCTCCACCCCTTTATCCGTTCATCCATTCACCCACCGCCTGGCCATAACTTAGGCGCTTCACTAATCAAGCGCTGCATACCGCCAGGCGCCCAGGCTAGGCATTTATTAATAACGCTATGGCTCTGCCAACTTTAAATAACCTAACAAAACTAAGCCCAGCCCAGCCCAGCCCAGACCAGCCCAGCCCAGCCCAGCCCAGCCCAGCCCAGCCAAGCCAAGCCAAGCAAAGCAAAACAAAGCAGTGCAAAGTAAAGCAGTGCAGTGCGAGGCAAAGCAGAGCAGGGCAAATGCAGAACTGAACAAAGCGAAGCCAATGCAGTTGCTCGTTTCAGTTCCCCTTTTCTTACGCTCGTTTCAGTTCCCCTTTTCTTACGCTCGTTTCAACTCTTTTGCTGTTTCTACTTCACCCGTTCCAATTCGCCACGCCGAGTCTTGTCAGACTCCGACAGACCAAACTATTCACTCGTCGCCGTCACCACCCGTTCCAGCTGTAACTCGTTTCGGCTGCTTGGTAATTGCGCATAAGTCGCGTTGCAGTCGCTCGCACCCTACACCATCTGAGCATGTCCCCACGGGCATGCAGGTCGTAACGTTCATATGATGAAGACGTATGAGTTTGGCCGATAAATAAAATATAATCTAACTGTATTTTTATATATATTTAATTTATAATTTGAATGCTTTGATTTTACTTAGTTTTGGATGCCCTTAAATATTAGGACTTCTTTAAAAATTAAGTTAAATACTTATTAGAAATTTTATATCAATAATTTCTTATTTAAATCATTTTCGATTTGAATTTAATTAATTTCGGTTTAATTTTGTTAAATAAATTAATTTATTAAGTGTAATATTTTAACATTTTAAAAGTAACTTTTAAATATATTTTTATAGTTCTTTATTTTTTAGCTATAACTTTTTACATAATATTTATTTTTTTTAATCATTTAAATTTTGAATTGGCAATTATGGTATAATTTTATATATTTTAGAATAGATTTATTTTAAATTTTGATTTTTTTTTATAATTTATTTTTTACAACCTTCTACTATAAATAGAATATACGGGGAGGAGGGTGTTTTTAAGTCGGCGTGCGCCAGCCTTGTAGTTTTCACGCCACTAACAATCTTAGTTTAGCAGCCATCAACAGCAACAAAGGCAACAACAACTGCAACAACAAGTGCAACAAAAGCAACAACAACAACACAAACAGAGTTGTTTGTGTTGGCATTTGTATTGCAGTTATTTTTGTTATTATTATTATTATGGCACATGTTGCCCTAAGGGGTCTAAGTTGTTACACTTGTTGTTGTTTTAGTTGTTGTTTTTGTTGCCGTTGCTGCACTTTCTGTTGCACTTATTGTTGGCCATGTTTTTGTTGCTGTTATTGCTATTGTTGGCATTATCAATCTTTCGTTATGGCCAGAGTATTTCCTTTTTTGGCCACCTGCCAAATGCATTATCATAAAATGCAATTTTCAAATATTTTCCGACAGCTTCTTGGACCCCGTTCGGAAAATGACTTTTTTCTTGTGGAAATTTTATTTTCCTTTTTTTTTGTTTTTTTGTTGTTTTGTGACCATTTGTGTCGGCGACCGACGGAACCGCACACCTGTACGCCTTTCGTCTGCAGCTGCTCGGGGCTCCTTGTTGATTTTCTGACCAGACACTCACCAAAAAGTTTAACATACAAAAATTGGCCTCACACAGACACATACCCATACACAGGAACATACATGTACACATCAGCAGACACTCACACACATCCACACACACATCCGCACACATCCCCACACTCACACCTAGATACTAGAACATTGAGCGACACGATGCCGTAAAAGAAGTTGAACAAAAAGCGAACAAGTAAAAGTTGTAAGAAGTTTTCCGTTTCCGACCCCGTCTATATAACAGCCTGTTCCTCTCTCTCTCTCTGTCTCTCTCTCTCTGTCGCACTTCCTCTTATTGTTTTTCGTTTCACACCTCTGCTGGTGCTTGTCAGGTTTGTCGGCTTGGAGCTGCATTACATGTGGTTACTCCGAAGCCATCGACAGTCGTTGCACAAACAGCGTTAACGGTATTTTTGGGGCACACAAACACGATCACAGACACGCACACACACACACACACGCACATACATTTACATATAAAGATAAAATGGCCCAAAGTAGGCCCATTTTATTGGCTCGTGTAGACCGCCGCATACTCTGTGGGGCAGGTAAATAACTTGTAAAGTATCTCAATTATCAAGTGCCGCAGGTGGTTCAGTGCACTTCTGATTCACATTGAAGTTTTGGGTGAACGAACATGATATTTGACATATTTTTTAAACACTAAAATCACCTTCGGAGCAACCAAAGTTACAGACAATTCAGTTTTTAATTAAACTTCAGTGAATGACGTGAAAATTATTGATCACTTGAAGTCGGAAAATCTCTATGTAAAGTTCAATTTCCATATGAATCCCGTTGCTCCGCTGATCAACACAAAGGAGACAGAGAATTGGCTTCCCATAAAAATCGTATATTAAATTGTTTTATTAATTTTAAATATTTATTTTTAAAATTGTTTATTTATTCGCGTTTTGTGAACGAGCGATTGCAAAACCCAACGAATAACTTTGAGTATTCATTCGGTTTCTATAAATGCACTCAATGCGTGAGCTTTCAATTAGATTTCTATACTATTGTTTATTTATTTATTAATTTTATTTAATTATTTATAATTAAAATTGTTTATTTATTCTCGATTTTTGAACAGACGAGTGGAAAACCCAACGAATAACATTGAGTATTCATTCGGTTTCCATAAATGCACTCAATGCGTGAGCTTTCAATTTGATTTCTATACTTTGTTTCTTTATTTATTAATTTTATTTAATTATTTATAATTAAAATTGTTTATTAACTCGCGTTTTGTGAACTAACGAGAGGAAAACCCAACGAATAACATTGAGTATTCATTCGGTTTCCATAAATGCACTCAATGCGTGAGCTTTCAATTTGATTTCTATACTTTGTTTATTTATTTATTAATTTTATTTAATTATTTATAATTAAAATTGTTTATTAACTCGCGTTTTGTGAACGGACGAGTGGAAAACCCAAGGAATAACTTTGAGTATTCATTCGGTTTCTACATATAAATGCACTCAATGCGCGAACTCTCAATTAGATTTCTATACTTTTGTTTCTTTATTTTTAAATTTTATTTAATTTTTTATAATTCAAATTGTTTATTATTTGCGATTTTTGAACAGACGAGTGGAAAACCCAATGAATAACTTTGAGTATTCATTTGGTTTCCATAAATGCCCTCAATGAGTGAATTTTCAATTTCAATTTTCAATTTATTTATTAATTTTATTTAATTATTTATAATTAAATTGTTTATTTAATCGCGATTTTTGAACAGACGAGTGGAAAACCCAACGAATAACTTTGAGTATTCATTTGGTTTCTATGAATGCACTCAACTTTCATTTAGATTTCTATACTTTTGTTTCTTTATTTATTAATTTTATTTAATTATTTATTATTAAAATTGTTTATATATTCGCGATTTTTGAACGAACGAGTGGAAAACCCAACGAATAACTTTGAGTATTCATTCGGTTTCTACATATAAATGCACTCAATGCGTGAGCTTTCAATTAGATTTTTATACTTTTGTTGCTTTATTTATTAATTTTAAATATTTATAGTTAAAATTGCTTATTAACTCGCGTTTTGTGAACAGACGAGTGGAAAACACAATGAATAACTTTGAGTATTCATTCGGCTTCTATTAATGCACTCAATGCGTGAGCTTTCAACTTGATTTCTATACTATTGTTTATTTATTTAATAATTTTTTTTAATTATTTATAATTAAAATTGTTTATTTATTCGCGATTTTTGAGCAGACGTATGGAAAACCCAATGAATAACTTTGAGTATTCATTCGGTTTCCATAAATGCACTCAATGCGTGAACTTTCAATTTGATTTCTATACTTTTGTTGCTTTAATGTTCATTTATCGATACTCTGAGCAGTCCAAACCAAATACTCATATCCTTCCCCGCACTCGCCCCTCGTGTCTGGCCACCGAATGTCTAATAACTTCAGATACTCAAACTTTGAGTGCTTCAAACGACAATTACATTCGCACAGTGTTTAGGGTAAGGAAGAGGGCATTCAGAGATGGGGTGGGAATGGGAGAGGGGGTGGGTAAGGAAGGGGGGGAAAGAAAAACATTGGATAGCCAATTCTGGGTACTCGATGTTTGGCAGTTGACGCTCGATGCTCGATACTCGATGCTCGATACTCGATGCTCGATGCAGATGCATATTAAATTGATGTGTAGTTCTTGGAAACTTTGAAAGTAAACACAGGGTATAAAATTCTGTAGCGACAGATGGAGACAGATGGTGGAAAGGGAGATGGGTTGTGGGGTTGGTGGGGGGTGGGGGGTGTGGTTTTATATACGTGCATACGTGATATATTATCACATTACAGGAAAACTGAAAAACTATGCGGACAGAGGATGGAACTGAATTGAATTGGAAAACAAACACAAGCATAAAAATGAGAGAAATAGAAGAAAGTGTGTGGTATGAGGAAGGGGGTAAGTGGGAGGGGCGGGGGGATTTAACCAAACGAAATGAGATCGTAAATTTGTGTACCAACAAAGTGTACAGAAAGTGGAGCAATTGCCTACGCATCGCCAGCTCGAGACTCGCATCTCGCAACTCGCATCTTGCATCCTGGCCACGTTCAGGGAATATCGTGACAGAAAGCGTGACTGGTCGGGGGGAGGGGGACGTGACAAAAGTTTGATTGAACTTTAAGTGAAATATTTAAAAACTAATTTGTTATTTATTTCTAGTTTGCGCTCAAATTGAATGAAAGGCTGCGCAAATAATAAATATTCTCATATCGCAATTTCAGATTTTCGCATTTTCAAATTTCAAATTTCAAATTTCAAATTTATTGATTGGCATATTGACAGCCGTTGAAATACCGTTAATTTGATTACCGCCATTTGCCAGAGGCACTCGGTATTTGGGTCCAAATTATGTTTGTTTAGATTTGCAGAAGCTTTCAAATTTCATTTCAAATCAATTCCATAAACTGAGCTATCAAAGAATTCGTGTCACGCCTAATTGGGAGCCGCGGTCGTGGCCCACATTGAGTGCTGTTTGGGCTGGGACGTGGCTTTAATTTAATCACATTTAAATTTCTGTGTCCGCCCCAGTAGTCAGTGGTTTAAAGTGAGCTCCCTGCCCCTTTCCAACTTTCCACTTGCCCACCTTCCCCACTTGCTCACATTTCCACCTTCTTACCTTACCACCCTCCCACTTTCCCACCTTATACCCACCACTATCCACCCTCATCTCCTTTCTCACTTGCCCACCTTCCCACCTTCCCACCCTCCCACCTTCTCAACTTCCCACCTTCTCACCTTCCTCACCTTCTTACCTTCCCACCTTACCACCTTTCCACCCTTCCCACTTTCCCACCTTACCTACCCTCCTCACCTTCCCACCTTTCCACCCTATCCACTCTCCCACCTTCCCACCTTCCCACCTTTCCACCCTCCATTTCATATTCCCGCTTTTGGAGCCGAGGGTGCGTGCAGCACGCCATGAGGCGCACCTTTTGCCGCCTACGCAAAACTATGCAGAATTACTCGACAACATTGCAACACCTGCAGCCAAGTTTTGGAGCACTCGCCAAAGTTGGAAAACTACTCGCAGGGATGAACATGTTGCCAAGTTGCCGGCCAGAGCTCAATTAGTTCGAACTTGGACCAGCAATTAGACAACGCACTTGTGAGCTCCTGCTAATGGCCGGAAGCTGGAAAGTGTTACAAAACTGAAGCTCCAGAAGCTCCCCCGCTGCGTCCTGCAGCCCTGCCATATCCTCTGTCAAGTCAGTTGTCCGTTGGGCAGTAAAAATCAGTCCTTTCTCAGGCAACTCGCTTATGGCTCTATCATCTCTCTTACAGTTGGAATCAGGATAAGAAGCTGGAGTAGATGTGACAGTAGGAGCAGCAAAAGGAGTAGAATAAGGAGTGTAGATAGAGTCTAGATAGAGTTAAAAGGAGGAGTAAAAGAACAAACAAGAGTAGATGTGGCAAAAGAAGCAGCAAAAGGAGTGGAAAAAGGATTAGCAAACGAAGTATAAAAAGCTGTAGCATAATAAGTACCAAAAGGAGTAGAAAAAGGAGTATATAAAACGGCACAGATAGAATCAAGAGCAGGAAAAGGATAAGAACTAGGAGTAGATGTGGCAGTAGGAGTAACTACAGAAGTAGAAAAAGGAGTAGCAAACGGAGTAGAAAAAGCTGTAGCAAAATAAGTACCAAAAGTAGTAGAAAAAGGAGTATAAAAAGCAGTTGAGATAGAATCAAGAGCAGGAGAAGGATAAGAACTGGGAGTAGATGTGGTAGTAGGAGTAGCAAAAGGAGTAAAAAAAGGAGTAGCAAACGGAGTAGAAAGAGCTGTGGCAAAACAAGTACAAAAATGAGTAGAAAAAGGAGTATAAAAAATAGTAGAAATAGGATCAAGAGCAGGAGAAGGATAAGAAGCGGGAGTAGGTATAACAAAAGTTGTAGCAAAAGGAGTAGAAAAAGGAGTAACAAACGGAGTAGAAAAAGCTGTCGCAAAATAAGTACCAAAAGCAGTAGAAAAAAGAGTATAAAAAGCAGTAGAGTAAAGAGAGTAGAGTGGGAATATTTAAAGGAGTTAAAAAGGAATTTGAGAAGAAACAGAAAGAGTATCAAATAAGTAGTACAAGGAATAGCAGAAGAAGTAGAAAAAGGAGTAGACAAAGGAGTATCAATCTTGTAGAATCCTGAGAATCACAAGAAGTCGGAAGCCACAATTTAAAAATTAGAGACGGACAGATGGACAGATGCCATCGACTTTTTAATATTTTTATTTTAATATTTTATATTAATATTATTATTATTATTATTATTATTATTATTATTATTATTATTGATATTATTATTATTTTTATTATTATTATAATAATTATTTTATAATATTTTTAATTTATTATTTTTTCAACATCCTTTTTTAGATTTCACACGCACCTTAAGTCAAGGAAAATCCACATTCGGAAATATTAAAAAAAAATTTTAATTGAAAGAACTAAAAAAATATTAACTTCTTTCGGTAAGTGCTAAAATTATAAGAAGATTTAAGTTTGTCCTTTAAGGACATGAAGTATAATTTTAATGCTTGCCCATGAATAATTTAATATTTGACTTAAGTTAAGAAAATCTGTATAAATGGAAAATAAGCTTAGAGCTTAAACAGTATTTGACAGTATTTTGTAGTATTTCACAGTATTTAACAGTATTTAAAAGTATTTAACAGTATTTAAAAGTATTTAACAGTATTTTATGGTATTTATCCGTATTCAACTGCATTAAACAGTTAGTCTGTTAGGTGAGGCTGTATTATCCTTGCACTCGGACTCAGAAGTGGGTCCAGGCGCAGATCCCAGTTCCATTCCGATCTGACAGTCAACCAATAATCCTTCGCCCGGCGGGCCATTCGTGCTGTGTGTCAGTGTGCATGATAGTCCTGTCACTCTCTTTGTAACCGAAAACTTAACGGCCGTCGCTTGACAGCCAAAAGCTGTTCGATTCAATTGCTCGAACTTCAGCGGTGCAAAGTCAACAGATTGCAGAATTTCATGGCATAAACTCGAGTGCACTCGCAGTTTCTGTATCTCTGACATCCTTGAATATAATTAAGTGATGCTCCCAACAAGGAGGAGGGGGGTTGAGATTAAGCCCACTTCTCATTTGGGGCATCCGCGACCGCTGATCGCACGGGTACGACGTGGGCTAGTGGGATAGTGGGATAGTGGGGGAATGTGCCTGAGGGGGGCTGCGGCTTGGGTCGTGGGCAGGTAGTTGGGGTTGGGGTTGGGGTTGGGGTAAGGGTATTCAAGTGTCAACTATGGCCCACTTTTCATCTATTTCCGTCACTATCCACTAGCCCGCAGTTAAGAGCTTTTATTACCGCTTTGTTTTGGCCAACTGTCGCCGTTGCGCGCAGTTGTGGAGCTCCGTTTGGGAATTGGGTACGGACGGCCGGACTATAAGAGCAGGGGGGGCTAGGAGTCTGGGAGCGGTTGGACCGGCGGACACGCAGCTTTCACAGCTGTCAGCTCATGAGATATGGCGGTCCAGTTTTCAAACTTGTTACCAGGCACTCAACGCGGCGGCAATGAATGCCACTCCGTGGCAAACTGTTGCCAATGTGTGTGCCGCAACAAAGCCGAGCGTGTGGACTGTGGCCGGGCGTTCCATTGAGTTGGTGGGCAGGCGGGTATGCAGGAAAGTGGACAGGCGGACAGGCAGACAAGCGGACAAGCGGACAGGCGGACAGGCAGATAGACAGTCAGGCAGACAAGCGGACCGACGGGTTGCTGGTGGTATCCGGGAGGATGCCGCAGGATTGCAAAATCAATTTCTGTCTATATAAATGTTTTTTTTATTTAATTTTTTTAAAATTTTTTTATTTTTTATTTTTATTTTTTTTTTATTTTATTTTTTTTAAATTTATTTATTTTTTTTATTTTTTTAACTTTTTTTTTATTTCTGTGGTGAGGGTCCACTCCAGAGTTACGACCCAGTTAGGCGCTTCGTTAATTCATTTGTCGCTCAATTCAATTGTTTAAATATGCATTGCGCAGCTCGACAAACTTTTTTTTAACATTCCGTTAATTTATATTGTGACTTCAGCAAAAATAAAAAGGACACAAAATCTCAAACGGCGGCCACAGCGCGTTATGCACAACCGAAGCTTACCCTGTAATCGAAGTGAATGTAATGTGTGTCCTTTGATGAATTTTTATTACCAATTTGAACTTTTTTTTTTTTAATTTGGTAAATTTAAATAAATTAATTGAGGGAGAAAAATTGTCTGGCCAAAGGATATGTGCGTTAGCCGAGTTTTCACTGTACATGTGTGTGTCCGCTTTTTGCTTCGAAGTGAAGTCCTGAGCTGTCCAGAGTTTAATATACCGTGTTCTCTATTTGGCGGATTTTTGAATGAGCGAGGGAAGGAGTGAGGGTGGGAGGGGAGGGGGAGGGGATTCAAGCAAAGCTCAAGGATTGAGCCGCGCACAAATTATGTGCAATACATAAAAGTTGCAATTTACATTAATTATGCAAAATTATGCAAAATTATGTGGGCAATTTTATTTGCCCTTTTAAGGCAGCCTTTGGCTTCGTCCTTATCGGATTCGCACACCCAGTGTATCCTGCCATTCACCCATCCCATGTACAGCCCCTAAATACATCATCATCCAAGGATATTTATAAATTTTATGCGTCGTTAAATGCTTGCCGCATTGGAGTCCTGTCCTGATTGGAGTCTTAGCTCTTGAGTTCGTTTTGTGCTCAGCTTTCAGCGACTATTCAACTGCAAATTATGCACAAAAATAAAAGGACACTGAAAAAATCAAGAAAAAAGAACCAAAAAAAAAAAAATCAAAAAAAAAAGGAAAAAAAGTAAATAAAATAAAGTTGAAGTCGCAAAGTTTTGGACGGCTTTTGTTCATAAAATTTGAAATCGCTTTTGTGTTGCGCTTTTGTTTTATGGTCCCTCGATGGGGTCCTTTTTATGGCTGCCAGCATTTAAATTAGTACCGTGTTTTAACTACTTAATATACCAGCTGAAAATCCCGTCAACTAATAGACCCGCCGAAGGAGTTAACCCCCCTTCTTCTCCATCCATAGAAGTCATACAAAGAGACGTGGCTTAGATAATAGATACAAAAGTGCAGATAATTTGGCTTTCTTTTTTCTATATCTCTACATAATATATAATAATATAAACTCATGTATTCGTGTATTCATAAATTATTCACGAATGCATTCAGTTAACGGTTATTGCACTATATATATCCTCGTTAAGCGAAAATTCCTGGCCAAGTGCGAGGCTCGTTCAGAGCTCTTGTTGCGTCAAGCTGTGAGTGCCGAAAGGTAGTCGGCTGGGCTGAGGGGCGGGGGTTGGTTAAGGTGGATGGGTGGATGGGTGGGTGGGTGCGTGGGTGGTTGGACAGGTTTCTCCCCGCTTCTAGTGCATTCACGAAATTAATTGCTTTGCACTCGAGTGTTCGCATTCGGTTGTTCGACTTTAACGTCTGTTTGACATTAATCAACGGCCATTCCGCATGGTCAGGCGTGTCTTCGGGCGTGTGTGAGAGGTTGAGTGAAAGTGAGAGTGACAGTGGGAGTGTGGGAGTGTGGGAGTGTGGGAGTGGGACTGCAGGTGAGAGAGTGGGAGGGCAGAGGCATTAACCACTTGAGAGTGTCAATATCAAATGTATTGCAATTAAGCTGATTTCATCGAGGTGAGTGTGAAAAACTGGTCGTACGTCGTCGTTAGACATGTACACGAACACAACGACACGTCGACACACTTACACACACACACACACACATGTATGTGCAACAGTCCTTATTACAGTCAGTGCCAATTAACGTTAACATTCCCATTGTACCGAACACTTAAACTAACTGTCCGCGTTGACAATTAAAACGTCGCGTGGCTTTCACTCCCTCCCTCTCCCCCTCCCTTTGTCTCCCTCTCTTATTACGTTAACAGCTGGGGTCGAAGGAGGGGCTGTCAAAGAGGGTGGGGCGCAGTCCGAGGCATGGCCAGTGCTGACAGCGTCATGCGGTTTGTGTGTAACCGCCTGCCGGAAACGGAAATGATAAGCGACTGTCAAGTTGCCAACAGCTTTGAAGTAACTGTTTTTTGCCTGTCTGTATGTCTGTCTGTATGTGTGTGTGTGTATGTGTAGCTGTAGCTGTGTGTGGATACGTCGGCTTGTCCTCTGTTGTGTCAGTGTCTGTATCCTTATTTTTTATGCAGTTATCGCTGTAAAATTTAATTAGAAAACTTGTTAACTGCAGTCTTCCGCCCACGCTGTGGGCGTGGTCAGGTGTCCAAAGATACGCATTTACTTTGACAACCGAGAAGCCGAAGTCGAAGCACTTTTGATAAGTGCGTCCTGGCAAAAGTTGCAAATTTCGGCTCTCGAAACGTGACAAAAACTTGCCAACGAAATTGTAGATCTTTGTGTGTGTGCGTGCGCGCGCGTGTGTGTGTGTGTGTGTGTGTGTGTGTAAGTGCGTCAATGTATGTGTTGTACACATACCGTTAAAAGTTGAGAGTTGAAAGACCAACGTTGCGTGTCGAGTATGCAAAATAGGTGAAGATACAGGATGCAGGACGCGAGACGCAAGTTGCAGGATGCAGGATGCAGGATGCAGATGCAGACATGGCCTAGGACGCGCATGCCAGACGGCGAGTGCCAGCCACTTCACGCCACTCCACTCCAGCCCAGGGACAGCAACAAATGTCGGACATTAGAAGCGCGCCGCGAAAAAAACCAACTGTACAGGCAGGACAAAATAGTGAACAGGAGCCACCTTGGTTACCGGGGGTAACCTCGTTTATTATGTCATCGTTGCCCTACGCTACACGCTGTGTATGGGCTGGAGAGTGGAAAGGGGAGGGTGGAGGGTAGGAGGTGCGAGCTGCGAGTTGCGAGGTGTGCAGTTTTGAGTGCAGCGTGTGGTATGTGTGTGTGTGTGTGTGTGTGTGTGTGTGTGTGCGGCAAATGGCATTTCGTGCATGTCCATGGAATATAGTAAGCGAGGGAAGGGGGCGGTGCGCCAAAGAAAGAGGGGGGAGTACTGAATTGAGGAGGGCCAATTGTGGGTAGCAAATTGTAGGTGGCAAGCTGTGGGTGGCGAGTTGTGGGTGCTGGGATATGACTGCCACTTGGTGGACGGCGGACGGCGAATGGCGAACGGCGAATGGTGAACGGCGGACGGCGAACGGCGAACGGCGAACGGCGGATGGGCGGGGGATGGTGTACAGTAAGTAATGGGCAATGGGTAATGGGTAATGGGTAATGGGTAATGGGCAATGGGCAATGGGCACCTCGAAGTGGGTGTGAGGGTGGGTGAATCTCGTTTGGAAGGCGAGTTAAATACGTGCCCGGGACACTGGCGCTGCTGAAACTATGCGCACGACCAGCCGCGCGAGTGTAACCTTTTCCAGGATCGGGCACTATCTGCAGCAGGCGCTTGTCTTGCGGACCTCAGGCAGCCGGCAAGGGGCTTGAGCCTGGTAAATGTTGCTCAAATTATGGAACTGGTCGGGCGGGGAAGGCTGCAGGCGGGGAAGCGGGCATCTGGCATCAACCGAAGAACTAAGCCTTTTTGGACTTATGTGGGAGCACAGCAGGCGGCTATCCGGGACAGCTGATACCCTTTGCATTTATGGACGAGGCTGGGACTCGACTCGAGACCGCAGCTTGGCTGAAAACCTTAAAGAGCGGCGAAGGTTTTGCTGGTGTTGAGTGTTGAGGGTTGAGGGTTGGGGGTTGATGGTTGGGGGTTGGGGGTTGATTGCTTGCTGCATGTCGCCTGTTGTTGCATTGACTCAAAAGTCAAATCAGACACATTTGACAGTAGAAATGGAAGAGCGTTTAGTTTGACTTAGAATTCAGACTAATCAACTTTTAAGTTCGATTGATTGGTGTAGCTTGTTTTGTAGTTAGCCAATTAATTGGTTAGTTAATAGGTTTGTTTAAGTATCGAACTGCGCGTTGTGGAACGCAGCGTAATTCAAGGGGCTGGCTGAATTTGAGGAGAACAGTTTGCGACGGCCACGCTGGTGGTTCGGAGGCGTGGCATCCACTTGCGTCGCCTGTTTGGTTACGCCTCTCCATTTGGTCAAGACTCACATGCAGACACAGAGGAAGAAGAAGAGTATGGTGGAAACGGCCAAAAAGGTGATAGCCCTGAGAGGTTCGTAAGTCGTACACGCCACAAATGCCACCAACGCCCACCAACGCCCACCAAACATATATCGCCATATATCACTCAATAATGACAGTCCTTAACCTCAACGAATATCTAGGATATTTGGGCTTCTACGATGGCTTCTCGGCAGCTGCCATTCGTCAGCTTCTGGGCACAAGTCTACGCTTCTCGCTCTACGAGAACGGCAAGAAACTCGACCTGTTGGAAAATAATATTATTATGAAAACAATTTTGGCAGGATCTTCGGGCATCATTGCGTCCATTGCTGGCATCCCACTGGATGTCATTCATGTCCGCATGCAGAACAGTATGAAGCAAATCCATTCCAGCAACCGCAAGTAGTTCACTTTTTAACTTCCTTCCAAGTGCTCAGCTGTGCGTTAATGCAACGATTACGATCACAGTTACAAGTCGGTCATCCACGCCCTCATTCGCATACCCAAAGAGGAAGGATGGAAGGCGTTGTATAGCGGCGGCTATGCCGCGGTCCTTAAGGCCTCCGTTGGCACAGTTGGTCAGATTGCTGCCTACGATCAGGTTAATAGAAAGTCTAGCCAATTCCTCATCTGCATCTCTTATCCTTGTCCCTCGCTTGGTCAGGTGAAATGTGAGCTAATGTGTCACTTCCACATGAAGGACGACATCCGGTTGCACATTCAGAGCTCGTTGGTCTCCTCAATCATTGATTCACTCATTACTCAACCATTCGATGTCCTCAAGACCCTCATGATGAACGCGCAGCCTGGCCAATTTCCCACCATGCTGCACGCCGTCCGACACATGATGCGGTTCGGAATTTCGGGTCCCTATCGCGGACTCCTGCCTACCATGTTGCGAAAGGCGCCCTCTTCAATCCTCTTGTTCCTCATCTATGAGCAGTTGCGTCTAAATATCGGCTACTTTCCAGTGCGCGCAGAGTCATAGAAATATTTTAATGTACAATAAATGTGCTCAAATTTTCCGTGAACGTAAATGAAACTGCTGAATTTTAAATGAATCGAAGGACTCGTTGTGTATCCTTTCCAAATCGGGATGACACTCGGGGAGTGTTTAAATAGTTTCTGCGTTTAACTAAAAATTCAAATTTGTTGCCAATCCAATTCTGTCTGAAAAATGAGCTGGGCTTTCGTACTGCTCGCTCCCCCCCTCCCCTATTTTCAGTCCTTCCCCACCCCCCGGCACACGCCCATAAAGTTATTAACTGTTCGCTTGCCAGTTTGGAGCTAAACTAACATCAACCGCAGCCGGTCTCTGTCACATTATAAATTGATTACACTCGCGACGTGACTAATGAACATTAATTTGGCCAACTTGACAGGATCTGGAGGCTGGGAGGTTGGGTCGGACTCGGAGTTGGAGTCGGAGTTGGAGGTGGAGGTGGGAATGAAGGTGAAGGTAGCAGACGGTGGGTGGAAGGAGGAAGGACTGCGTTTCGGTGCGTTGATGTTGGCAACTGAAACAAAAGTAACATCACGTTCCATGTGGGAGGACCCATCCAATGGGTTTATCCAGATGCCAACTAGGCAGATGTACACATACAGAATCTGAGTGTAGCATTCCAAATAAAAGGATTCCAAATTGAGGACCTGGGGTAGAGGATGGTAGAAACGGGCTCGAGGATTGAGGACTGAGGATTGAGGATTGAGGATTGTAGATTGAAGATAGAGGAATGGGAACTGAGGATTGGGGAGGTGACATCCGCGCATCATTTGCTTGGTAGCATCACGTAAACAACGGTAAATGTTGCACGTATGGACAACATAGTTGCTCCTCCCCACCCCCCTTGCCACCCGCTCCCCCGCTGTTCCCACTTAACTCGCTTTTCCTGTTATCTTTAACTTGTTGAGGAGCTCCGCCTCCAATCCAAGCCTTGCTTGACATATGTGCTCCCCCACAATACCCTGCATTTAAATGTGAGGCTGCTTGTCCTCACGGTAAAGGACTAACGTAATCATCACCCAAGCATATATATTCCGAATCTGCAACTAAAACTGTGTAACTTTTCATTAAATCTGCTCCACTTGAAGCTGTAATTTCCACCCACTTGAAGTGGACATGAAGTGCATAATGGAGCCGCCCTGCAACTGGCAACCGGTAACTGGTAACTGGTAACTGGTGACTGGCAACTGGCAACTGGTAACTGGTAACTGGTAACTGGTAACTGGTAACTGGTAACTGGTTACTGGTTACTGGTAACTGGTAACTGGTGACTGATAACTGGTAACGGGTAACTGGTAACTGGTAACTGGTAACTGGTAACTGGTAACTGGTAACTGGTAACTGGTAACTGGTAACTGGTGACTGATAACTGGTAACCGGTAACTGGTAACTGTTGACTGGTAACTGTTGACTGGTAACTATTGACTGGTAACTGTTGACTGGTAACTGGTGACTGATAACTGGTCACTGGTAACTGGTAACTGGTAACTGGTGACTGGCAACTGGCAACTGGTAACTGGTAACTGGTAACTGGTAACTGGTAACTGGTTACTGGTTACTGGTAACTGGTAACTGGTGACTGATAACTGGTAACGGGTAACTGGTAACTGGTAACTGGTAACTGGTAACTGGTAACTGGTAACTGGTAACTGGTAACTGGTAACTGGTGACTGATAACTGGTAACCGGTAACTGGTAACTGTTGACTGGTAACTGTTGACTGGTAACTATTGACTGGTAACTGTTGACTGGTAACTGGTGACTGATAACTGGTCACTGGTAACTGGTGACTGATAACTGGTAACCGGTAACTGGTAGCTGATAACTGGTAACTGGTAACTGGTAACTGGTAACTGGTTACCGGTAACTGGTGACTGGCAACTGGTAACCGGTAACCGGTAACTGGTAGCTGATAACTGGTAACTGGTAACTGGTAACTGATGACTGATAACTGGTAACTGGTGACTGATAACTGGTTACTGGTAACTGGTGACTGATAACTGGTTACTGGTAACTGGTAACTGGTAACTGATGACTGGTGACTGGTAACTGGTAACTGGTAACTGATAACTGGTAACTGGTAACTGGTAACTGGTAACTGTAGCTGGGAACAGGATATCCCGCATTCGAGCACACTCTTCACGCTTGAGTATCCTTATATGTTCGCCATTGCGATTGCAATCATTGTGGAAATTGAATTTGTAAGTAGGCAATTTGAGGCACTGTGGAAAATAAGAATAATGCTCGCAATGAAACTAAATTAGAGGCACTGTAGAGGCTCCAGTTGGTTGTGGTTAGCTGTCATTGTTGTTGTTGTTGTTGTTGTTGCTGGTATTGTTGTTTTTTGTTTGTGCTGTTGTTGTTGCCGTCTGGCATGACACATTTTCAAATGCGTTGGTGCAAAGCACACACACACACACACACACACACACATGCAGAGGCAGAGTTACTCACAGACGTTCCACACACTTACAATTGCACATACACCCACATTCTCACAGTTACCTACTCACACACTCACACACTCACACACTCACACACACTCAGACACTCACACTCACACGCACACTCGCTCAGACAAACTCATTGTAACACACTTAAGCGCTTTGTATGCCAGCTATTTGCATAAATGCTCAGAGTTAACTTTATGACTGACTTGTGGCTGGGGCGGTGGAGGGCTGAGGATGGAAGTGTGCGGCGGGCATAGTCAAAGGAAAGGGGCACACAGGATGGGTTGGCTTCAAGATGTGCGACGTGGGCAAGAGCAGGGGCAGGGGCAGGAGCAGGGGCAGGAGCAGGGGCAGGGGCAGGGGCAGGGAGTAGACCCTTGGTACAGCTACTTTTAAATGCGCACTCCAGTCCCGGGACGGATAGGCTGTTTGTTTGGCTATTCGACTGTGGCAGTGGACCACCCCCCCACTCCCCACGCCCCCCTCTCCATCACCTATTTGACTCCCCCAACTCTGACTGACTGAGACTGAGACTGTGACTCGGACTGGGAATCGGACTCGCACTCGGACTCCGACTTCGCCTTTGACTCTGGACTGCGGTTGGATATTTAGTGGGCTGCTCTCAAGGCCTTGTGGTTGCATTTTGTTTGCCATTAAAATAATTTGCATAGTTTGCATTTATGCAGGATAAGCACAGCAACGACAGCAGCAACAACCACAATGGGAGGAGCACAAACAACAGCCACAGGAACAACAGCAACAACAACAACAACAACAACAACAATCATCATAACAATGGCCACAACAACAACAAGTGGCGCCTGCATTGATTTGCATTATTAAATGTTGCGTATACGCAATGTTGACCTCATTTGCTTGCAGGTTATGCAAACAGCGAATGCGTTAATGGTTAGCACACAAGTCACACACAGACAGATACACACACACACACACACACCGAGTAACACACACACCTTTCTATATCACTGCATTTATCTGGTTATCCAGTCAGCAATTTTATTTATTACCATAAAAACAGACCAATCGATAGAAAAACTGTCTAAAGCTGTGGTGGGTGGATGGTGAGGAGTGGGTGGGGGGTAGGGGTGGGGGTGGGAAGGGATCATTAATGAATGGAAGGCTCGATAAAAAGCCACTAATCCGAAAGTTAATAATTTCTATTAAATAAATTCGGATACTCACTAAATAATTTATTTATTTATTCAAGTCGCAGAATGCTGATGGGAATTAAATGGAAATCACGCGCTGATCCTTCAACCCAGCGAGGTGCAAGGATAGTCGCGAATAGCGCATAAAATGCACAGCTTTCCATTTATTCCCCCTGTCCCCTCCCCGCTTCCCTCTCACCACCGACCACATCTAATACTGTGTAAAATGCGTTATCAATTTATGAATTAAGGCCCAGACGTGGCAGGACATTTGTGTCCTGTAAGCTGCATTTGTAGCTGTTAGTTTTATAAGCTTGTTGGCCGCCCTTTAAGCCTCTCAAGTTGCCAAATCTGCGACGCGGCTCAATGTAATTTCCTGTCTTCCTTGTTTACAAATTGTTGCCGTACTCATGTTCGTGCTCGTACGCATCCGAGTCCTTGTTTTCCTTGTGTGCGTGTGCGTGCGTGTGTGTGCGTGTGTGTGCGTGTGTGTGCCTGTGCGCATTACCATTAGCATTACCCGCCGACAGTTGTCTGGATCGGGATAAAAATCAACACAGCTGCGTCACTGGCAACGTGGACCGTAGACAAAACGAGTTAGAAATGCGCCAGAGGCGCAGGACAGGAGTCAGCTGATGGGCGTGCCCTCCTCTCCAGGAACAAGATGAAGTATGAAATATGATGTGAAATGATGTGATTACAGTTGAAAATGTACAAAGGGAAATGTGAAATAAAAAGAGCACGACACCCGCACTGCACACACCCACACACGCACACTCATACACACTCACACTCATACGCACATATGCGTGTGTGTGTGCTGAGGTAGAGAATAACGAGGACGATGACAACGGAGTTGCCCAGCAGCACAAAACATGGCAAGCCATAAAAATGAGCGCAGTGCAGCGGAAAAACTCAGTTGAAGTGTGTGTCTGTGTGTGTGTGTGTGTGTGTGTGTGCGTGTGTGTGGGTATGTGTGGATGTGGATGTGATTGTGCGGGTATGTGTGGGATTGACAGCTTGCGAAACGGTTTGAGTAATTCATATGATGAATTATCTGCTGCGAGCAGAGGAGCAAGGACCAAGCAAGGACCTGCAATATTTTCGTAGATTTAAGCTTATTTATACTCAAAAATATTTTTCAATTGCATTTTTTTTTGTATATTTTTTTTTTTTGAATTTTTGTGCTCGTGTTCGCAAGTCTTCAGCCCATTTATCTTTCGCATATCCTTAAAGTTGTTTATTTTATCCAAATGTTATGCACGTTCATTTTTTATCGCGCGCCTAATGAAACTTAAAGTTTTCATGCGTTTTTCACGCACCTCACTTAATTTGGCTAAAAGCTTTTATGTGCTTTTTTATGCGGCGGAGTGGAAGCCAATCTGCTGCACGTCCATCGAGTGGATGGCCAGCTTTCTGCCAAAGGATTCGAAAGTGCTTTCGGATTCAAGAATTCATTGCTCGCTCAAACCAATGACGCAAAACGTGTTGCTAATTAATTGCACAACATTTGGTCGATTGGTCAAGCTGATTGCTAATGGACACGCCCCTGCCCTGCCCTGCCCTGCCCTGCCCTGCCCTGCCCTATCCTGCCCTGCTCTGCTCTGTTCTGCTCCTGACGCCCAGGCGCCCGGTGCACGGACAATGAGGTTCTTGTCAAATGAAAAATTGTCGATTTAAATGGTCAACTGTCAGTCGGACTGCCCCCGGTCTCGTGTCCGCCCGCCCAGGACCTCGTCCTCTAACAGCCGCTCGTTTGTCTGTTTAATGCGAGCCACGTTGCTCAGGACGCATTTGTAGAGCTCCAAAGCTTTGCAGCTCACCTGACTGGCTAACCGACATAGTGCTAGACCGACTCTCAGGCCAACTGTCTATCTGTCTGGTTGGGTGACGGACTGAATAGCTGCCTGACTGCCTGACTGACTGACTGACTGGCCGAGTCACATGCTGATGAACACGTCTTGTCAGCGGGCTAACGAGCGCCACTTACACGCTCAACAATCACTTAACCTCAATTGTTGCTTCCCAAAAGGAAGAAGTGCAAAAGGCAATGCCAATGGCTGATGCTTGGTTTACAGCCCACCACCCACCGACCCACCGACCCACCGACCCACCGACTCACCGACTCACCGACTCACCGAACCCCAACCATCCATCCGCCAACATCACACTTTTTCCCGCTTAACAGCTTCCGTCTCGTTCACGCTTTCTGTTTCTGTCCCTCTCTCTGGCTATTTATCTAGGTATGTGTGTGTGTGTGTGTGCGTGTGTGTGTGTGTGAAAATATGTTTGTGTTTATTTGGTTTGCTGGGTGTAAATACTTAATTAATTAACTGCTTTTGCTTATTCCGTTGATATGCGTGGGTTGCCGGTTGCCCATCGTTGCCGCGTATACGCAATATTTGTACAGTGCGTATACGCAATATTTGTAATGGTTTATTAACGTGATTCGTTTTTAATTTGAGAACATTGAAAGGATATTGCGGAGTGGCAACTCGAGTCAATTGAATGGTGCAGGTGAGCTTCTAATCTGCCGTAAATCATCTAGTGCTTATCTTGTAATCTGCTTTATCCTTATCCTTGGCTGTTATCCTTGCCTGCAAGTATTATCTTACCGTGCAAAGTATTTGGTTTTTACTCTCGAGGTTATCTTTAAGCCAATCAAATGCCACAGGGCGCCGCTTCTTGTTTGTAGTTGTTAACTCTGTTGTTGTAGCCGTAAAGGCCACTATTAGAGACGAACAGACCGAGCTTTGGAGCTGCGATGGTGTGACTCTGGTCCTCGAACCGGCAGCTCCAGCGGCCCGCCAGCTGGTGGTGACTGCTGGTGGCTGCTGGTGGCTGCTGGTGGCTGGTGGTGACTGGTGGTGGGGTCTGCTGGTGACTGTCGCGACGGCAGTGGGTGCGGTGTTGATGGTAGTCACTGTTGTGACTGTAGTGACTGTAGTAAATGTAGTGGTGCCACTGCCAATGATTTTCCAGGCCATGGCACACCACTCGCCGGCAAATTGACAATGACGTTATGCAGTGGAAGGAATGCAAAGAGTGGGAGAAGTGGGAGAAGTGGGAGAAGTGATGGGAGCGAAAGGAGTGCTTGGTATGAGGCTAGGTGGAAAGGGAGGAAATGAAGGGCGGGCGATGAAAAATGAAAAAGAGGTAGGAAAAGTGGCCAGAGTACCCTCCATGGCTGCTCGGGATTGTGAGCTAGTTTGCCGTGTAATAAGCAATTATAGCGTCAAGCAAAACTTGGCAATTAGTTTGTTAGATTTGTGCCAGCTGAGCCAGTGGAGCCAGTGGAACCAGTGGAGCCAGTGGAGGGTTGCGCTTAATCGAGTGGCGGTGGCTGGCGCCTCGAAAACTGCAACAGGCTGCCTGCATGCGGCACCTACTGCATTGCCTGCACTGCCTGTACTGCCTAGACTGGCTGTACTGCCTGCATTGCATTGCCAGCATATGGCGTATGACGTCGCATCAAAGTGCCATGAAGGCCGCACAAGTTTCCTAGGGCACTGAAGTGCCCTTAAAGGCGCCTTCAGCTAAGTTGAGCTTAGTTCAGCTGATTCCTCTTTGCTCCACTCAGCTCAGTTCGGCTCGGCTCGGCTTGGCTCAGCTTAGCTCGACATGGCGACCTGCCTACCTGGCTACCTGCCTACCTGACTGCCTGGCGACCTAATGCAAATTGAATTACGTATAGGCAGCGCGGACTCGTCTAATGGAATTTAAAAATATGCACCCTCGCACACAAACAGCAATCAGCGGCGCAGGTGGGAAGTGACGATGGTATTAATAGAGGTACAAGCACAGTTATGTGTACAGAGACCGGGAGAGAGAGTGAGAGGGCAAAGGAGGATGAACAAAAAGTATACAAAAAAATTAGCAATTAAATTGTAAGGGTAGCTCCCGTCACTCTCATCACCTGCAATTTACCCGACAGAAGGCAGTGCTAGCTTTCCAGTGCTTTGCTGCCGTCTGTCGTCTGTCGTCTGCCGTCTGCTGTCTACGTTATGATTTCATTAATTTAAAGCAGCAGCGCAAGGAACAGCGACAGAAGGGCCTAAAAAGCTGTCGTGTCCTTGTCGAAGTTGTTGCCGCTCTTGGCAATTAGCCAAATGCGATGCCGTGAGTTGTGACTAGTTTAGAGGCCGCGAATCTTCAGTGTGAATGCTTCCTCTGCTGCGCCCAAAAAAGTAGGCAACGCTTCTTTGAATAAACACAAGTGCAAAGCCTTGTGCGCAACTACAACAAAAACAATGTTGCTGAATGTCTCTATATTTATATTACAACGGTACTTTGAGCCAGCTCTAGGGTTCAGTGATTAGCGCGCCAAATTGCTACTATTTTTACTACCTGTATTCATAGTTCTGCTCCGCTTTGTATTTTCCAAGTCAACTACAATTTGTATATATTTATTTTGAGCTACACATTTACAATTTTTCCATCTACTATTTTATTGGTATTGCCCTTCCCCTATTCTAATTTTTTTTACTATCAATTAATTTTTAGAAATTCTCTATTAACTACTTTTTTTCTACTTAGTACTTTTTGACACTGTCACTACTGTTTCTATATCTCTTTCTGCTACTTTTTTACCTTAAGCTGCTAAAGTCTACTACCATTTTAATCTTTTCCCATATTTATGTATTTTTTCTATTATTATTTGTAACTTTTTCATTGGTATTTCCACAGTTAACTTTTCCCTTTACAATTTTCCTATTTGCTGCTTTTTCAAATTCTGCTACTAATTTTAGTTCTGTATCTGACCAGCTATGCTTTAATTAAATACTATTCCACTTATATAACTGCTTAAGGATATTTTATTTTTACAATTATTTTTAATTATATTTCTTTTTTCTATTTTTCTTCTATTACTGCCATTTTTAAAGATTAGTAGTTATTTTTTTTTTCAACTACTAATTGTCCCACTAGTCTCGGTCACGTGTCTGATATTTTACTGAATCTTCTATTACATCGGTTTTCACTTACACTGACTAAATCTACTACTATTTGTACACTTTTACTGCTAACAGCTTTTTGTTGTATCCTGTCACGGAGAAGCTTGAACTAACACGATTTTACAAAAGACCAATAAGTGGGAAGATTTATTTAAATGATCACATAAAATATTTGTTTAAAAATAAAAGGGATTATTGTGTTAGGGCTGAGCTTTGGACGTCTCTAACGTAGTTTTGTTTATTTACGGTCATTGGGTAATGAGGTTAAGTTAACAAACTGAATTTTATCTGCGATGGCCAAAAGGCAAGCTCCATACAAATGAGCCAAGTCTGTGGCTGCCTAGTGGCGATGAAAGAAAATGTGTATCTCTCCCTTAACGAGAGAGGGCAAAGGGCAGGCCATCAGTTGTTCATTTTCCCTTTGACAAGCGGCAAGTAAAAATTGCATTCATTCAGACATCTTTTCAAAACTGCTGGAGTGCGTTTTCGTGTCTTCAGGCTTAATGTAAGTTAGTTAAAGGGAAAAAAAACTAACGGCAGAACTGCATTTACTTATTTTAGATCCTTCCGTACCTTGAAATCGGTTTAATGGGTTCGAAAGGGTATCAGTTGCATCCACAAAAATGCATAGAATTCATTTGATGAGTGCCACCAATATGACAAACGCCCCCTACGCAGAGGAAATTACAAGCAGCCGCCTAAAAGTATGCACTGGTTTTATGTGCAGAAATAGCGAAGGGAAATGATTTTAATGGTAGCTTCTGCTGGAAATGTGAACAGCTGCACAGCTGCTGAAAAGTAGTGGCCCTTTTTTTGTTGTTGTTTTTTATCTGAAATACAAATTGCCCGAATTTCTCTTCAAAGGATTTCCGTTTCAATTCAGAATTTCTGTATTCGACTGTCAATTACCGAGCTCCATGCTTGTTTCTAGTTTAGTTTTCCCTCCACTCTTTCTACTCTTTCTACTCTTTCATGCTTTGAAAGTGTTCGTAAGAGAATTTCAAAGCTGCATCACAATTCCTCCAATTCCTTGCACTTGACTGAAATATTTTCGTCAGTTATTGTTGATTTTTCCCCGCGCTGTGTGTGAAAGCACATGAAAATATGCTTTGATATGCTGTGTGCTGTCATGCGCGAAGTCAGCGCTTTAAATTGATTAAAACCATATTATGGCCATTGAACCTGTAAAGCAAATAATAATAAAATCCAATAAAATGCATTGCACAAAATATGTTTTTTTTTTTTGTAAAAAAGTGCAGAAAGTGCTTTGCTGGCTGGCCTGGTGGGAAGAGGGGGAATGGGTGGGTGGGCAGTTTAACAAAGAGCAAAATTCAAAACTCAGGGCCCAAAAAGGCAGCAGAAACTACAACTCGTTCCTGAAAGCAGACCCAAACGTAAGCCTGAACACAAACTGAAAACTGAAAACCAAAAACCAAAAACCAAAAACCGAAAACCAAAAACCGAAAACCAAAACCAAACGAACCAACCAATTGACTGACTGACTGACTGGCTGACTGAATTGCTGTAAATTAAATTGCAAAATATTCAACAAATATTTGCACTCAATAAAAGCAAATTGCGTTTGTCATGGAAGCAAATAAGAGCACATCAAGTCGCCGGCAAACGGACAACAGGCCAGCACAGCCCAGGGGGAGCGTTTATGGCCAGGAACAGGACTATGACCAGAAGCAGCACTCTAGGACCCTAGACTACGGGCAAGGGCTATATGGATACCGAATCAAAATCAAGCGTAAATATCATCAAACAATTTGCTAGAATTTTTTTTACCATTTTCCCATTTTGCCCATTTCATTTCCTTTTCATTTCGTTTTCCTCAGCGCTTTTCTTTCCACTGCTTGCCTGCACTGGGAACACCATCCAAATGCGAATAATTGTTAAGTGCCGCGCAATTTGTATGAATTTGCGACTGGCGAAATGTTTGTTGAAAATTTATTCTATTCATTAGCTGCGCATTCAGGCAATGAGCTTCCTTAGTTCGTAACAAAATCATTGGGCAAAAGTTGATAGGGAGAGCGGGAGATGGGCGCGGAGGGGCCTTTCGGCTTATAACTGAACTGTGACCCAATTTTAATTGTGTTCCGGGATTCACGGCTATCAAAAGTTGTTCCCCCATCGCTCATCGCCTATCGCCCATCGCCCATCGCTTGTAGCCCCGCGGCCCCCTGACGAATAAAATAATTAAGCGGCTTTAAGTTTGCTAAAAGCTTTGCAGAATTTAAACAAACATCTTTTGATCATAATTGGGAACTAGGCTTGTGATTAACTTGGCGGGGGAGGAACAGGCGGAAATTGAATATCGGGAATCGAATGCGATGGCTTAGAGGAAGAGGGAAGCAATTCAAGATTCTGGCCTAAATTCTCTCAGCAGGCTGTGTAATAAAGTTTAATTAAAATTAATGAACCCAAATTCAAACGTGAATTTAATTATCGTGGACTAAATTTAATCTAATTAAAAGTGAAGCTGCGCTTTTAAATCCAAACTCAGAGCCCATCGATCAAACTGAAGACTCGATGCTTTAAGTGGCTTTAAAGTTGAGTCTACGCAAATTAAAGTATTTTTGCTCTTTTAGATTTATAAGTTTAAAATTTAATTTCTATTTTTTAATTATGATTATTTATTTTTTTGTTTTTAATTATGATTATTTATTTATTTTTTTTTTAAATATGATTATTTTTTTTTCTTTTTAAATATGATTATTTATTTTTTATTTAATTATGATTATTATTTTTTAATTTTTTTTAAATTATCATGATTAATTTTTTTTTTTTAATTATGATTATTATTTTTTTTAATTATGATTATTTATTTTTTTTGAATTATAATTATTATTATTTTTTTTTTTTATTTATGATTATTTATTTTATTTTTTTAAATTATGATTATTTTTTTTTTAAATTTTGATTATTATCTTTTTTTTATATTATGATTATTTATTTATTTTTTTTAAATTATGATTAATTATTTATTTTTTAGTTATATTTTTTATTTTTTTTTTAATTTTTATTTTTAATCGAGCTAAGATCCTTTTACTCATTTAGCTGTTCCCTCTGCCGCTTGCCGCCCACAGCTGTCATACATTTACCGCTTTATAGGAACTGCAGCCTTTAATTCCCTCAAGGACTTAGCTATTTAACTGATGGGAGAGTCGAGACATAAAGTTGCTTAGTTTTCCAATTAGAATTAATAATGACATCCATTTAGCCATTCGTAATTCATTAGCTGTTGTTCTGCTGCCGCTGCTCTGATGCCCAGATTCTTATCCATTCGTATTCGTCCTTCCCCTCCATCCTGCCGCCGTTCCGGTGTCCTGTTTAGATTGTGTTGCTAATGCGTTTAACTGGCTGGCCAGCAATTGCCGAATGGCCTAAGAGTTACAATCGCCCACAGAACACAATTCAATTTGGTCAATCAGCTGCAACAGTTGAATGGCAACTTAACTGGCCCATGCCCTTCAGATGTTAGTGGCAACAGTGGCAAGTGTGGCAAGTGTGGCAAGTCTAGCAAGTCTGGCAAGCCTGTCAATGTGTCCTTTGTGGCATTCGAGCTCTGCCCTGCCTATTGAGCTTTGAACGATGAATTTATCGTTTAACATTTAAGTTTATGATTGATGTGATCCCGACCAATGCACATCTGAGAGTTATCTCTTTATAGTATACATATATATGAGGGGGTGTGTTAGTGTGCGGCATGCAAGCGTCTAAATATATGCATGTGTGTGTGTGTACGTACCTCGGCCATGCAAATGCCAAATGCTAATGAATTCATATACATATACAACTTCAAAAGTCATAAATACTCCGGTTGCCTGCTTCATGCAACGTTAACTGTAATGTGTATGAGTGTGTGTGTGTGTCTGAGTGAGAGTGTGTGTTTGTGTGAGAGCTCTTGTGTATGTGTGTGTGTTTGCTTATGTGTATATGAGTGTGTTTGTGTGCGCTTGTATGTGCTTTAGATGGCACGTTAAGCGGGGCCCAGGAAGAGGGAGAGGGGGGGAGTGGGGGGGGGGCTCAAACAGAAGGGGTCGAGCACGAAGGACGAAGTGGCATCATCCAAAATGGCAAACTCATTTCCGTCACTGACACAGTCACTGACTTCATTTAATTTTCAAATTTTCAACTCAAGAGTCCAAAACGAGGTTTTACGTTGCCTTTTGTTTCAGTGTAACAAAGTGAGACGAACAAGATACCAAGCAGTAGACAAGCAGACAGACGGACGGAGAGACTGAGAGACAAACGGACAGACAGACAGACAGACAAACTGACAAAGAGACAGACAAACAGACGGACAAACAGAAAGACGCAATGGACGAGTGGACAGAGGGGCCACCGAAATTTATAGCAGCACGCATAAGCATACACACACACACACACACACACACACACACACACACACACACACACACAAACACTCGCACTCACACAAACATTCATACATAGGTGGCAGTGGTAGTTGCGGGGGCGTGGCTGTTTTACATTTTTGCATTTTTCATGTCTGCCCTGGCATGAAGTTGCTTTGCTGCAGAGTTTTCATGCTTACCCCACACCTCCCTACCTCCCCACCGCCCCACCTCCCCGCCTCCTCATCGCCCCACTTCCACTTCGACCCTCTCATCCCCTCGGCCCAACCCCTTTACAAAATAAAAAAGGCGAAGCAGCAGAAACATAAAAAATATGATATATTAGCATATTACGCATACGCCGTGTGCCCTCAAATGTGTGTGTGTTTTGTGTGTGAGCGAGTGTAAATTTGCTTGCGCGCCTTTCTACGCTGTAGCCGTACATGTCTGTGTGTGAGTGGGTGGGAGTTGGCTGCATAATTATGAGCCTTAATCAATTAGCGAGCGGCGCATCGCCGAGCATCCAAAAGTTGGTTAAGTTAATTATTAACATTAATTTTTGTCGGGATATTCGCTCGCTGAACTTAAATAAAATTGAGCAACAAGTAATTCGTATTCCTTCGAGCATCCTTTAAGAATCCCTGAATTCAATTGTCTCTGAAACTGAACACTTCTGCATTTAATGTTTCTACATTAAAAGGAACTACACTTTAAGGTTGAAGGAGGCTGCAAAAAGCGTTAAGCCTCAATTAGCGCCAAGCCCGGGCAGGAGTAGGAGGGGCGCGTGAAGGGAAAATAAGTGAAACATTTTTATTTTATTTTCTTTTTTTTTTGTTTTTTTTTTTTTGTATAATTTCGATAAAAACGTCGGAGGTCTACGGGGAATTGTCTCGTGCTGGGCGTTGAGCATCCTTGTTGAAGGGACATAACGACACTTTAAATGCCATTATTCAGTTAATTGAAATTGAAAAGAGCAAAAGAAAGTTTTAACCGCAGTCGATGGCAAAAAGCATTTGCCATTTTTCAATTTTCGAATTTTCGAATTTTCCAATTTTCAGAAATGAAATTTCCCCCTATCAAACAATTTAATTTCACTTCAAATGGTTTACGCGTCATTTTCCCCCAACGCAAATGACTTTGGCCTGGCGGCGATTGCCGGAGGAGCAAGTTTTGGACAACGATTCGGTTCATTTATCATCAATTGCACTCTCGCCGTTGTCCTGGAAAAAACAATCAAAGGAAAAATTAAAATTACAATCAGTAGAATTTTCCTTGTCTCATTGTTTTATTAATTAATCAATTGAAAGGACGATTTAATAAAAGCGGCTGCCATCCAAAAATGATTTGCCATTATGTCAACAACGGCTTTGGGGGTCTCCTCAATAGTGAGTATAGAACGTTGACAGGAGTGTGACTGTGTATGTGTGTGACTGTCTGTGTGTGTGTGACTGTCTCTGTGTGTGTGTGAGTCAATGGAACCACGCACCATGCATTTGTCTAACCTGCCAGCTAACGCGTTTTGGCAATCAATCAGCTCGGTATGAGCATCACCCAAGCTGGGAATCCATTGAGGTGAGGTTGTTGGAAACAAAGCCAAGTTGCCCATTGAAAAGGTATTGACGTCCCGGTCGAGGGTCCCTTGAGCGTGTGGCGCCGATCCGTGGCGATGCCACGCGGCCGCAGCCGGCATTATCCATGCAAAATTTGCCTCGTTATTTTGCGTCGCCAAAAATGCTAGCACTGAAGAATGGCGCGTGCCACAAGTGGCACTCATGTGGCAGCAGGACCAAATTTGGCAAATAAACAACTACTCCTAAATATATGCATATATCCTTCTATGTACAGCACATCCTTCCACGAGTGTGGCTCGGCCAGGGCACATAGCCCATTTGGTGCTCCTGTTGCTCCTGCCCCGCTTCCCCTCCCCCCCACTACCCGTGTCCTGCCCTGTACCTATGCCGAATCGTTTTGTGCTTAAATTGAACACACTAATGGTGGGTACAGTGGGCTGCATTGCCCTCAACGCGCACAAATATTCATTTATTCTTCATTCATAAGGCCAAGGAGCAATCAGGACAATTCAAAAAGTCAAAAATCTTGCATCGACCTTTGGACTGTCAATGGTTAAATGTGTTGATATTGGGAAAGAGAGAGAATTAGCTTCATCGCGACACACATATCCTTGGGTTGTATCCTTGCCCAATGCCATTGTCGCTGGCACTCAGTTTCCCATTAAATGAACTAAAAAATTTAAAGGCCTTTGAGAAATTCATATCCCAAAACATATTTTCACTGGCTGCAAAAGAGCGCTGAAAACCAATGCTAACGAGGTGGAGCGCTTCGTCCTTTTAAAAAGGGCGTCAGCATTTGGGCTCCTTCGACTGTTCGGGATATATAAGAAGGAATATTTGCCAACTGTCGTGGTGTCCTTTCGTGTCCCTTGGATGGCGCACAAGTGCACTTTAGTTTTCAATTTTTGTCGTCTCATAATGCGACTCTCTGGATTTATTTTTTGGCTTATTTTTTGATATCCTTGCTCATGCAGCAGCTATTGAGCAAATATCCTCAAAATGGATTTTAAAATCCAGTCGGCGACAGCAACAACAACAGCTCAAGCAGAAGCAGAAGCAACAGTAAGAAAAACAATAACAACAGAACAGAACAGAACAGAACAGAAACCGAAAGGAAGGACACAAGGACATAAGGACACGGGAAAGCAAATAGAAATGCGAGCAAAGGTTACCTTGGGGATGCATTCAACAAAATTTTTGCACTAATGGAAAAGTAAAAGCTGCTGCTGCAAATATTTTTAACTCTCGCCCCACAAAACGAGTTACGACCAAAAATACATCTTGTGTGTGTGTGTGTGTGTGTGTGTGTGTATTATAATATATATATAATGTTTGGCAGGGCGGATAAGAAGTCCCCCCAAAATCACTTAACCATATTTTTGGCTTGCCTAAAGTCCTTTCCCTTTCCCCTTCCCCCCTTTCCCTTCCCTCTTCCCCCTTCCCCTATTCCCCTTTCCCCTTTCTCCAATTTTTTTCTGTGCTTGGTGCTATTTTTTCTTTGTCCCTTTTCCGCCATTTTTTGTCCTGCTTCGTCTCGCCTCTTTGTTTCCTTATTTTTGTTTCTCTCTTTGGAATTGAAAACCAAAGAGGGAAATGCCAAATGTGCGACTCTGTGTTGACTTAGGACCCCAAAATCCTGCTTGCCATCTGCCACTGATTATTAGCCTTGGCAAATTGTCTGTGTAAAAGCCACAAAACAACTAAACAACCGAACCGCCAGCTACAATGGAGCGACAACAACAACAACAACAACTGCTAGACTCTGCGTCTGTCTCCTTGTTTGACTGACTGTCCTGACTGTCCTGGCTGTCCTGGCTGGCTGAGAGTCTTCCTGAATCTGAGTGACTGGCTTCAAAACTGTCGAAGATCCCATCTTAAGCGAGCAGTCCAGTCCAGGACGAGCTACCAGTTACCAGTCCTGAGATTCCACTGGCAACTATTTTAAAATTTTGCACTCGTTTTTGCACTGCACGTGCTTGATGGGCGTGGCGTTGCCCTTGCCCCCTTTTAAAACATTTAACATTGTGCACTGCATTGTCACTTGGTCCGGCTTGGCTGCCACTGGGATGGGATGGGCTGGCAGTGGGATGGCATGGGATGGGGGAGGAAGAAAGAAGGAGGGAGTCTGGCAGATGGGAGTTTACTTAAGAAGACAATTTGTTGGTGGCCTGGCTGACTTTTTAATGAGCTGGCTAACAAGCACTTGGACAGCAAATTAGAAGAGATACGAATCTATCTGACTCTATTATCCTGGGTCCTTTCCACTGCCTGGCCGGGCAGAAAATGAGCATGGCAAAGGGTAAGCAATTGAAATCACTTGCAAAGTAAATAACTGATGCCTCACCCACTCCCAGTTCCAGTCTCAGTCCTAGTCCCAGCTCCACTCCCAGACTCAGGCCCAGTCCCAGACTCAGGCCCAGTCCCAGTCCCTTAATGATAAATGTCTTAGCCAAATTGCTTTAAACTGCTTGACTGAGTTATTCACTTTTATTGATTTAGTCAAGACATGCAATACATGGGGCAGAAGTCATGAGTCTTGATTGATTGATTGATCTCCCCGAGTTGCCACACGAAAGGCTCGCAACTAACTTCAGCAGTTCCTGTTGGCGGGAGTGCCCTTTATGTTTGGCCTCTTCCTTTGCTTGTACTCATAGTGCTTCTGGCAGCTGAAGAAGTGCAGCAGGCAGCCAAAGATTGGCCAGAAGATGGCACAGCAGCAGCTCAGCGAGATTACCAGCCAGAGTCCGACCAGAAGGCCGCCAACCAGCAGTTCGTTTGCCATTGAATCCATTGAACACCGTTTATAGCGTTTATCCCGACACTTCCTTAAAACTGTTTAAAAGTGTTTTTGTTTTTTCGTTAATTCAAAACTTGAATTGTTTTTTTTTTATTATTAATTTAATTTTATGCGAAATTCAAATAATTCAAAACTCAAGGATTGCTACGCATCGAAGGGGGAAAGTCGACTGACTTGATGATTGTGACACTATATAAAAGGCGACTCGATTGGGAAGGGGGCAGGGCGGGTCTATTAGTGAGGGAGAGACAAGGATTACAGTGTGACCAGATGTTTGCTATTATTAAAATCATATTTCATCATTTACCATTTTAATAGTTCCAAAAAAAACCCAAAAACCTAATAGCCGCTGCTCGCTCCCTACTTGTCCGAGCATCAATCGTCCCACTGTACACGAAGTGAAAGGAGTGATTAACTGATTTTGACTTACAGAGGGAAGCATCACTTAACTGAAGTGACTCAGCTATGGCGCTGGGGGCCATAGGGCCGTAGGGTAGCCGCCGCAACTGCTGATCCCAGAGGCGGGCCCCTGACCCGCATGCCGGGCCCATAATGAAAGTGAATCTGGGCAAGCGTGCATTAAATGGAAAACTTTAGATGGTGCAGTTCCTCCCCTTCTCCTTTCCTCCTTTCCGCCTTTCCTCCTTTCCGCCTTTCCGCCTTTCCTCCTTTCCGCCTTTTCACTTTATATTCTTTATTTTATTTTTGGCCGTGTGTTTCTCAGTGGATTTGGAATTTTATGTTAGGCCGAAAGTTTTCTTTTTCGAAGTTTATAACTACCCGAGAGAAGGAGGAGCAACACAGGGAAGAGGGATGCGGATGGGGAGAGGGGGAGGGGGAGGGTTAGGGGGTCGTCGCACGCTTTTCACAATTGTTAAGCTGCAATAAATTTTACATGGCGACCATGAAAACACTTGAGGAATATTAAAACAAATGAAGCAGCCAACTTACGAGTTACTTGAGGTTTTCCTCTTAACCATCTTTCATTGCGTTCCTTTCCCTTTCCCTTTTGCGTGCCTCTTCCTCTTCCTTGCTTGCCCCTCTTGTGCCCTTCTATTCCTTTCCTTTCCTGCGACATGAGGAGCTTAAGCAATTTTCCCAGCTGGACGAGGGCTAATGAAGCTGCCCTCAAACGTATCACACTGCAAATTCTTGAAGCGAACAGCGAGGGGGTAACTGAAGGGGGGTGGGGGGTGGCAGGAAGTTAGCATAAAAAGTATGTATTAGTATGTACAATATATAACTCGACATTGCTCTGAGCAGCCTTTATGCAAACACGTACGACCCATTTAATTTGGCGAGGGGCGACCGAGTGTATGGGCCGCCAGAAAAATACGTGATAAGCAAATTCATAAACCATTAGGAAGGTTGCGCCTTTGCACAAACGTCAGCGAAATTGAGAAGCGCCTCATAGAGCCACCCCAACTCTCGGATACCCTTACCATGGCAATCTCCCAGTGGATTGCGAATGCTTATGCCAAATTTTGGCAAAAGGATATTTTGGCTGGGGATTCAGATTGAAATTTAAGACATTTTAAGCTCAGAACTCTAAGAGCTCCTTCTGTACGTGATGGGAGAAAGAACTCCAAGGATCATATAAATATTTGATATATATCTTAGATAACTCCTTGTATATTTTGAATTCGATTTACGGACTCTGATTTTGAATGTTGCAGGGGATTTGAAATTTGGAAATTTGGAAATTTTAAATTTTGAAATTTTGAAATTTTGGAAAATCGGCTTGTAGGGAGCAGCAAGGAAAAGCGTACGAACTGAACGGAACTGGCAGCAGTCCTGACAAGTTTTACCCTTTAGGGAAATCCCTTTGATATAACTGATGCGTTACAAATGTTCTCAGAATGTTGTGATGCTTCTTGTGGTCCTTTAAAATCGACAAAAAAACGAAAAAAAAAAAAATGAAAAAAAAAATGGAAAAAAATGAGAAAAAAAATAGCAGCCAAATGGAATGTGCGATGCTCGCGTCGTGTGCGGTTTCATTAAATTTTATAACAAGCATTTTATGTATATTTTGTTGTTGTTGTTGTTGTTGTTGTTGTTGTTGCTGCTGCTACTAGACGAGGGGGTGTAGTTGCTGGTGGACTGAGGGTGAGCTCGGGATTGGTGTGGCTCTCGTAGGTGGTTTGCTTAGGGAAATGCGAGTCTGTGTGTTCGGCAGCCGCCTAATTGACGCGGTGGAAAATTGAAAAAACGGCACACGCCAGCGCGCACTTTGTGAAACCACAAAGTGGTTACATTCTAGGGTTTGGTCTAACTGTGATGGAGTGGAGGAGTGAAGGAGTGAAGGAGAAGGGAACGAAAGAGGAGACTGCGTGAGAGCAGCTGCCGGACTGGAGGATGGTTGGAGTCCTTCAAGTGCCTGAATGGAGACACCAGATGAGCAGATGGGCAGATGGGGGGCAGATGGGTGGATGAGCAGATGGGTGGATGGGCAGATGGGTGGATGGGTGGATAGGCGGTTGGGTGGTTGGGTGGATGGGGGGTTGTTGTAGGAGTAACTGCGGCACCAATGTACGGGTAATTCATTCACTTTCTTCCTTTGGTCTGCACACACACAAAAGTCAATGCATTTAAAGCGACATCAACGCCACAATGTTGATGGGTTTTATCTCTGGTGCGCATTCCAATTATCATATTAAATCAGTTGTAAATCATTGCATGTGTATATATGTATATGTATGTGTGCATGCATGTATACATGTGCATGTGTGAGAGTGTGTGTGTATTTATACAATTTATGCGAGTGGCCCTCCGGCAGGCAATGTAATCTAAAAGGTAAAAGGCAAAAGGCAAAAGGCAAAAGGCAAAAGGTACGAGGTACAAGAAGCTCGCTACAAGCTACAAGCTATGAGATGCGAGGAGGCGGTGGGCAGGAGGGGGGCGGAAGGTGCAAGGTAACAGCAACATGGTATATGGAACAAGTGCTTGCAATCCTTTTACCAAATACTATGATATGTAAGCCAAAGGGAGAACATCAAGTTGGACAAGGACAACTGAATCCGTGGCGAGTGTGTACAGAAAAACTGTTGACATTTAACTGAAATGTCCCTAATGGCCTGGGCGGACAAGCGAGGCGTGGCAGCAGCTCCTTATCAGCAGCTGCTGCTGCCATACAAATTGACGCTTAAATTGTAGATCATTCGCAGACGCATAAACTTAATGAACGGTGACTAAGGACACGTCGACAAATTGCCCGAATCTGAGAATCTGAGAATCTGAGACTCTGGGAGTGACCACCGGCCAAACGTATCCCGAGATGATGGCAACAATTTGTGCACAGAGTGGAAAATCGATACCAGTTAAAGGTCAAAACAAACTTGAGGCTGAATTCATTTTGGTTAATTGATTGACCAGCGAAATGAATAGCTAACATATGCAAATGTCCTGATAGATGATAAGTGCACAGTCTGGTGAGCAAAGGACTTGTCAGTTGACTGTAATTAAGCATCCACAAGGGGCTGAAGTTGGGGCTGGAGCTGTGATTGGGATTGGAATGTGGATTAAGAATGGGATTGAAAATGTGATTGGGACTAGGATGAGGATTGGAAATAGGTTCAGGGATCGGGGATTTGAGGACTCAAATTAGTCACACACATAACCCTAATTTTAATAGTCATAACTCCGATAACTTCCTCCACTTGCGGCGTTTCAGAATTGCCCGCCCCAAGCTTCCCTTTGTGCCCACTCGTGGCCATAACTCGATATAAACGGATTTATCGAATTATCGATATTCGAGGCGAGCCTCAAACCAAGTAATTAACAAATGAGGCTGCCAGCTCTTCAGCTGTAATTACCGAAATGTAACTGTGCCCTTAATTGCAAACTATTAAAAACTAAGCTTCAACTTCCTCTCAACTCCCTCCCCCCTCTCTCTACCCCGCAACCCCTTTACCCCTTGCCTCTTTCATTAGCTATGGAATAGTTGCAGAAAAGTTCGTTTTTATTTAACTCGAGTACAATTTCAATACACATTTTACATGTCCTTTAGAAAGGGGTGCGGGCTGGGGGGAAGGCGGGGAGGGAGTATGGAGCTTGGCATTTGGAGTTCGGTTTCAAGGAACAACATAAAATCGTGCAGTGTATCTTTATAATCAGCTTAAAATATCAGGAACAATAATATCAATCAAAATGAAATCAAATGCAGTCGGAGAAAATACACACACACACACACACAGTCAGACACATACTACCACACTCGCATGTGTATAACAACAGAATATCCAACACTCCAATGTCAATTTGATTGCCCCAACTGTGTGAGTGCCAAGCTATGATATGGACGAGGGATGGGGTGGAACTGTGAGCAGGAGGAGTGGGTAGGGGGTAGGTAGTATGTGGTAGGGGGAGGGCCTGGGCATGGACTGGGGCAGCGAAGCGCGAAATAAGCTGCCTGATGAACTCAGGTAAATGAACAGATGGCGACTGGCGGCTGGTGGCTGCCTGTTGGCGGTTGGCATGTGAGTGCCATGTCATGAAGAACAATGAACCAAGGCTCAACTCAACTCAACTCAACTCAAGACTCAAATAATAAAAGCAAGAAGTTTCCACCTGTGCAGTGAGTGTCTGGCGAATGGGAGATACCCTTCCTGCGGGTCAGGCCATAAGAAGCACTAGTATCAGGATAATTTGGTGACATTCGGGCGACTTTCATAATTACCTTAGATGTGCATGAAAATGGGGGGATCCTTGCCAAGTCGAGGCACATCCTGTTTTGTTTCACAACCAGAACTTGTCGGGCACTCCTTGTGACGCAGTCGTGGTAGCCCTTGTCAGGGTATACAAATGAAATTCGAGACGAGCTGAGGTTGTGTTGTAGCCTGCCTGACGCTACCTAAAAATCCGTGGCGTCTGTTAATGTGACATTCTGTCATTAAAATTTCAGGAGGCGCGACACGAAGCATCCACCTGAGCCATAAGATTGTTATTATTATTTGTTCCTGTAGTGAGACTCGCTGCGTTTTCCCATCAAAGCAGTTGCCAGTGGCTGCCACTCAAGGAGCTTACAACTGTTAGCTGGTAGCTGGTAGCTGGTAGCTGGTAGCTGGTAGCTGGTAACTGTAACTGTGACTAGTAACTGCTAACTGCCAACTGGTTACTCGGCACTGGTTACTGGTCTCTGGCTTCTGGCTTCTGGTTACTGGTTACTGGTTACTGGCTTTTGGTAACTGTTGAGCTTAAAATTGAATGGAGTACGCGGCGTATGGGTAATATGTTCCGGCATTCTGACTAAATTTAAATATGCGTGAGGTCACATGGGTTAGAACTTGAAGGGGATGTCAAGTGTGCGGGCATTAAAATAAAATAAGAGTCGGCGAATTGGCAAATAAATTTTTAGATGCGCAACGGCATAAAAAAGTTAAACGAGCAGCAGCCAAACAGCAGAAAGAATAAACAATAAAAATTAAATGATGGCTGAAACACACAGAAGCAGAGGATGGGGATAGATGTGGATATGGGGTGATGGGTGAGGGTTGATGGGGCGGAAAGGAAAACAACTTTTTGTGTTGAATGTGTGTAATTAATTTTACTTGTTGCTCCGCTGTGTTTGCCGTTCCAAGGAGTCAGCCCCAAGCAGCCAGAGAAGTGACACTAATTAAAACTCTATACGGCGGAAGTTTCTACTCATAGACATACAGATACATTCACAAATTCTCATAAATATAATCCTGTATATATATATGTGTGTGTGTATATATGCGTGTGTGTGTGTGTCTGTAATAAGAGCTGAAGTTTAGCCAAACAGATTGCAATCCGAGATGGAAGTACACGTCCATGTGCAGAGTGCAGACTGCAGACACTTATAGTTACTCTCATATGCAGATGAGGCCAGAACTTTGTGCCCAGGAAGTGTCACATGCTCTCCTCTGACGTTGCACACACAATTAAGTTGATTTGTTGCTTGCGGTCAAGGCTGACGAATCTCACAAATGGCTTTCAGATGAAACAGCAAATGCATTTTAGCCCGAAACCCTCAGTGCCACCTAAGGAGGCGCACGTCGAGAGCTCACTGGAGGAGGGCGTGAGTAAAGGAGTCTGTGGGGGAGGAAGTAAGGGAGGGAGGAAGGGAGGGAGTGAGTGGTACAGTGTGTGATTCAGCAAGCGGGTGAGGGACGGGAAGGATATGCGCAATGTAAACGGAAGCGTTTATTATGTTCAATAGGAAATGAGCAGACAGATAAGTGCATAGCAAAAATGCTGGAAATGAAAGAAGAGATGAAGTAGAAGAAGAAGAAGAAGGGAATTTGTACGTGCATAGGAAATGCTTAGATTACAAAGTGCAAATTGATGGGAATGCATCGAAGCATCTACCAATATAAAATACAATCGATGTGTGCACGAGTATTCATTAGTGCATCTGGCCATATGAGACTTGCATTCTTACATCTGTGTATGTATGTGTATATGTATGTACATTTATTTGTGTGTGTGTGTGCATGGATTGCAATGTTCTTTTTAGTCATATAATTTGAGGAAATTTGATTTTTATTGTCTGGAAATGAGTACAATTGTAAGACAGCAGACGAAAGCTACGCTCAATTAGCCAAACAATTGAGTTTAACTCAAGCCTCTCACTTTGTTTTGATAAGAAAGTTTTACGCTCGTGTCGTCGTGTTTGCTTAACACTCGCCTATAGATGTTCTTATCTCAGTTCAACAGAAGAAAGAAGAGTGAAAGAAGAATTCAAACAGCTGCAAGTCTGTAAGTGAAGTCAAAAGCGAATTCCACTGTATGAATGAAATTGCAAATCCGAGTGACTGAACAAAGTTGAAAGCTTATAAGTCAGCATTGACGAAGGTGCGAGCGAGATCGAAAGTATGAGCAAAGCCAAAACTACTTGTTGGACAGTGTGCACGAAGATGCAAGCAGAAACGAGTGTCGATCGAAGGCGCAACTGAAACCAAATGTATATTACATATATAGACTGATAACGAGGGTTGCACTTGCAGAGCCGAGTAACTGATCGAAGTTACGAGCGAAACCGAGAGTTTTTGTAGCTTTGCAAGCGAATTCGATTGAGCGACTGGGCGAATTCGCATTTATTTACGAAATTGAAAGCGAATTCGAAATATATGAGTGAAGCTACGGCTGGCTTCGGGCTAATGAAAAATGGCGAATACAGAGAAAGACACCTTGGGTTTTCTTCGTTTTAAAGTCCTCGTTCTTTGTAAGGAGAAAGAAAAAGATCCATTTTTTTTTACGTTGCAAATTTCTTTTTCTTTTCATTTTTATTGAGTTTCATTGCTTCAACAAGTTCTCTACACATTTATTTTGTGAATGTCGTTATTTTTATTGTGCTTTTCAATTGAAATAAGGATTAATTTAACTAGTATAAATATCATTATTATATTTATTATTATTATTATTATTATTATTGATATTATTATATATAATATTATATATTATATATATATAATATACTAGTACAACTATTACTATTTTTATTAAGAGCTATAAATGCTCGATAGAGCCAAAAATGAAACAATGTACATTGAAATGACAGTGTCCTTAAAGCTGAACCTTATTTTTAAGGAAAAGTTGAGATGTGGAATTTTGTGTGGGTTGAGCTGTAGAAAATTGAATATATGATAAAAAGAAAACTTTATAAAAAACAGATTGTTGCGAGGTTTGGATGCAGTTTTGGCTTCTGTTTTAATAAAGCTAATAACCGTTAGCTAGTTAGTTTGCAGGATTGAAGAAGAGGGTAGCAGCAAGGATAACAAATAACAATGAACATTATGCAAACAATTTTGCAGTCTTAATGCTCGAACAGGCTGAAAACATTAGGCTATGTGCGTATAACCAAGGCATAAACTTGTATATTCGAGCCAAAGGAATGAGGTACACGGAGTGAGCGTAACGCAGGATCTTTTTGAATATTACATGAGGCAGATTCGCCGTTCCATTGTTTGGTTATTTCCCGAGTTGCCTTCTAAGAGATTTGAGCGAATTTCAAATTTTCAAATTGTTCGTCCCGTTTGGTGGATTTGGAGAAGAAAAAAAAATTACAGCAATTTTCAATGCAATTTGCTGCATTTTTAAGATGCCATCTTGTGGCAACTACCGTCCGCTATCCTTATCCTTCACACAGTCCGATCCACTGGCACATTTTATTGTTTGCTTTGCCAGTACAGAGATGTTCTTGCAGGACTTGTGAGTGCGCACTCCTATACACTTGAACATGGGCCATGCGACGCGTCCTCCCAAAGCTTCCTTCGACAATTTTGATTTTATTCTCCTTCGTCCTTCGTTCTTCATTCTTCGTCCTTCTCGTTGCTCGTTTCTTTTCTGTTTTTATTTTATTATACGATTGCCATAAGTTTTTGTTTATCTGCGATATGAACGACATCTACGGTTTCCACCGACCATTAATAATATTTTATATGTCCCTCACATAGGACTCAATTCCCGCACGAACAGGGGGTGGGGGAGACAACCTGAACGACCCTAGAGATTCATTAGTAATTGGCCATGTCTTGCCCTCCTGGTTCCCCCCGTCCCCGCCCCCCTTTCCATCCATCTATCCATCACTCTATTATCCTTGTTCTTAGTACCTCCTTCAATCAATGTACAACTCCTAAGCCGTAATTACGACGGCAATTCTGGGGCGATTAAAAGCAAATGAAATGCTAAAGGCCATAACCCAAAAGTCCTTCTGTGTCTGCACCGCTCCAGGAGCTCTGATTGAATTCTAAGTACAGCGATTGTAGCTCTTTATGTGGATTGGCATTCGGCTACTCCATTCACCTCCAGCTTCAGATTTCATCTCTGATTCTGATTCAGATATTGACGCAGATTCAGGTCCTGGTTCTGGTTCTGGTCCTGTTTCTGGTTCTGGTTTTGCTTTCGGTTCTGATGACGATGGCGATGGCGATGGCGATGGCATAACAATAAACATGAAAAGCGTGTAAAAACAAGTGCTCAGTGCCTGCTGCCTGCAGGGTCCCCCGCCCAACCCCCAAGCATCGAACTACACACTACAGACTAAGTATTTTATGGCTGACACTAAAGCCCAAGACCAGGCATCAACTGAAACTTTGTCACAAAGCGCAATTACAAAGGAAACAGCACGGAACTGCCTCCCAGACAGCCTCGACTAAAAGATATCCTTGCACCAGAGTAGAAAATAGATTCGATAGTTGAAGTCGCAGATGAGGGGAGAAGTTTGTGTGAAGTAAAGGCTATCCTTTTGAAGTTTTATAAATACTTAAGAGATACTGTGGTAGCATATGCCTAGGTGAGCAAAGGACTTCTGTGAAATCATTTATTGTCCTTTAAATTGGATTATAAAAATCGCCTCTAACTCAAGATTTGCTTTGGCAGTCCGGAAAAGTCTGCTTAGAGGTAAGATAGAAGATAGAAATTGTTATAGTATCATATATATATCTGCATATATGATCCTTGGCATCCTTTTTTATACACTGAGATATCCTTCGAATATATATATATATCCAAACTGAAGCGAACTTTGTTCAATTTGAGACTTGTTTGAATCAATCTCATTTTCATAGAAAATCCCGAATTGATATACCCAGAGTTGTCATTTTGGCAGAGTATTTAGACACACATACACACACACTCACACACACATGCATAAAAACATTTGGAAGAAGAATTGTATGAAAAAACTATACATGACAGAGACATCAACGGCTCGTGTGCCATATAAATGAACGAAATGCCCATTCAAGTTTTGATGGAGCTTATGGGTAGAGGGAGTGGAGGGAGTAGAGGGAGTAGAGGGAGTAGTGGGAGTAGTGGGAGTAGAGGGAGTAGAGGGAGTAGTGGGAGTAGTGGGAGTAGAGGGAGTAGCGGGAGTAGTGGGCTTAGCTGGTGTAGCAAATAGAAACTGTGTGGTGAAGGAGTGAGAGAGTGGGGGATAAGGGAAAGGGAAAGGGAGTGGGAGTGGGGGTGGGGGTGGGAATAGCAATGGAAATGGGAGACTGGAGACAGGAGACTGGCAACTGATGAGTGCCTGCAGTTCTTGGCAAAGCTATTAAAACTTATGCGTAGCTCATATAACACTTTTAATGCCAATCAAAGTCCCAACACAAACACAAACAAGGCCAAAAACGAAACTTTCACCTTTTGTCTCAAAAATACAAGAAAAGTGGAGAAAAGTGTGGAAAAGTGTGGAAAACCGAAAAAGTGAACTGAATCTCAAAATGAGCAGGACGACTCGAGCCTCGAGACTCGAGACTCGGGACTTGAGGTTCGATTCGAAACCGAAATGAGACCAAAACGAATCAAACTGAGCGGAACTGAACTGAGCTGAACCAAAATGAACTGAACTGAACTGAACTGAACCAAGATGGAAGTGAAGGCAAGTCACAAAGTCAAACAAAAGCTCATTGGGGGAATGAAAGAGTGCGGTGGATGATGGTCTGATAGGGGGAGGGTGAAAAGGGAAAAGGGAGAAGGGCGAAGGGGGGAGTGAGGTGGGGGAGGGGAAAAGCAATAAAGCTAAGGAAACGGCGCAAAGCGAAAAGAAATTGTCAAAATACAAATAGGAAATTGACGCGCAAGAAGAAAAATATGAACGGAAAACTTTATCCAACAACCGAAAGCGGTCCACGTTGTGGGCGTGGCAATCGCTGCCATTCGCCTTTGTGTACTGCCATGTTTACTGATTTCGGCTATAACGAATTTAATCTTTAACATTAACGCGTGCCGCCAGGAGAGGACCCAACTTCAACTTTCAGTTTGTATTTTGAGTGCGGCTATTGTGGCTTTATTTATAGACATCAAATGGGTGCCAGGAGTCTCTGTGTAGTATGTAAGGATGTGTGTAGGGATGTGCTGGGAACGTGTGTAAGGATGTGTGTGGGGATGTGTGTTGGGATGTTGGCAAATGGATGTGTATACACACGTACATGTGCCTCTCTGGATGTTTGACTCTGTCAATGTCTGGGCATGTGTGTACACAGCACGAGTGTGTGTGTGTGTGTGTGTGTGTGTGTGCCTATGGCTGTGGCATATGTGTAATGCATAAACATGACATGTAGCACAATGCGGCTGCGGGGCCTAAAAGGCTAAGTAAACAAAAGACTTCCAGGGGAGGGTCGAGCACAATGAAGGGTCCGATTAAAGGGGTTAGAAAGGTTTTTCAAACGAGCGGATAACGAGGCGCCGCCGAGAGGTGGGGGGCAAATGGATAAGGACCCGAAGAAAGGGCACAAATAGACTCTTTCATCGGCACTATAATTAATCCAGCCCTCGCCCCCTCCCCCCTCCCCCTTCCAGTGGGCTAATACTTAAATGGGTATCAAATTATGTTTATAAAAAGCAAATAATTTTGATTCGTGCCAAATCGCAGTTAACGGGTCCCAAATCGATTATTACCTCCGATTCAGTTCGGATTCCATTTTATATATCAATTAAATTCAACTGTCGAATAACGTCCGGTTCCTTTGAAGGAACTTTGAGGACATAAATTGAATCCTTCATACCTCAAACTTGGCTCGAAAATTGTTGGCCACATTTTGGTTCACTTTGGTGTCATTTGTCTTCCGGAGCGACTCTTAATACATCACCTTGACCCTGAGAATCTGTGTATCTGTTACATTGAGTGTCGAGCCTCCTTAAGGACATTCCTTGCAGGCGCATTTCCTCGAGTCGAACACAAACCAAACTAAACACAGGCACAGTGACAAATGTAGGGACGAAATGCGAAACACAATGTCAAGTGGCAGGTTGCCAGAACAGCCGAACAGCCGAACAGAGCGGGCAGGACTAGCCGGACATTATGGACAAACGGCGACAGGACAGCACTTGCCTCCATAAGTCCTTAAAAACACCCAACACCCTGAGATATTTGAAGTGAGCCAAAGGACTTGCCGAGCAGCTCGACTGCCTTGTGGCTTTGGGGCGACATTTAAGGCAGCTGTTTGCCGGTCATTGTGCCACGCCCACTAACAATGAAGCATACATGCATTACGCATACGAGAGAGCACGACCGTCGAGTGGGGGGCGTGGGGCGTGGGGGGCGTGCGTAGAGGCGCACAAAACATGAAAAATACTCACGCCCCGCAACACAAAAGAGGATGTAGTGACCGCCGGAACGTGGAACGAGTGGCAATGCGTAGCTTAAGGTGTGTCTGCTTGTGTGTGTGTGTGTGTGTGTGTGTGGCTCGAATAAAATCCGTAAACCTGTGTAAGGAAAATGAAAGAAAAAATGAAAATTAATAACACAAGTCGTTGAGTGGGGCTGGGAGCTGGGAGCTGAGGCTAAGGACTAGGACTGAGGACTGGGACTGGAACTGAGGACTGGGGCTGGGAGGTGGAGAGTAGAAATAACAGGCTACATGCCATAAGTATGCAAAATCGCAGGGCACACGCATCACATATTGATAAATTTCGAGCCGACAACCTGAGAGCCGACGAACAATGCCATAAAATGTGCATGCCAATGCAATGGAGCGGCATGTGGATGGATGGAGTCGGGCCTGTGGATGTAGATGTGGATCTCGAGCTGGAGCTGGGTCTGGATCTGAGGCAGGTTGGTGCGCAAAAGTATGCAACGGACACAAAATGCATAGAAACGGGGACTGAAGACCGCCTCGACGCATGCATAAAGGAAGCTCCTGCTTTGCCGGCAGCTGCCATATGATTGGGCTGCATCTGTGCGTTTCTCAGTGTGCATATTGATTGAATGCAATGCAACTGTCATACATACCAATGTCATAAACAAGCAGCAGCAGCAGCAGCAGCAGCAGCATCGGCTTTGCCATTCCAATGCGACGGCGACAGCGACGGTGACTGCAGCAGCGACTGTGACTGTGACTGTGGCTGTGAGTGGTACTGCTTCTGCTTCTGCTTCTGCTACGGCTACGGCTACGGCTACTGCTACTGCGAGTGCGAGTGCCAGCAGAGAATCTGACGAACTGGCGTCAAGTCGAAATTTGATGCAGAAATACCAAGACAAAACCAAACGAGTCGACTCGATCTCGAACTGAGATGGAAAGCATTTGAGTTCTATTTTTAATACGCTTACGCACAATGGGGACTACGTGTTTGCTCAGTTGCCTTGTGCGGCACATCAAAGTGAGTGGAGGACGTAGAATATTGTGTAGTTCCCTCCTCCTACCCCCTCCCGCCAAGCATTGACTGTCACTTGGGGCTAAGCATTGAGATGCGTCAAGACGCGTTCCCCGCTCAAATCTGCGTATTCTGAGTGCAAGCAGTCGCTTCGAGGGCTGCACTGCTTGCAATTCAAGCAGTGCTTCACTCTGGACTCACTGCTCCAATTGTGCTGTAGATAACAATTCTATTACTTATGGCGTCTATCCCAATTACCGTTATTCCCAATGAGAGCATCGCGCTGTCGGATAAACGCGAATTTATTGAGGCCTTACGTTTTTTCTGCTCTGCTCTGCTCGCAGCTGCTGGCAGCGACATTGCCTTCTGCGTTTATGTATTTCCTACAATTGTGAAATATGGCACTGCGAAAATGCTCAGCGTACCGTTACGTCGAGCGACAAGAAAGCACAAAAACGCGAGCAGCATATCCCGCTCGATAAGAATGTGACTATATGTGTGGGCATACCTACAACTTGTGTGTGTGTGCTGTATGTGTGTGTGTGTGTGTGTGTGTGTGTGTGTACTGTATGTGTGTGTGGGCGCATATTTTGTATGCCAAACAATGCAGCTGCAGATGAACTATGCACATAGTATGCATATCTCTATGCACACACACACACACATATATATATGTATATATATATATATATGTGTGTATATATATATATATATACAGACATTTCGCAGCATACATACAGACATTTACTATAACCGAATACCTATGTATGCCTCTCTCTATGCATGCATGCATCCATGTGTGTGTGTGTGTGTGTGTGTGTGTGTGTGTGGGTGGGTGTATGTGTGCATATGTAGCACACACATAGAGACGATTTGCATATTCCGTGTTTTGCAGTTGAAGCGATTTTTGCCAAATTATTTGCAAACAGTTGAACTTTGACGTTGATTTTAGCATGTCAACTGTGTTGTTGTTGTTGTTGTTGTTGCTGCTGTTGTTGCTGTTGTTGTTGTTGCTGTTGTTGCTGTTGTTGCTGTAGTAATTGCTGGCGTTGTGTTGCATGGTGTTTGGGGCATGGCGCTTAGGAATTGAGGTTGCGCCTGGCAAATATGTCAGCAGCTTATCGCTTCATTACGCTGACTTGACAGAGGCCGCTCTCTGGTTGCCGACTTAATGAATATGTAGAATTGTGTGAGGCATGCAACTTGCATAAATGAATGTCTGGCTCTACAGGCGCATGGCCTCCTCCTCCACTGGGGCAGCCTCCTTCACTGGAGCAGCCTCCTTCTCGTTCCAATTTCTAACCTCTTCATGTCCTTATGCTGTCTGAGTTTTCAACAGAAGGCGACAAAAATCCGCAGTCTTATCCGCGCCATGAGCAGCACACTAATACACACTCACACACACACACACTCGCACACACTCACTCGCACACACACACTCGCACACACTTGCAGACGTTGTAGTCTGAGTAGTTTGTCATTTTAATATGTGCAAAGGGCTGAAAGGACTCAGTCCTGCATGTGCCTGCAGCAATTTGCTGTGAGTGCCACCGACGACTGGCGTCAAAAGGATATCAGAGAATATTGACAAACAGCAACAAAGGCCAAATGAATATGAAGTCAATGCTCAACAGAAGCAAACAACTTCTGAGCTTCAATTACTTTTAAAGCAAGTGAAAAGGCGCCCAAAGATGCAGAAGGACCTCTACGAAAGGATGCGGGCGCACTTTTACAATTATTGCATCTGATTGTAAATACCAAAAAAAAAAGAAAATTGTTACTTTTTGTGGACGTTTCACATTTTCCGCCTCAGCTCCTTCCCCAGCCCCTGTCTCCTTTCCGCTGTCTCCTGTCTCCTGTCTGCTCTGCTCCTGTCTGCTCTGCTCCTGGCACAGCGATAGCCAAAGGCGACTTGTATGAGTATCTAAATTCGCACCGCTTGAATCTTAATCTCAACTACTAATCCCCACTTTTTTGGGAGCGGGTGGGGGTGGGGGTGGGGTATGCAAATAACGGGAATGTCGACTACCGTGGACTCAGTGCCCGTCCTTGCAATCACAGCCAATTGAGATTCACTGAATCGCATCGAAAACTTAAACCGACGTCAGCCTTTTTGGTTTTGGCACTTGGCTTGTCAGTTTTGGGATGACTTATGGGCCGCACTTTGGGTATGGATGGATATGGATATGGATGTGGATGGGCATGGCTGCTGCCTTTAAAGTCACCTTAATCATGGGCAAAACTTTTACCCTGACACAGATGCCTAGTTGTGGGTGTTTGGTGGGGTTGTGAGTTGCGGGATGGGGGATGGTGGGTGGAGGGATGGGGTGTGGGGTTGGGGTATGGCGCTTGTTGCCAGAGTGGATTCCCATACGCCGTGTGGCGCGAACCTTTTAGGTTTTGTTTGTAATGAAAATTGACATGTCCTTCGCCGGATCCTGTACTGCCAGTACCCTGGCCACAATTCGTCCCTTTTTCCTGCCCTTATTGTTGTTCCCGTTGTTGTTGTTGTTGCTGTTGTTGCTGTTGTTGTTGCTTCCAGTGTTTGCCCTTTGTTTAGATCGCTGCTTTGTCTCGTGCTGTTCATTTGCCTGGGCACAAAAGTAGCCGGCAACGTTTCGCTCCTTCACGGAGGCGCCATTGTGACAAAGATGTATCGGCCTCTCGTTTTTCTTTTTTCCTTCCTTGCCATTTTACGTCCCCCTTCTCCATCCTTATTGCTGTCCCATTCGAAAATGTTGATGAATTAAAAATCAGAAAGTGCCGGGCAAAGCCCCCAATCTCACACCCAAACCCAAACCCACAGCCACACCCACATCCAACACCCGAGCGGCGGCCAAGAGCTGCAGCAACCTGAGAAGTACCCTGGCCACAGTTTCAGAGGCTCGCAGGGGCTGGCGGATCTTAACCTTTTTGGATTAGAATTTGTCTTACTTATAAACGTGGTCTTAAAATCATTTTATTCAACCGCAGCTCTTGAAATTCCCCCAGCTAACGCCTCGAATAACTCATTCAGCTCAGATGTCCTGAAGCCTTTTGGCCTCCTTCATTCGTGGTCAGTGGCTTTGCGGCTTGTTATAAGAAAAAGTCTCTTCCTCCTTCGACTGACAGAACAATTTGATCCGATTTTTTTGCCTAGTGAATTACCAAGGATTACCAGGAATTTTAATTAATAAAGTACTCGGGGATGTCCTTGGATTTCGAAACAGTTATGCGGTGTGCTGTCCTGGAAGAAATTCAAGCAAATTAAAATACATTTCGAATTCCTTGAGTCCTTCCTTTGCTCGCAATAAATTGAGTTGCCTTTGAGTGCGTTTGGCATCTTGCAGCTGCACTGCTTGTGCACTGCTTGCACAGGACACGCTTCACTAGCAGCACAGCATCAGCATTGAACTGCTTGAATCGATATGACCCCCCAAAGGTGTGAAGGGCCGACTGAATAAGCGGCAGGTAATGATTATATCCTTCCACTGATTAAGTTATCCTCGAAGTACCGTTACTTACCTGAAATTATTCAAGTCGAGTCGACGTCGTCCCACCTTATGGTTCCTTCTCAGCTGACGCTTTCGGTGGTATTAACTATTATCTCTGGGCAAAGTTGTCGCTGGTGGGGGGAGTGGCGGGCACTCTGCTGGGGACAGTTTCCTAATTGCTTGGCCACGTAATTAATTTAATTAACAAAACTTAAAACTGGTAGCAGCCTCGGACTCTGTTGCTGTCGTTGCATAATTAAAACAAAGCATCGCCCAAGAAAGTTTATTAAAGCAGAGAGCTGCAAGTTAAAAGAGAAGAAATAAATTAATATGCCAATTTTTGTTAGGTTGCCTCTCCACCTCCCCCCTCCCCCTCCCCCTACCTACTCCTCCGGCTGCTTCTCTCTTGTTGCCGGACAAAAGTTTTATTACACGCCTCAGTTAACAAAGCCAGCTATTGATTTCTCTGTCCGGAGTGGCCCAGAAGGTGGGCCGCATGCCGCATGCCGCATGCCGCATGCCGAAGCCGAAATAAAAAAATTGAAAAAAATGAAAAAAATTCTTTAATAAAAATTAATTGAAATGGAAATATTGAAAAGTTTCGAATGGGTGCAGTCTGTGAAGTTTGATTTAGACACGGGGCATTGAACAGTAAGTAAACAAATACTTTTCAGCCAAGCTCTTGGCTTTTGGCTTTTGGCTTTTGGCTAAAATGAATTAAAGTCAATTTAATACTGATTTTTGGCTTTTTCCAAACTCCACACACTAATGACCAAAATGCGCAAACAGAGCAGAGGAGTCCCCAAAGTAAATGTACCCAGAGCAATGGGTGGGCCAACGGAGTTGGGGCAAAGTTGAAAATCCGAGCGCTGGCAAACGCGGCGAATGCTCAATTTTCTTGTGTCTCAAGTTGTTTACATTACTTTGAGTTGATGCACAGCATCCATTGACCCTATTGCAAAGTACGAAATAATACAGACCGAGTCCAATTTAACTCTTTCTGGTGACATTTCGCCAGTCAACCAGAAGCGTATAATCAAAGGACAAGCTGCTGACAGACGATTTGGGAGAGGCAACAGGAGCGCAGTCACAGGAGCCGGCACATGCACAGAAGCACATACACAGTCACCGCCACAGTCACCGTCACAGTCACCGTCACAGTCACCGTCACAGTCAAAATCACAGTCACCGTGGCAGTTAGAGTCAGAGTCACCGTCAGAGTCACCGTCAGAGTCACCGTCAGAGTCACCGTCAGAGTCACTGTCACAGCCACACAATTCGCAAACAGATAGACTCGTGAACTGTTACACTTGCAGAGTGTGGAATTGCAGGAACGCCCAACTGTTTAACAAACTTCAAACTGAACTTTTGCCAGTTACTCAAAGTCAACAACTGCGGGGAGTCGAGTCCTCGAACTCCGCCGGATCCGAAAATAAAAAGTGAAAACAAGCCAAAAACTGTGCCAACAGCTGCACAGGAGCTTATGTATGGCGGTTAGAGGGTAGCACATCCTGGATTGAGGGCTAAGGGCTGACAGCTCTGTGGGCTCAGCCCGTGTAAGCGGGGAGCGGGCATGTCAGATGAGAGTGGGCCACGAGGAAGGGGGATGGGGGAAGGGGGAAGGGCTTGCGTCCATGTCACTAAATTGTCAACAAAATGCAACAAATTGGCAAAAAACTTTTCGTATGACTAGCAAAATTAGAAGCCCCCAAGCAAATAAATGGATACAATAACGAAAACCCAAAACAAGGCAAAGCGCAAAAAGTGACCAAAGGGGGGAATACAAACACACCAGAGAGACAGAGGGAGCGAGAGAGAGCGAGAGAGAGGGAGAGGGAGAGGGAGAGACTAAAAAATACCTAAAAACTGGTAGTTCAACGAAAATATGTAAACGTTTGGGATTTTCTGCAATGTGCAACAGACAAAGAGACAAAAAGGCAACTACAACAAGACAACTACAAAAATAGGAAAAGTAGTAAAAATCAAAAAATAAAGAAAAGCGAAAAAAAAAAAAGGGGAAAACAAAAATAAGAAATATACCCAAATCTCCCCACAAGCGGCCCCCCCTCCACGTCAAACGCTCCCTCGACTGGCAAACAAATTTTATTTTTTTGTTTATTTTTTGTTTATTTGTTGTTTATTTTTTTGTTTATTTTTTTGTTATTTTTTTGTTATTTTTGTTGTTATTTTTGTTGTTATTTTTTTGTTTATCTAATGCGACAAACAACAAGGTAAAAATGCAAATAAAATGCAAAGCAAACGTGGGAAACAGCAGATTCCCATCCCCAAATATATGAGCTCATATGTTTGTATATATATATATTATATGTATATATATGTATATATATATATATGTGTGTGTGTGTGTCTGCGGCACATAGATGGGCCGCCGATTTGTTTGTTTATTGATTGGAAAAAACGGCACAGCTGAAAAAAGATTTTGGGACAGCATAAGGACAACAGTACAAGGCGCTCACGAGTCGCATTCATAGAAAGGCAGAACTAGAGCAAAAAGTAAGGATTGCCCTGCCCAAAGAGTATGCCGACTCAGAGATATCCTTCCCACTATCCCCTACATACAATATATATCTATATATTATATATATCTCAAATTGTGTGGCTTAAGAATTATTTATTTCTGTTTTTTTTTTCTACCTCTCCTGTAGCCTTTGTTTACTCGTGTCCTGCTCGTCATACCCCAGGATATACTCCTTGTTTCATATGCGCTGAGTGCGGGGTATAAAAATGCATTGCTGGGTTTGAAAGCGCAGCATGGAAAATTGTTTATGCGATGATCGATATAACCATTTATATTGCACGCTTGTTGAGCAGAAACAGAGAATAGAGACTCTCCTGTTGTTGTTGTTGTTGTTGCTGCTGCTGCTGCTGCTGTTACAATTGTTGTTGCTGCTGTTGCTGTGCACTTAAAAATAAAATGCCAAACACATGCCGCACAAATCAAATGCATTTGCCGAAATATCTATGCAAAATATTTAGGTACGAATACTGCACTTCGATGATAAAAGTATAAAACCTGTTCAGATGTAATGCTGTGGAGTGAAAACAAAAAAAGGACGAACGAGCAAAACCAACAAAAAGGATCAAAACATGTTGTCCTTCTCTAATTGATTGAGCGAGCGACTTTATTTATTTTGAACATTTGACTAACTTTTTGTAGCCATCATAACGGCATTTAATACACCGAATAAAGCTCACAATTAAGTAAGGATTTGTCAGTTGATGTCCTCCATTAAAACTAATAAAAAATAACGAGTTTTTTCCCCTCATCCTGAAACCGCAACTATTAAAACCAATCAGCGATTTCAGAAACAATTAGATACATTTAATTGAATTCGTTTTAATCGCAGGTGCAAAGAAATCTCCTATGCGCAATCTGATAGAGCAATTAATAAATTAGCAGAAAAAATATTTAATATTTTTTTAATGTTTACCTCATTATTAAATCTCTTTAAATAAACTTTAAACGTTTTATACTTCATGCATTCATCTGTTTTTTTTTACAGACTTCCCCCACACCACACATGACGTCCCGCATCCACTTCTAAGGATTCATATTGAATGAGTTAACTCGAAGTGTCTACATAGCTCATATATAAGGTCAAGTTCTGAAACTCGACAATCCCCAAAAGTATCCTAGACACAGGATACTCCTGATTCACACTCATTAATTATAGTCGATATTTATAATAAGTTATAATAAATAAATATGAATAAATATAATAAATGAACAAAAATAATTATAAAAAAAATATAAAAATAATTATAAAAATAAAATAAATATAAATATAAATATAAATGTAAATAGCAAAATTAAAAAATAAAAAATAAACTACTACACATTTAAATTAAATAAAACAGAAAACTGTATCCAGAATTGAAATAAATTATATTTCGGAAACAAACTAAATTGCCACACAAATAATAAAACAAAAATAAATAAATAAAATGCTTAATTTCAATTAATTCTACAAACAAACAAATTCTTAATAAATATGAAGTAAATAAATATAAGTAAATATAAAAGTAGAATTAAATATAAGCACAAATAAAATAAATAAACAAGTAAGTAAACAATAATAAAATATAATTAATTATAAATATAATCTACTACACGCTAAAATAAAATAATAATATATATAGCAAATAATAATAGTAAAACAAAAACAAATAATTGAAATACTTAATTTCAATTAATTCTACAAACAATTAAGTAATTGAATATGTAATAAATAAATATAAATAAATACAAAAATAAATGTAAATATAAATAACAACTTTAAAATATAAACTTCTACACACTTAAATAAAATAAATAAAATAATAATATACATATATAACAAATAATAATAGTAAAACAAAAATAAATAAGTTAAATGCTTAATTTCAATTAATTCTACAAACAATAAAGGAAATAAATATATAATAAATAAATATAAAAGTAGAGTTAAATATAAGCATAAATATAAATAACAATAAGAAAATATAAACTACTACACACTAAAATAAAATAAAAATATATGTAACAAATAATAAAAAAAAAATAATAATATATAACAAATAATAATAGTAAAACAAAAATAAATAGTAAAAATACATAATCTTAATTCTATAAAATAAAGTAAAGAAATAAATAAAATACTTGATTCTACATAAAAATCCATTAGTTGAAATGTGATAACTATTTTAATGTCATATAAGTATGTATTATTTAATTTTATTTTTGGTATTAAAGTTCTACATTTTTAAGCTTTCAATATTTCATCCTAGCTCAACAATTGATTGCCCAAGGACTCTGTTATGGAACCGTAAGGTAAAGTATAGAGAACAAACAAATAATCTAATATTGTTTTTAAATCTATATACCTTGTAAAATGTTAGAATTGTTCTTGTTGCATTGTTGTTGTAGTTAGAATTTATAAAAATGTATTATTTGTTGTCGTTGTCGTTTATAGCAATAAACAAAGTTTGTTTTTTTTTAACAAAAATAGCTGTTTTTGGTATTGGTAAAAAATTATAAAAAAATATAACAAAGTTTTATTATTTTTGTTTTATTTATATTGCTAATTAATAATTTATTAATATTAAATATTCAATGTTTTAATAAAATAACAATAACGATCTCTATAAAACTATTGCACTTCTCATAAAACATTTGCATTCAAACGCCAAGCAAGCAATCAGCCATTTCTTCGCAAGGTAAATTAATTCTGCTTCTTACACTTGAATCCATATTTGTTTTGCATGCCAAAACTCAGCTTGGATCTAACATGTGTATTAGACAAAGAGAATTAGCTGCACAGCTGCCTGATACGAAGGTTAGAAAGAGAAACCCAATATAAACAAGCGAAAAAAAACTTAAGGGTATTAATCTGTCATTCGATTTCATTGTTCATCTTTCGCATACATTTAGTTTATAGGTTACTACCGCTGAGTAATAATTATACATTTTTAAATAATATATATGATTCTAATTATGAATATTGTTCTATCCTTTTTTAATTTATTAGTTTATTTAATTAATTTAACACCAACTTCATATATGCCCGCTAAGAAAGGGTATTTGCAAGTCCACAACAAGAAAATAAATAATCTCGCATAACGGAACTTGTGAACCAAGCTTATCGCAGTCTCTCTGCTCTCAGCGATCTCAACCAATTAGAAGCTTTATGGTTGAAAGTAGCACGGCTGGTGCCAACACCTTAAGGTTAAAGGGAGATAACAATGGATGAACTATTTATGGCAAAGCTAAAACAGCAACCATCTGCCGATTCTATTCGCCTGGCACCTCAACTCGTGAAGCGGCCAATTTTAGAGGCCACTTTTATTTTTGCGATGGAAGAAGAAGCAGCAGCTAAGTGCTGAGTCAAGAGCGCTCATGGAACACGATTGTTTGGAATAATAAAAAAGGATACAAGGGGGATAATTCTAGCTTTACAATATTTAAATCTTAAAAATAAATAAAGTAATTTATACAAATAAAATAATAAAAATATTTAAATTCCTTAAGTTAAGCTCAATTAATATAAGTAAATTTGATAAATAAATCTACAAATTTGAAACAAACTTGTCTGCTATTATTAATTATTAAATACCAACAAGAGTAATAATAGTATTAAAATATATAAATAAATAAAATATACACTTTGCTTTAGCAGTATAAATTTTTTTTATTAAATTATATTGTGCAGAAATATAAAATTTTTAATATCAGAAAAATACCCAAAACAGCCAAAATATCAAAGCGGGCAGCTCTAGTACTAAGCTGCTTCTTCTTCTTCAACTTCAACTTTTATTTTTGCCTCACAAATTGGCTGTTTTCCAGATTGAGGTACCAGGCGAACAGAATCCGCAGTTGGGTGCCAGTGAAAAAAGTGTTGCCTACTTTTAGTGAACGAATTTTGCGGGGCAAATCCATCGGCTTAGCTGCTGAAATATATGAAATAAATGCACTCTTTGTGTGTGTTTTTCTTAGAGATTTATTTGTTTTTTTGAAATTTTCTTTTTACAATTAAATAATATGATTTATTTTCTTTTTATATAAATTAAAATAAATATTTTAGGATGTATTTAACATAGGGAAAAAAGGAGTTTAAATTATCCTTATATTAACGTAAAAAACTCACTTCTAATCAACTTAATCTACTTTAATATGAATATTATTATAAATAATGAACTGCCAAACATCGGATAGTGAAAAAATGAATATAATCCAATAATCTCAATTGCTGCCGGTGAGATATAATCCTTAGATATTACAGGATATGCTGAAATGATCTGAGGGATCCCCTTAAAGTGCTGTGTGTTTCCTTTGCATTATTATTTGATGTCATGATAAAAAGGTAGTTCCTTTGATCCTCCATTTAGCCAGGATCGGGTCCTATCGATTAGTCTGCTGCTTTTCTCCGGGTACTTGAGGCTTCCTATGTTATCCTGCCTGCTTCCATGGAACTTAATACTAAATTATTGTTTAAAGTATTTTGCATTTTGAATTTTTTTGCTTACAATTATTTTAATATACTTATATTATATATATTTATTTAAACGTTGCCGATAGCAGTGTGCAGGAGAACAGGAGCAGAAAGGATGTGTGGTTGGTGTATCGGATATTACATTATTATTATTATTATATATATGTATATATATATATATATATATTTATATATAATAATGTAATTCTTGTCTTGATAGGCCTTATCTTAATATAATTTAACTAATTAATTATATTATTTCATTAACAAATTTACAGTGTTAGGCTTCAATTATAAACAATAAAGTAATAATTATAGTTTTTTCTTATAGAATTAATACACAAATCGGATAAAGCTTACTATATAATTGAATCACAGTTCAAATATTACATGAAGTCTCAGTTTTCATCCCATGGAGAAAATAAAAGAGATATGATCTGACATCCTTTCTCATTTTCTCCATAAGATGAATGACAATTTTTAGTTTAACAAATATTGTATTATTATATATATTTTAGCCTTAATTGCCTTTAATTAAATTATAACAATTTCATATAAATTTAGTCCTGAATTTGGCATTTCTTAAAAATGAGTGTAAATTGATTCAATTTTAAAGTTTAACAAATTTAAGAATTGTCTATAAGTGAATTTAATTTTCAAAATAATAACTAATAATTTATTTTGTTATCCTTTGTTTGTTATCCTTGCAGTGGCTAAGTTCCTGCAGTTCAGTTGATTTTTTTGCTTAGTTAAAGGATTCTTTTATTTATTTTTAATGCCAATAGCAATGCAGACGGCGATGTAGCGGACGTGAGGAAAGAAGAAGGACGCGGTCAGCATCCTTGAAGCGTCTAAAATAAAGGACACACGGATGCGTTGATTAATCTGAAAAGATATAAACAATTTGAATTAATATTGAGAATAATTTTATGAGGGAAAATAATAGTAAAAAAAAGTTTTTTTCTTTTTACTCCGACGAAACTAAAAAGGTAAAAGAAATCAGGCCTTATAATTGCTCCTTTGCTCGCATCTGGGCATATCCAAACCCCGCCCCCTAAAAATGTTGATTTTCAAAAAGTTTGAAATCACAGGACAATGCCACAAACACAAGATTGTTTTACATCCTTTGAAGTCTTTTAATGACTATAAATGTCACATATTGCAATTAAATGTGTATTAAACTGACAAGAGCCAGCAAAGCAATGTACACACACACACACACACACACACACACACACACAGGCATACAACAAGCACTTACAACAACGGTTGTACAGCTCAGAACGGAAATAGTTTCAATTATTAAGAGTTGGCAGGACTTTGTGTGGCATTTGTTGTTGGCCAAAACTAATGTAAATAATTGCAATCCAACAACTGGCGAGCCACGCCCACCGCACTTGTGGCCAATACAAGTGATGATGATGCAAACGCAATAAAAGCGCCAGGGATGGCCAAGTGGCAAAGGATGGCCGGCCAACGAGAAGCCCATTGTAATTAAAATGATGACCAGGATCAAATCCCACAGACGAGCGACTCCCAAAACGTATCCCATTCAAATATATTGTATATTTCATTGCGAAATGCAACGAACTGCTGACCAAATCAATTTCGCATTGCAAAATGCAAAATGCAGAATGCAAAATGCAACATTTTCAAACACAATGCAACCTGCACCCTGCGCCCTGCAACCTGCACCCCGCAACCTGCATCCTGTGCAATTCTACCTTTCCGCCCGTCTCGTTGCCTCCATTTTCCATTTCCCACTAGACACCCTCTACCCGTCGCTCCTCTACCCGTCGCTCCTCTACCTGTCGCTCCTTTACCCGACCCTCTTCTACCAGTCCCTCTTCTACCCGTCCCTGCTCTACCCGTCCCTCTCTTTTAGCCGTCCCTCCTCTACCCGTCCCTCTTCTACCCGTAGCTCCTCTACCTGTCCCTCCCCTACCCATCCCTCCTCTACCTGTCCCTCTTCTACCCGACCCTGCTCTACCCGTCCCTCTCTTTTAGCCGTCCCTCCTCTACCCGTCCCTCTTCTACCCGTCGCTCCTCTACCCGTCGCCTTCGTCAGCCACCTGCAGCACCTACCCGCACCCACCAATGGGACAGAGGGCATGGTCAGACTTTCAGTGGACTACAATTTTCGGTTTGTCCGAGGTGTGCGAAATTTGTTGCCGTTGCTTACGTGTCCGTAAAATTGCATGCGGAAAGGCAACAACCGACATGACATACAAAATTGCAGGCGGAAAAGGCATCGGGGCCATTTGAATCCGCTTCTATACATCTATATCTATACAGAGGCAACACACACACACACACACACACATGCATATATATATATTTATATATGCATGGGGAAGAATTGAGTGACCGGGGCCCCCTCCCCCTGCAGGTGGTTAACAGTCAGCTGAATTATATAACAAATTGTGTCAGTATTGACGGGACATTAGGAGTCCCATTCAACTGGCGCTTGCAACGTGCCACACTGCAACATATGCCGAGAAAGGACATGGAGTGTGAGAGCTGCAATTTCAGTTTATCCCCGAGCAGTGGCCATCACCTTGAAGTGTGCAACAAGTTTAAGAGTTCCAAGAAAATTATCTAAACCAAATTCGGACAGGATAACGCAAGTCCAAAATCTGTAGAAGATATCCTTGGAAATAAACCAAAACGTATTGAGCATCCCTAGGGGATTCTTGAACAACAACAAGCGGCTCTAACCAACCCCAACTGCTTCCCACATCCCCATAATTCTATAGTCCTGCCCGAAGAGTAGTCAGCAACCAGGGGTCCACTATTAAGGACCTGCTATCAGGTGTCAACAATTAGGAACCTAATATGAGCAGTCCATAAAGGGAAGCACCAATGCGTGGAGTACAACATGAGCTGAGGTCTAAGCCCGACTGCAGCCCCGACCACTATCAATATTACGCTTTGAAGGAGTCCATAATTAAACATAAACAGGACACAGAGTGGCACAGTGTACTTCAATGGATAATGGAAGGATATAATCCGTATCTATGTCATTGTGCAGGCCACCCAAATGCTGTTTCGCATTGAGAGTCAGCGGCTTAGCTGTTAGTCCATTGTCCTTACTGCAAAGCTCAACCCGTGCCAGGACTTGGCAAAGCCATTGTACTCGCCATAATTAAATCCAACTTTGAGCTTTGAGACAAAAGAGATTGGCTTACAGCTTCATCTTTGTCCAAAGCAACAGGATACCATACAATAATAGCAATAATAATAATTATTATATTAATATTAATTATTATATTAATAATAATAATTATTATATTAATATTAATAATAATATTAATAATAATAATAATAATAATAATAATAATAATAATTATAATAAAGATTTGAAAAAAAATGATGACTTTTAATAATGATGGGAATGTCCTTAATGAACTATTAAACCCTGCGCGGACAACAAGTGCAAAAAGGACAATGCAAAACACAAAACACAAAACACAAAACACAAAATGCAAAATGAAAAATGCATCTGCAAACAATTTGCAATTGTCCTTTGAAGCGGGCAATTGTCGTTTGTCCTGACAACACAAATATTTTGCATATGAGAAATTCTGATCAATGTGGAGAGTGCGACACGTCGACCAAAGGATACTCTGAAAGCCTCAGCGGGCAACGAATTAAATTATAAATGAGAATTGATTAATTTTATTTGAAATCCATAAATTTACACGCAACTGCCCTCTATTATTTATATAGGAATTAATTTATAAATTAATTAATTAAATTAAGTTCGAAGGACTCGAGTAGCTCAAATGAGCGCACTTGATGAACTTCCCTTAATTTGAATATTCAAATTTCTGATTTTGAATTTCAATTCAATTTTGTTAGAATTTCAAGTCTCAGCGCGTGTAAACTTTATGGATGAAATAATAAAGGACTCGCAGGACTCGAAAATATAGCAAAATAAAAGGGACATTTGAAGGGAGGAAATTTTGAAATCAATTTAAGTTAAGGCAAAAGTTTTGCATTCGTTCCGAAGAGCGAACTAGTTCCTAAATCCCTTCTAGTTAATTAACTAAAATAAAGTAATATTCATTAAAACAGATTGAATCCTTCGGATCCCAACGCGAAAAACTCTTCCAATACAAAGCCAAAAAATAAACACGAGTCAAAATCCTTTTAAATGCGATCCTTTATCTGATTCGCTGATAGTTCGCAGACGGAAAATACGCTATTGGGATTATTCCCGGAAAAGGTGCCAACAACAGCAAAAACAATAACAAAAGCAACAAGCAACAACAACAACAACAAGGATTCAATCAGACAAATAGAAAAATGTGAAAAATTGTAAAATTGCGATGGCAAACGTTGCACATCGGAGCTGAGAATTGATTTAGCCGTCGATGGAAGGGATATATCTACATATATATATGCATATACATTTATAGGTATACATGCATGTGTGTGTGAGTGTGTGTGTGTGGGATGTATCCTTAAAGCGCACTTGATGCGACTGTTCATGTATGATTGGCTTGAAGTGCCTTCGATAACAGCTGAAAAAGGACCTGGAGCCAAAGGAGAGGTGGGAAGAGGCATGACGAGGGGTACGAGAGCGATAACGACAACGAGAACGAGAGCCAGGACAGGAAGGGGACCAGGAGCGGAAGGACGATGTAGGATAGAAAAAAGGAGTTTCAGTTTGTTGAAATGTTCACAATTCATGCGTGGCTTTTGTTTGAACACCTAAGCAAATGTGTGTACTAGGTGTTTGGGCTTGTGTGTGACAGTGTGTGCGTGTGTGTGTTGCTGTGTTGCTTGTGGATGGTGCACCACAAATGCTAACTGTTAGCCCAATCCAAGCTCAGGACTCACCTGCTGCAAGCCTCAAATGATAAATATGCAATCGGGCAAAGGTGCAAAATTTTTATATGCATTTCTCAGTTGTCTGATGGCCACGCCTCCTGCCCACCTGCCCACCCGCCCTCCTTCCGTCCCCTTCGTCATCATTTCCTTCACTCCCCTCTGCTCCTCAAAGGTTCATGTGTCGCGTTTTCAGCTCAAACATTTTCTATCCCTACGCCGTCCCTCCCTCCCTCTGCCTGCCTCTCCCTGCCTCCCCCTGCCATTCCCTTCCTCTCCTTCTAGCTTATTCTCCTCTCTCCCCTGTCCTTCTGCCTCTCTCATCACTCCTCCTCCTCTCTTTTCCTCTCGCTCTCTCATTCTCTTTGCCTCCCAGAACTTTATGCAGAAACAATTTATTACGCTCCTGCCCAAGATCCGGATCCAAAGCGTCACAGGACGAAAGTATTGTTGCGACTGCTACTTGTATGGCTACTGGCACTTATCGCCTTATGCATACCGCCGGTGCGTCCTGTACAGGTCGGCCATTGTAATGCGGCATTGCTATGGTATCCAACAGGATGCAAGTGGCATCCACTGCTCCGCACTCCCCACTCCCCACTCCCCACTCCGCAGTCCACACTCCACACTCCACACAGGAGGCGGCACCTTATGGCGACAAAAGATGAAGATGTGTGCGATTGCCTGTGATACGCTTAAATTATTGCATTCCTCTCGCCTTCTGCACGCCTTCTTTTGTCATCAGGGATTGATTGCATTTGCGAAATGTTTGCTGCTTCACTCCCGCCGCAGCTCCCGTCGCAGATCCTGCCGCTCTTCCGCCCGCAGTTCCTTCCGCAACTCCTGCTGCCACGAGCTGCCAATTTTTATTATTATGACTGCAAAGTGCGTTGTCTCGACATCTCGGGATATCAGAATATCAGGATATCAGGGACAATCACATCACAGAAATAAACACACCCAAAGGACATCAATAAAAGTGGCAAACTCTTCCTGTAAATCCTCTTTAGTTATGATCTTCAAGGATCTTCGTTTAAGCCGGAGAAGCTTTAAGATTCTCTGGAGGAACCTTTAAATGTTTGTTCCATCATGTGTTTATTTATAGGATGTCCTGATCGTATGCTCAATCCTTATGCCGTTTACTTGGCAAAGTGAAATCCTCGAGTCGTTCGAGTCTTTCGCCGACTTCAACCGCGTGGCTCATTGCTCATCTTCGTATCTGTAAGCCATGGAGGCGAAGTTTAAGCTCCTTGGCAATCCCCGCTTGGGCTGTCCCTTCTTCTGCAGCACCTCGCCAGTCATGCTCCATGCTCCATGTTTGATACCAGAGTCTAACGGCCTTTTGGCTCTGGAGGAGTCTAAAAGAAAAACTTTTTACAGACATTTTAAGAAGCGCCTCGGGGGTCGGTCGAACTTGTCGGCTTTGCAAGCCGTTTAAAGCGACGCCTGCATGTGGACAAGGACGGCAGGACATGCACACATGTGTCCTAATGTTGTGGGTGGCGAGTGTGAGTGTCTCCTGCTTGTGTGCGTGTCTATGTGTGTGTGTGTGTGTGTGTGTGTACACTTGGCATTAACATAATTCATATTTTGTTGTATTTGCATAATAATAAAGCTGCTGATGCTGGCACATCAACAGCAGCCGAGGAGGGAGGTGCGGGTGCGGGTGCGGGTGCGAGTGCCAGTGCCTCTGCAATGGTCCTTTAGCTGCCTCAGCCAGGACTTTGGATGAGCTGCTGGATGCTGTTGCTGCTGCTGCTGCTGCTGTTGACAAATGGAACACATTTGGCTACACCCAAAACGGCGCAAACAAACTGAGCTGAGATTTATATAAGAAAGAACGGACATCTAAGCGGGATGGGGGGGGGGGGGGGGGGGTAAGGGGAAGGCTGGGGGGTCCTGCATAACTGCATGAATACTTATAGGATACCAGTGGCAGTGCATTTGAAACTGTGCGACCCATCGCAAGGTGGAGAGGAGTCGCTTGTCGCTGGAGTGGGAACTGGGATGAAGAGGGCGGATGAAGGGTGTGGGGGATGGTGGATGGGGGGTGGGGGGTTGATGTTGATGTTGAAGATTGGACTTGTGATGTTGTTGGCGGTGATGTTAGTGCCACTGTTCAGGGGCAGCGGCGTTGTCATGTTTTTCCGTTGTATTGCACTGACATCTGGGCAACATAATTCGTTGACACAGACTGTAGTTATGTACATTGTGTAAATATATCTTGTTTTGGGGATTCCAACAGATTTCAGTTGTGCTTCTCCATTTGGTTTTGTTTATGTCAAATGTGCATTAGGATTTTCCAAAATGAAGTAATACTCAAGCCACTCCCCCTCCAGCCCACATTTAAGTAAACACATTTAGTGGCATTTTAAAAGCCAGCAGCAAGGAACTCAGCAACAACATCCCCGGTCATCCGGGATTCCGGCACTCCACACGTTCTCCCCCCTGGGTGCAATCAATTTCCTGAACTCCCCTCCCTTCCCTACCGTTCCCTTCCCTTACCATGCCCAAGGACAGCACACAAGCCAACAGACAAACAGACAAACGGACAAACAAGCCATACATATTGATGTTTTTATATTAATCACTGAAAAGTTTGTCGCGTGGCGTCGCTCAACTGACAATTTGCACGTGCCCAAAGGAGACGCTCAGGTGGCCGGATTGCTCGGTGAGGCGTTAAAATGCCATCATTAAAAATCAATGTTTAAAGATTTATGAGCTTAACAAAGTGTTAATTACAGGGGCGGCCAACAGAACCCAGGCGAGGCGGGGCGGGGCCAGACGATACCAGACGAGGCGAGACGAAGCGAGGAAGCAACAAGACTTTCACAAAGTGGGGAGCAACACGTGAGAGACGAGAGCAGGGGCTAAGGGAAAGACAGAGGGCGATAGTCCACATTTTGGGCTAAAAATCTTGAAAGTAACAAAGAAAAAAAAATTATGTTAAGAAAATAAAAAGAAAAAAAAAAGGTTCCAGATTTGTTTTCAAGTCCCTCAAAGTTAAGTCAAATAAAAATTTCTATATGTACATTTATTTGATTTTAAGATTCACGTACACAGCGTATTATATACGTGCGTGTGTGTGTGTGTGTGTGTTGAGTTTCTGTGTTTCCCTTGTAAGTACATTAAACGAACACAGCCTGTGCACACACCTAACAGACTCGTGAGCTTGCTCAGCGCACTCTAGCGGACATAACCCAATTAACTACGTAATTACTCAAAAAGTATATTTTAGTAACAATTATGCACGCTTAAGCCAGATATGAATTTTGGTTTTTGGTTTTCGGTTTTGGTTTTCAGGTTTTCGGTTTTTGGCATTTGACGTTTGACGTTTTCCCACTGTTTTACTGGCAGTTGGAAATTTTGGCGCATTTAAGTAACTTAAATAATTAATCATATTGCATGCGAGCATGAAACTTATGGGCGACTACACGAGTCGCCGGGGCTTCCAATAAACGTTGCTCCGCATTTAATCGCTTAGTAATTACTTATTTCTATAGTGTAGTTTCCCTTTTGGCGAACGTTAGTTTTTCTCTATTGAACAAAATTAAATTAACTACTGAGCTATTTAGATAGGCACAACCGAGGCACAACACCCACATATTGGGTTAGCGGATGTTGACACCCAGAATTTGCTTATCGATCGCCGAGGCCAATTTGGGGACAACGCTCTGAGATATTGATTAGCAGAGTAGCAAACCACAAGCCACTGGCCACAACGCACAAGACACAAGACACGAGGCACAAAGCAACGTGAGTGTGACCAAACTTTATTGATAGGGCGGGCGCAAACTTAAAGATGAATTTAATGCTTAGGCAGAATGTTTGCCCGCTAATTAGCTTGAAATAGTCAAGCATGAAGCCCAGAAGGTGTACTCAAGGCGCTAATAGTCACAGCTTTACGGCCTCGGGCACAACAAAAACGGCATAAATACTTAAGTGAATGAAGCCAAGGCCAAAAATTAAGGTTGCCGAAGGTTGTTGAAGGTTGCTGATTATAAATTAAAGTAGAATTGCGCACACTCCCAGGACCCAAACCTTCAAAATTTTAATCAGACCAGAACAAAAGAAATGGGAACGAGGAAAGAATAAAAGCAAAAAAAGGAAAAAAGAGAAAAGAATGAAAAAAGAAGGAAGAAAATAGAAAGTAGAAGGAAGAAGGAAAACAAAACTTACAGAAAATAGCCGACAAAATGCAAAAGCACAGAGAGAAAGCAGGCGTTACAAAAATAACAGAAAAAATGAAGGAAATGCCTTCCATTTAAGTCCAGGAGTAGGCAAAAAGCCGGATAAATGAAGCAACAGAGGGGTGAAGGGATGATGACGATGGTCAGAGGGGCGATGAAGCGACGCAGCCAGGAGGATAACCCAAACAACTTTCGTTGACGACGATTTCATAATTCTGGCACGAGAGCAGCCACAGCCACAGACGCTGGGACAGTCATAGGGACAGTCAGAGGGACAGCCAGAGGGACAGTCAGAGGCACAGGCACAGGCACTGGCACAGGCGCTGGCACAGGCACAGTCAGAAGCATAGGCAAAGGCATAAGATATGAACGCATTGCAAAGCAAAGCAAAAAAGGAAAACCCAACACGTTAAAATAGCAAAAATCAACAACCGAAAAACGTAAAAGATGCCATGCAGCAGTTTTCTCCTTAAGCACAGGCAGCCGGGTGCGGCAAGGGCCAACTGCCGGCACCAACAACAACAAATACAACAGCACCGATGAGAACGAGACTACAACGACAACAACAACAAAAAGAAAAGGAACAAGAACAGCAACAACAACAACGATACGATGACACACGTGAGGCTTCACAGCTACAAAAATACAATGCACGTATTTGTATAAGTATATGTACAGGCCTTATATGGCATATGTATATCCATATGTACGTGTTCATACATATGCGACAAGACTATGTATAGGCGCATGTGTGTATGTGCCTGGCTGTGCGTGTATGTGCGTGTATGTGCGTGTATGTGCGTGTATGTGCGTGTAGGTGCGTGTATGTGGCTGTGAAGGACGAACCACACAAACGCACACAAAAGTCTTAAATATGCTTGAACTACTAAAGAAGCTATAAAGCAACCCATTGAGCCGACGGACTCCCACAGCCTACCTACATTACCTATGGAAAATCGTGGTACATTTTCGTTTGAAAACATTCGCTTACCTTCAACCATCGGAGTTCGCTGCTCTGAATCCTAGGGCAGTCCTGTGGGCTGGATTCGTTTTGAATGCAACTTGATCCTTGAACATCGCAGATGTTCGAGTTGCAGGGGAAATTTTCCCCGGTTAACAGAGCTGCCAGCTGTTATTTGATGACGGGGCTGGAAAATGTCCAAAAATAAGGGAAAATATTGGAATTTTTCAAAGTGATAGAAAATATTAAAACCTAAATTTGTGGCCACAGCTATGCGAATCATGGCTAAGTCAAATTAAAGGATATGTTTACAAAAAAAAAAGTTATAAGCAAATATAATTTATTAACCGTTAACTTTTATTTAATATTATTTATTTCTGTTATTTATTAAACAAAAATTCTTTTTCTTTTGTTAATTTAAAATGTAAAATGTAAGCATAAAATCAAAATATAATTTTTTATATTTTTAAATAGAAAATAGTAAAATATATACATATACGAAATATAATTTAATATAATTTTTAAATTTAACTGATCTGCGTTCGATTTATCAGGTCAACAAGAAGCCAGGCAGATGCATTCAATTCAAAGATAGAGATAGTGGGAAATTTCAATTTCTAAAGGTGGGGTATTGAGTGAATCCTTTCTGTTATATGAGTCAGCCACATTTCAGTGGTAAGGCGAGACAAACAATTTTGTACCATGTTTCCTCTTACACTTGTAGACTGTTAAAACCCGAGACACGAACCCATGTAATATGTGCTTACAATAATTTTGAAAATGGGTTTGATTTATCTGGTCAATAAGAACAAGGACACATTGAAATCAAGGATATTGTTCTGCAGGGGTATCTCAAAGCATATGCGAAAAATAATAAAGGACCTTTTTGAAGAAAAATTTAAATTCTGAAAGGTGAAGCAACGAATGAATCGAAAATGCAATTTTGTACCATTTTTTGTTCTCATAAACCCGAGACATCAACCCTATTTTATATGTCTTATATAGTCCTTTACAGTCCTGCATTACATTATAAGACCTTTATAATTACATTATAAGACATTATAACACTGTTGCTTAAGCTTTGTTGTTTAAAAATGTTTAAAAATAAATCAATTCAAATTTTTAAGTTTTAAAATAAATTGAAATTAAATTAAAATCTTCCTTAAAAATAAATAAATTAAATAAATAAACATTTGCTGTATTTAAATTTTTAAGTTTCCTAAACTTGAAAAACGTTCAGCACTTGAAAGGAGAAAGAAAGTTTTAAGTGCAGTTTTAGGAGAAGATTTCAAATCTGCTTTGTTTTATAAAGGATTTAAGGATGTGAAAGCAGATTCGGGGGCAATTCTGAAGACGAAAGCAAAGGTAATTTCGAAAAAAATGTGGGGATAGTTTTTGAAAAATATTTGAAGTCAGTTTTGAGGGCAGCTTTAATAGTAGATAAATTGAAGACAATTTTCGGGCAGTATTTAAGGCAGTTTCAAGGCAGTTTTAAGGCAGTTTTAAGGCAGTTTGAGGCAGTTTTAAACTCAGCTCAAGGAGCAATAAATAAGATATGTTTAACAGTCGCAGAGTCTTCTGGAGATTGGCTTTATAAGGATATAAGGACATAAGGATATTACGATATAAGACAAATGCACTGCCCGCATGAGCACCTTGTACTTTTTGCTTTTTAAAGTTCTAGTTTTTAAAATTGAACAGAGCCCAAAGGTCAGATTTATAATTAAATAACTAAATTTATATTTTTATAATAAAATTGATACTCTTTAAAAAAAGAAAGTTTTAAAATAAAATAAACAGATTTTAGAAATTCGAAAATAATCATTATAAGAACAGATTTTAGCCTAAATAAATTAATTTCAAATATAAAACAAGGCACAAGCAGAATAAATTTACTTACCATCAGAAATATGTTCCAGGACGTTCATTTAAATCACGCTTACACTTCGGTTAATACAAAAGGTCCTGTACGCATTATAAACTGAAAGGAAATAAAGGGTTTTCCGGATATCAATTGAAATGATGGGGCATAAAATAAACCAAAAATGAAAAGTATTTCTCCAACTTCAACCTACTTTTTGGCATTGGGAAAAACAGTTACCCTCCAACAGGAGTTTTATAAAGTCCAACTGGAAAGTCGGTGAAATTATATAGTGGGATTTGAAGCCAAGAAATTAGTGGGATTTGATACCAAAAAATTAGTGGGATATAAGGAACTATTTTCCTACGTCTTAACCCCGGCTCATAGCTCGTATTGGGATTAAAATACATGGTTTCCCCTTGGGTAATTTTTTATTTACGGTCAAATTCGATTCGAAACGTTTGAAATTAAAAACTGTGACATTTTTGTGCTTGGGTATTAAATAATAATAATAAAAATATTAATAATAATAATAATAATAAAAATTATAGTAATATAATAGCAAGGATTTATTTATGGCCAACAAAGGATATAAACAAAGTTCTCAAATAAAAGAAATCGCATTGCTGAGTGGCAACTGCAAATTTAATATTGGAGCTGAATTTAAAGGAAGTTTTGAAGCTGAGATTTAAAAATATTTTTAAAAATTGTGGGAAATATAGTTTATGTCAGTTTTGAGAGCAATTTTAAGAGCCGAGTTGAAGGAAGTTTTGTAGACATCCTGAAGGTGGAATTCAATGTAATTTTAAGTGAGTTTAGAGAGATTCTCAAAGATAGTTTCAAAGACAGTCTCAGAGACAGCCTCAAAGACAGTTTTGAAAATAGATTAAAGCAAATATTTTAAAGACTGTGTTAACAGGACAATTAAAGGTATTTTTGACGGTAGTTTTGAAGGCAATCTTAAGGCCACTTTCGAGAGCAAATTTGAGGGCAGTTTTAAAGCAAAATTAAAGGTAGACCTAAAGACAGTTTTGAAAATAGTTTTTTTTGTATTTTTTTTAACTTTTCTCTATTGTTCTTAATCACGGGTCAAACTTAACAAACTTAAAGGCAGTATAAAATCAAGTTTACAAAAAAATATATAAAGTCCGTTTTGAAGGTGGAAAGAAAGGACATTCGTAGGTTTATTGAAGTTCTGGAAACAGATTTAAAGGAAACCCTTTTTGACAGTTTTAAAATAAGTTTTTAAAGACATTTCTAGGACATTTTTAAAAACCGTTTTGAGGCAGCTTTGAAAACAAATTTAAAGAGTATTTAAAAATAGTTTGAAGATCTTATTGAAGATAGACTTAAACGCAGTTTCGAAGACACTATAAAACAATTTTGAAAAGGGATTTAAAAAAAAAATGATGAAACGTAGATTAAAGTGAAATTTTGAAACAATATTGAATGAAATTTAACGGCAATATTAATGACGATTTTTAAAGCAGATCTGAAGAGAGTTTCAAAAATGATTTTGCTCTTAAAAATATTTAAATTCAGTTTTAAAAACAATTTTAAAAATAATATGAGAGTCTGTTTTGAGGGAAGTTTTGAAAAAAAAGTAACGGAATTTTTCAACACAATTGTATAACAGTTTTGATTGCAGATCTAGCGGTATTTTTGAAAACAGTTTCAAAGACAGATTTAAAGTCAGTTTTAAGCACAAACTTAAAAACAGATTAAAAGAAATTTTGAAGACTGTTTTCCAGGCAGATTTGAAGACACTTAAAAAGGTAATTCAAATGGCATGTCGCGAAATATGCTGTGTCTTTTGTTAAATGTTTAAACATTAAATTGTTCCAAAAATTATTAAACGTAATTAAATCGATACAAAATACAAAATACAATGACAAACAAATAAAATAGAAACATTTTTCAATCTACTGAGATAAATAGTCAGCAGTAGAAAAGTTGCCAGATAAAGACGAAGGCGAAGGCGACCAAAGCCACAAAATAAATAATGTCCGCTTAGTTTCCCAGATCTCTGGGTGTCTACACCAACGGACGCATCCATGGAGATGTAGGTAGGCGGCCATTTCCAGCAGCTGTTGAAGTGCAGGTCAAATGGTAATAATCAGTGTAATCCAAGGGTTCTTCAGGTAGGAGGCATAATCTTAATATTAATAGTAAAAAAGTCCGCTGAGTCCCTATAAAAACCCCGTGCCACACGGAGACTCTACATTAGTCAGTTCTCCAGCTTTCGACATGACACGTCGTGAGTTTTCGCGTTTCACTTTCGAAACAACTGGCAGCGAGCGGATTTTCCGGCATCAATGCTTCGGCAATGATCGTGGAGAGGAGTGTCAAAGCTGCCGGAGCTCCGTAGCGTTAGATGCGCCGTATAGTAGCCACTGGCAGAGTACCACGGATGCTCAACATATACAACTGAGTGAGGAGGAGAAGGCACTGCACCTCAAGATCAAGAAAAAGCGCATTGAAACCTTTATGCTAAGCGATAATAGTGCTACGGCTCGCACCAACGAGTTCCTGCAGGAAGCCGGCATGGAGGCAGTACCGCAATTGCTACGTTTCCTATTCTATGAAGCTAACCGGCTGGAGATCAGCATTGGCTTCTATGTGACAGTGACCAGAAAGTTAATGTACTTCGAAAGTGGCTCTGTAGTAATAGCCAACCACTTGGATATTGGGGATACGGTAGACATGGTATTTTCGCTGCTGCTTGAGAAGATTATCAGCTATGTACTAAGACACAAGCGACTGCCATTTGAAGCGTGCGCCATCAAACGAGTTAAGCTAATCGTTAAACGCCAATGGAGCACAGAATCACCCTACAAACTTCCCCTGCAGTACCGCGTAAAGGGCGATACACGTCACCAGAACTCCAACCGCTTGCATTCCGTGGATATTGATCTGCTGACCAAAAGCTACCTGAGCAGCCATGGTCAGCAATCTGTCCCTTTTCCCACCTCTCTTCAGGTCAACCTATATTGCTTGCGGGTGTGCGCCACCACGAAGGAGCTCTATGCAGTACCCTACCTCCTGCAGAACAAGGATGTGAACAACACGCCTACATTTCTCATTCAAACTGACGTAGCTGGCAATTTCATGGGCATGCACGAAATAAAAAATATACGTCGATTCCTCCAGCCTGATGCAACGGATTACCTATTCGAGTGTCGACACTGCAAGTCCCACTTCGCAGATCGTACACAATTCGCACTACATAGGGCAATCAATTGTGGACGCGGCTTTACAGTTTTCCACATAAACGATGAATCGGTGGAAATATATGAAAACTGCATTATTTTACCTAGACAGTATTTTAAATACCCCTGGTATGGCATAGGATGTTAATGGATTTTTATTTTTAAGAGATTATTTAAAACTAAACTATAGGAAATGAAAATTAATTAAACAAACAAAATTTGTTCAGAAAATATAATAAATGTTAAGAAAAATTATCAAACATTTTAAACGTGTTATGTTATTAAAATTGGTCAATGTGCCAATACGACAATTCATATAATAAATAAGATATTATAATGAATATACTAAACGTGATTTTAATAATTATTGATGCTTAGAAATGTTTTCAAACCCTTTATGCTAATTATTTTGACTCCAATAATCACTTATTTTAATTATATTTTTTAAATTACAATTAACACGAACGTCAGGCTTAAAAATTGAACGATTTGTGACGATGTCAATTTTATCGATAAGTCTTGCATCTGTGTGAATGGCAAAGTAGCACAGAAGTTATACGTGTAGTCGGATTCTGTGAATGACCACAACAGAATTAAATTAAAGCCGACACGGACCGTAATATCTGCTTGAGATCAAAATGAACCCCTTAGATAAGATACACGCGTTAGATGAAATTGAAAAGGATATCATACTTTGTATGCAAAGTGCAGGTACGTTTTAACTTGAGATAAGTTTGTTATGTATATTAAAAAAAAATAACTCAAATTCAAGGTCAAGCACTACAAGAACTTGGCAAGGAAAAATCATCGCAAAAGAGCGCGGAGACACAATCACAACAATTTATCAAAAGTCTGTCCAGTGTCGAGTCGAAATTATCAGAACAAATCAACTACCTCACCCAAGTATCGACAGGACAGCCGCATGAAGGATCAGGTTATGCATCGGCCAAAGTATTACAAATGGCCTGGCATCGAATACAACACGCGCGTTCCCGCGTTCGAGAGTTGGAGGAAACTAAAGCGAAACACTCACATGCTGCCAGGCAGCAACAAAAGCGCCAACAAGAACATGCTGCTGCACAACAACAACAGCAACAGGCTGCTGCTGCAGCAGCTCAGCAACAACAACAGCAAGCCGCAAGCTCAGGTGTGAGCAGTACGGGAGCCGCGGATGTAACTACGACGGGGGCAAATATAACAACCTCTAGCGGCACAAGTAATGTAGGCAATATGGGCTCGGATTCTGGAGGAGGAATTCCTCCCAATTAATTTATAAATTTCTTTGTAATAGGAAACTTTTTTACTTATATATATTAAATTAAACTTAAAATTGTAACTTGTTTTAACTTGATGCATTCGAAGTGACACCAATGTTAAAAAATTTATGTTCGCACACATAACGGACGCACTGCAGAAGCACGTTACGCTCATGCCGTATATCCGGTGCTAATAATTTAGACAACATTGTGTTTTGTCTACTTGTGTGGCGTGCGCGCTTGTAGTTTAAGCCATTAATTCGCTTTCTGGGCGCGAGACGCTTCTCTGTATTTTTAATTGATGCAACGTTATTACCTGTTACTGTAGAATCCTGTGCTCGGATATCTGATTCCAGTAAAGGTTTTTCCGTTTTGCGTTCAATAGGTATTTCTTTGGGTGCATCAGTATCTGCATTTGTAGTTTGATCTGCATGATTCTCTGATTCTGCTAAAGGTGTTTCTGTATCACGTTCTATTCGTACTTCTTCGGGTGCTTCATCTGATGAACCAGATTCATTTTGATTGTCTGATTCCAATATATGAGTTTCTATTTTGCGTTCTATTTGAACTTCAACGGGTGCCCCGTCAGATGAATCAGAGCCATTTTTATTTTCTGAACCCAATATGGGAGTTTCTGTTGTCTGTTCTATTTGTACTTTTTCGGCTGTTTCATATAATGAGCTAGATTCGCATATCATTGGCTCACTTAGTAAAGATTCCACTTTTTGTTCAGATTTATCTGAGATTTGCGAATTTAATTCAGCCTCGTTTGAACTCGAAATAAGGGGTTCGGAAATTGATGCAACATTTTCATCATCTGTCATCTCATCGTTCTCGCCTTCACTGTCAGTTCCATACATATCTAACATACTCAGGGAGTTTACTTTTAATTCGTCTAACTTCCTCACATGAGTGTAGTCAACCATTTCACTAGTGCCACGAAACAAAGGCACTTCAGTGGTAACTGTGAGGCTTTCTGATGGTTTTTCTGTTGGCTTAGGTTTTGTGGGCACCTTTTCTTTAGTTTTATAATCAGATGGCTGTTTGTTATGTTTTCGGTTCGTTGCAGTGTTGCTTTTTGGACGTTGACCAGTGTGCTGTCGTGTCCGCCGTCTATCATCTCGCTTACCGAAACGAGCCTTAGATGCTTCCAGACGTTCACCACGTTTAATACGTTGTTCTCTGGCACGTTTGGCAGTTTCCACGTTGGCCACTGTTGGAAATCTGCAATGTCACATGCTATAGAAATTTCAAGTATAAATGTTAAATATATTTACTTTTTTCGTCTCTCTGCCCGCCATGCAGCAATATCCTCCGGCGTCCAAGCTTTCTTAACGGTTTTGTATGTGCCTGTTATGTGAAAAGCTTCTATGTGCCGTTCCAAAATATTGGCCAAAGCCGCAAAGTCACAGTTCTCGGAAGGACACGGCACATGCTGCTGCAAATGTGCTTTCATGTCATTCGAAGTGGCTAATTGCATGTTACAGTTAGCGCAGTATTCGGGTTGTGGTGGAGGTGTATAAATTGGAGGTAGTTCTTGTGTTTTTGTAACAGTTGGTATATTTTGCCAGGTTTCCTGCTGTTTCAACTCATAAATAAACTTTCTGTACATCACATCAAGATTGAAGCTTACCTGCTTAAGATACTTTGCAGGCACTGTGCTTCCACGTGCTCCATACATGGGTGGAGGTTGGCTGCTCCGTGGCAGCAGTGTCATGCCGGAAGGCGTCAAGAAATGCAGGTTGTTCTTACTTGGAGCATTGAGGTTTTTATTGAAATTTGGCGAAGGTAATACAAATCTTGGCTCCATATTTAAACAATGCGAGCATGTGTCGTAGATATGGTCTAAGGCGCGATACTTGTGCACGATGCACGAGCACAGTGATCACGATACATATTATGAATTGTGCTATCGAAATTAACCATATGTTTTTTAAGCATATAAGTAAATAAACATAAATTATAAACCATTTATAAATATTATTCCGCAGTACATCTTCTAACATATATACTTATATGTACTTCATTGATAGGACATTCGCTTAAATTATATTGAGTTATTAATAATATTCGAGATTATTTGAATTTTTGTAGGGACCGTATGTATACAATCGATAATCGATACACACTTCTTTAGCGTTTCCCAGCACTGATATCAGCTGTTGATGTTGCAGTAAAGTGTTGCACAGTGTACACGCATCGGCAATCAAAAGGAAAGTGGCAAGTGTGCAATTCAATAAAGCGTCGTAGATACAACGCACTAGCGTTTAACGTAGCATTAGAAAAGAGTAAATACTCAAAGCGGTTATAATGCAGAGTGTACTGAATACAGTTAAAGGCACTGCACTTAATGTGGCTGAATATTTGACACCAGTGTTAAAGGTATGTACTCTGTTTTGAGTCCATGGATTGGGCTGGAGATGAGCGGTAATACTATTGCAATGATTCAATTGTCTATGACAAAAGACTCTTTTGTTAAACAATATCTTACACAAAGATACTTACATAAGTACGTGCACTCATGTCCATTTATTTGATGCGTGTTTCTGATTCATTTTCGAAATCAGTGACTCGTGACTTATCAATAGGTCTGCGCATCTCTGTTTTGGGGCGCTGTCGCCTGGGCGGCGTCCCACTGACGACAGCAATTAAAAAAGCAATTAATTCACTTTTTATTAAATTAGGAATCAAAATTCCGCGAAACTGGCGTTTTGACGCCTGAGGAATTTGTAGCTGCTGGCGACCATTTGGTGCATCACTGTCCCACTTGGCAATGGGCTGGGGGTGACGAGAGCAAAACGAAATCATACTTACCAAAGGGTAAATATTAACGAACAATACTAGAATTCCGAATAATAAAGCTGCTTGAACGTTAGATAAACAATTCCTGATAACACGCAATGTGCCATGCTATCGACGATGCAAGCAAATGGAGTACGTTGGAGAGGAGACGCTGGTAGAAGAGGAAACGGGTGATGGTGGATGGGTGGAGACACATCAATTGAACGATGATGGCAGCAATCAGCTCGATGAGAAAATTTGTGAGCTGACATTGGATGAAAGCAAGGTTTAATGGCATTACGTAATAAAAATTACCTTATTAATGATTTAATTTAATTAGGATGAAATGCACACACCAGACAGTGATAAGTCGTCGTCACAAGCAGCACTAGCAGGTAATCCGGATGAATATGATGACGACGACGAAGCTATCGACATGGATGCATTTGAGGAAAGTGGCATGCTTGAACTTGTGGATCCAGCTGTGGCCACGACTACACGTAAGCTTGACACTGATACGGAGTCAAGTAAGGCAAACCAAGGTGCTTCCAATAGTACCGATGTTGCAAGTAGTGACTCCGTGCTGCATACAAGAACCTACGATCTTCACATCACATACGATAAGTACTATCAAACACCACGCCTATGGGTAGTTGGCTATGATGAACAACGAAAACCGCTCACGGTGGAACAAATGTACGAGGATGTATCTCAAGATCATGCCAAAAAGACTGTTACCATGGAGTCGCATCCACACTTGCCAGGCCCCAACATGGCCTCCGTGCATCCCTGTCGCCATGCCGATATTATGAAGAAGATTATTCATACCGTGGAAGAGGGTGGCGGCCAGCTGGGAGTGCATTTATATTTAATCATCTTCTTGAAATTCGTTCAGACCGTCATACCCACAATAGAGTATGACTTTACGCAAAACTTCAACATGTCGTAAGCTGCAATCTACTCCCAACTGACCGTACACTGATCCATACACAAACATAAATAATGCTTTCAATTATATGATGAAAAAAAAAAACAAAAAGTTAAAGATACAATAAATAAAGCAAAGCTCCGGCACAGCACGGCACAAAAAAAAAAGGCAGCTATAAAATAATTACATTCATTTGATAGGTTACAATTTTGAGTATCACTTACACACACAGACACACAGTTTACAGTCAGCATCTTTGACCTTTAATATTGCACACTTTTTATATATACAAAAATTTGAATTGGATATATTTAAAAAAAAAGTTCTTTAATTTCTTTTTTTATAATTACTTTTATTACATTTTGTTTGTTGGTTGGTTGGTTGGTTGCTTGTTTTGAAACATCTCTGAGATGACATTTATATGTTAACGTAATAATAATAAACATAATAATTATGTATTTAGTTTTTTGTTTTCTTTTGTTTTGTTTTTGTTTTTAGGTAGTTTTGTTTTTGCTTTTCTTGCTAGTTAAATGATTTTTCTTAACGCTTTCTCGTTTGTTTTCAACAATTTCAAAACTTAAAACAGGTGTGTGAATATGTAATGTTTGTATGTGTCTCTCTGAGTGTGAGTGTGTGTGTGTTTGTGTGTCCGTGTGTCTGTGTGGGTGTTGCATTATACTTAGTAAACTTTAAATTTATATATATATATATATATATATATATATATGTATATATATATATTTTGTTATATTTTTGTTTCTTTTGTTGAATTTCTCATTTATAGTATATGCACATATTTATATATACGTATACACATACACCGATTCACATACATATATATATATATAGATATATATGTATATATATGTATACATATTTATATATAATATATGTATATATGATTTGCTTAACAATTAAAATCACTTTTCATTTGCAATAACAGGTTCACATCGTAATCAATTTTACAATAAACATACCTAACGCCTTTGCCTATGTAATAAGACCCATTACACAATTTTACTTCCTGCAGAACTGCACAATTTATGCCCCATACTTGTAATGCTCCTCTTCGCATTGACATATATATATATATATATGTATATATTTTACCGACATATACATGCCTATATATGTACATATATCAATAAATTTCATTAACATTTTTGTTTTTAACAAGATGCCGTCACTTACGTTAAACGCCACTGACGACGCCCACAGCATACACCCATACATATATATTATAGATTTGTATATATGCATATGCACATGCATATGTGATAAATTTATCGCTCAACGTATCTTTAATTCTGCTTAACCCTTGACTTAATCCTAACTTTGCTCAATCGCGTATCTCTTAGATTTCTGTTTAACCCATTTTCATCCTTCATTTAATTAATTAATATAACATTCATATACATATATATATATATGTATATATATATATATCTTATAATACATACAGAAGTTGCGTACCATCTAGAAATCTGATATATATATACAATATATATCTGTATACCTAGGCATTCTACAGGGGGATGGTTTCCTTTCGATTTACTCGCTGCGTTCGCCCACAATTTTTGCGTCTAACAATAATTTCCATAACATGAATAAATTTAACTTTCGTTTCTTATTTTTTAAAGAAATTTTTGTTGATTTTTGTTTTTACACGCTGCTTTTGAAATTTCATTTAATTATATATATATATATGTATATATATATATATATATATATATATGTGTGTGTGTGTGTGTGTTTTGTTTATTATTTATTTAATTTTATAAGGTACATTTTGTTTAAGCGCAATGCAAAGCCAAAAATCGAGGGCTCCATAAACAAATTCGGTAGGCAGTTAATTTGTTTAAAAAAAAAAAAAAAAAAAAAAATTAAAACAAAAATAGTTAAAATTATTTTTAAAAATATGATGTAAACTATTTATATACATTTATAGATATACTTCTATATATATAGAGAAAAATATTCGACCAAAAACCAACAAGCAATTTTAATAAACAAAAAACAAAAAATAACTGTTCTCAATCTTAGAAAAACAAAATAAAAATTAAAAACTTTTTGCATCTTTTTTTTTAAATTTTTTTTTTTTTCGTTTTGTACAACTTTTACAACTTTGCCCTCCTCACCCCCTTCAATTTTTGGCTGTGCATCCATGTTTAGAGTTTGTTTTGTTTCTCAGTTTTAAAATAGATTTTCAATTGTGTTTCGATTTGTATTATTTTTGAATATTCAGATATTTTCATTAAAGTCCATAAACTGTGATTTGAATTAATTAAACTTGAATTAAATACCCTTGCAGGCGAGGGCATTTCAATTTTGTCATGAGGTGTGCAACGAATTGAGGGAGACTGTGACGAATGCAGGCAGTATATAAGGCGGAACGGACCACTATATCATAGGAACAATCAATCGTAAATTTATGTTATAAAAAAAATCTTAATTTACAAAAAAAAATTTCTCGTAAAAAAATTAACAATAAATCAACTACAAATTACAGATCTATCATCTATATATAACGTGTAGTCGTCTGCAAGGGTATTTCAACTTCGTGTCCTCGAAGTGAGCTTCGTTTTTTGTTTTTAGTTTTTAGTTTTTTAATTTTTTTGTTGTTTGTTGTTTGTTGATTTTGAATTCGTTATGCTTTTTGTTTTTGTTTTGTTTTTGCTTTGCTTTTGCTTTTGTTTTTGCTTCTGTTTTTGCTTTCGTTTTTTGTTGTTTTCAAAAAAAATAATAATAATAAAATAGATATATTATGTTTATGAATTTGTTTACAAATAAGCAGCTTTACACATTTAACATTTAAACAATAAAATTACAAACACTTGAAATTTGCAGCTAAATTTAATTAATTATATATATATATATAATTAATCATATATATATATTATATATATATATATATATATATATATATATGTGTTTTCTTTTTTATATTTATACTTATGTGTGTGTACATAAAACTACGCTAGAATTATTTATAATATTTAAACACTCTTCCATCTTTTAATAATTTTTGTTATAAGAGAAATTCTTTTTTTACTTTTCGGTTTTTTCTTTTCTTTTTCTGTTTCTGTTCTGTTTCTTTTCTTGTTGTTTTCGTGTTTGTTTTGCTTCTGTTATCCTTGCTGTTGTTGCTCTCTTTGTTCGAAAAAATTGAAAATAATTCACTTAATTTTTTACATGTGATTTTTGTTTGTATTTCATTTGCTTTGCATTTTGTTTTTATTTTTTATACATTACGATGAACACCTAGAGTTTTGTTTGTTTGTTTGTTTTATTTTAATCCTTGTTTTTGCAATTTGCAATTTGCAATTTGTTTAGAGTAGACGCAAATACTATGCAAGACACTTGGCGCGAATAATTACAGGGTATAAATCATTTAAAGACAAAACAAATCGATAATTGCATAAAAGTTATTCCTTCCAAATGGGCTGGGGGTCCCAGGGGATGGAGGGAGGGAGGGAGGTAAAATGTGGGGGATCGAAGACAAAGGAAAATGTGTGATTGAGAGGGGAAGGGGGTGGAGGGGGGACGCTTAAAATTACGCCAATTGTTTACGTAAAAATAGATATACAATATACCTTTTCATACATATATATATATATATATATACATATGCATATACATATGTGTATATATATATAGGTGTGTATATAGATTTATATAAAAATAAAATTTATATGCTCTTTTTATGTTCTAAAGAAAGTTATGTTTGCACTTTTCACAATTTTGTTGGGTGTAGTTTATAGTTTTCTTTTCATTTTCATTTTCAATTTTTAATTTTCTTTATCTTTTTCTTTTACTTTTACTTTTACTTTTTCTGTTTCTGTTTCTTTTTCTTTTTATTTTTGCTTTTGTTTGTGTTTTTGTTATGTTGCTGTTGTTGTTTTTTCTTTTTTTTGTAGATTTTCTCATTTTTGTTTTCATTTTCATTTTTTAAAATTGCTTTATCAGAGGACACAACTAAAAATTAAGACAAACTATTCAAAGGCGTATTAATTAATTAATTAATTAATTAGTTAAACTTAGACTAAAGCTAGTCATAAACATAATAATAATAATTAACATTGAATCAACAAATGTGTATGCGGGTATTCGTGTGTGTGTGTGTGTGTGTGTTGCGTGTGTTGTGTGTCGGAGTGTGTAAAATGTGTGTTGGGTTTGTGTTTGTGTTTGTGTATGTGTGTGTGTGTGTGTGTGGCTGTTGCTGTTGTTGTTGTTGGTGGTGGTGGTGATGATCTTTTGTTTTATACACTTTTCATTAATGTATAATTTATATTTCTCGCATAGCAAACCAGTTCTCCATTCCATTCCATTCCATTTATTTATTTCTGTGCTTGCTTTGCCCCGTTTTCCGTTTCTTTTTGTTGTTTCCTTCGCGCTGTTCTGTTTCCGCTTACTCCTCCTCTGTTATTTACATATATATTTTCCATACATTTTTAAGTATTCATCTTTATTTCAGCTTCGCTTTGCAGTGTCTCCTGGCCCTTGGCCATTGACCATTGGCCAGCGGCTTACACCTTCCGCTTGGCGTGCAGCATCTCCATGAGCAACGTCTGCGTGGGCGCACTACCAGCGCAATGCTTTGAATACAGATGCTCCTCGCCGCGTGCGGCCATGGCGTGGATTTCCGGTAGTATGTTCAATAGCCTCCTGAATTTGTCCTGCAAGTGTTTAAAGCAGTTTAATCAACTGGTCAAAGCTACGAGTCAAACAGTGGCTAGTGGCTAGTGGATTGATTGATCATATTGATTGATCGGCTATCGATATCGCTCAATATATGATCTGCCCTCCACTCATACAAAGACACAACTCACATTAACTGACGGATAACACGTAAGCGTGTAGTCGAGCAGCGCCGCCTGGACATTCTCGTGTCCCTCCAGGACTGTTTTCTTATTGACAATGCCGCGCACATCTGGAACGGAGTTGCAATAGTTTTAGTTAGTTTTTTAGGTATGTCGACGTATACATCTGTTGCATCCACAGATGCAGATGCGGACAGGCACTCACCTGGGTTAAGCAGTATTAGGAATTTCATGCACACATAGTCGCCCATGTCGAACTTAAGGACCTGCAGCTTGTTCTGCAGCTCGTTGAAGTAGTCGCCCAGCTGGGGTACACCCAGCAGGCCGAGGCTCATCAAGTTGAAGACCTGACCGTTATTCAGCTGCGTCTCGTCGGGCAGTCCGTTGTGTATGCGATGATGCAGATGGTCCAGCACAAGCATATCGGACCATGAGTGTTGCAGCAGCTTCATTTGATCGTCCACCTGTGGGAGAAGCGAACAAATGTGCAGATCACGGATTAGTGGAGAGCTCGGATTAGAGAATTTGAATTGTTTACACTGAGAAAAATATTCGGTATGCGCTATTAAAATTGAACGTTTGGTCAGGATGCATTAGGGTCTAGAACTAAGATGAGATCCTAGACGTCATAGATAACCGTTTCGCATATTTTATAAGAGTTTGATTAATTAATAGTGTTTTTCTCACTGTCACATTTTTAGCTTACAAATGTAATGTGAACTTCTGATGAGATGAACGAGTCCTGAGGAAACGCTCTGCATTATCTCTGAGTGTAACAAGTGTGGTTAAATTTAGTTCGATTTCAAAACGCGCTCCATGTTTAAGCTCTTGCTTTCGCTTAGTCTGCGCTTTGTTTTAATGCACACACACACACAGGCACAAACATACACACACATATATATATACATAAACTCATTTTCATTGTTAATAGTGTGTGTGAGTGTCTGTCTGTAAGAGAGCAACATCGCCGCTCAGTTGCGTCACTGACAACTAACGTTTCTGTCGCTGTTGCTGTCGATGCTTGCGCTAACGTCGCTGCTAACGTCGTCGTCGCAGCGGCTGTCATCGCTGCTTGGTCTGACTGGTTCTGCTTTGCTTGCTAAGTAGGTCAGACGCCAAATGAAATCGAAATTCAATGCAGATTTAAGTAGCCGTCATCGTGGTCGCAGTCACTGTTGTCGTCGCAGTCGCAGTCGCAGTCGCCGTCACAGTCGCTGTCGCTGTCGCAGCGGTAGTGGCATCGCTTTGGCTACTGCTGCCGCTGCTGTTGCTGCTGCTGCTGCTGCTGCGTTTGCGTTGTGATGTTGTGTGCTTTGTTGGTTATTTGGGTTTACATAACACGCCGCAGACTTGGCCCCTAGCTTGAAAACTGGTTGTTGCTGTCTTGGATTTATTTAACTTTTTTTCTCATTTTGTTTTTGTTGCATTGCTTCTTTTTTGTTTGTCTGTTTTTGGCGTTGCAGGGCATTTGGGTGCTTAAATGTGGTTGTAAGTAAAGAGTGCGGTCTGAGGCATACCTTCAAGTCCTTAAAGAAGACGGTGTTTCTTGCCCAATCCACTTGCGAGAACAGATTCTGGTCGAGCACTTTGCACATTAACTCAAAGAGATCCACTTCCACTTGGTTGTACGTCTGCTTCTGCAGCAGCGCGAAGAGCTGCGTCTGCCATTCCCGATCGTCGATCGATTGCACAAACTCACGTATCATCGGCGATACCCTGTAAAGCAAAGGAAAGGCAAGCTCTTAGCTCTCGTCTCCGTGGGACACATTTAACTCCTCCAACTCACCTTAGTGGCTCAATGACTGCATCGGCTGTGCTCGATGGATGTGTGCCAGAATCGAAGCTTTAATCGAGAACAAAAAGAGAGGAAAAGCATTAAAAGACGAAAAGAAGGAAGAGGCAGAAAAAAATACAGATCGGAGTATTCAGTGATCCTCATGTTTCCTCCAAGCCTACACAATTTTTAAACACCTTAAAAATATAACTAGAACCCAAGTATATCCCATTCATAATAATAATTTATCGATTATTATGAATATGATTACTCATCGGAACTGTTATCGATAACTATCGTTTACATTTAACTAGAATTTAGACTCATTTCTTTCATATATTATTCTGAAGGATAGTCATAAGAATCTTAAATTTCTTTCAAAAACGCGCTTAATTTCTTATCGAAATAATTAATCGATTCCTACAAATATAATTAATTATCGAATGTTCTATTGTCTAGATTCTTTGTCATTTCGAATAAATAACATTAATGCTTCGCGATGGAATGTTCATAAACGGAATATATATTTATCGAATATCGATATCGATATCGATATCTGTCGATTGCTCCTAAATTAATTTACGGACTCCAATTGAGAGCTATAATTACAAAAACTGTATTTTTTTGGGAGTTTTGGTGGGTCGATAGGTCGATTGATCGATTGATCGATAGATTTTCTGTTGGATAAATACCACAATTTCGATTCGGCTGTGTTCTGCAGAGATCCCGTGCCGGTTTCGTGGCAGCTGCTGTTGCTGTTGCCATTGTTGCCGTTTCCGTTGCGTTGCAGGCCGTCGGCGCCGTTGTTGCCACCGCCGCCGCCGCCGGCGTTGTTGCCGCCTCCACCACCGCTGCCTGTACTGCTGCTGCTGTTGTTGTTGCTGTTGTTGTTGCCATTACCCAGCGAGGAGTTGCCGTTGCCATTGCCGCCACTGATATTGCCCGCATTCATGGGCGTGGCTATCACACCGCCCCCACTTGCATTCACCTGACCCAAGGCAATGGCAATTGGGCTCGGCGATGAGTCCGGCGACTGTGTGAGTGAGGATACCTGGAACGGTGCCGGCAAAAGCCACACATTAGCCCTCTCCCATATAACACGTCGACACGTTCGGGATACTCACCTGAGGTATTTGAATTTCTTGCTTAATATTCATATTTGGATATGCTTGCTGATAGCCCGGTGAGAGGGGCGTCGGTTTGATGTCCGTTCCAATCGAACTGCGCAGCGCCTGTATCGCCAGTTGACGCTGACGCATCACCTGCAGCTTCCGCGCCCGATCCCGCTTGTACATGGGTCCGAACTTATTGCGACCTCCCCGCATGCGATCCGCTCGAACCGCTGCAAAGAAGAAGGACGTGGAAAAAGGTTAGCACAAAAGGATAACAGACAGATGAAGGATAATTCTTGGGTAAGAAAGTGTATAAAAAAAAACTAGTTTTTTTTTTTTTTTATGGGAAATGGATGACATTTTCCGATGCACACACACATTTCCCACATAACTGACTTAATCCCAAACAAAAGCTGCAGAGAATTTCCCCGAAGGAAAATGCATTTTCTGAGAAAATATAAATAAGTCTTAAGGAAAACCGCAACGCACTTTCCGGCAGATCTGCTCAGCGGAATAAGGCACGAACGCGATGAAGAAGTGTGTGTGTGTGTGTGTGTGTGTGTGGGTGTGTGAGTCAGCAGTTTTAGAGGCTTATCTGGCGCCGCAATAAATGTGATACCTTAAATTGGCGGATAGAATTATATAAACACGGGATACCGTTAAGTCGAGCGTCCCCAGTGCCAAGCACAACGTCATCCTTACTTGCAACCCCAGGCCACGCCCATAAACAGAGCAGAGTGACAAAAACAAACTCTATAAACACAAATCCAAACGCAAACAACCTCACACACACACACACACACACACATATACAGATATAAACATAAACATATACGTATAAAAATGCATGCACCAAAAAAATAAAATTGCAATAGTAACACATACAAATACACACACACATACACACATCCGCATATAAATATTCTAGTATTTAGTTAGCAAGCATATCTGTGCTCGTGTGTGTGTGTGTGTTAGTGTGAGCTTGCCTGCTTGGCTGTAGTGGTAAACTATAACAAACTGAAACGCAATAAAAATGTAATTCTTATGGCAAAAGCAGAAATGTGCGAATGGCACTGTCCACGCGGGGGGAGACGCAGTGTCAGGGCGGGGAATGAAGCTTGTTGTTGTGCGCGGGTGCTGCTGTTATGAGTTGGGCAAAAAGCGCGCCATAGAAATAGGCTCACGCACAGGCTAACACAAGAGTGCACACACGCACACATAAGCGACCAGACACCGACACCAATACATAGGAACTGCCCCCAACTACGAATGATGATGATGCAGCAGCAGTAGCAACAGCAGCAGGAACACCACAAGCAGCAACAGCAGCAGCAGAACAGCAGCAACGCAACGCAGCAGTAGCGGCAGCAGCGGCAGCACCGAGTAGTTGATTAGAAGACGCAATAGACGTGCACAAAATGCAAAATAGAAAACCTTCCAACTAAGAATTCCCAACTAACACATACCCAGCGTCAGGCTGAAAATGTACAGTTAATCTTCTTCGTCTTCTTCTTCTTCTTCTACTTCTTCTCCCTTTGCTTGAATAGTGAAGACGAGATGCTTAAAGTTTTAAGTATTTAAAATATTCTGGAGACAACTTTTTCTTTCACATTAGCAAATACATATGTACATATATATATATATGTATATATATATATGCATATGTGTGTGTGTGTGTGCAATTTATTTATGTATCGTTTTACCAACTTGCAGTCTTACAGGGTATACAAATAACAGCGTCTTTGGTAAATAAGAGATCTACTGTGTGGGGGCCGGCTGGCAGGTGGCGCTGTTTTTGACATACACACACACACACATACACATATAGAGGGAGACAAACACACACACACACACATACGCATATACCATAAAATATGCATTTCAAATGCAGTGCAGCAGCGCAAGCACAAAAATTGCAAAGTCGTTTTTGTTTCTCCTCCAATGAAACAAGTAACTGTAATTTAGGTCAAGCGTATTGTTTACAAATAATCAACGCGTGTGTAAGTATGTATGTAAATAGAGACACCAATACAAATGCAAAATCAAATTGGCGCTAGCTGCTCTCAAACGGCAACGGCAACGCCAACGTCAACGTTAGCGTCAACGCCAGCGCCAGCGTCCGGATAGCTGCCAAAGTTTACGCCGGCTGCGCAACGTCACATGGCCGACAAACCAGAGAGCATTTACTCTCTCATCTCATGCGCTTATACTCTCGCTCACTAGCTCGCTAACACACGAACCCCGCTACCTCACAAAATCTCTTTCTTTTTGCTGTCATTATGCGGCTCGCTTGCTTGCCTATCGCTGGCATGGCAACTCGAAAAGCTTTCTATTACGACATTTCGCTCGGCAACTCTTTTACACGCACATATACACACACACACACTAATACACACATATATATTTATATAGACTTGGGACACTGGTACTCACGACTCTGCCGCATTAGACAACTTTGTTGAGTGGAGTAGGTCAAGGACAGTTTGTGAAAACTGGGACAACATGCGCGTTGTTGTTGCCGTCCGATGTTGCTCGCTGGCTCTTTGACTATCGCTTCTCTTCCAATGTAAAACTCTCACTCACACTCTCACTCTCACTCTCACTCTCTATTGGTAAGTGCTTCTTTCTCTATTTGTGTTTGTAGGCGCGCGCTTACAACGCTTTTCCGGCCGTGCCATCTTTAGGCCAAGCCAGTTTATGTTGAGTTTATGCGGGTAGCGGATTTCTAATGACTGTGGGGGCCTGCGTGCGTGTGTGTGTGTATGTGTGTGAGGATGTATGCGTGTGTCTGCATGCTATTATTTTTATAATACTTATAGGCATTTTATTGAGAACATAAATCGCTGGCTTATACTTTTGAACCCAAGCCTTAGGTGAGGGGGAGGGGGGAGGGGGCTTTGCAGCTGTTTTTAGACAGAAAAAAACTTCATTTTGCCCCCTGGTATCTGCAATGGTCTATAACAGCTTTATAAGCTATTTGCTTACATAATCGCTTCCGACTAATTTCTAATGCAACATTCGGTTTCTTAGAAAAAAATGTCAATATTTGTTGTGTATGTAATTTAATTTGATATAGAAAAAAATAAAAAATACAGGATTAAAAGGCGGAAGAAGAGGATTCGTCACAGCACAGATCTACTCAGAGAACATAGGTGTTTTTTGGATTGATAACAGAATTTATGACATCCCAAAACTTAAAAAAATCATAGGATAATTTTAGGGACTCAAACATAGCGTTTAGTCTGTAGGGACATCCTTTATGGCAAGGTATATCCAAGTCGAGCATTTCCTTGTCTACTCTCAGCGCGCGACCGGGAAATCAATAAATGGCCTGTCTTATGTTCGGTTGCGGTTTGTGGGCGATTTTCACCGCCTACTATTATTATTTTTAAGCCAGCGGCCAAAAGGGTAGGGGGGGAAACTACATTTGGGTCAATGGTGCGTATGAGTAACATTTATATTATTTTCGTCGACTTTTTAGCGCTGATTAAGTGGATAGCTAATTAAAAGCGCCAAATCATGAGTGGGCCACTGAAAAGGGGCAGTCAATCAGTCAGTAAATTGATGCAATAGCAAATTGATTGAGGGACTTAAATGGCTTGTCAGCAAGCGAAGCACGAGAGCAAAGAGAGAGGAAAGAGAAAGGGCGATAAATCTATAAAAACAGGTCATAAAAAACTTTGAAATGAAGCCATTTAAATATATAAAATATATATACATAATCGCAGGAATAACCATCAAGATTGTTGAAAAATCAATTTCAGTTTTTCGCAACGCCAAACGACGCCTTTGATACTTCGATGTTTACGTCGCGTATACGTAACATTTTTATTTATTTTTATTTTTTAAATTTTTTTTTAAGAAATCGAAAATAGAAATAGAATCGATACTCAAAATAGAAGGATACTCCCAGTCCCCAGAGTAAAAAAAAATTATGGCAGAGATAAACCCAATGAAACAGAGAAAAGTATCTTAAAATTTTTTCCAAGCTCAGAAGATCCCTGGGATAAATGAGCAATTATCCAGATGATCTTAAAAGGGTTTTAATTCAATTTGAATTTATTTGATGCAAGCAATCGGAAAAACTATAAAGATCATCTTTTTCCAAAGGAAGCCATTAGGATTTCTAAGAATATAATTAATCTGGCAGTTGATTAATAAAAATAATCCAATTCAAACTTAAATTTGACACCTTTTTCATAAAGGTGCAACTTTTAAGCGAAGATTGGAGACTGGAGACTGTCTTCTGTTCGAGCAAAGACTAGCTTCTCCCATGTGCCATTATGTCTGAGTCATTTTTCCCTTTACCGATTCGTTTGTGTAACCAGCAAACATTTCAACATTTATAGATTGCACTTCCCCGCTCTCCCCTTATCTACTATCGGTTCATGTCACATTCATTCTCTTTGCCGTCGCATTTGTAATACGCTTAACGTAATTTAACATTTTGTTCAAATCCCAATTGTTCCACGTTGCACATTGTTGTTAGGCACGTAATCCAAATATCAAATACCTAGGCAATAATATGAATGAAGAGATGGAGAGAAAGAGAGAGAAAAGGAGACAAAAAAAAAACTAAAATCAACCAACAAAATGAACAGCAACAATAATAATAATAATAATAATAACAACAACTACTACAACAATATGCGGCCATGTGAGTCATTCGGTTTCGATTTAAGCAGCTGATTTCTAAAGCTTGATTTTGACGAAAGCCGTGCCGCCGCTGTTCAAGTTGAAGTCAAAGCTTTTATTTATTTTAAAAAATGTTTTTTTTTTTGTTTTTTTAGTTTTTCTTTTTTATTTTTGGTTTGCTTTAGTCAAAGCTGTAAGCATCGAAAAACGTCCAAAAAAAATGCCGCAATTATAAAATCATTGCGCTTGGCAGAGAGCGAAGCGAAGGCTCTCAACGGCGCTGCTGACGAAAGCGTCAAGAGATTACGACAGAGTTGACATAGCGGCGGCGACGACGTCGGCAGCAGCAGCAGCAGCAACAAAAACGGAAGGACGGAACGAACGACAGCTCGACGATGGCAAAACGTTCGAAATAATTCAGTGAGTATTAAAAATAAAAGCAACAAAACGCACACAACTACAGCAAAACCGACGGCGATGACGACGACGACAACAACTACAAAGCAGCGGCGCTCTCTACATGTTGCATTGATTACACGCACACATGCACGCTCATACTCGCACACACACACACACAACACAAACGCACGTTTATATTTATATATCACGTGCACGCACACACATAAACGTTGCGGAATCTAGGTCATGAGCGCAAGAGATGGCACTATAGGCCAAGTGCGCAAAGGCGGAAATGAGATGGCAATACGACTAACTACATACATACGAACGTTACAAATAAATTTATGTATGAGCATTTGTGCTTGTTTCATGTGTGTGTGTATTGAGTAAATGCGAGAGCGGGAGCGCGCGCTTTACTCTTCCTCTCACTCTATCACTCTCCTTCTCTATTTGTGTATTTGCGTTAAAGCAACGGCAATAGCAAAGCCACAGGCAAAGGCTAAGCCAACAAAACCAAAGACAAAACCAATTTTCGTGCGTTTTAATGGCTTAAGAACGGGTGACTTCGGGATTGACCGAAAAATAAAAATGTTATAATTGCCGCTCGTTCACATGGTGCAAATGTACGGAAGCGCAATAAATTTGCATATGTAATTTAAATTGACTCGAGTAAGGAAATAAACAAGACATGTGTTAACGGCGCATATCAAATAACAAGCGTGTTTCCGAGCTGCAACTCTTCAAGTTCGCCCATGGAAAGTGAAAAATGGAAATTGGAAAATGAAGAATGGAAATTGGAAAACGGAAAATTGAAAATGTAAAATAGAGATCAGCAGCGAAATAAATGTAAATTATTTGCAATTCCATAAATTTATTCAGCTGCGTAAATATACTTAAATATCGCATCATTTTATATGGACAGGAAGGGAAATAAATGCTCCCACGCAATATTACAAATGTGATTGGTATCATGACTCTTTGGATACCCTCCGCACAGATTTCACCAACTCCACTTATGTGCATATATGTGTACTCTGTATTTATGTAAGTATACATGTATACATGCATACATACGTATATACATGTATGCGTGTACGAACTCCACACCCATGGCACATTAGGCCCGTTCGCCCGCATATAATTTTCACACTTTTCCACACTCGATATTCACAGCACTTTGCATAATAATTTACGGCTGTTTGTTGTCAATGACTACCCCTTCCACCTCCACACACTGTCATACTGCCTCATGCCTGATGCCTGATGCCCGATGTCTGATGCCTGGTGCCTGCTGCTTGCCGCCACACATCCATACTGCCTGCTGGCCGCTTTCCCCCCACCCATTGCCTGTCTTATAGCCCATTTAGGCCGCACACTATGACCAAGTGAGCGTGCAAATGATAAAGCACAAAAAATTGCGCGCATATGAACAAACAGAAATAACAGAAGGAAAAAAAAAAATGATTACAAAATTCAAACAATGTTAAGAGCGCACACACACAAACACTGGCAAGCACATTCAAGTACACACATATGTATATCCAGCTCACACTTACGCAGTGCCATACGAAAAGCAACAACAATAACAACAACAAAAATAAAGCGAACACTAAAAGCAGAGACGAAGCTAAGTTTACAGCAGCCACCGCTCGGGTTCGGCTCAAAATGCGGCCCTTTTTTGAATTATTATAATGTTTTTTACCTTCCTTTTCTATTTTTCTTTTGCTTGTTTGCTTTTTTGTTTCGCTGCTTTGCTGCTTTTGGTTTAGTGCTTTGCGGCGAACGCCTGTCAGCGCGCAAAGTTAGCAAAGTTAGCAAAGTGCAGCGCTGCCAACGTTACATTATTGCCGCTGCCGCAGTCGCTGTTGTTACGGTATTTTCTTATTTTAGAGCGCGGTTTCAGCGGCTTCTGAGCGTGTCTGTGCATGTAGTAAGTGAGTGAGAGCAAATGTGAGTGGGGGCCTTCTCTAGAAGGCGGTCTCTGGCGCCGGTGCATGCTGCACTGCCTCAGCCATACATAGCTTCGTATACACATTCGTATTATACACATATGTATATGAAGTACATACAACAATGTTTTATATACTGATATGCGAGTACATCCATGCGTGTGTATATGTGCGTGTGCATGTTTGCGTGTGTGTATATGTATGTTCTTAGCTTTTTGTGGGCGCTTTCAGCGAAAGCAATATTCATACTATACATTTTATACATTTTATACCCACTAATTGCAGAGAAAAAGTGAAGCTGATTCACACACATATATGTAAATATGTATGCATATGCTTACGTGTGTGTGTGTAGTACGTATGTATATGTTTACAACAATTAGTTTTCTATATTTATATATAAACAAACATATGTATGTACAAACAAGAACCATATCTTTCTTTGTTTCTTCTTCAACTTCGCTGTTTGACACAAACCTTCGGGGTACCGGGCAACTTTCGCATCTCTACTGAAGCTCCTCTTTTCACTCGCGTTCTATTCCTTATGTTTCTGCTGGAACTGTTGCCGTTAGTCAGCATTTTAGTTAGAAACGTTTGAAAAGGGAAGTTCCCAGAAACTTATCAATGTTATGAGGAAGCTTTTCACGCAACTAAATAAAATAATATAATCATATAATGTAAGGTCATGTCTCATTATCAGGATTACTTTTCCATAAAAAAAATATTTCTTAGAAAAGAAATAGAAACAGTTTTAAAAAGCATTTAATTCTCTCATTATTCTTTACTTCTTTACCCTCCCTCCCTACCTTTATCAACGAAATGAGATCGGGATTACAAAAAGTACTGAATCAATGGATCATTCGTGATCCGCTTAAGCAAACGTCCTTTGATTGCCATAGCAGAACAAAAAAAACCAAGAAGAGTTATTTGAAATTCAAATTTGCTTAGAATTCGGATACCCCTAACTTAACGACGATTCAAATGCGCTCGCTGCTGGATAGAGGGAAGAGGGAGAAGGAGAGGGAGAAGTGAATACTTTTTGAAATGCTAAAAATAAATATTTCATATTCAGCAGCGAGAAACAAGAGTCGGAAGCAGCTGTATGCTCGAGTTTCAGATACTCCTTGAATAAGAAACATCAAATGTTCCTCCCTTTCTTCTCGTCCACAGATGAAAAACCAGTATTCATAAAAAGCCCCTATTTAAGTTATTCAGTCATAATTCCGATCTATAAAAAGCAATCCTGGGCCCTGCAACCAAATCGATGACTAAAAATGATTTCCATGGGATCATGACTTCTACTCTCTGAATCTTCTACTTCTACATATTCCGGAGGAATCCAAAGTCGGAGTATCCGCTTGGCATACTGAGCAAATACAGGGTATAAATATTCCAGAGGCGGTACGAAGGGAGAGTCCAAAGTTGAATGGGCATAAAGTAATGTCTATATAGAATCCACATCTGGCGTCGCCGGTCCGAACCGATACGTGGATTGTACAGTGGAAAGGGGGGGAAAGAGAGAGAGGGCGATGATGGAAACAAAGGCAAACAAAAAAAGCAGAAAAAGAAAAACAAAGTCAGCAGTTAACAAAATTATTATTTATTTTGTTTCTTCCGTTCCGTTTTATTTATTTATGTTGGCCTTTTTTTTTGCTTCACTCTTTTTCTGTTTTCTGCTTTCTGGTTTCTGTTTTCTTTTTCTCTCATTTTCGTTCCTACGTTAATCTTGGGATAGGTCTGGAAATACGCTTATTCAGGAACAACAAAAATATGTAAATAATTTGGAAATGTGTCACGACGACTGAGAAATGCGGCCACTGGAGCAGAAGAGTGAGAGGGAAGGAAAGAAATATAAAAAAAGGGGCAATGGGAAAGAGAAAAAAAGAGAAGAAGGGAGAGAGAGAGTAAAAGTATTGAATTTTCAATTATTTATCAATACATTTACATAATTTTCTTTAATTGTGGAGTCCTTTCTGAGGTCGCTGAGGGACAGCTTACAGTGTATAATATTTCCAAGAGGCAAAGAAAAACAGGACATCCCCTGGAGACTTTCAGTCTGTCAGACCCTCCGTTTGTTACTTCCATTGCTTGACTTATAAATAAAAAAAGGAATATCGATTTAATTCCTTTGGTCGCATTTGCTTCCTGCCGACCGCCTTCGCGAGGCTCATAACATATATATGAGATATATAAATACAGTTAATCGACTGCCTCAAGCAGACAATTCTTGGCCATAAATTAGGATTGTTGGCCAATTAAAAGCGAGATTTGCTTTCGGGCCGAAGACAAATAAACTTCCTCTCTCTGTCTCATAGCAAAAGAATCCCAAGGACTTACAACAATTGCTTAATGCCTAAACTATTCGAAACTCCTGCCCAATTACTGAATCAAGCTCACATTTCGGATCCCCCACATATACATGCATATATATATAAATATATATATATCCATTTACCTGTAGAACTTGGAAATTACTCATCCGACAGGTAAGACTTAAAAAAATTAACAGCTTCAAAGTCGCTAAGAGGAAAATGAATCATAGAAACAGTTAAGTGATGAATTTCCATGGGAAAACTTTGCGGATCGAATACCAAAGTCTAAAATCAGCCGATGCTTACCCCCAAAAAATGTGCCTTTCATCGCACAAAAGACCAAACATGACAAAACAACAAAGCAACAAAGCAACAAAAATACAACACAAAAAAAAATAAAAAATAGCGACGCGCCGCATCGCATATTAAGGAGTCTTTGGGACAGGGTCAAAGCCCAACACACATACGCAGTGTTGTCAACAGATTGAGGGTCAGCGGGGAGGCGCGTACGTGCCGCAAGGCTGAAGTCTGGACAACGAAAGGTTTCGCTGGAGCCGCTCCGAAGGTTCCACCTTAAGCGAAACCAAGAAGGAAGCGGGAGCAAGCGGCTGGATGCTATGGAAATGTGTTTTTCAAAGGACCAAAGTCAGGATAAAAGGGAAGATAAAAGGAAAGAAAAAAGAAGAGATGAGGAAAAGAAGAAAAGGAAAAAGAAATGAGGGAAAAGAGAAGAGGAAAAAGAGAAGAGCAAAATGAGAAGAGGGAAAAGAGAAGATAAAAGAAAAGGCAAGTGCAAGAAAGGAAAAGAATAATGAAAGGATAAATTGAACAGGAAAATAAAATTGATAGAAATAATATTAATTTCAGTCATCGATAAATATAGACGACTATCGATAGCTATCGGTGAGAGATAAGGAAGAAAGTCAACCTGTCATCTAACTCCACCCAGTGGGAAATTAAAGACTAGGTGAATCCCTGAAAGATTTTAGGCTGGGAATGGGAATCCCTGAAAGGGATGATATACTGGGAGCAGGAATATAATGGATTCGATATATGGACTTACCCTCTAGCTTCATGCCCACCTCGAGGCACTTTTGGAATCGACAGTATGGACAACGTTTACGCTGCGTCTTATCGATGTGACAGGAGCGCTCCGCGACGCAAGTGTAGACCTTTTTGTTTTGAACGGTGCGCTTGAAGAAACCCTTGCAGGACTCGCAGGTGAGGAGGCCGTAGTGGTAGCCGCTCACCTTGTCGCCACAGACGGGGCAGAGCTCCTCAAAGAGGTGCTTAAAATCGATGGCCTCACCGCCGCCGGACGTGGCGCTGGTGCCTCCATGATGGCCGCCAGCGGTAGCCGCTGTTCCAGCGCCACCTCCTGCACCGCCATTGCCGCCAACGCTGCCGGCCATGTGAACCCCAGCTGCCGATGAGGCGCCACCAGCGGCCGGCGGCAGCAACATGTAGCCATTGCCGGCCGAGCTGCCGCCGCCATTAATGAGCTGGCCAGAGTTGCCACCACCGCCGCCGCCGCCGCTCTGCTGCGAATGGGATGAGTTTGTCTCCTGATAGCCTGTCGGGAATATATACTGTGAATCGAAATTGTATATATACGAGTAGGAGGAGGCGTTGAATTGATTCGCTGCGTTCGCATTGTTGTTGGCAATATTCTGTTGTTGTTGTTGTTGCTGCTGCTGCTGTTGGTAATGTTGTTGTTGTTGCTGCTGCTGTTGCTGCTGCTGCTGTTGGTGGTGCGTGTGGTGTTGCTGTTGCTGCTGCTGCTGATGGTTGCTCAATTGCAGCGTGTAGGCGCTGTAATCGTTATCGGAATTGCTCAATGCATTTGTATCGTTATCGTTGTTGTTGCTGTTGTTGCTGCCATTGTTGTTGTTGCTGTTGTTGGCATTGTTACTGTTACTGCTGCTGTTGTTATTGTTATTATTATTATTATTATTGTTATTATTATTGTTGTTGTTGTTGTTGTTACTGTGCGCCGGACTCGCTGGCTGCTGCTGCTCCAGCTGCATGCTAAACGGCGACAGATTCAGCGACGATATAAACTGTACAGTCGCCTGTTGTTGATCCATTTCTAATAACATCTCATGGAATTTTCAGCCCTGGACTCTTCCTGTGTATAATCCTTGTTTGCTCCTTGCTACTTTTGCTCTTATCGATCTGATCCTGCAGATGCTGTACCTCTGCTGCTGCTGCTACTACTGCTGCTGCTGCTGCTGTTGTTGTTGTTGCTTTTGGACGGTTGTTGCTTAGACAAAGAATTGCTGATTGCGTTTCCCTTTGATTTGATTTGATTTGATTTGATTTGATTTGATTTGATTTAATTTATATTTTCTTTTTTTTTTTTGTTGATTTAAAGTTTATATAGTTTTAACAATTATTTATTTATTTACTTTGCACAAGTTTGTTGTTGTTTTTGCTTTTAATAATTAACGGTGGTCTGGCCTTTGCACAAAACTGCTGTTTGGCTTTTATAAGCAACATTTTAGGTGCTAGAGTTTACAACATTTGAATTCACTTTAGATTCAAACAAAAAAAAAAAAAATAGCAACAAATTAAAAAAAAATTGCTTAGTTTTATGTTGTGTGCTTTTGTTTAAGAACTGTTAATTAATTGTTGCTTTATTCGCCTGGACAAATGATCGATGCCTCTGCTCAATGCTGCGGCTTCAGTTAACGATTTTTTGTATAGTTTCATTTAAGATTTTAAACAATGAATTTGGCTTCTGCTTCTTCTTCTTTTCTTTAATTTTTGTTTTTGTTTTTTGTGGACTTAATTTATTTAATTAAATTTATTTAGTTTAAGTTGAAAGTTAAATTGTTAATAACTTTGGAAATTCGTAAGTAACAACAATTTGAATCCGCTTCCTTAGACAGTTTATATGTATGTGTGTTTGTATGTGTTTGTGTGTGTGTGTGTTTTTTGCAGGTACTTTGACGAGGTGAGTAAGAAGAGTTATCGGCTTTTATATTTGTACATATATATATATATGTATGTATATATGTAGATGTGTTTACGAGTATATTTGCTTGTATTTGTTGTCTGGTTAGGAGGTAGGGCTTTTGTTTTTGCTTTTGTTTTTACTTTTGCTTTTGCTTTTACTTTTGCTTTTGCTTTTGCTTTTGTTTTTACTTTTGTTTATTTACTTGTGTTTTTTTATATATTGATTTGTATATTAAAACTTTACTTTGCATTGATTGTGTGCGTTGAAACAAACAAGAGATTTGAAACTTGTATTTGTTTATTATTTTGTTTATATATATAGATTATTGTATATATATATATTTGGGGAGAGATTTATATAGATTTGGATTTATTTTGCAGCTTTGCAACACTATTTTTATTTTTTATACTTTTTGCTCTTCTTCGTCTTTTATTGCACTTTTGGGCAAAAAAAAAATTGTACGTAAAAAATAAAACAAAAATTTCGTTTGCATCACTCTCTCAGCTGGCTGACAAAAAGCACACCACGGAGCAGAGAGAACATAATCCTTGGGCTGTTCCTGCTGTGGGTGCAAATTGCCGTTGAAAGGAGGATAAGGAGGAGAACAACAAGAAGACGAATACGAAGACAATGTAGAGGAAGAAGCGTATGCAACTTTTTGTTTTTGTTTTTCTTTTGTTTTGTTATTGACTTATTGACGTTGCGACGTTTTGACGTTTTGACGTTTACAAATATTGACGTATTGACGCATTGATGGTTTGATATTTACTGATGCTTTTAATTTTTTCGTTGTGTTTTGTTTTGTTATTTAGGCCAAGAGCGGGCGTATTAGATTTGTGGTTACTTCACACACACGAATACACGCACACGCATTTGTTGGTTAGCACTATCGATGTTGTTTTATTGTAGTTGTTGTTGTTGTTGTTGTTGTTTTGTTTTGTTGCTGTTGTTGTTGTTGTTTGGCATATGTTACATATACTATGTAGAATAGTAAACTTTTGTTTTTATTATTTGCTTCTTTTTGAATGTAGCTTAATTTACTATGCGAAAAACACGACCAACATCAACCACGTATCTCGATTGACTAAACCCAAGCAAACAGCGAGGATACCCGCCATACACTAAAGCGTTGCTGTCGTTTCGTCTGCTGCTGCTGCTGCTACTGCTGCTGCTGCTGCTGCTGCGCCTGCCTCTGCTGCTACGTTGGCGACAACAGCGACAGCGACAGCACACACAGCTAACGTTGGCAGAGTTTTACTCTCGCTCTCAACGGCAATGTTGCGATATTACGTATGCGCCACTTGTGTATGTGTATGTTTATGTGTATGTAACAGCGTGTGTGAGTGGGAGCCAGTTTCACTTTCAATGCGCGCGCTCGCACTCGGGAACGGGCTCGGGCTCGGTCTCGGACTCGGGCTGGCACTCGTGTTGACGTTCGCGTCGGCACTCATGCTCTCATTTTTATGAGCGCTCTCTTGCTTTGCTTTGCTTGGCTTGACTTAGTGGCCCCCTTTTGCTATTGTTGTTGCTGTTGCTGCTGTTGCTGCTATTGTTGTTGTTATCGTTGGTGTTGTTATTATTGCTGCATTGAAATTCAAACTGCGCTGAAAGCGAAAGTGAAACTTTTTGGCATAGCTTTTGAGCCACTGTATGAGACGCTGACTGCGGCAACGACACGACTCATTCTTTCGGATGTAGCACCGTTAAAGCTACCAACATTATGAAAGCCCGCTAAGCTTCTCTTTAAAGCTGCGGCTGCTATTTTGTAATTGTTACTCAGTTTTTAGCTTCATTTACCCAAGTGGGAATATGGTTTTTTTTTTTGTATTTGTTGTTTTCTGAGTTTTGGGTTACCTTTTTCTTTTTTTTTTTTACTGTTGATTTCTTGTTGCCAAGTTGGCGGCTGCGCTCATAGTTGTTTTTTTTTTTTTTTTTTTGTTGTAGATATTACTGTTGTTGCTGCGTTTGCGCGTCTCTTTGGTCTCAATTAGTCGTGGGTTTCTGTTGTTGCATTTGTTCATGACACGGTTTCCATGTGGCGTGTTTTCGTTTCCTATTTCTCTTCTTGTTGTCTGTTGCCTGTTGTCTGCTGTCCGTTGTCCGTTGTCTGTTGTTTGTTGTTGCTGTTGCTGTTATGTTTGTTTTTTATTTAACTTTATTTTTTGTTGCTTTTCGGATATTATATTTTACTTTTTGTACTGTGCATCTTAATTTAAGCGTATTGTCTTTTTGGCTAGTTTAGCTCTTATTTAGTTTAAACAGCGACTGATTAATCTTTGGGTTAATTAATATCCATTTTTCTTCTTGACATTTGTTTTACAATTAACCATTATAATTAGGTTATATATCTGTAGTTTAGTTATTTAAATATTTAAATATTTATCGGATTTCCCCTTAAGTTAATTTCACATTGTATTTTATAGGTTAATTTTTATTTTATTTATTATTCATATTTGTTTATACATATTTGTATTATTATTTTCTTATTTTAGTTAATTAAATTATTTTTTATTTAATTTTTTATTTATTTATAAATTAAAAATAAGTCAAAGGTTTATTTTTATTTATTTATTTATTTATTTATTTAGAACAATTTTTTAAAAAATTAAAAATTTAAGGACTTTACTTTTTAAATTCATATTATTTGTGTTTAACTTTTTTTTTTAATATTTCGTGACGATAATTATTTTAAAGAATTTTTCAACGTTCCCTGACATGTGTCACATTCAGAAGTGATTACCCCTGCGTATACGTAACATGCCACATGTGAGTCTGAGGATCGCATAAGCAATTGACTCGAAAGAAGGATACGACCGGTAAGATCAGAAAAACCAAGACAATGCCCAACAAATTACATAAGTCGATACCGTTGAAAGGAGCATAAGCGAAACTTTCACTCATCTTCGATCTTCGGAGCGCCCAGCAAAAATTCAATTCCTTAACTAACCGAACGGAACTGAAAGACGTTAAAACTCGAACGACACCTATTAAAATGCAACAACGTCTTGTGGGCAGTTGAAAAAAAAAATAAAAAAGAGGAAGAAGAGAGGGAGAGACAGGGAGAAAAAGATAAAGGTGAAAAAGAGAACGCAGGTATTGCCACATTTTGTATGAAGGGGGAAAACCCCGTGCAACGGAACAAACTGCAGTTGAAATATTGAAAACTGAAACTGGAAATTATAAAAATCAACAAGAAAATGAAAAAGAAGCGCATAAATAAGATAAAGATACAGATACAGATACAAATACAAATATATATATATATATATATTATATATATATTATTTCAGAGTCTGCGGATTACAAAATCCCATCGCTCCACACTTGAAAATTCAGTGTGGCGCCTCTGTTTTTTTTTTTGGTTTTTTTTTTTTTTACCCCATTTGGAGATGATGCTCAGACGCTAAGTTTCGACCGCTTACGAAACTGCAACGCACTGAAGATCCGACCCAAAACCGAACCACACGATGGCACAAACGTAATTTTCATTTCCTTCCACAAATTTGTTCGTGACCGTAGCACAAAAAACCTAAAACCTACTCCGTCTCTTCGGAGTTTCGGAGTCTTCCATATGGCTAAGGCAGGTAATGACGAAGCACAATGCGTTTTGTGTGTGTGGCAATCACCCAAAGCACACACACTCACAGGCACACACACACACACTAACACACATAAATTTCACTCTCACCCTCAGTTTTTGAATCATATAAAAACAGGTTTCCCCCGAGAGATATAAGATACTCGAACTACAAGATACAAGACCTACTTCTGCGTCAGTCGCTGCCGCAGCCACTGCCACTGGCGCTGCCACAGCTTCAGCCTCAGCCTCAGCCTCAGCCTCAGCTTCCATTCCGCTATTCCATTTAAATGGCTGTGTGTAACTGTTGCCTGCTGCCTGCTGCTGCCTGTTGCCTGTTTTACCTGCAAAGTAGACCCAAAAACCGAACAGCCAAAACCGAAGCCAACCCCCACTGCCACTGCTGCCCCCATTACCGCCATTTATCATCTCCCTCAAAAGATCTGCTAACTTTTGGGCTTTTTTCTTTTTTTTTTTTTTTGCTTGTTCTCGTTTTCCTTTATCTGTTTTTTGTTTTCTGTTTTTTCCTTTTTTTTTTTTCTTCTCTTTCTGTTTTTTTTTTTTTTTGGACTCTTGCCTTTGGCTTGTGCGCATGCGCAATGACTTTTTCGACAGTTGTTTGTCAATCGCAAGTTGGCAGCTTCGGCAACGGTGACTTCAACAACAAACTTGCGTTCAGGCGACAAAAATGACGAAAACTATAATTTAGGCACCAAAAAGATGTGTGAGATTATCTTATTTAAGCTCGTTTGGTATTTTTTTTTTTTTTGGTATTTTTGATCTATGTGGCTATTTATAGAGTCTAACCGGAGACATATAGATATTACTATCCTACTATATAGCTATAACGGCATTACATTTGTATATGTAATATATATATATATTATATATATTTTTTTTTTATTTCTATATATATTAATTTATTTATTTATTTATCTATATAAATATATGTGTATATATATGTATTGGATTTCTATCTGTTGGTCTAATCAAGTGACAATAAATGTGTTCTTGATTTTGCTTAATTAGTTGGTAATCCAATTAACGCTTTTCAACCAATTTCGATTTCGACACTTTTGTTGGTGGACTGCCAAAAAACCAAATAAACGAACGTTGCTGCGCCCCCTTCCTTTACCTTCGCCCCTGGCCTAGTCACCGCATGCGTTTTGTCGGCGCTGGTGGCACAAATGTTAATGTCGTGTGGTACCAAACAGACAGCCAACAATTATTTTTTTTTTGTTTTTGGTAACATTTTTTCTTTAATATTTGTTGTTGTTGTTGTTGTTGTTGTTGTCGTTGTTGTTGTTGTTGTTGTTGTTGTTGTGTTTGTTGTCATTGTTGTCGTTGGTGCTGCTGCCTTTTTGGGGATCTGTGCAGCGGTGACGCGACTCGCGACTTGCGACTCGCGACTTGCGACTTGCGACTTGCGACCTGCGACTTCAACTTTAACTTGGACTTCGACTTGGACTTCGACTTCAGACTCTTAGTTTAGGGTTGGGGGGGAGAGTCTTGGACTCTTGACTTGACTTGACGGATGTGTTGGCCAGGTCTCCGATTTTTGGTATCTCCCCAAGTTTTATTTCTTAAATTTAAATTTATATTTAAAGTTTTATTTTTTATTTTTATTTTTATTTTTATTTTTACATTTGTCTGCCGCCGCTTTATTTCATAATAAAACATTAAACGTATAAAATTTGCTCGGAACGTGCGCAGAATTCAATCCGAGATCTTTACTTCTTCTTGTTTTTTCTCTTGTTGTGTTGTTGTTGTTGTTGTTGCTGTTGTTATTATTGTTGTCTTTGGATTGGTTTAGTTTCGGTTTCAGTTTCAGTTTCGGTTTCAGTTTCGGTTTCTGTTTCGGTTTCTGTTTCAGATTCGAATTTCGGGCTGTGGTCATTTTCGGTTTTTGATAGTTTTTCGAAGCGGCGGCTGCCTCGAAGGTTTTGTTTATTTATTTGTAAATTTTTCGCTGTCCGTTGGCTTGGCAGTTGCCGTTTTTTCTCTCTTGTTGCCGTTTTACGCAATCTACAGTTAATTTTATTTTTATTTTTATTTATTTTTCTTTTTTGTTACTTTGTCTTTTTTTTATTTATTTTTTTTTTATTTTATTTTTTTTTTTTTTTTGGCGACTTAATTCTGGAAACTTTGTGAATGCCCTTGTACGTGGGTGAAGTGTGGGCGTGCGAGGGCGGAAACAAAAGCAGCTAGGGGTTCGGCGCTTAGTGTGGTTTATTTTAATTTATGTGTGGATTGCCAAATGTTACGGGACTTTTAGGTACTCAAGCGACAAATTTCGTAAGCAACGGTTTTGGGCATATGTTGTTATTGTTATTGTTATTGTTATTGTTTTTCTGTTGTTGTTGTGGCTGCATTTGTTGTTGGGTTTTTGGGTCAACTGTTGGGTATTTTCTACGGAATTGACGCCATGTGGTCAGCACCGAAAGCTAAAGCTAATTATAAACTTGTAAGCATATTCCAAGAAGGTTTGGTTTGCCCTATTAACGCGTTGTGGACAATCGAGCCCAAAAAAAACCCAACTCAATAGGACAGCATCACATAAGTAATGGGGATTACAGTGATTAAAATATTTAAATAGAAATAAAAGAATATCAACACGTAAAAAAAAAAACTTTAAAGAGTTTTGAATCAAAACTTCCTCTAAGTCCAACTTTTTCGTACTGAAATCCAAAGTTGTCTTTATTCTAAATAACTGTTTGCTCCATTATCAGTGCCCCGCCATCTTCTTTTCCAGTGTATCCCGTTTACCGTCGCCGTCACCCGCAAACAATTTTCAAATGAGGCAGGTCACTTATTTGACGACGAACGCACGTCATCATCATCATTAACATCATCATCATAATGATCAACAGCACAACAATAAAAACAACAACAGCAACATCGTTATTGTCGTCGCTGCAAAACGAAGCAAAACAAAGCTCACACACACACACAAGCACACACGGACAGACAACATCAACGACAGTAGCAACAACAATATTAAATACATACGGCAGCTAAATTTAGAAAACGAAAAATGTTTTCATGCATACATATGCACATGTATGTGAGCATTGCATATACATACATACTCTTTATATATATATATATACATATATATATATATATATATTCAAATACACGTATAGTTTGTGCTCAAAACTAAAACCACAATAACAACAACAACAATCAGCAGCAGCAGCAGCAACAAATGGCAACAAGAAACCCAAAAACACAAAATAAAACCAAAAAAAAAAAAAAAAAACTCGTCTTAACCTGAAACGAAACCTTGTAACATTTTTCCCTAGCTTGGCGACGCCGCTGCTGCGCTGCTTCTCAAGCTTAATTGACGTGCCGGTTTACACACGTTGGTCGGTTGGACATAACGCCGTAAGCGGGCGGACGAATCAAAGAGGGGCTAGGTTTGAATTGTGTACCAACGAATCGACGGTGCAACAGAAACAAATGCAAGCGGCTACAACAAAAACCAACACTAACAAACACGGTCAGCAGCGCCAAAGAGCGTTAAAGTGCTTGTTGTTGGCTTGTTTGCTCTCTCTCATTTGCTCTCACCCAGCACTGATCACTTTTGCTTTCAATATGAAATAATCGACAGAGACGCCGACTTCAGCAGTGGCAGCGACAGCAGCAGAGCTAGAAGCAGAAGTCGTAGCTGAGCGGGAGCACAAAACGAGAGCGCACGAACAAGTATTCGCCCACATGCTTCGTTGTTGTCGGCTCCAAAGCATGTCGTCGACATTCGCTCTTGCTCTCTCGCTGCCTTTGCTGCTGTTCTGTCGACGTCGTGCTGCCGCGCTCTGGGTGCGCTTTTAAGGTCTGACGCTGGCCTGGCATCATTGAATAATGTAATAAGTGAAAGTGTGGAGCTGTATGTGTGACACCGCAGTCGCTGTCGACGTTCGCTGCTACATTTGACCTACTTTTTTGTTGTAAAGATTCAGGTCTATGTTAGAGAGATTAATTTCGATTTCGTTTCGTTACGTTTCGTTTATATGCCTAGGCCTACTCGAAACACACACAACCAAATGTTGAGCATGGGCATGGGCCCGTGCGTGTGCTTGTGCGTGTGCGTGTACATGTGCGTGTGCTAATAAAGTGGGACGCATTTATGTAAGGAATGAAGAAAGGGAAGGGAGGGGTTAGTGGCTTATGCTGTGCATTACAATGGAAAACTGTTGCCATGTTGGTGTAGGTTGACGAAAACGACGACGAAAACTCCAACTGTGCGTGTGCGTTGGGCGACCAACAACAAAATCCTTAGGATAGGTTCGACATCGGCTCTATTTTTATGGACTGCCAACGTAGCGGCTGCCGCATATAGTTGCGTTTTACTTTTGCTTCTGCATTTATATCTGCCTTTGCCTTTGCCTTTTCTTTTGCCTTTGCCTTTGCCTTTGTCATTGGCTTTGCCATTGCCTTTGCTTTTAATGTTAATAGGTCAATGGGAAATTTAGTGGGGCGCGTGTGTTGCTTGCTTTTAGGGGGTGTCGCGTCTTTCAACATGTGTACATCTGTTTCTAACTGTACAAAGAGCACACCACGCATATTTTATGTGGGGTTTCTTTCTTATTTATGTTCTTCTTTTTTCTTTCATTTATTTTTTTTTTTTTTTTTTTTTTTTTGGGTTAGTTACGTTAAAACTGCGAAACCGACGCCCATAAATAATCAAGCTAAGTAAACATCGTGTAGGCGCTGTTAAGCTATCGAAATAAAAGTTGGGCTTGGGTAACAAAAAAGAAAAAAAAGTAAATAATATAAGCTAACTTAAGGAAGCGGAATACTGTGTTCCACTACCCATGTTTACTTTTCCTGTACTGCTTTTTCGTTCTGGTCTTATCTTGCTTTCCTGGTATACCCTTTAATATGATTGATTGTCAGACTTAGAGGTGATTTGCCTCATCTGTCAATTCAGATGGTTAATCGTATAATTTTATATGTATGTATTTTTATGAAGACAATAAAAATCAGATATTTAATAAAGAATGTACTTATGTGAATTTGGTTTTGAGATAGGACATAATTTTCAAATGCACCCATAAAAGTATGCTACTTTTTTTGTTGTTTTTTTTTGATGAACAATCCTAAATTTCTAAAACTATTCCTTAATATTTTATTATCTTTCTAACGTAGATAGAAAGACACTTCTGCAAAAAAAATACATTTAAAACTCAATAACTCATTTGGCCTACCTCAAGAAATAATAAAAAATTTCTATTACTCAATTTTTTTTTTTGTTTTTTCTCGTTCATCTCATCAAACTTATCGGAAGTTAAGAAGAATTTTAAACTGATAGATCGAAGAGAAAAGCAGCAGGAATCGATCTATTGACAAACGCAACCATTAATCAATTTAGATTTAAGTACAAAATTCAATTACTTCATCGTCAAATCAAAATGTCATCAATAAATAAATATAAGCTTACAATGCACAATTAAATCAAAATAAATACAAGCGAAATAAAACTCTTTATAAAAAACATTATGAGATGAGACAACGTAAAATGAGCAGCCACAGGCCACAGCGACAGCAGCAGCGACGCTCGCAAACACAAAGAGTACAGCGTCGTCTGCGGCTACGGCAGAAAAAGCGGCAGCGAAGGCAGAAGCAGCGGCCCCCAAAGAGAGCGCACAAAACAACAGAGACGACGATTACAAAAGCAACAAATCAAAAGCTTGAAATGGACTGTCTAGGGGAGAATGAGGAGCCGCTGTTGCTTCTGCTAACGCTGCTACTACTGCTGCTGCTGCTGCTGCTGCTGCTGCTGTTGCTGCTGCTTTTGCTGTTGCTGCTGCTTCTGCTGCTTCTGCTGCTAACGTTGGCATCGCTTGTGTTCGTAAACGTTAACGCTGCACAAAATATTATTCAAAAAACCTTGACACACTTTTGTGCGCGCGTCGCACACACACAAATACACAAACATAAACGCATATAAACATACATACGAGAGATACTCGCCCAGGGACGGTTTCGACCGCAATTTGCCGTCGACGTTGTCGTCGTTGTTGTTGTTATTGGTGTTGTTGTTGTTGTTGCGAGGAGGTCAGTTTAACGTGTAGATTTGTATAGTTGTGTGCCCGTATGCCTGTGTGCTTGTGCGTGTGTGTATATATAGAGTGCAATTCTGAGCGATGCGCAATAAATTGCATTTTGACGTACAGAAACCACCCCACAACAAACTGCCTCACCAACTCCTCCCACCCACTCATTATTTGTTGGCAATATTTTTTAAGCCAAGTTGATTAATTAACAAACTTAAAAAAATAATTATAAAAATTATACAATGTTTATATTTTTATAAAATAAATAATAATACATAAACATCTAAGTGTGTGCATTAAAGTGTGTACGTATGCATATCGATAAGTCAGTAACGCACACATATACATATATATATATATGTATAATTTTTCTTCTTTATTTATTAGCACTCAATGCAATTGAGGTCAGCCGCAACAGCAAAAGCAAAAACAAAAACACAAACAAAAACAAAAGCAAACTGACTACAACAAAGACACTGTAAATGGGCACAGACCACACAAAAATCAGTTTTGTTTTTATATTATTTTATTTTGTAGATCAAGCAACGCGTCAACGTTGACGTTTTCGATATATCGATATGTATGCTTGCTTACTTGTCGATATGTCGACTTGCCGCTGTCGCCCTCGTCATCACCGACGACATCACCGTCGTCGTTCGTCTGTCTTCTGTCTTCTGTCGTCCGTCGTCCGTCGTCTGTCGTCTGTCGTCTGTCGTCCGTCGTCTGTCGTCCGTCGTCTGTCGTCTGTCGTCTGTCGTCCGTCGTCTGTCAATATCGATATCGTAACAGGTGCTGCTCCGGTTGCAGTTTTCATTGTCTCATGCAGAAGCCTGCGTTTTTTTTTTGTTTTTCTCTCGTTTTGTTTTTATTACTGCTCTTTTCACCCCATAATTTTGCTTTACTTCGTGGTGATATTAATTAAGGTTGCGAGGGTGCAATTATTTACCTTAATATAAGTTATAATTAATTTGGGTTAATTTATTTTATAGGAATAATACGCATCTATTTTATTTTTTCTATTTTTTTATTTATTTTTTTTATTTATTTTTATTTTATATTTTATAGTTAGTCATTGGGTAACATTGTATTCCAAAGCCAACAATGGGTATACCTTTATTGTCATAATGATTTTTGTTTGTGCTTTGCCTCCATATTTCTAAAAGATTGCCGATTCGCACATTTTCCTCTGTCCCTGTTTTTTTCGTCCCTTTTCGCTTATGCTAATTGTTGACTAATTTATCAAGAAAAATTCCATATTCCATTTCTGATACTCTTAACCTCTTTATCTGTCTACCTCTCTCCTTCCCTTTTCATAGCTTCTCCCTTTCTTTCTTTCATATTCTCCGCAGTTACCCCTGTTTTCTTTCATCATCTTTCTTATTAATACAGTATGCATCGTTTTTTTATTTTCCTCTTTTTCATATACATATATATTCTTTTCCCTTTCAACTTTTGTATTATTTTGCTTAAATATTTTTATATTTATTGTTTTTATTTTTTTGCAAAAGCTTCAACACACACACTCACACACACACAGACACACACACACATTTGTACAGATTCAAAAACAGCCACACGACTGCAGCAATTGATTTAAACGTCTCACGCGCGCGTCAGCAGAGACGATGTCGCCGCCAACGCTGCGCGTCGTTGCCCACTTTGCTTCGTTTCTTACCGCACCGCCGAAAACATCGTCGTAGCCGTCGTTGACGACGTCGTCGTCGTCGTCGACGTCGTTGCAGTTGACGAAGCTCGAAACTAGGTCACGAGGCCACAAAAACAATTGCAGCAGCGTTGGTGGTGTGGTGGCTGCGCGCGCGGTTTTAAGGGGAAGGTGGGTGGCGATAGGTAAATGAAGAGGGCAGCAGCAGAGGACGCTCAAGCGGCGCTGCCTGTTTAAAATGCAATGCGCGTTATAGTTGTTAAACGAGCCGGTGGCCCAGGGATGAGTTAATGGGTGGTTAGGTGGTTAGGTGGTTAGGTGGTTAGAGTGAGGAGAGGAGATACTTGCGTGGGTGGTGGCATCAGGAGATTGTGGATGGAGTATTGGACCAGTACCCGTGTGTGCGTATGGACAAATGAGCTGCCACAGGCAGGAAAAAAAGGATTGGGCGCAGGTTGGAGTGGGCCAGAGGAGGGTTGGATATGAAAAGCGCGCCAGGCTAGTAGGCCACTGGGTTGGGGCGGCATTCTGTGGATTTGACGCTGGCGAGGATCTGGGTCTTGCCAAAGTGACTCGCGGCTTAATTAAAAATATGCTTTTTGTTCTTTTTTAATTAAAAATATGGAATTTTCTTTGTCCCCACAAACTTTTTAAGTCCCAATTATGATCCTAAACAAGTTACCCAATTTTCCCCCATGGATGATCTTGCAGGATTTCTTATATTTCATTTCACTTGCCTTTTGTTTAAAACCAATATATCATATTTAAATATATAAATAATTAAACACAAAATTTACATTTTTAGAGTTTTTGCCGTATTTAATTTTAATTTATGATTTGTTTTAATTAATAACTGACACATCATTGGAGATTCTACTATTTACCTCTGTGCCCAAAACCTACAAATGGAAATCACAAAGAAAACATGATAGAAGAAGCGCCTGACTGCCAAATGATCGACACTTAAATACCCTACAAATTGATCTAAATTTAAATAATCTGATTTTTTAATTCCATTTCTCTTAATTTAAAAATTCAATTGCAGATAAAAATTATATTTTAGGAATACCTAGAAACACACACACACACCTACACACCAACACACACCTAACACAAACAGCTCGAAGATCTGCATAAAAAACATAAAAACTGTGTTTTTTTAATTATTGTTAAAGGTCCAAGGTGGCTATAAAAAGTACAACAAAATAAAAGAAATAAATAAATAAGCAACAACAACAACAGCAAACTAATTGGGCACATATATATATATACATATATTTTTTTTTTTATTGTTGCTTAATAATTAGCATTAAGCATATAAATAATATACAGACTTCTCCATAAAAATATGTGTGTCTGAATATATTTTTTAAATGTTAAATTTATTAACATTAATAAAAAAAAATAAAAATAAGAAAAAAGAGAAATATCTGTTTGTTTAAGTTGATGCGAACACAATGCACAATGCAATGCAAATAAATAAATAATAAAAATAAAAATACATTTAATTAAATGCAAGACAGGAAAATGACAACGATTTTTCGTGTTCCCAATTCGCCAAGAAATTCAAAAAGTTAGTCATATTTTAAAATCCTAATTAATTTATAATTGAAGCTTTGACATTTGATTGAGTAATCCAAAAATTCAAATCAAAAATGTTCCTTTTTTTTTTTGTTAAGTAACAAAAAATAAAAAATAGAATAAACTATTCTTTCCTATGGATGCCTTTTCTAGGACTCAATACTTTGAAATTTAAATTAAATAAAAAATTTAGATATTATTTATCAATAAGAAGTTTTTAAATATTTTTGCATATATTATTATTATTTTTATATTATATATTTTATTTTCACATTTATATATTTTTTTTTGGATATTATATAGTTTTTTATTATACATTTATATATTATATATTTAGATTTTTTTTAACAATCATCTTTGTTTAAGTTTGTTTTTGCCCCAAAGTCTCAAAAACTAAACAAACAAACAATAAAAACATAAACCGACGCGAGTGCCCAAAACTATTAATAAAGATTCTTACATTTTTGCACTGAATTATGTTTTGGAACAAAAACAAAACCGAAAGAGGAAAACGAGAACTTACAAAACAGCCGATAGCTCGCACATCCCCCTCGCAGCCCCATGCAGTCCCCGCGCAACTACCCACAGGGGAAAAAGAAACCAATCCAACTTAAAATCTTAAAAAAGCAAAAATAATATAAATGTAAAATAAAAATAAAATAAAAAAAAATAAGAAAAGAATAATAAATAAATAAATATACACAAAATAAAGGAAAAAAATGAAAAAAACATTTTGCTTCGTCTGGCTGCTGACGACGCCAAGACGCTGGCGTCGCAGTTAGCGTTGCCACAGTTGTTGCTGTTGCTGTTGGTGTTGGTGTTGCTGTTGGTGTTGTTGTTGCTGTTGCTGTTGCTGTTGCTGTTGCTGCCCCGTTGTTAGATATGGTGACCCACTAACCTACTTTATTCAAAACGTTGAAGCTTTTTACGTACACGTACACATGCATATGAATACAAACATACGCGTTAGTTGCTTGTGTATGTGTGTGTACACCCATACAAACATATATTGCTTTACTGCTTCTTTTTTGATTAAAATTATATAAACAAAGTGGAAATATTCAACAACGCAATCGACACAGAAACAAAAAAAAAAAGAAAAAAGAAAAAAAAAAAAGAAGAAAAAAACCAACACGAAATAATGAAAATGAAAACGAAAAAGCTGAAAAAGAAGAAGAGACTTACAAATGTGTCGCTCTTTCTCTCTCTCTCTCTCTCTCTCTCTCTCTCTCTCTCTCTGTCTCTCTTTCTGTATCTCGCTCTCTCTCCCTGTCACTCCACACTCACACTAACTGTATGGCTGTTAGTTGCGTAGCGCCTTTTGCGTAGAGCGCAAGGGAATCAGGAGAGGGGCAGAGGGCGTACAAGCGCATGAAGCTTTTTCTTGTTGTTTTTATTTTTCGCTTTGTTGTTTTGCCTTGAGCAATGTACAAGCCAAAGCGAAAGATTCCCACACGGCGACGCTTCAGTGAGCACACACACGCACACAAGCGTACAGCCAAACATAACACACTCACACAGCTCACGCAATAGACAAAAACAATGCAAACACAATTATACAGCAACAATAACAATTCACGCCTCGCACGCACCGCAAAGCACACACAAACACACACGCACACATGTACACGCAGCACAACCAAATGCCAGCAAGTATTCAATATTGAACCTAACCCAACAAAAAATGCTGAAAGTGCTGTAGAGTATATATGTATGTATGTATATATATATATATATATACATACACACATGCATATGCATATTAAGAAGCTCACGCACATTGTTACACGCTCTCTGGCTTTTTTCGCCCTCCACCTCCACCTCCAATTCCACCACTACCTCGCTCTCTCGCTCTAACTCACGCTGGCTCCCTCTATATATCTCCACAGCTCTCTCAGCTCAACGTTGTTGGAACCTTATTGTGCATGATATTTTGGCAGCATTTTATGCGTAAAAAGCAATAAAAGCAACAACAACAATAACAATCTTTGTACTCACGATCGTTTGCGCAATTTTGCTCATTCATCGCACGCACTTTCGTTTTCAGCTTTTGTTGCTGCTTTTGTTTCTTTTGTGCTCGTTTTTGTTGCTGGTTTGTTTCTTCAATATTTTTTTTTCTTTTTTTTTTTTTCGGCTCTGTGTTTCTGCCCTTTGCAAACGATGTCATCCGACTTCGTCATAAAACTAACAACTGTAAAGAATTGAAACGGAACTGAATCGGAACTAAAACGAAATCGAAACTTAAACTGGAATGGGGACAGAATGAAATTTCCAACATTTTCTCACTGAAAGTGTTAATATTTTGCCCTTTTATGAAAAATTTAATGTTATATTTTAAAGTGTATCCCAAATTCGGGTAAATTATGCAAATAATTTCGTTTATTTTCGAAATACTTTTTATTGCAGTCGTTGGGGTTTTACTCATCTGTCGCGTCGCTGACTAAATTTGTACGTTTTCCAATCAATTTCATCAATTGACGTTAAATTTCAGTTAAATTTTTTTTCCATTCTTTTTGCGTCTGCTTCTCTTTAAGTTTTGCACTTTTTTTCTCCTTTTTAGAGTTTGGGGTTTTTTGTGGTCCCTTTATCCTTTTAAGGGAACTTTAATTACGTTCATGCATTTGCCATATGGTCTCAAGTCTTGTTTTAAACTTTTTTACTATTTTATGTTGTTGTCTTTGTATTTGTCTTTGTCTTTGTTGTTGTTGCTGCTGTTGCTCATATAGTGACCCAATTTTTCATAATCTATTTTCATTCAGGAAACAATGGCAAAAATTAAACATTAAACTTTATAACAGGGAAGGATATAGATACATTTTCACCTGTATGTAAATATGTATGGATGTGTAGGTAAAAATATGAGCCGTAATAATCCCTTTATCTTTTACTCATTTACAGCTTATTGACGGCTTCTGTGCTCATCAAAAATTTAACTGTAAACTATAAACTGTAAATTGTAAAGCCGAAAATTCTGTTTTTGTCAATTAGTTAAAATGTAGCCTTCCATTTTTACAATTAATTAAATTATTTTGAGAGCCACGAAAAGTTAAGATTGTCGACGTCAAGCATTAAAAATTAACATTAAAATTAACGTTTAAATTAATGTTAAAATGAACTTCATAATGAACATGAAGTGCATTTGTCATTGCAGCTTTTGTCAAATGTCCTTCACATCAAACATTCCACGTACAATTGTTTATAAACTTCTTATTGTTATTGTTAGTGTTATTGTTGTTGTTGTTGTTGTTGTTGTTCTCGTCGTCGCTTTTATGACTTGGCTTGTTAGTTAGAAACATTAAACGACGCTCTGAGCTTTACTTCTTCTTCTTCTTCCTCTTCTTCTTCTCTCCGTCATGTGGTTAATGATACAACTAAAAGAATGTATACATACATATAGATAAATACATACACATACACACACACACACACACAAATATTTATGTGTAGGTACTCAATTAGAAAACTTGAAGTCTTGTTTTGATGCACATTTGATCTCAAAGGACGCAGCCGCAACTTCTCCATGCGCTTCGCTTAGGTCTTTTTCTTAGGGGATGACAGCGCGGGGAAGGGGCGGAATGAGGGACCCTCGGGGAAGCTTGAGGAGTCTAAGGGTAGCTGTGGGAGCCTGGAGGGGTTGCTGTAGCGTTGCTTTGAAGCTGCTGGGGGCTGATGGGAGAAGGGGTGCCCGAGGCGACCCACAAAGTGGCTGCCTTGTAAACTGGGTCAATGCAATTTGGGTCACCTAGATTTGATTACCAAACACAGCAACGAGTCATTCAGCCAAAAGCCGTGAGGTGACTCAAGCCAAGCCGAGCCAAGCCAAGCCAAGCGAGCCCAGGCAGTCGAGCCGGATGAGGGGGCGGTTGGGGAGGGCAGAGTGGGTGAAGTGGCTGAGGCAGAGTCTCAAGTCGAAATAGTTGACGAACTGTCGATATCTTATGACATATTTTGATATATATAAAATATCCATATACATATACACACACATATACACACACATATACATACATATATACAAATAATGATAATTATAAATACACGTGGTTGTGGCTGGGAAGATGGAGGCGAGTGCTAAGTGCCGGTCAAAGTGCATATTAGTTAACAGCAGGTTAACAGCAGGTTTACAGCGGGTTAACAGCAGGTCAATAGTTTAATAAAAGTGTGCTAATACTGAATATATAAATGCATAACGGTAAACTTATCGAAGAAGTTATTAAAAGTTGTTAAATCCCAAGGTAAACTGTACGTGAATTAAGAATTTAAAATCAAGATTTTTTTTTTATTATTCAAATTATTTCTCTAAAATTGTATTTATTTCCCTTGTATCTCATTTTCCTACTTTATACAAAATTTGAAATCCGATTGAAATTCAGCCATTCAAAAACTTCTGGAAATATTTTTAAAAATCGTTGTTAAAGTCATACGCAACGTTTTAAAATTATTTTTTTTTTTATCCGGCAAATAACGCATTTGCACAATAAACAAATTGAGTGCCAAAAATCATTTACAAATAGGCCCCAAAAAATAAAAAGGCCAAAAAAATGTGTGGAAAACGAGAAACAACATTTTTTTATTGTATTTCAAAATTGAACGCATAGAAACAAAAACCGTACAAAATAAATACAAAAAATAAAAAAAAATTTAAAAAAAAAAATGAAAAAAAATTGAAAAAAAAAAATGAAAGAAAAAAAATAAATAAATAAAACTGAACAAAAATTTTACGCAATTTTCGTGTGCGCGTTGTACACGCACACACGCACACACGCACACACACACACACACACACACACACACACACAATGATTATGTAAGTGCACGTGAAAAGCAACAACAATAAAAGGAAAATTTTAACAATAAAATAACAGCATATGACCAGAAGGAAAGATAATAGAGATAAAGCAGAGAATAAAGAAGAAACTGCTTATAATTTTTAATTTAATTATTTATTAATTATTTAATTTAATTTTTTAATTTTTGTTTTTCTTAATTTTTACATTTAGTTCGATTCTTGTTTCCCATTGGCTTTAGGCATTAATTTAAATATTCTAATTAAAATTATTATTAAATTATTATTATTACTATTATTATTATTATTATTATTATTATTATTATTATTATTATTATTATTATTATTATTATTATTATTATTATTATTATTATAATTATTACTATTATTACATTGCTTTTAATGGTTGCCATGATCTAAATTTTCTACATTTTCCAACTAATTACATATTGTGCAAATTATTCATTTTATGGTATCAAAACGAGTGCTCAACGCTGCGTATGAGTAATTTTCTTTGACATCGCTTATCAACTATAACACACACACACATACATACATATGTTTATATGTTTATATGCACACATGCATACAGCACGTAAAAGCCCAACACACGCTTAACGCACACACACACACACACACACACACACAAACACACGAAAAGAAACATATTGTTAATAAAAGTTTTTTTATTTGCTTTATTATTTTCGGTCTCGTTATCGCCTGCTCGTTCGCTCCTCGAGCCAAGCACAGGTGCGCGAGCGAGACAAAAACTTGGCCAAGTGCAGTAGGCCATGCAAATGGCCAAAGTGGGTCAGCTATCAACTACGCACGCGTATTTTAATACTTTGCGGCGACTATCAGCAGCTATGGCTGACAAACACACACACACGCAGAGGCAGACGCACATACACACACACACGCACACACACATGCGCGCGCGCGATTAACAACTCGTCAATCGGCGAGTTGTAGCCAAGCAACAAAAGCAAAAATAATAACAACAACAACAAAAACAAAGCAAACAACTGCCGTATCAGCAATGAGCAACAACAAAAAACGAAAAACAAAAAAAAACAAAAAACGTTGTAAGCAAAATTTTAAAAATAAATAAGTAATAAAAACAAAGAAGAAAAATACTACTAAAAATAATTTAAGCATGAAACCAGCAACAATGTGACAAAGGTACAGGCAGCAAAAACTGAATAGGAACGACGTGTAGATACCCTATAAAACAATTTGTATGTATATATCTAAATAAATTATAGATTTTAATATAAATAAATAAATAAATTATTATATGTACACAATAAATAAAAAATAGGTAAGAGTTCCAAATGTCTATTATTTAGTACACAATATTAATTAATTAACTAACTAATTATTAGAGGTTTATTTTATACTACAAATATTTATTTATTTTTTTAATATTATTATATAAAAAATTCTTGATTAGCTAAATGAATCGTCGTTACTATGAACTTGTATGAACTTTGAACTAGTTCCAAATAAAAAAGCTCTCAGCTATAAAATTAATTTAAATCATTTTTGTTTAGCTCTATTATATTTTATATAATATAAATATTTTTTATTTATTATATTTTAAATATAAAATAATTAATATGGATTTTCAATTTCAATTTAAACTGGCAAGCAGCTAGTTTCAAAAAGCGATTCATTGTAGAGACTAAGATCAATTTGCAAACTTAATAATTGCAGTAAAAAATTAAAATTTTTATTTAAATATATCTGCTATTAAGGCAACATTAATTTATAATTAATACTATATAATATAATATCTAAAATATTAATAAAAAATATTTTGTATTCTAAATAAAATAAATATATGAGCATAAATTCAATAATTATTTAATAAGAAGAATTACTATAAAGAAGGGAGTATTTTGAGGAAATTAATATAATAAAATATAAATTATTTAAAAATTAAAATAAACCTTTTTAAACAATTATTAAACTTCATTTTTTTATATAGTTTTCAAATAAAAATATTTTTGGCAATTTATAAATTTCTCTCTCTTTATAATTCTCTCCACAAAAAAATAATTAATTTCATACATGAATTCATTTATTTTTAATATTTTTAATGTTGAGACAAACCCAATGATTAGTCGAAAGTACACTATGTAGGGCATTATAGGGTATAGCAAACAATGTTACATCACAGCTCAGAAAGAGAGATAATCAAACAGCCGCGACGCCCAGAGGTGTCGACTCACGCATCGGACATTGGAGGGGATCAGGGGTTTTTTTGGTGTAAATTATTTTATTATTTGTCGTAATAATTTCAATTCGTTAAGGTCTTTGGGTTGTACAGAAAGCCGAGCTATGGCTAAACACGAGCATGGGCTACCTATACCTCTATAGCTATACTCATACCCATACATATACCCATACCCATACCCATACCCATGCCCATACCCATAGCCATACTTAAAGGTATTCAAAGGTATATTTAATTATGCAATATGAACGTATGATTTAATTTAAATAAATGACATAAAGTATAAAATATTTCGATTTCGTATCGCTTCGTTTTCAAATGGCCTCCAAAATAATATTTGGATATTCCTTTGTAATCTTCAGGTTAATCACGTGACATGTGAAATAACTTTCGAAACGCCAATTAAAAGGATTCCGAGTATAGCGAATGCCTCGACAAAAGAATTGGGAAGAGCGACAAAGCAAAGTAGGCGAAACTAATGTAATTGCCGCCTAACTGACCATGGAGGACCAAATACCTCATATGCTTTTCTCAAAATAAATGAAAACAAAACAAAAAATAGCCACAGGTGAATTACACATAATACACAAATAATAAATAAAAATAATAATAATAATAATAAATAAATAATAAATAATAGGTAAAAAATAATAAATATAATATTAATAATAAATAAATAATAAATAATAAATAATAAATAAATAATAAATAATAAATAATAAATAATAAATAATAAATAATAAATAATAAATAATAAATAATAAATAATAAATAATAAATAATAAATAATAAATAATAAATAATAAATAATAAATAATAAATAATAAATAATAAATAATAAATAATAAATAATAAATAATAAATAATAAATAATAAATAATAAATAATAAATAATAAATAATAAATAATAAATAATAAATAATAAATAATAAATAATAAATAATAAATAATAAATAATAAATAATAAATAATAAATAATAAATAATAAATAATAAATAATAAATAATAAATAATAAATAATAAATAATAAATAATAAATAATAAATAATAAATAATAAATAATAAATAATAAATAATAAATAATAAATAATAAATAATAAATAATAGATAATAAATAAAATAATATAATATAATAAATATTATAATAATAAATTGCACGAATTTACAGGAATTAAATTGTTCCAAAAGCAAAAAATAAAATGTTGTATTATTTTTATTTTTATTTATATTTATAGAACTTTTATCTTAAAATCTTATAAAGTTTGTAACTGAATTTTTTTTTTTTTAATTTTTAAACTTTCAATATTCATCTTAAGGCAAAAAAAACACTAGTCTTGATATCAAATTTTATAACTTTACAACTTTTATAAAATAAATTCATTTGTTTGAAGTTCTTAAGCTGAGGATCACGTGTATTTAATTAAGTAACCCTCAGTTTGGTATGTGTGTGTATGTGTGAGTTTTTTTATGTCTGTGTGTGTGCAGATTACAGATGTGTTAAAAAAAATTGCAGCTTAACGCGAGAGCAAAAAAAATAAATTTTAAAAGGGTTTAACAACTACAAAATGCATAAATAAAAAAAAACATAACTGTCTCATAAATAAATTTAAACGCTGACTCAAGGAGTGAAAGAAAGAGAGATAGAGTGGTTAAAGGGAGAGAGAAGAAGTAAAAAAGGCCTCTTGAAAAAATGAAAACAGGTAAAATAAACAAATGAAAACAAAGACCTGCCGCAACAATTTACAAAGCAAAGGGCAAAAAAGAAAAAAAATATTCAACAAAAATGTCAAATTACAGATACACACGAACTCTTCCTTAAAAAAACAGTCGATCTTCGAATACTCTTCCCTTTGAAATTATTTATAGAATAAATTTCAATTTATAATCTAAAGAGTGTGATGAAAGTTGACAATCGGAGCAATAAAATTGTACATTACCGAATTTTTAGGGTATCGCAGGAGGCTTAGCTGACAGCTTAAGCCAACAATAAATTCTTTTGATTATTTCGTGTTAAACAAACGCAGAAATGGAAAGAAAAAAAAACTTGCAATTGATATTGCATATACTGGGGGCATATTTAGTGATAAGACGTCAAAAGTACTATCGACATTTAACGCACCATTGCGCGCATTGTCCATCGGGACAGCGGCAGCGCTGCTGTTGTAGCTTATCAATGCTTGTTCCGCCGCAGTCGACGTCAGCGTCGACGACGCCATCGATGTCGTCGCTGGCGCTATTGCTGTCGACCCATTTTACCTAAACTGCAAGTTTGTTGTATTCTACGAAGCTTTCAGTCACAAAAGCTCACACATGCGTTTGCTTCGCGTAGTTTGCACTGCCATGCATGTTTCTACATTTGCATGTGTGTATGTGTGTGTGTACCTGATTGTATTGAAATAGCTTTCAAGCTGTATCATTTTTGCTATCTCTGTGTTGATTTCGTTCTGTGCTTTAGCTGAGGATCGCTACATTTTTGTTATTGTTATTTAGTGTTTTTTTTTCATTCCTCTTTGTATTTCGTTTTGTAGCGACGCCCAACTATGCACACAGATTCAACGCATACAAACACACACGTACACACCCATAGAACATTCATAAATACACAAGCGCAAACAGAAACAGAAACAGAAAAAGAAACAGAAACACGAACACGCACGCATAGCAAACGCACACGCATGCAGCTGCAAAAGCTCGCAAAAAGCTCTGCTTAGTGTGCGATATATTGATGTGCTTATACATGTGTACGTATGCGCGCGCGTGTAAATATGTGTGTGTATACGTGTGTGGCCCGCCTGCTAAGTATTTTAACTTTTTTTTTACTTTTATATATTTTGCCGTCTTTTTTTTGCTCAGTTTATGGAAGCAGAAATAAACTACAGCATTTCTGCTGCTTTGAATGGTGAACTAAATGTGAGTAGACTTCGTTGATTTCTGAATGCGCTGCACACACGAAGCAAAGTACAAAGAGGAAACGAAAAGACCAAAGAGTTCGAAGAGACCGAAAAAATGTGAACTTGTGTTCCGGTATTTTGGAATTTGTATTTACAGTGGGGCAGGTCATACATTTCTGTACACACTTCTTTTCGATTTTGATGCGTCATTTCGATTGGAATTGGGATTGGAATTGGAATTGGGATTTGGATTTCTTTTAAATTCGATTAAGACAAACGAAAATACTAAATGATTACGTGTAAAAGCAAACCTAATTAAGTATTCCAATTTTAGAATCTTGTTACTAAGTCGAATGAATACTTCATAAAATGATTAAAAAAAAATGTTAACTGATTTTAGATGTTGATTTATATCAGTTCTTGCACTTCCGATGGAACATTACTTGTGGGTTACTTTTTATTTTGAAACTTAAATTTACAAGCGATTGTCATTGCTCACTAACTGTTTACAGTTATCTGCGCTTGCCGGCCTTATAAAACACATGACGTATACGTAATAAACATTTCACAAATTGTGCATAACGTATACGCGGCGATAACCAATGATAAGAAAGGAAAATACAGCGTTACAACGCAATTAGAGACCATATTTAATATGTTCACAAATATATGTATGTATATATATATGTATGTATGTATATAAAGCACACACACACACACACACATACGCATATAGACATTTATGCAATATAAACTAAAATAATAATGAATAAACATATATACTCGATATTGCCCATAGAATGCGAAAAGTTGTTCACTCCCGGAAGTCGTCATTTTGAATCGAATTCAAAAACAACAACAACAACAACAACAACCACAAATACGAAACTGGCCGATGGATAGAAGAAAAAAAAACCGGGCCACATTTACAGAGTAAATTGAGCAATTAGAGAAGTAGAAAAGTAACAAGTCAATAAGAATATAAATAAATAGGAAAAGCGTAAGGGATGGGAATGAGAAAGAGAGATACAAATAATGAAATCACAAATAAAATGGAAGATACAAATAATGAAATCACAAATAAAATGTTTAAAAGACATTCTCTCCGTATATAATATATGTATATATATATATATATATAATCTATTCAATTAACTACGAAGAAACAGCAGTAAATATACTCAATTATTTATTTAATAATTTTATTATTTGTTGTTAAAATATTTGCTGACTTTTTTTACTTCTTTCTTTTTGCTGCATTTACAGAACGCGCAAATAAAATAATAAATAACAAATTCATGAAATATAATGCATGAGAATGTAACTAGGTCAGGGTGCAGGCCCCACACACACACACGCACGCACACACACACTCACAAGCACATTCACATAAAACAGTAAGTGAGTGACAGAGATAGATAGATAGATTATAGGATTGCGAGCGTGACAGAGAGCACTGCAGAAAATGAGGTTCGTCGGTAGCAAAAATTCTTCAACAAAACAAAAGGAAAGCTTCCATTATCCAACACATCCCCTCGTCCACTCTCTCTCTCTCTCTCTCTCTCTCTCTCTCTCTCTAGCTCTCTCGTTCCTTGCTTCACACTATTTCTCTCTACCAATTGCCACCCGCTCTCTTTTACCAGCTGCACCCCATTTTGGCTCCCTTTCATCCTCCCTTCCCGCACCTACCAAAAGTCTACGTACGTTTGGGAACTGCAATCGCTATGCAAAATTAGTGCATGCGGCGCAGTTGACGCTGCCGCCGTCGTCGCCGTCGTCGTCGACGTCGTTGACGTTTTCGTTGTCGTTGTCGTCGGCGTTGCCTGAAATGTGGCACAGGGTCAACTGGCGACCCATTAGCACACTTTTCCATAGAGACCGAGACAGTAATGTGCCGCTCCACCCAGTCCCACACCCCATCCGTACCCAATCTCCCCCGTCTGACAGCAACAACCCCAACCCCAACCCCACCGCCACCCACCACCATCACAATCACTGCCTGCGAGCGCATCGAGACATCAGCCACTCAACCACTCAACCACTCAGCCAAACTCTCAATGGCAGTTTTTCATTTTGCGAGTTAAGGTCAACAACAAAGTGACTAAAGCGATGCGAGAAAATCGACAAAGGTGCAAGTAGAAAGAGATGGGCGGGACAGGAGAAAAGGTGTGTCGCATACAGACGCATATAGAGACTCGAATGGGAGAACAACAACAAAACTTGCATTGCATTCGATTGAAACGCAAAGCGTTTGAATTATAAACAATTTTCAAAGATCCCAAAAAAAAAAGGCAGAAAATATAAATTTTAGCCAAACCAAAAAAAAGGCAGAAAATATAAATTTTAGCCAAATGCAAAATTGGCAGCTACAAAGGATAAATAATTGGATTCCTTCTCTAACTTCATTTACCGTTAGTAACACTTTTATTAATATTTAGAGAAAAGCCGTTTCCAACTCTTTGAAAATCTTTAATTCAGTTAATTTTAATTTAATTAATTAAAAAAAAAAATAAAATAAAATTCAATTAATAATTTAATACTTTTTCTTTTTTACTATTATCACTCTAAGTATTAAAATATTTAATTGTGATATTATAAACAATTTAATTAATTTTAATTATAAATATATATAATATATTTTAATTATATATAAATATAATATTATTTTAAATATAATATATATATAATTATTATAATTTTAAAATTATAAAATTTAGGATAAAAAGTATTAGGAATTTTATCCGAATTCTCATTAATTTTAAAAATAAATTTTAAAATAATACAGTATTTAACAGAGTATTTTTTTTATTCTACAATCCAAATAAGTTACTCAAAATTTCTCAATAAGACAAAATGAATTGTTAAACTATCGGTATCGATAATAAGCTATCGATCTAAGCTTTGCCTCAAATTTAAAGATTGTCTAGTTTAGGCTTAGTATTTAAACTAACTCGAGATATATGAAATATATATATCATGCTAAAATATATATATATTTATCAATCATATATATCATATCATATTTAAATATATATAATTATATACTGTTATTATCCATATATCAGATAAAGGAAGTTCCTTTAAAAAAATACCTAAAACTCATAGGCAGAAAAAAATTAATTTAAAGACGCATTTGATCTTCATTCGATTTAAATAAAAATAATAAAGAAAATACCAGAAAATCGTAATGCACTTACAAATTGGAAGTACGAGAATTAAACAATTTAAATTTGTTAAAAACAAAAGCAAATTGCATTCATTATTGTTCATTTAGTCGGTTTGCTTCGATTTAGCGGGTTTGAGGCGCACAATTGAAACTTTATCTAAACTCTAAATAATACAAAATTAATACAATTGCATTAACTATGCATAGTTAGTATATATATGCATATATATATATATAGTGTGTGTGTGTGTGTGTGTGTGTGTGTGTGTGTATATTCTTGGGTTTCAATGTTGCATCCTTGGTAGTGTTTACAAGATTTCTGATCGCTTGACTAACGCCAATTGTATTTCAATTACAATTTGCGGTTTACTTTTGAGGTTTCGAACTGAATAATACCAGAGTAGAGCCCATAGAACCTAGTCAATGTGAATGACCATTCTGGAGGATATGCTGAGCTTTGGGGGACTCAGTGGCTCCGCTTTTTAATTGTTTTGCTCGTTAGTTAATTGCTTTGTCTTGGATAACAATAAATAGTCAATCAACCATAGGAACAGGTAAAATAAGACGAATTCTATTGTCTTTTGTCAATGAAATTGGTTCGATATGTTATCGATAGCACCGACTCTTAAATCAAGTCATTTTGTATTGCTCTCTATTACTTTTAATAAACACTTATCAAATATGGGTATTCAATTAGTGGAAAACTCATTATAAGTAATCGATAAATAATTCCCATTAAATTTAATCGAATTATCACTTTAAAATATTATATCAATTTATCCTAATATTTATTTTTAAAATCTAATCTTTAGTTAAGTGTAGGGTTCAATGTATTAATTAAATTTAAAAACTATTGTTAATCTCGTCATGTCATAGTTATCGATAATACAAAATCGATAGCACAGTTTAAAGCCTTAATGCCAGCACCCAAATAGCACAACATACAACATACCCCCACCCCCCTTCAAGGCAACTGAAAATCCTGTTTCAAAGTCAAATCAAAGCCGCTGCAAGAAAATTTAAAACTGCCACCACGTGGCAAACTTTAAGCAGACAACGTGGCAGACACTATTTGCATGGTCTGACCTTGCAACCAAATACACAAAGCACGCAAGCGACAACCAGCCAGGCACCTAGGCAGCCATTCAGCCAGGCGGATGAGGCAAGGACATGCAACGTTGTCCTTGGCAACGTCGCAGTCGCAACCTTCGGCATAAATTAGAACCTTGTAATGCATTTACAACACTATGGAAAACCAACAGCAACAGCAGCAACAGCAACAGCAACAGCAACAATAACAATAACAATAACAATAACAATAACCGCATACAACAAAATATATGTATATGCACTGGCCCCTCCAATGTCATGCCCCAATTTGCGTCGCCGGCGACCTCGTTAGCTATTTCCAAACTGCAACAGCAGCGGCGGCAGCGGCGGTAGCAGCAACAAGCGGCTGACTTTGACCCATTTAAATCCTTTGAGGTAAGCAATAGACGGCAAACAAAATAAAACTACTACAACAACAACACGAACGGACGAACGAATGAACTAACGAACGTCGCAGTCAGCGGCTACAGCAACGGCAGCCACAACGAAAACGACAACAACAACAACAACAGCAACAGCAACAGCAACAGCAAAGGCATCGGCATCGGCATCGGTAAAGGCGGCGACAGCGGCAGCGACGTCGCAAACATTGCAATAATCTGTGTCAATGTCAGCCGGCGTTGCAGTGGGCGGCGACGCGGCGTTAAATCAACTGAGGCAGAACATAAGCGCAAGCCAAAGCTCGAGAGCGAAAAGAGCACAGACTGACAGAAAGGCAGAAGGAGAGCGAAAAAGATGAAGTGAAAGAGAGTAGGAGCGAGGGAGATAGAGAGAGAAAAAGAGACCACACAAAATGCACACACGCGATGAACATTTGACGCGACTGACGCGTTCAGTTCGCTGCGGCTAATGCACAACTACTTACATGCACACATAAAAACTAATATACAGAAGTGACCTTCAATTTCTATGCAGTTTTAGTGTATGTGTGTGCGTGCGCGTATCTGTGAACATCCTTGTGCCCAATCTCCAATATTAGAAAAACGGCAAAAAGCGAGACGCGCGCTTGACCCAAATTCTAATGCACGGCGACCTTGCTCCATTTTAAAGACGACGCTAAGGATTGAAACGCGGCTGCCGTTCGGCCCCTAGTCCAACCCCTCAACACTTGTAGGTATTCCGATGCAAATACTAACACACACACAAACACATAGACACGCATATATATATATATATATATATATAGTATATATGTATGTACTTATGTGCATATGCATAAAGTGCGTTGAAGGTCATTAAAGTAGGCGACGAGACGCTTGACATTGCTGAATGTCAGCCACGACACACAAGCAACAGCAGCACCAGTAACAACAAAAACAAAAAAAACACCAACTAGTTGCAACTGCGTACGCTTGCTGGTGCATAGAAAATAGAAAAAACAACAACAAAATTGACGTGTCTCCGCCCATCAACTGCGTTCGCAGCTCTACGCATTGTCAGATGAACGGATGTTGTTTGACGGAATGCAGCGATTCATTTACATACCCTTCGTTCTAGGAAGGAAAACTGGGTACACCCCCACACACATGCACACATTTGTTACCGATTGTTTAATGGACAATGCTCCAATTGTAAGCATTTTTTAGTGACAATTATAAATGAGGAATACCCTTTGATTTAAGCTTTTATATTTTATAGTGTATATAAAATATCATTTTAAACAGATTTAAAAATATATAAATTATTATTAAAAATTATAATTAAAATAAAAACGAAAAAATCGTGATAAAAATTGTAAGTAAGTTTATAGTTGAAAATTTATATTTAAATAAACACAACTGTGCAGTTCGATAGGAAATAAAAATATACCGATAAATATTGGTCTTGTCTTTTGCAAGCTTTGCTCCAGAGAATTACGCATTCTTGCCATCATTTCTGGTCACACTTTTAAGCAATAATTAGCATGAACTTCAAAGGAAACTTCTTTTACACATACATATGAGAGTTTGTTTTAAAGGGTATTTTCATATCGTGCAGTATTAAATGCATTCTAAAAATACATTTTTTAATTGCTTTTTAGTTTTTCTTATTATTACTATTTGCATTCAGTTTTTGCCATAAAAGTGGGTTAGTTGCTTTGCAATGGACTTTTTATGGCTGCTGCATGATCCAAGTTGCAAGCGTTCGGCATGTGTTGGGCTTTTGAGCTCATTTTATGGGCGCCCCATGTGGCACATGTGGCAAACGAGTGCTCCTTATATATACATACATACATACATACAGATGTACATTTGGACATATGTAAATATACGAGTGTGTGCGCATATGTGTATGTGTGTATAAGTGCTATCAAATTTAGCATTGCACTTGGCAAACAGTTGACGGCAATCAAGAAATCAAGAAATCCAAAACAGCAGCCAAAGCAAGTGCCAAGGGTGAGCCTCCTAATGAGAAATGTTGAAACAGTAAATTATCGATTGTAAAAGTTGGAAACTCTTTAATATCGAAATATTTTTATTTTTTATTTCATAATCAACGAACGAGCCGAACGACTCTTTAATTAAACACAGCCAATCGTGTGAAGCATTCACTAACATGTACTTGGCATGTGAAAGACTAAGCGGTAAAATCGATAAATTTATCGATCTATAAAAGACACAGGGTGACCACAATAAAAAAAAAAAAAGAGAAGCGTTTACCAACCAATCCATAAAATATGACTTACTTAGGATGTAAGTAATTAATTATAGAATCCAATTAATTTATCAATCAATCGAAATTGCAAAATATATGATAAACGTTCATTTTTATATAGAATATACATACAGCCATATAAGCCAATAAATACGTATAATCCCAGTTTATAATCATCAGTCGCTACTAAATGACATTCGAATTTTTCTGGCGGTAAAGTCCAAGATCTAGGACTTTCAATGGTGAAAATTGTTTTTGTTTTTTAAATTATATTTTCTTTATAAAAATTTAATTAATTTTAGCGCCAGGTTATTATTATTATTATTATTATTGTTATAATTATAGTTATTATTATTATTATTATTATTATTTTATATTATTATTACACATTTGAAATTATTTTATATAACTGTCCCATTTAATTATTCGACATTTTATTGTCTGCGAATTAAAATATTTTAAAGCTTATTTCTTTTCACATTCTTTAATTTAGTATTTGTTTTATTTTATATTGATTTGCACTTTTATTTATTAATATACTGATTTGCACTTTGATGTACTATGTTATTCAGAACTTTTATAGTTTATATTATTATTATTATTTTTATTCAATTTTATTTATTTCGATTTACATATTTGTAGATTTTCATTGTTTCATTATGTAGTTTTTCACGCATTTTTCACGCTCAGTAGCAATTTTCCACAGAGCACAAGAGAATATTGCCAACATTTGAGGGACTTTTGCTTGGGAACCAATCAATAATTGTCTTTGGGAAGTTAAACAAAAAGGTTCTACTTACCCCCCTGATCATCGATCTCAAGAGCAAATTCATCCTCCGACATGGACTCATCCTCTGAGCTAAGATTGGAGCCACTGAGATTTCCAGCCTGATGTTGTTGTTGTTGTTGATGTTGCTGCTGCTGCTGTTGTTGTTGTTGATGATGATGTGTTGTAGTAGTTGTTGCCGTTGTGTTATTACTGTTGTTGATGTTGATGCTGCTGATGTTGATGTTGTTGATGTTGCTGCTGGACGTTGCTTTGGTTCCGGCACAGGAACTTGCCGCTAGCTCCTCAATGCTATGCAGCGATCTACGATTGGCAGTGCTTGTTGTAATTGTTGCCGCTGCAGTGAGCGCAGCATTTGCAACATTGGCAGCTGTTGCTGTTCCTGCTACTGCTGTTATAGTTGTTGTATCGGCCAAGCCATTGCTGGCAACAACAACATCCTTGCTGTTGGTCACCACCTCAAAATCGAGCAGCTGCGCCGTTGTGGAGCCCAGAAAATTTGATGTGCTCACAGCGCCCGTCGAGACGTTTCCATTCTCCAAGGGCTTCAATTGGTGATACTCCACGGAGCTGGACTTTTGCAGGAGTACGGGATAAATGCTGTTCAGGGTATCAACACTCGTTGTTGCCTGATTATTGACATTGTTGTTATTATTGTTGCTGCTGACGCTGCTGCTGGCATTGCCATTGGTGTTGTTGGTGGTGCCGCTGCTGCGATTGTTGAACAACAGATTGGTGAACGATGGCATTGTAACGTTCTCGAGGATGACTGGACCAGGTCCTGTCACTTTGGCATCCACATTATTGTTATTATTATTGTTATTATTATTATTATTATTGTTATTATTATTGTTGTTGTTGTTGTTGTGGTTGCTATTACTATGGGGATTGGGGCTGGCAAAGATCCGCTCGCATAAACCGCTCAAAGAGACACCACCATCCAATTGGCTGCCATCGATAGCCTGCAAGGTGCCAAAGTTCTCAACAGGAGGACTGGAATTGGAGTTTGATTGTGTGTCCTTTTGCAGCTGTTCATAGCTGATGAGCGAAAAGAGGGGAGAGCTGCCAGCGGCTAGCATTTGATCCTTGTGATGATGCGGTAGCAACTGCTGCTGATGTTGCTGATGTTGCAGTTGCTGTTGGTGATGTTGGTTGTTGCTTTCATTGTTGTTGCTTGTTGCATAGCTTATGATGCTGTTGCCGGTGCTCTCGGCCAGCAAAGGTACATTAAAGGTATCCATGGTAGTTTCTCTTCTAGTTTACTTTGTACGTTTCGTGATGTCCTTTCAGTTTCTCAAACTGTTCTTTTCTTTTTGTTTTTGTTCCTTGGTGGTTTCTCTATTATTCATTTATTTAATAATATATTTTTTGTGGTTTTTAGTTTGGCAGGTAACGATAGTATTTGTAGTTGTTTGACACTTCTAACTGAAAAAAGAAGAAGAAATTAAAATAGACTTAAAAACATTTGACACAGTAAAAAGGAAAAAAGGATAGAAAGGAAGAAAAGGAGGGAGAGCTTGACAGTTCTATACGCCACACACGAAGCTCTCCATGCAAAGCTTTTCAATGAAAGTCAACGAGAAGTTCAAATAATGTAGGTCAAGGTCAAATTTGTAAATAAGGTAACTCTCGACAAAAAATAAAAAAAATAAAAAATAATAATAAAAAAAAATAATGAAAAAAAATAATAAATAATAAAAAATAAATATATAAATAAAAATCTGAAACATTGTTTACAATTTGAATACTTTCATTTACAAGATAAAGATAAGATATTAGATACATCAGAAGAGATAAGATGTGCATATCTGGCAGATCTTGAATATTACATAATCGTTCGCTCGCTTCATTATATGCATATGAAAGGAAAGTTAATTATATATTATTATTTTCTATTCTTTTAAACAATAGCGAAATTCTACAGATGACATTTCCGTTTCTAATACATATATTATATAACATTACTGAGCCACCACATCAACTAAACCTGTCCCTGGTCTTGTTTGCATAAATATGTGACTAGACAAACGAAACAAAACTAGAAACAATTAGATTCGGCATAAATGTCTTCTATACCCTACAGTCAAAAGGACATTAACATAAATATTGGCATATTAAATATATCTCGAAACAATTGATTGTTTAACTCTCCAAATAAAAAACTAATAATTAACGACAATTTAAGTTTGTATATTCAAATCATACTATAGCTTGACTTTTTTATGGGTTTTCCAATTTGAATATAAATCTCAATATGGCAACCACTTCTAATGCATTTAACTTAGACCGAAAAAACAACTGTTAAATTTTAACATTCTCGTACATTTAATCCAATTAGACCCTTCACTTTCAGTTTTATTATTATTCTACATCGCTTCTTTCCTACAACAAAAACTACATGATAATTAACTTTATACAAGTCTGCAGCTTCTTCCAGTTCATAAGGTAACTTGGCAATTCCAGTAGTTGCCAAACCAACTGGAAAGCCCTCAAGTAACTCGCAAAGCTTCAACAGAACTTAATTAACTTCATTCAAGTTATGTCTTGCCATTCTCCTTTTTCGTATGGTTGTCGCAGCCGCAGCCGCTGCCGTAGTCGTAGCCGTAGCTGAAGTCACAGTCGCAGCAGAAGCCGCAGCCGCAGCCGCAACCGAAAAAGCTCACCCCAACTAGACAAAAGATCTGGGATAGAAAAGAGTGAACGAGCGGGGTAGACAGCACAAGAGTCGTAACATGGTACAGGGAGATGAAACGTGAACTTACCTTTAATGCAAAATAAAATAGCAAACGGCAGCTGCTGCTGCTGTTCACTGTTGGCTGTGACGTCGACAGCGACGCCGTAGCGCATGCGCCACTACCCCAACAGCGATCACGACAAAGAAGAAGACGTTGCTACTGCTGCTATCGCTGCTTTTGGGGCGCTCGGTTTACTTTGCTTTGCTCTTTGTCGTTCTTAAAACCAGTTGGGACCGAAAGCAAAAGTGCTATTATTGTTGTTGTTACTTCTGCTGTTGTTGTTGGCCTGTTCGCCTTCTCTATTTGTTTGTGCACTTCACACGGCTATTCTCTCACAGAGCAGAAGAACTTGCGTGATTCATGTTGCCCCTGCGGCCCCGTCCCCGCAACGTTCAGTACTGATGCAGTTTCCGCCTGCGCCAGCGGCAGCTGCGACGTCGTCGTCGTCGTCGCTGTCAAAAGCTCTTTTAGCATATTTTTTTTGCGCCGCTCACACACATTTGTGCTCACGCTTGTTATTGTTGTAGTTGTTGCTGTCACTAGTGTATGTTCTTATTTTTGCGCTGCGCCAATTCTCTTGCTATTTCGTTCTTTTTCGTTTTCGTTTTCGCCTTGCCTATTCGCTATTTGCTTTTAGTGTTGTCTTTCGTACATGGAATTTGTTTTTGCATGGCTGCGGTGGTGGTGACGGTGGCGGCGTCGGCGTTTGCTGCTTCCTTTTATGTATTAAAAACAGCAAATTTATTGCAATTATGCCAAACCAGACGACGACAACTTCTTGCACAACGACAACGCGACGAAGACGAAGAGGAAGACGAGCACGCGCAACAAGCGAAAAGCTCTTCCTACAAAAACAACAATTGCAATTCCCTATTACACACACACACGAAAGAACACATGAGAACAGCGCGCACTAATGTATATATGTATGTTTATTCACGCATACACTCACATACTAGCGTATATAGAAACACGTATACCCAAACACATTTATAAACATTTACTTGTTGTTATTGCTGCGGCTGTCTGGCAGGGGGCGCTCTGCTAATTTTGTTGTTTTAGCTGCTCTGCTCCAATTCTATGACACAACAACAACATATGTATCTATGTACAATAAAGTATATGCATATAGCACATATTTGTGTACATATGGGATAAATTTTACAAAACTTGCACTACCGTTATTGGCACTTGATTTGGCTTCGGCTGCTGCATTTTTAATTTCGCTTTTTAGTATTTAGTGGGCTCTGTTGTTGTTGCTGCTCTTGAAGTTGCATTGCGCGCTTCGCATTGGTTTAAATTTCACTTTCCTTGCGTCGGACACACGCCGCGGTGCTGTAACTTAATTTTTATGCTTTTACTTTCAGCCTATTTGTTTATTTTGCTTTTTTCGGGAAAAACTATGCATGGTACACGGGACAGACTCACAACACACGCAAAAATTAGGTCTGTAGGCCAACACGAACGGGAACACAGTAAGAGTAGCAAAGTTGTTGGCGTAGGTAGAAGAAGAGGAAAGCACACACGCACACACATATGTAGAGGTCCACATACATACTCATGGAATGATAGACAGATCGAGTATGGCGCGGGGCCAAGGACGTGAAAAAGGCAGGCAGCAGCAGCGACAGCCTTATTCTTGGCCTTTAAACGCGCATTTGAAGAACAAGGACGGCAATCATATGGCAAGCAGCGTCAAAAGCTTTTAGCTAAAAGCACTAACACATCAAAGCAACTGTGTGCAAGCGCACGTGAAGCTTTTTCTGTGCTCTGAGGCGTCACCTAGCGGCTTTACATAGAATTATTACTCTAAGCGGCATGTCGACGAGCTTTTTCATTTAATCAGTTGCACATTTGAAAAGTGAGTTTAAATAAAAGTTTATATGATTTTAATAATAAAAGTCGTGGATTATCGAAAATAAAAAAAAATATATATAAATTCGAGAAAAACACGTCACAGCACTTGCAACGAAATTTGCTTTTATTTCCCGTTTAAATAATAACTGCAAGTGCCTATTTAATATAGTGCGACTATTAGTTTGGGTTGTTGAAAACCGGTTGGAGGGTATCGAATGACGATTTGTACTCATTAAACTGAAAATGTAATATTAAAAGACGTTTATTTCACATTTTTTACACATCCGAAAATGTATTTAAGTTTATGTAAGTATATGTCTGGTAGGATTGAAAACCTGCTTGAGAGCGACAATTATTAGTTGTTCTTTACACTTTATAGTATGTATATATGCTTACTTCTGGAATTAAGATGGATTTTAAAACATACAATAGTTGCTTGAAGGAGGCAAAGAAGTTTCCTTAGATTGTAGTTTGTTTTTGAGTTTGTTTTATTAAATCTTTATAAATTACTATAAACACGAAAATCGTTCTCTGGTTAAGAAAATAGTTTGCATTTCCGTTTTGTTATTATTACCATTATTATTGTTGTTTGTATTATTATTGTAATTATTGTATTTATTATTATTACTTTTATTATTATTATTATTTTTATTATAATTATCAATTTATTTGTATTATTTTGAATTTTCATTATTTTACTGTTATTATTACTACATTCAGTACAAACTACGCGTTTGCTTCATAAATACACTCACTGAAAATCGCTGCTCCCTCTCATGTACAATACGATACACACCTATGTATAATATAAGAATAAATTGCCACAAAAGTAATTTCAATTATCTTTTAGTTGCACAAAACCTTATAAATATATTATCAATATTACATCGAAAATTACGTACCTATATGCAAAATTGATTTATTAATAATTACATTAAACATATTCCTAGGCACACGACGACGCACGATTGAGATGCCTGTATGCGCGTGTGTGCATATACATAGACATATATACATACATTTATATATATATATATATACATATATATATATTAAATATTATATATTATATATTATATATTATATATATATTAGTACATTTATTTTTTGTTTTTGTTTTACTCGTCGTCTTCTTAATTTCTTATCTTCTCGTTCACTTATTTTCTCCATTTGTTAGTTTATCATTTTGTTTTCCATTTGTTTGCTATAAGTAATAATTTCATTTAAAAATACATAATACATAAATACGCCTTTGTTGCTTCACTTAGAGTTATTATTCTATAAGTTTTAAAATATTATTTTAGTTTAGTTTCTTATATTTTTTTCTGATTTTCTTTTTTTGCTAACATCCTTCCGTCCTCACATTTAAAACCATAGATTACGTTACACAATTAGTTCTAGAATTTATAGATTTCGATTAGCTGGGTGCTCTCTGGCTACCAAAACTTGGTCTTAACCGATTCGCGTTGCTCGTTTCCCGTTTCATAATCTGTGTGTGTCTGTGGCTGAGTTTGAGTTCCTCTTCTCATATGTGTGTGTTGTGTGTCTGTGTGTGTGTGTGTCTGTGTGTGTAGGTGTGTTTTTTCTGTATAAATGTGTTAACTTGTGTTGCGTGTTAATACCTTTTTGCGTGGGTGTTTTTATTTGTAATGTGTGTTTGCGTATTGCGTGTTATATGTTGTGTATTTATGTATGTGTTGTGTGTGTATGTGTGTGTGTGTGTGTGTATAGCACCTTTGTATCACTTTGCGCTTAGCTCTAGATTTTATATAAAAGAATTTGCCTTCCAAAGACAAAGACGTCAAACTGACCACTAAAGTTACTAGCTAAAATATACATATATTTTTCTTTTTATATACATATACATAGACATCATATATATGTATATATATATACACACATATATATATATATATACTTGCTTTTCCGTTTATAGTTAGTATATCATATTATCTAGTGCCTTAAAATTCTTTGACGTTCCTCTTAAAAGTTCATTAAAATGGTTTTAACGCCCAGCAAATTCTTGACGCTCTCGTTGTATCTGATGAGCACAACCTTCGAGGAGCTGAACATGTTTAGCTTCTCGCCGGCGCAGAGGAGCTGCAGACATGTGGCCTGCTCCAGGAAGTCATCAATTTTGAACTCTCTCAGCAATTGCTTCTGTGTGCTATTTGGACAGATCTGCAAAAAAAAGGAGGGGGAAAAAAAACGTTAATGCGATTCGAATACGAGGTTCAATCTAAGGATTGCAGGATACTGGACATGTACCTTATTTAGTAGCGTATCTTTTGACTTGACCTTAAGTAAATTGCACAAATCATTTAGGAGTACCCATTTATCACTGCCCTCATCTTTGAGCAAGTACAGTGGTGGCAAGGGCACATCGGCCTCTTCAAATTCAAAAATATCACCATTCAATTCGTCCGTCATCGTCTCTTCGTCGTTATCGTTATCGCTATCGTTATCGTTATTGTTGTTATTATTATTATTATTACGATTATTATTATTATTATTATTATTATTATTATTATTCCGATTGACATGATGGGTAATCACATCGTTCAGATGGCTATTGATCGCCAGCTCCTCATCGTCCTGGGGTTCCAATTTAACCTCATTCTTGACATTCACAACACTCGTTACATTTTGCTCAACACTGATATCATCGTTGTTCTTGTTGTTATTGCTATCCTCCGCTCCCGTTCCGGGCTCCAATTTGACCATTCTCATCTTCATTGTCATTGCCATTGCTGTTGCTGTTGCTGTTCCCATTCCCATTCCCATTCCCATTGCCATTCCTGTTGTGTTTGTAGTTGCGGTTGCAGCTTTTGGATCTGTTACTATTTTAGTTGCTGTTCCTGTTCCTGTTGCAATTGTTGTTGTGGTTGTTGTTGTTGTGGTTGTTGCAGTCTTAGCGCTTGTCTCCCCATTTTGTTTTATTGTTCCGTTGCTATCCTCCACCTCCCTCTTGGGCTTTACACTTTCATTAGCCTTGCTATCCTCATTATTTCCAATATTTCCATTATTTCCATTATTTCCATTATTTCCATTATTTCCAATATTTCCAATATTTCCACTATTTCCACTATTTCTGCTACTTCCATTATTTGCATTTCTGCCATCACTTCCATTGCTTGCAATATTCTCGTTGTTGCCATGGCTGCGCTTCCGCTTACTCCTTCCCTTACGTAGAGCTCTGCTCATATCACATGCTGTATTCGGTACATTGTCGAATATATCAAAACCGTTCTCCTTCTCATCTGAAAAATGCAAAAAAAAAATAATTAGAAATCGTTTCGCATCGAGGGGTATCCATCCATCGGAAGGAAGTACTCACCAAACATCTTCCAGGGTCCATGGAACCGCATCGGTCTTATGTCAACGGCCGCACTTTGTGCATCGCTGAGGTGAGAGCGCAAAATGCCGCACATCAATTTGCTTGAAGCTAACATTAATGGTGTTTGACCTAGAGGAGGTATGTGGAAAGGATGGATATTAGAAGCGTATCAATCATAGGGTATACATTTGTTCAGCACAGGTGTACATCAAGCCCACACACGCACGGAAACGAGCGAGACAGAGCGAGGGAGCGAGCACGCATTGTATGGAATAAAGGGAGAAGTCTTCTTCACGCATGTCAACATGGACAGAAGGCAGCGCAAGGAGGATGGATGGAGCGAGGGAGGATGGGAGGGAGGGAGGGAGGGAGGGAGAGTAGATGTTGCCATAGAAATTACAAAGGTGCAGCAGGGGGGCTATTGGAAGGGAGGAGCAGATACATTCCCGTAGTATACATGCAAAGTTTTGCATTCCAGGACACAAACAGAAGTTTCGCTCCAAAAGTCAAGGGTTGAAAGAAGGGATACAAGGTAAAGGCTAATTAGAGGAAGCTTTTCCAGGGCCAACAGGTGAATAATGATGATGGTAATTGAGTGCCTTGGCGGACAGTCAATTACCAGCATAATCATCATCATCATCATCACCATCATTATCATCATCATCATTACCATCAGCTTGAAGCACAGTCCTCACCTGAATACGTTGCCAGCAACGGATCTGCGCCATAGGATAAAAGTAGACGGACAACCTCCTCGTGGTCATTCTCGATGGCGCCGTGCAATGGCCTGATCCCAGATTGTGCGGCCTCTGAGTGATTAGCGCCAAATTGCAGAAGGATGCGTGCAATCTCCAGCCAGCCCTGAGTGCAGGCCTCGTGAAGCGGCGTATAGCCGGCGTTGTCCTTCTGGTCCGGATTCATGCCCATGCGGTCGAGGCAGTAGACAACCACATCGATCAGTCCCTGACGCGCCGCCTTGTGCATGGTGCTCTGGCCGACGCCCTTGTTCAGCACCCACTTTTGTATCTCCCGGCACACATCTTTCTCCGTCTTGATCTTCAGTGGAAGATGCGCGCTGCCCGCGACGGTGCTATCGGTGTCATCGTGACGCTCATCGCCGGCTGTCTGCCCTGCTGTGCCACCGGTGGAGTGGTCTGCGGCATTGCTGCCATGTGTGCCATGTGAGCCATGTGTGCCATGTGTGCCGTGGGTGCCGTGTGTGCCATGGGTGGTGGAACTGCTTACAGTACTGGTGGTGGTGGTGGTTGTGGTGGTGGTGTTGGCGGTGGTGCTGTTGCCATGTTGATTGCTGCTCTGCTGATGTGCCGCTGATGGTCGCTTCTTCTTGCGTATATAGTCAAAGCCGGAGCTGCCCTTGCGTCGAAGATACTTGCGCTTGTGTGGACAGTGGCTGGCGGGAGCAGTCAATCCGGTGGGGATGACCGCTGGAACGACAGTCTTTGTGTTGCTGCTGTTGATGAGTCCCTCGTTGTAGATGTTGTGCCTGGCCAGCTTGTTGTTGGTACACATAATGCGATTCATTTGCTCCAGGAACTCCTCGTACTGCTGGTAGCTCAGTGCGGAGGAGGTGTAGTCATCACCCCCATGCTCCTCTTCGGCGCACTCTGGCGGCACGGAGTTGGACCGTTCGGTGCCCACAAAGATTTCACGGATTATCTCGCGGCGCTGCTGCATCTTGGACTCGGTGCGCGTCTTGCTCTGCAGGACTTTTGTGTCAAAGATACTGAAATGGCGCTTCCCCGTCGCATCCTCCGTCGGATGCGTCCCATCGTGGGACTGCTCATACAACGAGTTCGAGGCGGAGGTCTGCGAGGTTTCACTGTACGTGTGCAGGCTGGCGGCGCAGTTGGACGGATTGGTGGCGTTGCTGGCGTTGTTGGCGTTGCCGAGGTTCTTTTTCCCGTTGCTCGTCACTCGCAGGTGCAGCACATCGATGATGGACTTCGGAGTCGCCGCCAACTGTTGCTGTTGTTGCTGCTGCTGCTGCTGCTGCAGCTGCAGTTGTTGCTGCTGCTGTTGCTTGGCGCGCGGCTTGCGTCCACGCGCAGGCTTAAAAGCGCCGAGCTCATGGCCGAGATCACGACGACGATCCTGATGATCCGGCAGAGAAGCCACCACATGGGGCAGCTTGTTCAGTTTGTTAATGGAGATCAGACGTTGGGGAATCTTGAGCTTCAGCTTGTAATGATACTCCTCCAGGATGAGTTGCTGTTGTGGCGTTGTCGCCACTTTGCTGACACCACCGTTACTGGCGTTGCCTCCGTTGGTGTTGTTGGTGGGCTTTGGCTTTCCCTTTAGTTTGCGTCCATTGATCTGGGCAAGATCCGCGCCGGTAGCGGCACGCTTGTTGCGCAAGCGGGTGACCATCATCACGTCCTTCTTGCATCCTTCCGGCACCACCAGCTTGCGCACATACTTCCGCTTAATCTTCGTGGTGGAGTTGCGAATGATCTTGTCATTGCGGAGCACCTTGCTATTGGCCAGCTGAAGCTCCAGCTCCTTCTTCCGCTTCGAGCGCGTCATCGTGTTGAGAGCAATGCGATTCTTGACGTGATTGCTTGAGGGTTTCCCTTTACTACGTTTGCTTTGGCCTTCGTCCGGCTCCTGGTCATGATCTTGATCTTCTATAGCCTCCTCCGCTTCCGCTCCCTCGTCCGCATCATCGTCATCGTCTTCTTCTTCGTCCTCCTCCTCTTCGGCGTCCTCCTCTTCCTCTTCGTCATCGTCACACTCTTCATCCTCCTGCTGTTGCTGCTGCTGCTGTTCCTCCGTCTCCTCGTTGCTATTGCTGCTATTGGAGCTACTCTCCTCCTCCTCCTGCTCCTGCTCCTTGCCTCCCCGCTTCTTCTCTCCGCGTTTCCCTTTCGCCTTGCCGCTCGCATTCTGCACTTTGGTAGCTTTGCTCTTCTTCGTCTTAATGGGCTTTTTAGTTTCACTGGAACTGTTACCCTCATCCTGCTCCTGCTCCTCCTCGTCGCTGCTGCTGTTGCTTTGCTGATCTCTCTGATCTCGATGCTCACGTTGCTTCAACTGTTTCTCCTTCTCCTCCGCCCGACGCGCCTTGCCCTTCCGCATCAGTGGCTTCTTCTGCCTGGCGGTCTTCCGTTTGTGCAGCTCCGTCGTGTCGCTCTCGGAGCTGCTGCTCTGACCCGCCGTCGGTGCCAACCGTGCCGCAATGCGTTGCTCCTGCACCAGCCGCTTTTTCTCGCGGTCGGTCTTGCTCAGCTTCTTTTGGGCGCCATTCGTTGTGGTTGTGTTCGTCAGCTGCGTGGTGGTCGTCGTATTGGCTGCCGACTCCGCATCCACCAGTGTCGGCTGACGCTTCAGGATGCGTGCCACGGGCAGATCATCCTCGCTGAGCTCCAGCTTAATGCTGCTGGTTGCCAGCGGTAGGGGTTCAACACTTGTGGTTTCTGGACGGCTGACGGGCACCGCTTTGCTGAGCTGCTCCACCAGATTGTTGCAGGCGCTGCCCCAGTCCAAAAGGGTGTTGCCCTGGTAGTTCGAGGTGGACACATCTTCCAGAACGGGTTCCGGCGTCGGCGCTCGCTCGATCTTAATCTGAATGTTATTGGTCAGCTGACTAGGATGCACAACGGGCGGCGGAGGAGTATCTCTTGGAGTGCTTGCTGTGGCTTCAGCCATAGTGGAGGCTGCGGACGCTGCAGGCGTCGCTGCCGATGATGCGGCCGCTACGGGCAGGGTTACGATTGCTGCTGTTGTGGAACTGGCAGCAGCTACAACCGGCGAATTGAAGGTGAATCCCTTGAGCTCCGCCTTTGTGCGTATCCGTGGCTCAATCTTCGGCTGGACCAGCAGTGGCTCCGAAACTATCGGCGGCTTGGGTGGCGGACACACAATGATGCTGCTGCTTGGCAGCTCCAGACGCTTGGCCGCCAGCGCCTGCTCATTGACTGCAATCACGGGCACCGACGAGCCCATGGTCATCGGCTGTGGCGGCTCCAGGCGCGACTGTTTGGCAGCCACTGCTGCCGCGGCTGCTGCGGCTGCCGCAGCTGTTGCCTGATTGTATTCCTGGAGGTGCCTCTTGCGTCCCAGATAGTTTGGATTGCTGCTGTTGTGCACACCGGTGGTGCCACTGGTGGTTCCACTGGTGGTCACAATGGTGGTGCCACTGGTTCCTACGGCTGTTCCGCTGACTGAGGCGGTGGTTATCGCGGTGGCAGTGGCAGTGGCGGGTGCGGTGGTGCTGTTACTGTTGCTGTTGCTGCTGGTGGTGGTGGATGCAACGGTGGATGTGCCAATGCTGCTAATGCTGCTCGTCGTGGCGCTGGTGCTGCTGCTGGGGCTGGACGTTGTCTTGGGCAGCGCACGAATGCTCGTCTCGGGTGGCAGCTGCGGCCGCTTGGCAAACGGATTCGTCTCCAGGACACTTGGACGCAGCTGCTGAGCGGCCTTGATTAACATGGGGGAGGCGATTGGCGGCGCTGCAGCGGTCGCTGTACTCGCCGGTGCCTGGCGGATCACTGCAGTTGCCGCCGCCGCAGGACTGGACGGAACGCAGCTGTTGGTGGCGCTGATGGCGCCGCCGCTACTGCGGGCAAAGTTTGGCGTTATATCGAATCGTGGGAGACCCGAACCCGTGCTCGTGGTGGTGGCACTGATGCCGCTGGGCGTGATTTGGTGGAGCTTGGATTCAGTTTGGCTGCGCTGGTACTTGTACTCCGTGGAGTCGGCAGTCTGTTTGACTGTGCGCATGGACAAGTCCAGCGGCGAGTGGGCGGCGGGCGGCGTGGGCATCGGCAGCGGCAGGTGCTGAATGACTGGCGCCGGCGCTGCCGTTGCCAGTGGCACTGGAGGAACTGGCGGAGGAACTGTAATTGTAACGGGCGACTGCCTCGTGGGCATGATCATGGGTAGCCGACTGCAGTTGAGGCTGCTGCTGGTGGTGTTTGCGCTGCTGTTGCTGTTGTTGTTGCTGTTGCTGCTGCCGCTGCCACTGCTACTGCCACTGCCAGTGCCGATGCCGCTACTGCTTCCGGGCTGCTCCATGTTTAGCGTCTTTTTGATGATCTTCAGATTAAGTTCTTCCTCGCTGGTGGTGTTCCGCTTGAGCATGTCGTTGATCAGCGCCCGGTAGTCGGGCTTCGACGTGGACGCAGTCTTTTTGATGGCGGACGGATGACTTGCCTTGCCCATAGCCGACTGGGGCGGCATCGGAGGCTGACAGCAGATGTCCGGTCCATGCGGATACACCTGCAGCGTGGAGTAGTTCGAGGCAGACGACGATTGTGGTAGCGGTGGTGCCGGCGGTGGCGGAGTGTGACTGTACATCTGTTGGTGGCTTCCCGTCAGCGTCAGCGTTGGCGTCGGCGTCGGCGATGCCACCTGGGCCACTGCCGGCGATGCCGTCCCATGGTGATAATACGGTGGGACGTAGCTTCCAGTGTTGCCAGAGGAACTGCTACGTGGTTGCTGCTGCTGCTGCTGCAGCTGCGGATGCAGCTGCGGATGCTGATGCTGATGCTGGTGCTGGTGGTGTGTGTGTGTATGTGTGTGTGGAAGGGTGTGTGTGCTTGAATGTGTGTGTGGGTGTGAATGTGTCTGAGGTGCAGGCGGCGATGTTCCGTGCTGCTGTAGTAACCTTCCGTATTTGGTGGGATAGCCGTGAGGAGCCGCGGGCGAAGGATCACGTGAGTTTGCGGTCGCCGTCGCTGCACCCAGCGGTGGCTGCTCCTTCTCCGGCTGTGGTACAACATTCGCACTGTACGGATTGTGGTACAATGAGGCCCGTGTTAACGACGGTGGCTCCGCCTCCACCCTGCCGCTCACCGTCTTCCCGGCGTAGTAGCCGCCAGCGATCCGCGACGGATAAGTGGGCCCACCGCGTCTGTAGTCCAAGCTCGGAGCCGGGGCCGTTTCCCGCACATACTTCTCGATGGCATTGTGCACGGTGCTCTGGAACTTCTCCGTGCTGAACTGTGGCATGGACACGTAGAGACTCTGATGCTGCGGCTGCTGTGGCTGCGGTGCTTGCGGTGGTTGTGGGCCCGCCTGAGCAGGATTCATTGCGGAGGGTGTGGCCGGCGCAGCAGCTCCGCGCTGCTCCGTGGGTGGCTCGTAGTGCTGAGGACACTTGCGGGCATAGTTGGGACTGGGCTGCTGCTCGGTGGTGCCCAGCAGAGCATTGCTGGGATTCACCACGTGATCCAGCAGCTCGTAACGTGTGGTGGGAGCGGGCGGGGCGTAGCTGAGTACCTTGGCGGTGGTGGGCACAGCCGCGGATGAGTATTTGATGCTATCCTCGTAGTAGCGTTGATTACTTAGGCCATTCCCGTTTCCGATCCCGCTGACAGGTCCACTCCCGCCTCCTCGCTCACCACTGCTCCCAACACCAACACCAACACCAACTCCCAGACCGACTCCATGTCCGAGTCCACTTCCATTGCTGCTGCTGCTGCTGCTGCTACTGCTGTTGATTGTGCTTGGACGAGTTGCAGTTTGAGATTTGGAGTAGCCATAACGCGAGGACGACTGTGGTTGTGGTTGTGGCTGATGGAGCAGGTGCGGCGGCTCCTCTGGCGTCGACCAGTAGGAGTTGCCGTACACGTGCTGTCGCGGCACCGAAGCCGCTCCAGTTGGCGGTGCTGCCTGCGCTGGCGTCTTGTACTGCCAACTGGCTTGTGGTGCGGCCTCTGCTGACCTTTTGCCTGCCGACAAGTCCCGATTTGAGGTGTAGAATTGTAAATGAGGATCGCCACCAGCAGCAGCGGCAGCAGCAGCACCTGTTGGTGGCATTACAGATGCTGCTGCTCCACCGGCACCACTGCCACTCCCACCGCCTCCACTACGTGCACTCATCATATACATGGCGGCTCGAGAGCGTTCCGCATCCGCGGGATGTGCGCTGTGGTAGCCCAGGGAACTGGCGCTACTCGCCGACGAGTTGCTAACCAGCGACTGTTGGTGGTGGTGTAGGTGAGGATGTGGCGGCAGATGATGTTGCTGTTGCTGTTGCTGCTGCGGCGGTGGGGGTCCACCTGCTGTTGCCTGTGGCTGTTGCTGTTGCTGTTGCTGTTGATGTTGCGGCTGGTGTGCCGTATGTTGCTGGTGCTGCTGATGTTGCTGGTGCTGTGACTGTTGCTGTTGCTGTTGCTGTTGCGATTGGTGGTGGTGCAGGTGGTGATGTACTGCATGTTGCGGCTGCACATGCGCATGTTGATGCTGCAATTGCAGCTGGTGGTGCGTTTGATGATGATGCGATTGATATTCGTGATGTCTGTTTGGTTCCATGTTGGCTGCAAGTGGAACAAAAAATAACTGAGATTCAGTAGGGAATCAAAATATATATAACTATAAATAGATATGTATGTGTATATAGGGACCCACTCATACCCTATCCCTACAACCACAAGCTCGCATCGTTCACTAAAGAAAGTCGTACGCCTTCAACATAAAGGCAAAATCACGCCCAAAAATATAACGGGATCAGACTTAGCGGCTGCTTCCCTAAGCTTTACCAGGTATTAGGATTAGGGCTGCTTCACCAGAGCAAACAAGTCTTGGGATTCATTCAAAGACACAAAGATCTAACAATAAAAATATAAAATAAAATCAACTCTAAAATTGACTTTATATTTAATTATTGTTAAAAACACTTAAATATGTAACTACATATTTAAGTTTATATTTATATACAAATTCAAATATATATTGTATATACAATGTATATTTAGCCATTTTTACCTGTATTTTAATAAAACTCAATAAAGCCAAGTTTGAATTTCAAAAGCCTCGGAATATGAAAAGTACCCAAAAGTTCAACTTCAATGCACTTAAGAAATTCCCGCAGTTTACATCGCGTACTCGATGCAGACAGTCAAGTATCGATTTTAAAAACTATCGGTTCCCATCAACTATCGATACATAGCTAAGAACATTTAAATATGTAGTATCGAAAAACAATCGATTTAAACGAGTTTCTACATAAACTTTCTTTTTCTTCTTTCTTTTGAAGTTATTTATTTTCTGCTTCTTCTTCTTTCACATATTTCAATTTTTTATTCAACTTTCGATTTTAATTAACAGTTGAATAAAATGTAAATAAATAACAGTAAATCAATTAAATATCTTTAAATAAACTAGCTTTAAGTTTGCATCACGACTCCAAGCGATGATCATAGATTTAACAGGAATTGCTCTAATTTAATAATTTATAAATAATAACTTAAATAAATAAATTATAATTTAAAGAAATGAAATAAATAAATTATAATTTTAGTTATAATAAAAATGGAGCTAATTATAATTAATACAAATAAATTAAATAAAAAAAATAATCAAAAAAGTCCGAGCTGCGAGATGAGAACACAAAATAGGAAACAGTGAGATGGAGAGATGGAGAGGAACGGAGGAGAAGTGGGGACTGAGAACAGTTATTCTATGAGTGCGCGGCGATCACACACGTAACTGGTCTTTGGCACAGATATTTAATTTCCTTTTACGGAAGGTCACGACTTCCGGCGCTTGGAATTACAAGTATAATTAGAGTGGATAATAAAAGTATGATCATAGTTTATGATAGTTTATCGCTTGTCAGCAATTTAAATGCTTGAATGAGATCTTTGGGATCGGATCCTCAAAGATGTAAACAAAATCTTATTTGGAACTGACTTCTTGCAGGTTTTTATTTTCTTTGTACATCTCCCCCCTCGTAGAATTTGACGGGCCGATGATGAAATTCGCCGATATGTACGTAAATAGGCAAAGCAAAGCTGAGGAGGGTCTGAGATAAGAAGAGGAAGAAGAATTTCTCTTGAATGCCAAAGTCAGCAGTTCAACGCCTTCACGAATCGTTGGCTCGAAACAACCCAAAATAAACCCATGAATCATGGATTTCAGTTTTCCGCTTTCAGATCTCAAGGGAATCGCATGAGGCGAAAAGAAACAAGTTCCTCGAGCGGTTAAAGCTCCTTCTTCAAAGGGTATTTTATTTTTGATTAGTTAAATAATCAAAAGTCAATTATTCGTCGTCGACGTCGACGTCGTCTCCTTCTTCTTTTGCTTCCTCTTCTTCAAGCCTCAGACCCCTATGGATTGCAAGACCGATGATTAACTTTTATTTATTTATTTATTTATTTGACCAGCAGAAAATAAGTACAGTTATTTATTTGTGAGCTTTACATTTCTGACTTTCCCAGAGCGCTCAATTTCGAGCCCCAGTAACAATCCCCATTTATGGGGCTCTAACCCAGTTTCGGGTGAAATAAGATCTTGAACTTCCTCATTGTTGTAATCAGGTGAAAAAAAAAAAAAAAAAATAAAGAAATAAAAAAAAATATAAATAACATTTACGCAAATATAAAATGGGAACAGTTTCTGTTAATCATTCACGTGTCGCTGATAAGACTAGAAAAAGTAAAATTAAGTAAACAAAACTAAAAAGAAAATACACACACACACACATACACATACACTATTATGTGTGTGTATACGAATGAGCATACGCACACTCACACATTCACATTGAGCCTATAATAAATTTATGTTTAGATAAAACATTTGCGTGGCGACCTCGCAATCATTTCTCAATGTAAACAAAAATAAAAGGAGGGGATAGCATAGAAAATAGATGATAAAGCAAAAACAGAAAAGAAAAACAAAAAAATAAAAATAAAAAGGAAAAACTGAAAATATTTCTGTTGAAATTTTTAATTTGCGATGTTGTTTTATACAATACAGAATATATACAATATATACACATATACGCACACATAGGTAGACATGCATGTGTGTGTGTGTGTGTTTGTGTGTAGACCCAAGATTCTCAGACAAAATGCGTTTGTTAACTATTTATAAAAGCTGTGGGCGTGTTAAACACTGCTAATTGTCATTTGTTTATACGCGATTCGAGAATTTCATGTGTAAATTTATTTATCGGCGCAATTCATCAACAATTATTAAAATAGTAAATACACAATTACTGCCCACAAGGATTTTGCCCATCTCCATCCTCACCCCCACAATCCAGGCTTCCCATTCATTTGGCCATCTTTCTTATCTTTTCCTGCGTTTTTCCCCATTGAAGATATTCGATTGGCATTTAAATAAAATTATTATTAATTCTGTGGCCATTTAAATTGAGCACTAAAATTTCCCATTCCAAGTATTTTTAAATGTGTATACTAATTAAGTGCTAATACGAGACGCTTAACATATCCTGATAACAAAAATTACAGTTAATTACCCATGATATATACACTAAGAGATAATGAGACACTAAGATGCTAATTCTGGATGGGTTATTCAGTAGTTGGGAATCTTTTTATTTTTTAGGTACATACATACATATGCATAAGCGTTGTGTTATAGCGTGCAGCATTTGAGAGTGCTCGTTTATCCACTTCTATAGATTCAATTTAACCTCAAATTGTATACAAATTGCTGGTTTCATATTTTATAAAAAGTTATTGAGCGTTTATTAATTGCAGCCATAATTAAAATCAAAAGTAACTAGTTATTTATTTGATTATTGAAACTAATTACTATCGGTCTGGTCGCTACTAACAAGGACGACCTTTTGCTCTTGAAGCAAAGATTCATTTTGTTAAGTACGCTTTAATTATGGTCATTTGTATTTTGTAGACAATTCAATTGACTTTTTTACTGCTTACGAATAATTTATAATCAAACAAAACAAAAAAGAAAAGGGAAAAGAACAAATAAAAATAAAAATGCTTATAAGAAGAAGAACAATGAAATTCGTTGGCCCCAAAATTCAAAGCGCAGCAGTTGAAATAAAAGAAGAAGAAGAAAGGCACAAGTAGAAGCACAAGCAGAAGCGGCAATAACAACAACCACAGTAGCAGCGCTAGCAGCAGAAGTTGTGGGCTGTAGATTGTAGAGGTCAAGGCTAAAAACATTTATGTGTGTGCGCATATGTGTGTGTGTGTGTGTGCATGTGTATGAACGCGTATGCTGTTAATTTGTATGTGTGATATGATGGCAGCTAGTAGCAAAAGAGCAAATAAATTGTGACGCATTTTTATTTTGTTATTGCAAATGAAATAAATACATTCAGGCAAATACCGAATACACACACGCACACGCAAACGCAAACGGGTATGGACAGGGACACAGACGGCGAGACATGCACTCACACATAGAGAAAGGGACGACAGCGTCGTGAAAGAAACAAGGTGAAATGAAACACAATGAAACGAAACGAAACGAAATGCAGTGCAACAACACAAAGCGACGTAAGAGCACAACGAACTTTTGCGAAATGTGAAATTATAAAACAAAAGCAATAACAATTAAGGTAACAACAACAACAACAATAATAATAATAATAATAATAATAACAATAACAATAGTAATAACAACAACGCAATATTAGCTTTAGTTTAAACTCAATGTTTAATTAATGACATAATTGGAAAAAAAAAGCGGCAATCACTGCAAAACATTTGTATTTATATCTATTGGCTGGCGCTTGTCGGTTTACTCAATAATATTTTGCTGGACAATCTCCAATTGGAAGTGGAACTTGAATTCCAAGGCCAATTGAAAATAATATACACGTTTGTGCAGTCCAGTAACAACAACAAAAAAAAAAAAATGAACAAACACTGAAATTGCAAGCATAAAAGTGAAATTTTATAATCTAATACCAAACGCAGAGATAATAATCTTTGATAAAATAGTTTTCCCACGCACGATAGCTTAAACAAATAAAAGTAAACAATAGAAGCAAAGAATCAACATCAACTATAAATAAAACTGCAATAAATAAAGAAAAGCAAACGCAACCTACGGCAAAAGTTTATTTACGTACTTTTTGCACTAGGGAAATGCATTTTCTGGTAGGTCATTTGATTTATGTTTTCATTATCATTTCTATTTAAAGAGTATTATCGCTTCAATTAATAATTATCACATAATTATTATTATTAAAGAATTTCTGAAATGTTTCTAAATTTTGATTTATCTAAATGCAGCTTGCACTTGTTGAAACTTCAAAAGAGTTGAAAAATAAAAGGAATCTAAATATACAGAGACATTATATTGATAAGGCAGAGCCCTAATTATTGACAAGTAAAACATCGACAAATTGTAATAGAAACAATAATTTTTTTGACAAGTGTTACAAATTATAGATCGCCCTTTAAAAGTAAAAGCTAGCCATATTTGGGTTGTGGCTTATCATTGGGTTAGAAACACTACAAAAAATGTAGTTTGTACTTTGAGTTGTTAACTGGAACACACACACAAACACACACCAACAAACATAGATAGATACATATACGCATGTCTGCGGTGTTCTGATTATAACACTTGATAATAATATTTACTTACAATTGATAAAACAATACGGAGTTCCGACTATCAGATTATAAGATACCCCGGTCTGTGCGATGTTATAAAGACCTGTTTAATAATAGTTTCTTAATCGACATAAACAATAAAAACTGCATCCAAGCATCCATGAATACATATGCATAAATGAATAATAAAATAATTTCCTCCTGTTACCTTCAGTGGAAATAATTTTTGCTTAAGCAGTGCCAATAAGATTTTATCATGAACCAAATTTAATTAAAAGTCTTTGTGGTCACACTTTTATTCAGTTCGGGATTAACCACATGAAAGTGTGCACACAAATGCAAACATATTTAATTTGTAAACAAAACTCACATAGTATAATGCAAATTGTTTGACAAAAAAATTTCCAAAAGCTACAACAATACATATTATAATTACAAAAACAACTCCAATCTTATGATGGCAATAAAACGAAACGAAACCCCAAATGAGCCGAGCAATGACAGCGACTACTAACGATCACTTGTCGAAGCTGAAGCTGAAAAGACGAGCTGCTACGGCTTTTAGGTTTCTTTTTGTTGTTTATTCGCCTTTGGGGGCCAACGGCACATGAACGGAACAGAACGAAACGTTAGCGCAGCAGTAGCTTTAGAATTTATGTCGCCGCTGCCGTCGACAACAGCGCGCGCAAAATGTTGTAATACACAAAGTAGTCGAACGCAGGGGGGCAGCAAAAAGAATGTAGAGAGCGACGGAGACATACAGATGTTGTCTGTTAATATTCTTGCTTGCTTTGCTGCTCTCGCTCGCTTTCAATTCTCTTTCTTTCTTTGCCGTTTTGCTGCTTCACTTTTGGAGATACCCTTACAACAACATACGTTACGTTTCTTGCGTTGCATAACATGAAGATGTCAGTCAAGGTGTTGCTGACGAGCGCACTTGATCGATAAAACAAATATTATTAATAATTTAAATAATAACGTAAATGTATTGCAAAGAGCGAAATGAACACAAAACGAACCCAAACAAATATCAATAACAGAATAAAGTGTTTTGTTTGACTTTCCGCATATTATTCAGAAATATAAAACTAAAAAAAAGACTAACAGTGTTTCTATGTCACGTCATCCCTAGGTTGTTTTCGTACACATTAACATTACACTGTTAACATAAGTCAATAAATAAGTGAGCATTTAGCTTTGTGTAGTTTCTGGCCAGTACTGAAATGGGGAACGAGACGGAGATATGTATTAACAAAAAAAAAAAAACTTGATTTTAATGAATAGTCATTTAACCAAAGAAGCTCATAGAAAACTTATTGTTTAGAATAACTCAATTCTATTCTCACACAACACGGGTAGCAAAAAATAAAGATAACTGTATGGCAAGTTGAAAGGTAGGTTAAGGGGAAGGTCGGAAAAAGTTGAGTAGATTATTTTTACTTAATACTGATCGATTATACAAATACAAATAAATGGACTTGCAATTTAGATAATAAATTCTATTATTGAAAATTTAAAAAAGTCCAAATTAAGTTCACATTTTTCACCTTTTCGGAAATGTATAAATTTCCATTAACTGAGAGATGCACTTTCCTTTTTATTTGATTTATTCCTAAGGGTATTCAATTATTTACTTTATTCCTTTGTTTTTCGCTCGTGTTAAGCGTGCAAAGATGATGACAAAATCAAATAGCAGCTGCAACAAAAACAAAAACAACAACCAGAACGGGACAATTTAAGATAACAATGTCAACGACTGTTGTTGTGCCGCCCTCGCCCTCGCCCTCGCTCTCGCCATGGCCCTCGTCCCCCTAAATATACGAACAAGCACACAAACGACTGCGACGTCAGCAGCAACAGTGTCAGCGACAACGAGAACGCCTGTGACGCTGACAGCGACGACGACGACGACGACGACGACGGCTACCGCGACCGCGACCGCGACGCAATGTGCGTACACGTTTTGATTTCATTCAATATGCAAGAATGAGAGAAAAAGATGGTGAATGAAAGGAGGGGGGAAAAAAGGCAACAAATTTGTCGATTGGCTTCTGTTGTTATTGTTATTGTTATTGTAATTGTTACTCTTGCTGTACTTGTTGTCTTTCGTTTTGTAATTGTAGTTGTAGTTGTAGTTGTAGTTGTAGTTGTAGCTGTCGCTGTAGTTGTTAATTTTATTTCAATTTTATAGCATTTTGTTGGTTATTTATTGTTGACTTTTGATTGCCGCCTCATGCAACTCTTCTGGCATTTGCTTTGAAGTAATTTGTCATAAAATGATTTAATTGCTCAAATTATGAGTTGTGAAATTGCGTAGAACAAGCGGGCGGAAAGATGGATGTCACGAAGGGAAAAAAGCGCAAAGAGAGAAAAAAAGACAAAGTAGCAGACCTAAGAAGCTGAAGAGCCACACAAATAAAAAAAACCACATGAATTGCGAAACACAACAAAAACCAAAATAATAATTGATAAAAAAGATGAGAGAGAATCGGTTACAAATCTACGAAGAACGATATTGTTTATATGCAAAGACGAGAGAAAGATAAAGGAAACGAAAGAGAACATGATAAAAGAAGAGAAAGTAAGAGCAACTGTTTTTTAAGACTCACAAAGAAAAGGAATGCAAAACTGATAACTGATTTTTATGAAGATTCAATCCGAGAAGATTTATCGAAGCGAAGCTTAAGAATTGTCAAACAAAGAATTGAAATAGCATAAAGGAATTTTTAGTATATTAATTATAATTAATAATTAAATAAACATAACAAACAACAAATAACAAACAATATTTTAGAATCGGAAGAAATGATTTGTACTCTCTTATTAAATTTTCGGCCGCTGAACAAAAGGCGCCTTCAAAATGTGTGAGGTATGCGAGAAGAGATCGTTGACCTAAAAATCGCATGCGATAGTATCGACTTTCAAATGGGTCTATATAGACGGGGTATTTGCTAATTTAGAAAACATAAAAAGATTTCTAAAACTTTTACTTCTTTCGTGAATGCCTTTAATTAGTGTTTGTACGAAGCAAATGGAGCGAGGAGGCACCGATCGAAACGATTCAATTTGCAAAGATTAATCAAGCACGAAAATAATTTAAATATCGGCTCTACCTTCAATTTCAGAACATTAATTCGGCCTCTAACGGTAATTTTCCAGTGACGTGAAGCTTTCAGTTTTACTGCATTCCCAGAGGAGTGAAAGAGAAGAGAGTGACACGAATTCCACTTACCGCTTAAATTATTGACTCATTTTTCTTTCATTTTATTCTCTTCCTCTTTTTTCTTTTTTTCTTCTTTTTCGTGTTTTTTTATTTTTTTTTATTTTAATGTTCTTTTTTGTGGGTTAAAGTATTCCCGTATTTTACCCTGTATTATTACTGTGTTCATTTTCCGTTCTCTGCTTTGTACGTCGCTAATCGGGGGAAATTATGAAATCGTTGTACTCCCTAAAAATGAGGAGTCCAAATAAATGACCCGACTGAAAATTTGTTGTTGTTGCTGTGCGTAGAAGCGTTCGAGTCGATGGCCGAGGGAGCGGAGGGGAAGAGCGGATAATTGTGGGCGTTGAAAATATTGGAACGTGAGAGATCATATGGCAGATGGAAAGTGAAAAATGTCTACAATTATGAGACATTGGAAATTAACGAATATTGAATTTAAAGAAAATAATGCTTCTTGTTAATAAATCGAGTTAGAGCCGTTAATAAAAATAACTGTAAATATGATGAGATAAAAAGATCTTTACTCTCTGTTGCCATGCATTTTACTTGAAGATCGTTTAACTTTAAACTCGCAGCTTTTAATTGAGTTTACGTCGAAGATTCATTGCCATCTTGATCGCACACACACACACACACACACACAGCTACGGAAAGAGAGATACACACACACACATACACAAGCACTCACAATCACTGAGCTGAGAGCTCCAATTTCAAAACGCTACCTGTCCATTAACAGGTGTTACGAATAGCCTTAAAAGTGCAAAACGCGAACAACATTTTTGGGCGGCAGTTGACAAACCCAAAGGTTTTTCAATTCATTTCAATTCGGGCAATGCAACGAAAAACTCGACAAAATTTTCAGATGATTCACTGACAGCAATTTTAAGCTCTACACGTGTGCGTGTGTGTGTGTGTGTGTGTGTGTGTGTATACATTCATGTATACATGTATGTATGGGCATGAAAGGTTTGGACATGAGACGAAATTGATGAGAAATGCCAGAAAGCTTTTTATATCAAAGTTATTTTCTGTCTAGTCAGCAAGTAAGTTACATAATTGAAAAGTATGTACACACGTATACATACACATTATGTATATGTACACACGCACGCGCATACACACGCACACACATACCCATCATCAGGCTGCCAATTGCATGTGTGTGTAGAAACTCTAAAAATAAACCCAAGTAAACAAAACTTGAAAAAACGACAAAGTCGAATTTATTTATTTTTTTCTTCTTCTTTTTCTTTTTCTTTTAGTTAGTTAGTTGGTAAAATGATTGTTCAAAGGCAATCGCTATTAACTATTTTAAATAATTAATTTTAAGCCATATCAATGAAGAAAATCAATCGTGATTAAGACATTTACAGATACAAATTATAATTTAATATGTGAACTAATCCACGATGAATGGCGACTTAGAATTGAAGCAACAAACGTAATGGGCAATTGTTTAAAATCATTTCAATTATTAGTTAGTTATTAATATTAGTCAGTTACTAGCTATTGGCATACTGAGTGTTTGTCAATTGTTTTGTAAACTCATTAGCCATTGGACAAATAACTATCCTGGTAACTGTTGATCTAAGCTCTTTCAACAGGTATTTCAACCCCGATTCGCCGTACATGCACTATAAATGAACTTAACCTGCTTTTATCTATGTATGTGTATGTGTATGTATATGTGCATATATATATACATATAAATATATATATATATATGTGTGTGTGTGTATAAGTGTATGTAAGTGGCAAAGTTTGTTGCCAACTCACGATATACCCAAACAATTCTTCGGCTCTATTTTATTTCGAAACAAACCGGTTCGCAAGGCAACAACAACAGAAACGAAAGCAACAACAGCAATAATATTAACAACAAAAGCAACAACAACAACAACAACAACAAAAGAGCCACAGAAACCGTTTAAGCGCTCACAATGGAATACTTAGTTATGGGGATACAGATACAGATACAGATGCGGATACCGACACCGATACAGAAGCGATTTCTTATACAGATTTGTAAACATACACATATATATAAATATATATATATATATATATATATATATATATTTATATATTTGTATAGAACTTAAAACTGACTAATTATCAACCTCAACGAATCGCGCACAGCTGTACACAACAAACCTAAAACAATTCTTAGTTCAGATTTCTCGCTTCTCACTTTTGCGAACGTCAAACAAACAACAAATCAAACACTAACACACACACACATCTATATATACATACACATACAGAGAAAGGAAAGAATTGCTGGGCAAACATTGTCAGCAGCTTTTTTTTTCTTATCAGCTCTTTAAGTGTTGCCTGACTTCACATTAAAGATTAGTCGTTTTAGGGAAAATACAAAAACAAAGAGAAGGAAGGGGAAAAGGGGAAGAAGAAGAAAACTACCTAGACCAATGGCCAAATGAGTTCATGCTGTGACAAGTCGAAGAGGCATTAAACACAGTTTCGCTCTGTGTGCATTGAGTAATTTATGAATGCGTGCGTTGAGTGTTAGAAACGGAAAAGCAAAAACTGATAAGCAGCTAAAAACGTGAATGTTAAGCAGATGTGAGGACAACTGATAAAATTGCAGCCGTGAGCGGTACGAAAAGTCAGCTGTTTTTGGAGTGTAGAAAAAAAAAAAAAAAAAAAAAAGAAAACATTTTGAGAGCTGCTAAATTTGTAAACTTATGTTAAAATTCAAATTTGTAGCTACCTGTCGGGTATAGCGCTTTAGACCCTGAAACTTCGCAAACTGTAAATCAATCATACACACACCCACAGAAAACAAAACGTACGCAAAAAATCGAAATGATTTACGGTTTTTGTATGTACCCGCTAAACTCTGGTGATTTAGGAGTTTAGCTTATAAAATAACCTTAGACTGAGAAACACAAAAGTTTATGGAGTTTTATTGAGTTTTATGATAAAGCATAAAATCTTTCCTTAACCAAAACCTAAAATATTAAAAGCCTCGAAAATCTTACGGCTGTTAATATATTTATAATCTTCTTTCATCTTTCAAAATGTATCTGTTAACCAATCGTTTTTATTGCAATGAAATAAATGAGTATCTCTTCCTTTTCAAAATAAACGCTAATAAATCTATTGTTTATCATAATTCACTTTCAAAATTGAGTTCCCAATTAAATTGAAATTTCGTTTATTCCCATGGAATTGAAAACTTTTGGGTCACTTAGGCAACTTCATAACGGAAGTTGGTCAAACTTCCATGTTCTGACCTGAGCCCTGGTTATTATTCTAAACCAATGGAAAATATGTTGTGCAAGAGATTGAAGCTCTCAAAAGTTGCAGCAACATGTGTCTGGGGCATTGTTGTTGCATTTCTTCCTCTTTTATGAAGTCAGATTTTTCAAAAGCATCAAAACCATTATTAAGCTCAGATAGCGGTAAATAAAGCCACCTGTGGCCGTATACAGTATGCATACATATATCTGTGTGTATACATCAGACGCACACACATACACACATACACGCACACACATAGACATAACATTTGTCTCTTTCTCTCCAAATTTCCCCGCCCCCTTCCACTTCACGTCTTTTCCCTAGACAATTACCAAAGAGCTTTAATTAAAGCGCGCTCTTATTAGATTTGCACACAAAACATTTTTATGTTTGTATATTTTAAAGTGAAACGTGTTCAAAATTCATTTACATGCTAGCTTGATGAGGCAGGGGCTTAGGGGAAAATCCAACAACAAGAAAAACAACTCACCTCCAATAATTTAAATAAAAACGCAGCGCGCGCGCTTGGGGAGAGCCCTTGAAAATATGTTCAATTGTAAAGCTAAGTGGCTATGCCGGACGCAGCCTTTGTTCCCTCCTGCTGCCGCTCTCCCCGATTTAGTTCTTTTTGGTGGTGCTGTTGTTGTTGCTGTTGTCGCGCTGTTGCGCGGCTGCTGTTATTGTTGTTTCTGCTGCTTTGGTGATGTCGCGTGTATGCGTCCGACGTTGACACCCACGCGTGTTGCCTTTTGTTGTGCTCTTTTAAGCTTTGACAAGACTTTTACTGTTATTTTACGTTGTGTTCACGTTCACCTTTTTTGTAACTGCTTCTTGCGACCGTTGCCGGGGCTCGTCGCTGTTGTTGTAATTCCTTTTAGCATTGCTTTTCACTTTATGTTACTTTACTTTTTTCTCACACAGTTTGCAGAGACCACAAATGCACACATATACTTAGTACACACACATACGTGCACACGCAGACGATACACGTAAAATTTCTCGCGCAGCAACTTTTTAGTTGTGATGTTGTTTCTTTCTATATTGAATATATATATGCATGTACATATGTATGTGTGTATACATATATAAAAAATATATACATATGTATGTTTGTTTGTATATAAAAACCAGTATTTGCCTTCTTCTTTCACTTATTTCAAGAAATTGTTGAATAACGGTTTTGAATTGGTATTGCGTGCTTTTGTTGTTGTTGTTGTTGTTTTAATAAATTTCACTTTGCTTTCTCGTGCTGCCGTGATAGTTGTGCTTTCTGTCGACGTCGTTGTTGTTGTTGTTATTATTATTACTGTTGCACACATAGCTGTTGATGTTGTTGATACACACACACACACGCACTACTTTGCAAAATACAGGGTGTATCGATGTTTTTTTTCTTTTTTTGTATTTTTCCATGTGAAATTTTTGCCCTGATAAACCTGTCCTGCAGCATCGACGTAAACGTCAACGTCGCCGCGCGGCGTCTGCGGCTGCCTCTTCTTTTTCACATTAGCTTTACTTATGTATAACTATTGGGTGAAACATATTTAAAAAACAAAAAAAAAAAAACAGATAAAAAATATGATAAAGATTAACCAAGCACAACACTTTTAATTGATTGAAAATTACTTATTTTGCACACAAAAATTCAGTTTGCATTTTATATTTATAAGACAAGCCAGGCAACAGCCAAGCAGCAACAACATCATTATCATCAACTGCAGGCGTGTGAGTAGTATAATTAACGACGACGCAAATATTCCAAAAAGTATGTTGTTTCGTTGTTTTTGTTGTTTTAGGCAACGTTCATTGCCACTCACATACACATGCACAGGCACAGGCACAGGCACAGACAATGAGACAGCAAGCACACAGATATTGTGGCAACGCTGCTGCTGCTCTTCAGGCCGTTATATTGTAAGAAGGGGGGCGACGGGAGGGCAACAACATTTTGTTTCAAGGGAACTTCATTTCTATACTTTAGTCGCCCCCGCGGCCAGGTTTCGAAACGAAACAAAGAAAATTTCACTTGTCTCGCCGCGAAACACACAAAAAAAAAGAAAAAAAAATAACAATTTATGTACATGCATGTGTGTATACTCACACAAACAAAAAACGATGCGCTTTTGAATGTCAAAATTCAAATTTTTTAAGATACATTATTTGATTTAAATCATTTACACGACAAACACTAACACACAAAGAAACGCACACACGTTGAAACATAAATAGGCTGACACAATTACAAAATTGTCGGTCGTTGAGTTTTCTACTTTTTGAGACTTCTTTTCATTTTTTGTGATTTTTTCTTCTTTTTTTTTATATTTTATGCACTCAAACAGACATACATTATTATTATTATTATACACTTCACTACACACTACGCTTCGATGCTGTTGTTCTTGTTGTTGCTTGCTGCTGTTGCTTGCTTTGCTGTTTCTTGTTGTTGTTGGCCTACTTTGTGTGTGGGGAATTTGTTGTAGTTGTTGTTGTTGTTGTTCAGCTTCTCCTTCTGCAGCTAAGAGACGTAGAGGAGAGTCTGAGACTGCTTCTGCTGACTGCTACGTCGTTGTTGAAAAATTTCACACGCGCCGTTTTTTCTGTGTGTGTTTTTTACGTAAAAAAAAAGAAACTTTTATAAAATTGCCATTGAATTCGGATTGCACTTGCACTTTAATTTGTTACTTAATATTTATGTGTATATGTTACTTTATTATTATGTGTATGTATATATAATCTTTTCGCTATATATATTATGTATATTTTTGATTTTGTTATAAAAAGAAATCACTACTACTTCAAAAAACGAGAGAGACGAAGACGAACGAACGTATGAAGAATGAATGACTGAGAAAGTGACTACAAAAATATGCAGGCCTGCCAACTGCCGTATTCAATACGTGCTGCTAGCACAAGCAAAAACAATAAACTAAAATTCACCAGCATTGACTATCGATTCGATATTACTCTACCACCCCAATCTGTTTTTTAACACTAAATTTAAGCGATTCATCGATATATTTTTAATACTATTTAGCAGTTCTGTTAGCTCTTTATTGCGTCTTTGTTGGGCATATTTGCGTAAGCTGCATGATTCTGTATTATAAGCTGTTATTAACAGCTGCACTTTGTTTGTTACTGTAACTTGACTTTTCAGGATTTACCCGTTTTTCGAGTACGGTCACACTAAATACTATATATGACTAGGCCGCCTATAAAAGCAATGAGCACTGCGTTCTACGTGTTTTAGTTAACAAAATTAGCCGCAAATCAGCGACAGCGCGTGTAACATTTGAGTGTTAAGCATTTTCTAAATTTTTAGTTTTCAAAAGCTACAAGTAAGGCAACGAAATGGCTGCACGTGATGCTGCATCAAATCAATTGCTCGATTACAAAAATTCTCAAAAAGTAAGTAGATCACAAAGCGCGCCCCACATAACAAAATTCAATAATGAGTGTAAATACAACGCAAATGAGTAGATCAACAATGAATGTATACATAAATATATATTAGTATTAATTTATTCGGTTGTGTGCAAAACAATGCAGCTTGAATATGTGATATTTACATTTAGGAGCCGCTAGCAAAATGAAAAAGCGCTGCTGACGCCGGCAGAGTCAAAGTTCAACTAAATTTAATTGTTGTTATTGTTTTGAGTTTAATTCTCTTTTCAACACTTACACTCACCCTGTCTCTCTTTCTCTCTCTCTCCCTCTCTTCCTCTCTTTTTATCTCCCACATCATCCAACTGTTGCACATTCTTTTATATTTTGTTAACTTTATCTTCTTTACCTTTCACTTTAACTACTCACCTCCTAAGCCTCTATTTATAATCCACCCTTATCTGAACCTTATCTTTTGAGAGTTGATAAGGAGGACTTGTAGGAAATTTTTATATTTGGCAAAGATCCAAAGAGCATTGGAATGGGATGGATCCTATAAGGAGAGTGCTTTAACCTTTCCTAACCTTGCCTCACCTGCATGACTCGTCTATTTTGCGGTCCAATATCTTGTTTTTTTCTTGGCATCACCCCGATAATTCGATTATTTTCCTTCCTTTTCGCACTTATTGTGTTAATTGAACACTTTCATTTCCCTCTTTGCCTTTTATTTTTACAATTGTTTTTGGTATTTCTTGGCAAAATTGAAACGTACGCAATTATGATGAATATTGAACATTCCCCGCTCAGCTCTCTAATTGTGTATATCTTTTATCTGAGTTGTTGTTGCACAGCGAAGAGATAATCAAATAACGAATTAATGAAATAACAAATTAATCAAATGCACTTTGGTTATTAACCCACATAGATTAACACCCACTAAGGAGGGGGAAGGACGGGTGGCACTCGACGCTCGTTGGGGCGATTAGAAGAGTTCTCCCTTCCAACTGCTCAAACTAATAACTTTCATATATATTTATATATACATATATGTGTGTGTGTGTGTGTGTGTGTGTGCGTGTACACACAACCTTGGACGAGTCCAATTAATTAAGGAAGTTTCCGGCTGATTTCACATCATGGAATACCACAAAAAGTTACGAAACTACAACTGGCCCAAAGGTTTAGCTAGCTACTGGTGGCCAGTGGACTTTCAAAGCGGGGCCTCCACAGATCGGAGACCGCGAAAAGTTAAGAGTGGCAACGTTGTTGGTGTTGGTGTTGGTGCGGCAGTCGCTTTTGCGAGTCACTGTTGCTGCTGCTATAAGTGCAATGGACTTTGAAGTTGCATAAACTGGTTGCAAGCAATGGCGACAGCAATTTGCCTCGTTAAAGGCGTTGAACCCGCCACGCATGCGCCCAAAACTCGTTCAATAGATGGAAAACCAACTATGGCTAACCAAAGGGGAAGAAGAAGGAGAAGGAGGAGGAGGAGGAGTAGCCGGCTGCCAAGGAGGAGGTGGAGGGTCGGGGGCCTTGTCTGCCATTACGTTGCATGATCACTATTAAAAAAATAAAAGAGGCGAATACTAAACACAATTACTGCATTTGGTTATGCAACGCAGTTGGCAATCGCCTGGTTTCTTTATATGTGAGAATATGTTTCGAAATCGCAATGGAAGTGACCCAGAAAAGTGTTCGTGTTGTTACGGGTACGCCTGACCTTCTGTAGAACCCATAGAGACTTAATGGCTAGAAACTGCATTCTGTCAGGCGTTATTTGGCTGCCTTCGCGCGTATGTGTGTGTGTGTGTGTGTGTGTGTCTCAGTGTGTGTGTTGTTCCCATATGGAGAACTGAGAATGTCCAAACATTTTAAATTTCTCATTCCTTGAATATATCAATTACTTCATACGCTACATTTTAAATAATTCGAATAATGCAAAATTTGCCGGTTTCCGGTTTCCGGTTCATGAAAATGGCCAAAAGCAATGAACAGCTTTTTAAAGGTTTCCCCCCTATTGTATATAGTATTTGACTTAATTATTTTCATATTCAACTTTAACTTTTGTTTAACTGTATTTTTTAACAACCCTTTGAAAACTTAAATACCCTCCGGGTACTTCATTAAACCATGAATTTTCACACCGCTCCCTTGGAACATAAAAAAAATATGGACTCATTTTTCAGAGAGTAATTCAAATATTCTAAGCCTTTTAGGAAATTGTCACATGTTGAGTCATTCAATTTTCTTGAATAAACTCGTAATTTTGTAAAAAGTGATAAAGTTGCTCCCTAAACACCCACACCCACACCCACGCCCCATCCCACCCCTCCTACGCACCATATATGATATCATCCATATGTCTACAATTGCAGCTTCCCTTTGTGGTTCCAGTCTCTGTTTTAACTCCATTTTGTACATCAATTTGCATACGCGTATTTTTATCTATTATCTACTATCTACTATCTTTTATCTATTATCTACTATCCATTATTGTACCTATGGCGGATCGTGGAACTTGCACCCCAAAGGTACAAGTTGCAATTAAAAGACGGCAAGGTTCGATCGATTGGGCGTTTGGTCTATAGATCGGCCTTATCAACATTGCCTGTTTATTTACAGTTTGTTTTTTATTATTATCTTTGAAAGAGCGCCCCCTGAAGTGGCCCCACATTCATTTAAAGTCGTTGTCACTCTTGCTTCTTGTTTGCTTTCTGATTCAAAGTGCAAAAATTGCGATTTCAAAGCAGAAGAACTCGAATTATGTATGTAAATGTCATACTGCAGAATAAACTTCACATATATGTGTATATATACACACACATATATATATGTATGTATACTTATATAGATACAAAGTGACTTATGGGCAGCTGGGTGGCAGAGCCTCCACGAACAATAAGTAATTAAGAGACGAAATGCTGCGAAAGTAATTCTGGAATACTTTGAACTCATTTTATATGCCCGAGGCATCAGTTAGATATACAACCTGAATCTATATAGTATATAGAGTATGTATAATATAATTTCATCAGAGACGGCGAGGCAGGTGTATCATACGACATAGTATATAAAATGCGTTGGAATCCCTGGGATTGTCAGCGCTCGTTGAGCGCAAAAAAAAAACAAGTCTGAGAGTCGCCGCTTATTCTTAATTCTTCATTTTACAATATCTTTTGTATTCCGAATGGATGATAAGGCACATTCTGGGCGCGGCGGGGATTGGCTGCACCTTGGTTCAAAATCATAAAAGAGCAGGAATTCTAGATGCATGATTTGATTAGCAGCCACTGCCAGAGGGAATTATCATCCCATTAGCAACAATTTTTTGCATGCAGTACAAATTTAATAATAATAATAAAAAACAAAAAATAAAAAAAGCCCATGGAGTGCGATAAGGAGCGGTAATGCCACCCAATCTTTTTATATGGGCACTTCTTCTCCTGCACCACTATAAATAAATAGTATTTAGAGCTGGAAACTAGAGCCACAGATTAGATAAGATAATTGTACCTAAAACTTTGAACTCATTTTTTTTTTTTTATATAACAACGCAAATTGCAGCCTCGAAATTTTCGTTTTCTATTGAAGTCTTCGTTTGACATTGAAATGAACTACTGATTCGATCGAAGATTAATTGCTTATATATTGTATTATGGACACATATCTGGAGTCAAGTGGAATATATAATTACTTTGTAGTTCTGAACTACAAGACACATATTCCACTTGACTTGGTTTGTACTTTTGCAACGGGCGAAGGTTTCATAGGATCAATCGGACTGACTTCCTTGCTTACTTGAGTGCTATGACATTTCTCTAGTAATAATAATATATATATATATATAGAATACCACAATAACAACAATGATAACCGAACAACAATAATAATAATTCCTTTAAAATATTACTTACCCTTGAAGGATCTCTAAAGCTTTGGTTTGCCTTAAAAGCTGCACCGAAATTAATGCAAATTGACTAAAATTTCATGTTTTTTGTTTTTAGGAGAATCCAGGAGCAGTCACCACTGGATCAGGAGCACCAATTGGCATTAAGGATGCCACGCAATCAGTGGGTCCACGTGGACCACTTTTGCTGCAGGATGTGAACTTCTTGGATGAGATGTCGCACTTTGATCGTGAGCGTATTCCGGAGCGTGTTGTCCATGCCAAGGGCGCTGGTGCATTTGGTTACTTCGAGGTCACTCACGACATTACCCAGTACTGTGCAGCCAAGATCTTCGAGAAGGTCAAGAAGCGCACCCCAATGGCCGCACGTTTCTCCACGGTGGGTGGTGAAAGCGGCTCTGCGGATACCGCTCGCGATCCACGTGGTTTTGCACTTAAATTCTACACGGATGATGGTGTTTGGGATTTGGTTGGCAACAATACTCCCATTTTCTTTATTCGTGATCCAATCCTGTTCCCAAGCTTCATTCACACCCAGAAGCGTAATCCTCAAACTCACTTGAAGGATCCGGATATGTTCTGGGATTTCCTGACACTGCGTCCCGAGACCACCCACCAGGTTTCGTTCCTGTTCAGTGATCGCGGTACTCCTGATGGTTATTGCCACATGAACGGCTATGGCTCGCACACCTTTAAACTTGTCAATGCAAAGGGTGAGCCAATTTATGCCAAATTCCACTTTAAGACGGATCAGGGTATCAAGAACTTGGATGTGAAGACCGCAGCTGATCTAGCATCGAGTGATCCGGATTACAGCATTCGCGATTTGTACAATCGCATTAAGAACTGCAAGTTCCCAAGCTGGACAATGTACATCCAAGTGATGACCTTTGAGGAGGCCAAGAAGTTTAAATACAATCCATTTGATTTGACCAAGGTTTGGTCCCAGAAGGACTACCCATTGATACCTGTGGGAAAAATGGTTCTTGATCGTAACCCCAAAAATTACTTTGCTGAAGTTGAACAGATTGCGTTCAGCCCTGCTCACCTGGTGCCCGGTATTGAGCCATCACCCGATAAGATGTTGCAAGGTCGTCTCTTCTCCTACACCGACACCCATCGTCATCGTTTGGGCGCAAATTACTTGCAAATTCCTGTCAATTGCCCTTACCGCGTCAAGGTCAACAATTATCAACGCGATGGTCCAATGAATGTCACCGATAATCAGGATGGTGCACCAAACTACTTCCCCAATTCCTTTAATGGCCCACAGGAATGCCCACGCGCACGCGCCCTCTCCACTTGCTGCCCCGTAACTGGCGATATTTACCGTTTCAGCAGTGGCGATACAGAGGACAATTATGGCCAGGTCACCGATTTCTGGGTTAAAGTATTGGACAACTGTGGCAAGAAGCGTTTGGTGCAAAACATTGCTGATCATTTGAGTGGCGCCAGTCAATTCTTGCAGGAGCGCGCTGTTAAAAACTTTACGCTGGTGCATGCTGATTTCGGACGCATGCTTACGGAAGCACTTAATCTGATCAAATCGTCCAAGTTCTAGATGATCCAGCCCAGTGGATAAAATATAATTATACCCGAGTACATCTTATTGCACTTAATATCCAACTTCCCACTGAGTGAAGCGTAAGCTTTTTGGTTGCGGGCAAATTTTGTGGTATTTTAATGCTCTTTCACTTTTTGTGTGCCTCGTTTTACAATGCTAAAAGTTGTAGCTATTATGAAATATATTTGTATGTAACAATTCGTAATAAATCTTAATATTTTTTTTGATAAAAGACTAAATCGCTTGTATTTATTCTAATGCAACAGTTGGTTGCCACCAAAAACACTTTACAGTTATAACTGTAAATACTCAATCGCCGATTGCTTAGGCTGTTATTAGTATGCTTTCTGGCAAGACTTATCGATATGTGGCAGTCCTTTATTTAAATGTTACAATCAAAACCAATACGTTCATCGACTTTCACCATTACTGTTAATATATATTATATATAATAACTTATCACGGATATTCTATATCCGAAAGATCTTCCAAAAATATTTTATACTCCCATACATAATTTAAAAATCTTAAGAAAAAAAAATTATAAGTCGTATGTATAATTAAATGTAACAGCTGGCCAGAAGCTATGCTATCATACTTAACAGAAAATGTTATTGACCAGAGCTGTTTTTCCACACTGGTAACTATATATAGCTATCGATATTTTCCAGAAACTTTTGAATTCTCCTTTAAATTAAGCTGTTAAGTAATAAAGAATAAAGATTTTTTAAAGTGTAATTGAGCTTATAAAAATTGTAATATTAATTTTTTATCTAAAGATAACCATCATGAAATATAATAAAATAATATTTCGTTACAAAAAGGAGAACAAATAAATATTTTTAAATTAAAGATAACTGTGTTCTCTCGGTATTCATCGCACTATATCTATCTCACTCTTTCTCATGCATTATTGACATGCAGTTACAAACTATACTTTTTTTAATACAAAATCGTACATTCTCAGGAATTTTTATTGTTTTTATGAAACAACTTATATTTTTTAACAATTTTTTTCGGTTGTTTTATTGCTTGTCAAACACTTATAATTTTAAAATATAGTATTATTCAAAATAAACATGTTTAAATGTATATTTACAAACACTGATCACTAGTCTTCAATCGAGTATTTGTTTCAAACAAATTTTGTTTACTTGTATATTTGTATTGTATTAAAATAGATAAGATTTTAATATTTTGAGCTTTTATTACTTTTGTTTTTATAACTATATAAAACATAAATCGCTTGAAAATTTACATATTAATTACTCTTAAGTCTAACGCTGTTTGTATGCTCATTCTGGTACATATTCAAATTGAGTTTTTGTGTATTTTCTTTTTTTACAAACGTTTGTTCAGTATATAACAAATTGCAGAAAACACATTTTGACAGCCTAAGAGACTATAAAAAAAAAATATTGAAATACATTTTAATGTCGATTGCCAAATGCCATTGAACATTGAAAAAAAAATATATATATATGTATATATATATTTTATATTTATAAATACATATATTTTTAAAAATTGTATGATTTTTGCTAAATGCAACAGTTAAGTAACATTGTTTAAGCTGAGTTCTTCATTTCTTTGTATGTTTACAGATGGGTTTAAAGGCTGTTAGTAAATGCGTTAGGCTGCTAAAAGGACGCCCCATTTCTTATTTATTGTAAACTTGACATAATATATACATACATACGCACACATATGCATCGCAATACAAAATGTATTCTGTTATAGTTTTTTCATTCAAAAAGTGTCACAGAAATGCAGTCATCGTTTGTTGCTTTTCAGTTTTGTTTGATTTGTTTTGTTTTGTTTTTCTTTTTGTTTGTTTGTTGTTTCTTTGTGGGGTAAAAGTTTCGTAGTGAAGTTTTGTAAATTCGTTATAATATTTCAACTTTATACTTAACTAACGCCCCATCTAATGCACCATATGAACATTTTAGCAAAAGGCACTTAATTGTGTTCTTTGTACAGTTCCCTCAAGCCGCTATTCATGGGTTTAGTGTGTTCACTTTAGACTAGATAACTAACTAACTATATAATTAGAGAGTTTGGTTAAAAGCCAAATTGGTCAATGCCTGTGTGCCATTGAAGGCCAACTGGGCAAGGGGTTGTGTGCTATTGGTGACAAGGCTGCCCAGTAAGCTAGTGGTGCTATTGTTCTCTACGATTGCCTGAATACTGCCATTAAGGGCCAATTGAGCCAATCTGACAGAATCCTCTGCCCACGCTGGAAATTCGTTAAGGTTGGGATAGACAATCAGGCCCCAGGTTTGACAGAAAATGAAAAGGACAATGATGGTGATAATTGTTGGTCCGATTCCAGCAATTGCCATGTCCTTGCTACGAATATGTGCATAGCCCGCGACTAAGGCGTTCGGCGGTGTGCTTACTGGCAAGTGGAAAGCCATACTGCAGGCCAAGCCGGCGGGGAAAACCAAGTAAAGTGGATGAATTCTCAATGACAATGCCTGTAAATATATGAAATTAGAAACTATTAGGAAGGCTCTCAATACAAATACCAATCAATGGAAGTCAAGTTACCATTTCATTGAGCACAGGAATCAGAATGTTGGCAACAGCCACATTGGAACTGAAGGCGGTGAGGAAAACAGCGATGAGAATAACAACCAACAATAGGACTGCGTGTGGCAGGAAGCCCAAGACAGTCAATTTGGCTCCAATCAGAGTTGCCATTTTGCTCGACTTGCTGCCCTCGGCCAAGGCGAAGCCACCACCGAGCAAGAAGATGAGACCCCATGGTACTTTGGTCTGAATGAACTTCCAGGTGATCAGTGATGGAGTAGGTCCTTTTGGTACGGGACCCTTGCGTGTGCAATAGTGAAGGAATGCATAATTGGCGGGCAGTATGAAGCACATGATTACAACGAAAATTGTTGGCATAGAGTTCTTAATGCTCCTGCAATGTCAGAAAATTATTAATTAAATTTAATCAAATAAAAAAAAAACCAAATAGGATATTTACTTTTCATTTAGGATATCTGCCCAGCCGTCAAAGATGCCCGGTTTGCGGGTGAAGTACATAGCAATCATGATGATGAAGAGAATCATTACTTGGATCTCGTGGGCTTTCATGGGTCCCAGTTCCTTGTAGCGTTGATCAATGACCTTCTTGGCAACATGAGCGTTATCCTTGCCTACCTGCACCTCTTGGGCTTCCTTACTCTTTGGTCGCCATAGACCCATAAAATGCCATTGTAGGAAAACATATGTCAAAAACGTGTAGACCAACATGGAAGGCACCGAGTAGAACATGAATGTGGGGAAGTCCATTTTTTCAGTGGCGTTGGGGAATTTAGTGTCATAGAGACCCTTGAATGTTAGATTTGTTGCCGTGCCAATGATGGTGCCACATCCGCCGAGAGACGATGCATAGGCGATGCCCAAATAGTAGCATTGAGTCACCTTCGTTGGGTAGGGTAACCTGACAATTGTGAAATAAATAAATTGATATAAATTTATTGATGAATAAATCAAAATTCATGCAATTAAACTCACTCATCCTCGTTCTTCTTCTTATTCTTGCCGCCAACAATTTGATACTCGGGCTCATGGTAAATCTTGCAGACACCTTGCTAAAAACGGACAAATAATGATGACTTTTAATAAATTTGTTCATTTATTTATTATTTTGCATTGGTAGTTACCGCCTGCAGCTCCTCGAGCACCGCCTGAATAATGGGACACATCATGGCTGTGCACGCGGCATTCGAGATCCACATGGATATGAACATGGTCACCGCAATCAAGCCGAAATGCAACCTGATTGACATATGGATTATTTAGTCAGTGACTAGATTCTGGTTGGGAATATTCAATGCTCACCTACGGGGACTGCAGCCCACCATTTGGATTACTCTCAGGGCAAGACGTTTGTGCAGACCGCTGTATTCCACGGCCAGGGCAACCATTATACCGCCCATGAACATGACCACCGTATCCTTGAAGTATGTCTTGCAAGTCTCCTCGGAGTTCTAAGAAGAGAAAAAAAAATAATCAAAAAAATAATCAATAAAAAATGGTGATCAGTTGATTAGTTAATAAGATGTTGGAACTGTTGTCCTTACCATGATGCCCAGAACGGGAAATGCGACAATTGGAATCATTGATGTTACATAAAGAGGCAATGCTTCGGTGACCCAAAATATGGACATGACCAACACGACGTACATGCAACTGTATTCCTGGAAAGTGAAAACCACATGATTAATTAAAATATGAAAAATGCTACAAATCACTTATCCTTACTTTTCCAGATCCAGAGTTCAAAAAAATAATTGGCAGGCATAATAGAGGCGTAAGGAGGACAACCAATCCTTTCCAATGATTGGCAAAAAACGATCCGAATTTCGGACGCGGCTCTATGGGTTCACCCGCTTCACTATTAAAAGAAAATCGAGTTTCAAATTAGTTTTATTATTATATTAATATTATTATATTTCCAAATACTTACAGTTCCATTTTGAAGTCTGGATAAATCTGCAAATAAAAATAAATAAATAAAAAATAAATTAATATCTTTGAAAAAGATTCACCAAGCTCGAAGACGGGAGAAGACGCGGGAACCTCAAAAGTAGGTCACTTGCTCCCATTTTCAATGAAACTGTTTGCTTATCATCGTTTAGGATTCGTTAAAAACTCGTTCATCAATATAGAACTAATTGTTCCAATACTAATTGAAAATCAACTGAATTGACACCTAAATTGCTTTAGACGCGTTTGAAGAAAATTGGCAATAGATGTTATACGGACACATGAAATACCCTTACCCTACAGCATTCATTTATTTATTTATTTATGGCTAGTCATTTATACATATATATATGTGTATATAAATAAATTTCTGTCTATATAAATCTTCCCCTTATTCCTGTTTCTGTTCCTGTTCTTCGTTTCAATTTAAAGCGTATTTAAAAGTTCCAGAATCTTGTCATACATTTTACTCAAAACTCCTTAAATATTGATTTCGTTCCCTATGTTTCAGTTCGTTATATTCCGAGATGACAGATATATATAATTATTTCATAAGAGAACATCCATGACGATGGCGATGGCCTCCATTCAACGTACGTCATCGCCCTGCCGAGTGTTAGATAATAAATGCGCGAATTCTTGACACACACACACACACACGCTCACACACAGAACGGTATTTGTGTATTATACAATTTTAAAATATATATATGGACGCACACATGCAAAAACACATATACTGTGTAGAGTGTTACACCATGTGTCTGTTTCCATGGGAGGCACGTCCAGGTTCCAGCTCTGTTTTCCTATCGCACTATCAATCAATGGGCCAGTTAAGTCCAGTCATACATTATAGTAAAGCCCACACGAGGCATTGGAATTTAAAAAACTATATCGTTCAAATACCTATAAACACACACACACACATATATATATATGCAGAGCAACATACGCTTACACACATGCATGTAGAGACTGACACACACACACACAGAAGAATATCAACATATTAAGATGGGAACATTATAAACATAGAAGAAAAAACATTGAAGTAGACATATGACTTCAAGTCTCTTGACGCTCACTAATTATAGCCGCCCAGCGATTCCACCGACTAATCCACCAACAAACGAGGAAAGACGAACGCCGCCCAACGACTAATCGACAAACGACCAACGGCCAACGACCAACGACCAACGACCGCCGCCCAGCGGCGCCAATGTCAATGTCAATACTATAAAAACTAAGAATAACGGTTGGTTGTCAGAGCCATCGGTGATAATGCGATAGAAAGGGAAAGGCAAGAAACAATCAAACGAACGAACGAACGCGAAAAGGGCGGGCGAAGGGGAAAGGGAAAGTTTACGGTAAAGAAAAGGGGAAAGTGGAAGGCTCAAGGAAAGAAAAAGTGAGAATGCGAGTAAATGGACTGTGGCGTGCCACATGCATCGTTAAGGACATTGACTGCATGCCCCAAGGCTGTGAATTTTAGGTGGTAATATCAACAGATTTTTATGGCTTAGTTAGAGTTTAGCCCTTAATGAGTCATTTGAAGGATAACGTGCACGGATTATATGATTGAAATAAAGTAAGACATGCCATAGTTAAGTACTTCAAGTGCTGCCAGGACTTTTTAGCTATAAACTAACGATCTATGAAGATCTAATTATTTAAAGAAATTAATTAAATGTATGCTTTTTTCATTATGAAAAACAAATCTATTAACCTTAGCAAATTTAAAAATAGTTAAAAATAAAAAAGTTTTATATTCATTTAAAAGGTTAGCGTGAAATTGGCACCGATAATTAAAGCTTTTGTTTCCCACTTAAAGCGACTTCATTAACAGTTGTTTTTTGCTTAATTATTGTTCAAGTCTTCTTCTTCTTCTTTTTTCTACTCAACTTATCGGTCCGGTCCTTTTTGGACCAACTTCGAGTTAAATAATAAATGAATTCTTTTGTTATTATTGTTGTCTCTCTTTGTTACTCATTGTTTTGTTTGCACTGTAACTGAAACTGTAACTGTAACTATAACTGTAATTGTATGTGCGCTTTGTGTGAATGTGTGTCTGTCTGTCTGTGTGTGTGTGTGTCTGTTTACAGATCCGTAACCCGATCTAAGGTGAGAAAATTTGCATTCTATTTTAACACCGATTCCCCGGTTCGAGAGTGCGACGAGAACGTGCCGAGAGTAGTAGCAGTTCATGAAAAGAGAGAAGAGGCGGGGAGTTGAGCGGCGTATAGAAGGGGCGGGGGAGAAGTTGTTGCTGATTTATTTACATGAAAAGTAATAATTATAAACAATTTATAATAGAGCTTGGCTTAGCTTCTTCACTACAAATGTATATGTGTGAGCATGAATGTGCATGCATCTATGCATGTGTGTGTGTATGTGTGAGTGTGCATGCATAGATGCATGTGTGTGTGTTTAAATGTTATGAAACTTTACTCACACGTGCAAACTGTAAAAACTAAAGCTAGAGTCAAAAGTCGTTCGTTCGTTGTAATTAAAGAAAATATTTATAATTATTTAAAAAACAATTTACCTAACAGCCTTAATATTTTATTTTTATTGTTTTGTTAGACTCTTAAAATAAAATATAACGAAATTATTACGATGCATATCCAATTTATTCAGAATGTTTCAGCAGTTTTTTTAGCTTTAATTTTTTAGCTTTAATTCGAATTGAGAGGCAGATTGAGATCGAGAGCGATGCCGCGAACGGGGGAAAGGAATGGCGAGATTGTTAAAAAGAGAAGAACTATATACTCCTATACGATGATAAAGTAGAACTTAGTATATAAAGAATCTGTAGTAAAGACCTCAGAGGCAATGCGTAAACATTACAATCGCTGGATTGACTATCAATTGACAGTTCCCAACTACGTCAAATAATTCCCTGGGCATCAATTAAAATTCCACATATGTAATACACACACACACATACACACGCACACATTGTATTATTTTATATTTATTTTATAAACGACATGTAAATATTTATACTTGGGTTTAGTAAGACAAAACAAAAGATTAAAAATAATGAAAATATTAGAAATTAATAGAAAATTGTTTAGATTTCAGAGAGAACAAAAATATTTCATATTTTTAAATGGAAAAATAAATTTTGGATTATTTTAACCAAGTTTTGAACTAGTTGAACATTTTAAACCCCATAATTCATATTAGAGGCGTATTAGAGTATAGTAGCTGTTGAATTAATAATAATATATTAATATTTAATTTCGAAGAACACGGCAGAAACGTGAACCTCCGTGCCGATTGCATAGATCATTATATAGAATTACAATCTAATGATAAGCGGCACGGGTAAAAAGTACGGGGTTTACGTACGGTAAATAATGACAAGGGCTGCCACCAAAGGCAGTTATAATTACATGGAGTTATACGTTTGGGTCTTCCCTAATGCGAGGGCTTTACAAGGGAATCGAATTAAATTGAATCGAATTGAGGCGAAGTGAATTGAATTAAATTGATGGGTTTTTGTTCCCGCAATAATAATTTTCCCTCTAAATAGAAAAAAACGAGATGAGAGTGAGTAGAGGAGAGATGAGGGGAGGAGGGGCAATGAAATGTTCTTTAAAAGAAACACACGATTTTTAAACAAATGAAATTGAAATTTAAATTTAATTGAAAACAGAAATTGTTCATATGTCAAAATATAGATATATCTATATAGATATGTATATATATATGTGTATATATTCACATATAGATCTAGATAGTAAAGTTGAGTCGTGTCTTGTCATTTCTTGTGTATACGAGTATCGAGTATTTTTCGATCGGTAAAGTGCTTACAAGTTAATTGATATAATGGGCCATGAGACACATTCGATTGCGCCATTTGGGCACAAGGTTGACAGCCAACAGTTGTCGCAGTTGAACCCCTCACCCCTTACCCCTCACCCCTCAACCCTCATCCTGACACTATATTTATTTATTAAACCTCCCCTCATCCCGATCCCCCCTCACATTCCCACACCGTTCAGTTCAGTCGCCGCCGCCGTTGACCGAACTGTATGAGGGTGTCAACCGTCTTAGTCACGGGCGTTATGTAACACATAAAACTGTATAACCCCCAAAAGATCACGTTTTAGTGTATGTAATTAACATATTAATAAACAATTTATTTTAAGTGCAACAATAAAAGGCAATAAAAAACAAAAACACAAATTCAACCTCAAGTCTTGCGGAAATTAATTACAAGTTTTTATTAAGTTGTCATTCCTCGATTCTTTAAGCCCAATGAAACACGAACTGGTTAAAAAACCGACCACAAACTTAATTTATAAGACTTGCAATTTGTGTGAATCGCAAATAACATTAATTTTAATTTAAGCCAATTTCGAACAAGAGTTCAATTCGAAGTCTGAAAAAGCCTGAGAAGGCAGAAATTAACGGGCGGCCAGAGATTCCAGTTAATAAATTATTAAGAACAAAGAAAAGCTTACGAGTCAATCTTAAATTCAATTTATAAGGAATATTATGTTATATTTTAATTGATTTATTTTTTTAATATTTAAAATTAATAGAATTTTATTAATAATTCTTTAGATTTTGGAATTAAGCTTGGTGTGAGTAGAAAATTGACTTGAAAATGTATCTCAGATTTTAATTAAAATATCTAAAAATATATATTTAAATCAACTGCAATATTTTTTAAGAAATTTTAATTTTTAAATTAATAAAAAAAAAATAGAATCATAAATTAATAAATTGATAAATTGATTAATTGATAAGCAAACAGAAGTGATTTCTTTCAAAGCGCCCAAAATAAATGTCGTTCTTGGCCCGCTTTGATAAGAGCTGGAAAGGTGATTACCAAATCTAGTTAGTAATTGGACTTCCATTTAGTAAATAGTTTAGAAAGTCATAAACAGATGTGCTTAGAAACTCTAATTACAAGGCCAAATATAAATAATGAAACTATTGAAACGAACATTAAACATTTTTCACTGAGACTCGAAAAATGCCATTTTTAGAGGAAAGGCATTTTATATACTTAATTATTAGTTGGCTATAAGAATTTTTAATTCTTAAAGATTTACTAATTTTGTTAATTTTCTTCTTTTTTTTTTTAGGAGATAAACGAACAGAACTTGGCATAAATTCACCTTCCTTTCATTCGGATTGATAAGGAATCTTATATTTGAATTCGATTCAAGTGCCGTTTTATGTACTTGTGCTTATTTAGAGCTTAGACACATTTTTACTGTACTTTAGACCCCCACACTCTCTCACACGCACACACACACACACACGTGTTAGTATAATCTGGTTTATGTAGAGGCGACAAACCGATTAGTGGACTCAAAGTACACAAAATTTGTAGTTAAAAGTGAATTTTATATTTAGGTTCTCCTCCATTTCCCTCGAATATTCATTACTAGTCTTGGCCCATAAATCAATTCTGAAGGCCTAACTGTACCTGTGCCTGTACCTATACCTGCACCTGTGCCAGTGCCTGCACCTGTCCCTGCTTCTGTCAGTACTCCTATATTGCGATATTGCGATATTCCGTTATGTGGACGTGCGTCGGGGTAGGCAGGTGCTGCCTTTGGATTCATTAGCGAACCGCAAATTCTGAACTGAACAGTCAACCTTGTAACATCGTCAATCAAGAATCGAATAAATTAAATATGGAAATTCGTATCGTATGTGAATGACCACACGAATTTCCACACTTGGCAACAGAAAATCGAAATCGGAATTTTTTAATTCGAATCAAAATCGAAATCGAAATCAGAATCAGAATCGAAACTGAAACTGAAATTAAAACTTAAAAACCGATTTTATATATAAAATTCTAACACACACACACACACACATACATGCATAGAAATCCTCAATTAAGTATACAAAGTAGAAACACATATGAGGTCTATAGATTATTAGTGACTTTTGAGCTCGGGGAACTGCGACTTGTGTCTGTCGTCTATAAAGCAATTTTACTTTCAAGAAATTCCATTTGGGGGCAGGCAGGCAACATTTGCGATTCGAAATCATCCGAAACTGAAACTGAAGCTCACATGTAAACAGTTAAAAATGTTCTTAACTGTCATTATTTGTTGTATGAAATGAATAGTATTAGTAATTAATTTTAATTACTTTCGATACTTTCCGTGTGACTAGCTTTTGGGGCGGGCGGTAGCCACATGACCTTCACTCAGCCCCCAATCCCTTGATTGATGTACATTATGAATTCTTTTATCATTTCGTATCAGTCATCACTTCACCTTCATCACGAAGCGTTTCCCGTCTAAATGTCTGGCATACGAAATTTGATATACACTCCATATATATATATATATACATATATATGTGTATATATATGTATATATATATATATACATGAGTATATAGACTGCCATAAATGGTCATCCGTTTGTATCATAATAACAACTACTCAATAATTCCCCCAATTAACGTGTCATGTGAATGAACTTGAAAATTACAATGTGAATGCAAGATACAGATAGATATATATCTGAGTCTATATACAGATAGCTTTACATGTCGATGTTTATAGCCATTTGCATAAGTACTTGAAGATTCTCTATATAAAAATAAAATTCACAATAAATGCGAATAACAACTGCATTAAATGGAAATTCAAAGTTGAAGTTCTCAAAGTTAGAACAAAAATCTCTATTAATTTATATTTTCTATAAAAACAAATTATTATTAACATTCAATATTTAAAAATATAATAATTAATTTCATTTAGAAGATCATCATTTAAATGTATTATTAATTTAATTAATTATTATGCATTTAAAGTGTGACAAATAGGAATTTACCTAAGCAATTAAAATATGTAAATATCTAATAAGAATAATTTGGAATTTCTCGCATCGATTTAAAAAAAAACCCTAATAAGAGAAATTTTAAGATTCTAAGATTTTTTAAATTTATTTTTTAATGTTTTATATTGTTATTATCATGGTTAAAGAAATACCAAAAATCGGCATTTTATATTTTTAATTTATATATTTTGAATAATGTTTAATTATTGTTTATTATTATTTTTTTATTTTTAATAATTTTTATTTTTTATTTTTATTATTTTTAATTTTTTTTATTTTTTAATATTATTATTTTTTATTATTATTATCATAATAATTATTATTATTTTTTATTTTTAATTATTATTATCATAATAATAATCATTGTTATTTTTTATATATTTTATTATAGCAAATATTATTAAAATTATTATTTATTTTTTAATTATTATTTATATTATATTTTATATATCACAATAGATCCGTACTTTTTTTTGTCTAGTCTTCTCGTCGGCAACGGACTGAACAACCCATGGATTGTACACCGAAGAACAACAATACAACTAACTTAAGTGGCTTATCACGACTGAGGTAACAATTAAATATCTTAATATTTGGCCGATGCGTTCAATGACCACACACAACATTTATGATATCGGGCGTATCGGGTATATTGCGAGTCGTCGGGTTTTATTTGATGCGATGTGTCAATGACGGCAGCGAATTGCGTGACTGGGGGTGCATTTCATTAGCGGACTGATTAGGTGTGAATCGGTTGACCAACAAAGCCACGTTAACTGCCCCCCACTCCGTTCCCCATTTCCCCTGGCCCACAAAATGGTGTGAATTTCAAAGAAATCCATTTTATTCTCTTTTATTCTAATAAAAATATTTGATTTAAGAATTAATTTGTCAATTACCTCATTCAATAAGTAATTAATTATTACACCCTAGGTACACACACACACACAACTAGACACGAGAAGTGTATAAACAAGCCAGAACTGGAATATTCTGAGATGTGGAACTGCATTCTTGCCGCTCACTGAAATTCGAATTATTCATAAACATTTAACATGCGACATTGTTTGAAATTCAGAATAACTCTTATTCAAATGTGTATGTGTGTGTGTGTGTGTGTGTGTGTGTGTGTATCTATAATAATTTGAAATGGAAACATCTTGGAATTTCTGGTTTTGATTTCTTATCGCGCACACTTGACAACGGAATTCTTTTTGTCCTCAATTCGTGGGTAGTGATAACAAAGCTCTTTAAATTTTCAAAAGATCCGGGAAAGTAATGAAAACCGTATACAAATCTTTACTGATCCACGCTACTAACTTTCAAAATAAATATGAAAAGAACGTTTTCACGTGTTCCAGAGACCCGACCCTTTTGTAAGTCTGTCTGTCGCTTGTCGTGTGTCGTCAATGAAGTTCAAAAGGTTCAATGACACTTTTCAAACTCAAAAAATCATTTGCTAATTCGTTATGAGCCTTAAAAAGTTTAAAAATAAAAACAAACAAAACCAAAACCAAAACCGACACCCAAATAACAGAATAAACGTTGTAAGAAATCAACAAAGCTCGTATTTTGTTTAAACAAAATATCGCCTGATCATGTGGACCTTTTTATTTCACTTAATGTTCAACCTACAGATAGTTGACACAGTTGTCGATACTTTGCTGATTAGCCTACAGACGGTGAGTATATTCTGGGTTCCAAGTCGTAGAAATATATGAAATAATCGTGTTATATAACAACATGATCATTTGACATTAGCAATACGGCATTTATTTATTTACCTGGAATACAGGTAGGTATGCGGATTACATGTTTTTTATGCATTTAGCCTGAAGGTTAATTCTATTGGAGAACTTTACTTCCTTTAGTCTGTTTTAATTCTAGTATATATTAATTACTTAAAGCTTCTTCTCAAATCTTCCAATTGAATTCCCTATTTTCCCTTTATCATTACTACGACCTTCAGATTTCCAGGGCTCTTTTAACGTTACAATTCAAATTGGAAGCTGGGATGATCTTTCTTTCTTATATTTTAAACTTAAAAAAGATTAAAAATAAAACGTTATTTTATTTACGTTTTAGCATCTATAAAATTTGTATTTCCTTAGCATTTCTTTGTATCGAACATTTTCCGGAAAACTCATCATTGGTCCAAGCAAAAATTTGTATTTTCTAGCGCGCCCACACAGCTGATACATTCAAGATGTAGAATAGTCGCATGCACACTAACACCATCTTCTCCATGAACACCAACACCAATACAAAGAAAGCTAATACAACGTCTTTATCTATATAAATGTATAACAGTGCAAAAGTGCTTACAGGTAAACAATCGATGCTTAAGCTCCGTTACACACAGAGAGAAGAGAAAGAAGCAGAGTCAGAGGAATAGATGGGCGGTCAAGTCAACAACTGTGCACTACGCAGCTGACGCGGGAAATTGCGTTGGCTGCATGCAAGTAGAACTTGTGGAGGGACCGAAATATGTGAAAGCATACAAGAGCAAAACACAGAAAAAATATACACAAAAAAAATAAACAGACGTGAAACACAAACACAAACAGAAATAAATGCACACAAGCGAACGTATGCACGCAAGTAAACAGCTGTAGGGAGTGGGAAAAGTGCAAGACATGAAAAAAATTCAAGAACAGAGCACTAAAATAAACTGGGCGTAGAGAAAAGACAAAGAATTGATAGGCAAACTTTCTGTGTGTGTGTGTGTGTCAGGGTGTTAAAAGAGTTCGGCTCCGATTGCTGTGAGAGAGGGGGACTTAGGTTGGATGATCAGTTGGTGATCGGTTGAGTAAATTTCTTTCACAGCAAAACAAAATAACAGAACAAATAAAGCGCCAAAAAAAAGCGACATAATGCAAACCTTAGTTAAAAGTTCTTTAACAACATGTGCGGCATATTTCTAACCAAAAATTGAAAATAAACACGGCGCGGTATTTTTATCGCCGTTAGACGCACACACATTAAAGCAAAATAACACACACACACACAAATGTGTTTGACGATTATAGTATGTGGAAATGTACATATGCATACACCAAATAATTGAGAGTGGCTGTATGAAATTTTTTATAATTACTACATATTTAATTTCTTTCACTTCACATGTGCTTTTTATTTTGTTCTATCTGTTACGGCGTCTTTGTCCGTTCTTTCATTTTCCCAATTCATATACATATGTGCACATACTTGTTCATAAATATTATCTTAATTATTTTCATATAATATTATTATTTACTTTTTATGGAACTTTCAATGTGCTTTAGGCAGCGGTAAGATTTTTGGTTTCCAAGAGACGAAGACCACAAAACGAAAAAGAACGCAAGACGGGAGACGGGACCAGGCCAGACTAGAACACGCCCGTTTCGTTTACGTTGCAATCCGCGACTGAACTAACTCGAGAAATCGCGCGATGGAACTGAGAGACTTCACTGAACACTCTACACGCTTTACGAGTGTCTGCCTTTGGTCGGCGGTCGGCGTAACAACAGCTATAACATGACTCTGTAATTGTATGTGTGTACGTTTGTATGCCTGCATATGTGTATTGGTACCTCTGTGAGTTTCTGTGTACAAGCGCACAGTGGATGCAGGTCTCAATGTTGCGAACAACATGTTTCAGAACTTATACCAGATCTTGCTAAGCAATATAATTAAAAAAGGTATAAACACGAGTAACTTTAATACTCAAGAAAAACACATTTCTTTGTCGAGTTTAAATTATCGGTAGAATTATTATAATCTAATTTAAATCACTCATTATTTGTTCTTTCGTCCCAAACTCCGCTCTCAGAAGTCCTGCTTTAAATGAAAATTTAGTCCTATATAAATATAAATATGTATTCTACTTATTGGGAAAATAACTTTTCAATTTACTACAACTTAAATATATCTGTACACATGTATCTAAGCAATGTATCAAGTTACATACTCGAATACGAGCAAATCAATTCAAACTTCTAATTGGCTGATACTTTTTCACTGTGCAACGCAACAAGTTGAGTGTTGAGTGTCGAGTGAAATTGGATGCAAGAGTTTACCAATGTGCGCGGCGAGTCTATTCGAGGATTTGATTGACTGCTAGTGGTGACAGCGTGAGTTTGAGCGACAAACTTCATCAAATTGATGAATGGTTGATGCTATCACATGCTATCAATGTTAACAACAATTTACTACTGAAATAGAATCGGACTGAATAATAAACGAATTATTATTACGGTAGATGAACAGATTGTACGTAATTGAAATAATAATAATTTATTACTATTATTACATTGTGAAATATATAAAAATTGTTTACTTTTAGAAATGTTTCCTGAAATCAATTCCTTACAAACTGATAGTCACAGTCAAACTCTCCCTTTTCACGCGCTCACCACTAAAACCCAAAGGAGCCAAAAAACGAAAAATAAAAACAGAAAAGCAAAGCAACAGGCAGGCCAAACGGTGGTAAAGTCGAAACGGTAGAAACGGGTTCATTCCACAGAAGGGGAAGGGGAGCGATAACGTGAACGTATGCACATGCACACAAAATATCCAACAAGAAAATAGTAAACTATGAGGCGTAGAAGAAAATGAAAAAGAAGAAGAAGACTGTAGCCAAGACCAAAGCCAGCGACAGCTTAGGCAGCAAAACAAATGGAAAATGTGACTAGTAAATACCAGAAAAAACGATTAGACGAAAGCAAAAGAAATGATAAACAGGAATTCTCTAGTCAAAGCTGCGAGTACATGTGAATAGATGTACCCTTTATTCTTATTGGAATGTTTGAATGGATTTTTTTATGGGAAAAATAACATTAAGGAAACAAGATGATAGCAGAGCTCAAATTCCTATTAAAGCTATGGGAATATCTAGAAATGAGTTATGAATAGACTAAAAAATTCTTTTTGGCTAAGTTAACTATTTGATTTATAAAAGAAAATATTTTAAACGTATAGTATGGTATACGCTTTAGTAATGTTTGGCATTTACATGGTATAACAACAAGATTGTCGTCATGAAAATGTTGAAAAACTACATGTTGCTGTTGGCACTGTTAATTTAGCAGACTCGCAGCATTGCATTGGACACTTGTTGCATGCAGGAAATGCGTTTAATGCACGGTATCTGCAGCAAGCAGAAACAAATTGCCACCAACCACCAACCACCAACCATGGAGGCAACTGGTCACCTATCCGACGAGCTGAGGTGGGGGCCTCGCGATACGTAGAAACGTAGGCACAAAGATTATGCATTGGGGCTGCAATAACAAGTGCTTATCAGTAATTTGGAGTGCATTGTCATCGGGCCGTTGCTGTAAACATGTGTAACAACATCTATAGGCGATGCGGCCTGTAACCAGCCACAGGAGATATGAGAAACCCAATTACAGTGAAAGTCCAACAGGTTATTGATGCACATAAGTTCGACCAGGAGATACCAAAACATAAAGCCGTCAAGTTACCATAAACAGTAACTGCAATTTCTTGGCTAACTGTAAAAATTACTGGACTTTCCATTAATGTTAAAATCGATCGAAGAACAATTAAGACTTAATACGGAATAAAGACGAACGCATTCTCTGCCCTCTGTCGTCTGTCCGATTAACCGAATACTAGGAACATATTTTTATTTTAGGTACATTAAAGATCCTTAAGCTCCTTAGGGGAGCCTTATTCCCCCCTACAACTGTTAACTAATTGACAGGTGACAAAACTCAAGACTTTCCTTTTACATAAAAAGAAACACTTTAAGGGGCACTTTTATTTGCATCGTGTCGCCTCCCTACTAGAAAATATTATATTATTTATTTTTTATTTTATTATTATTTATTGGAATCTCTTATTACATCGACGATTTAAAAACAGAAGCCATTGAAATAATAATTTCATTGAATTTCAAATCACACGGAATATGTTTACTTGCAAACTTGGAATTAAGGGTAAATGATATTTGTTTTATTTTTAACCAGACATAAACAAAACAAACTTCAAAGTCGCAAAAAAAAAAAGAAACAATTGTAAAATAAACTAAATTTAGTTATGTCTAAAAATAGGAAAAGGGAACTCCTTCGGCTCGAATTGCAAAGTTAATGAACTTCTTTCTTGGTAACTGAGATGATATCGTAAATTGGCTAAGTTATTTGAATAGTATTTTTAGACCGAGGAACTGGTCCTTCGGCTAGTTACTATATTAGTACCTAAGACTAAAAATCAGGGGCCTTGACTGCCGCCTGCTATTTATAGGCAAAAGTCTTAAAACCACATCCCATCATTGGCAGATCTTCAAGCAGTGGCTGGAAACCAGTTATAAGCCAAGACGCTTGATTTTGATTTGTTACCAATTGGTTTTTTTTTTATTTTACTTTTATTTTTATTTTTCTTTTATTTTTTTTATTTATTTATTTAATTTTTACTTTGCTTAGTTAACAACTAAACCAAACCGTCGAAACAAGACCAGCGAATAAATTTTGTGTCTCTGACCCACTTTTAACAGATTTATAAAGATATTAATTTATATGCGAATTGTTAAATAAGAGGAAATCGATGAAAGAGAAAGGCGAAGAGAGGGCGCGAGGGCGAGGGAGAGAGAGAATTTTCAAATTAGATAATACAAATAAATGAATGGATGAATAGTTGATGTGATGCTTCCAAAGGCGAAAATTGCGTGTTCAAAATAAGAATTGTATTACGAACACAGATAAATCTATACACCTATAATATATATGTGTGTATGTATGTATATGTGTATGTATATATAGAGATCTATAAGTAGGATGTTGTTAAATTTTGTGTTCGTCAATTGTTTTGGGTTCCAAAACAAGTGCGTCATTGGCCGACACGTGAGATCGCGGGGTTGAGGTTAGATCCAGATATTATAAAACAAGATATATATAATATATTATATATAATATAATATATAATATACATAAACAAATGTACGCAGCAAGTGCTTGAGATCTTTTATAAATAGCAAAAGCCAAAGACTTGTACTTTGGATCATAATGCAGATATTATGGACTCTCGAGGGCGGTACGTGCATCAGGTAGTTTTCTCTCTATTGGAATTTGAACCCACTTGAAAAGTTCTATGGGCATGTACAACATATATACACGAAGGACTCGATCAAGATCAAAGTAAAAGCCATTAAAGATATGGCCAAAAACAAATGCAAATTACATTTATTTTTAACTTAAATAATTACAAATTTTGGCCAAGTTTTTCATTAAGACAAAAGACCACTTAATGTCTCGTGTTTACTTTTTTTTTTTTTTATTTTATTTATTTGTATTATTTAGTTATCCATTAACCGTTAAACGGGCCAATGGCCTTGAGTGCCAAACATAAAATAAAATTTATTATTTATTTTATTTAATTGTTGCCTCTTTTTATTGAGTTGCCATTAATTTTTTTAGTTTTTTTGCCTTCTGTTATATGACCAAAGATATGGCCAAAACTATGGACATACGGACATACATACGACTGATATACTGGTGGCGGGTATTTAAGTTCAGAGCCTACGATAAGGGGCCTGACATTTGCTCGACTAACTATTATAAGGGAATTATCAGAAACTAAGTACAAAAATTATTAAAAAAAAAAAAAACTAAAAAAAAAAATAAATAAGTAAGGAAATAAATAATTAAATAACTATTTGTGTTATTTACATTGTATAATTCATTAAACCCTTTCAAGATTGAAATAATATGATACGTAATACGCGAATTATTCTTATCGATTTTTCTGAGCAAGCAAATTATATCCAATTGTCGCCTATTTTGAATTAATTATATTTAAAAACCTTGGGAATGATAATTTTGTTGTTTAAAGAAAAACAATAAAAAGAAATGTAGGTATTTTCTCATTCCTTATCGTACGATATTACGAATTGCAGGTGAGTGCCAGGTCAGGTGCCTGGCAGACAGAGATAAGAAGCGACGCTAGGGGCGCCGCTGCTACGATAGCCGTCAGATTGGAATTCGAGACGTCATCTGGCGCAGTTTCGTAATATCTGGGGATATGTGGATACTTGGATACTTTCTGTGTCAAATGTTATCATGGGATTCTCTAGTTTAGAACAAAAGAACTTTGAGTTCCCTGATAAAAGCATTCATTGAATGATGAAATCACAGCAAGGAATGAACTAAATGCCAGCGGATCTTGAGCTCTGATAATTTTTCTTTAAAGTCGGGAAGTATTTATGAATCATATATAATAAGCCTACTTATGGATATAAATATATATTATATATATAAAGAATGCAGGCATGGAGAAAATAAATGTGTAATTAAGAGGAATGTAAGGAACATGTGAGTTTTGCGCGATGCATCAAAAAACGATAAAAGGGATTTTTATTTAAAATTAAATTCTGATTAATTGAGAAAAAAAATTCAAATATAGAAAAAATTTGTTAAGTATGAAAAATTATATTTAAAATTTTTGTTAAAAATAAAAAAAAAAAAATATTTCTTTTCACTTGAACTTAAAAACGTCACTGTTTTACTATTTCACACACACACACACACACACACACACGCACACACATCAAAATTGTACCTCAAGGTCGGGGGAAAATATAAATAAATAAATTGCCTCCTTTAAATCCCTTTCATAGAAAAAGTTCACAAAAATAAATAAAATTTTTTAAGTTTTCACTCACCATTTTACTTGTTTCTTTAGCCATGGCTTTAAATTTTTTTTTTGTAGGTATTTCTACTCCCGATTATTAATGTAAATTTCAAAAAATTTTGAGATCGAAATTATTTCATAATTTCTATTACCAGCAGACAACTTCTGCGGTCTAGACAGACCACTTTTTAAGTTTATTTTTTTCGTGTTCCGCGACGCTCGATGACAATTCTGCGAATGGGGCCCACAGCTAAATATCTTTCATGTTCTCCATCCTATAGTGAGTAGTCAAAGGCAAATACAAATCTCCGATAAGCGCGTTTGCAGAGAGTGCACCAGAAACACAAAAAACAAATAAAAATAAATACAAAAAACCACAAACAAACAAAAGTTTCAAATCACCCGCCGCGTTGGTCACAAGAGAAAAACCCAAGAGTGTGAGTGCAGACACATGCGAACGTGGTGAAAAAAAGAGCGAGGAGAGCTTTTGATGTGGTGGGTGTGTTTTAATGCTACGGGTTTCAAGTTTATTTCCATTTTTGAATTGGTATCTGTGCCTGTGTGTGTGTGTGTGTATCTGTGTTTTGTTGTGAGCGTGTGTGAGACCCTTAACTGCCACTGACCTTCTCTTTTACAGTTCACATTGACCTTTAGCTATCCTTTTGCATTTCGTCACAAAACCTTCTAGCAAAACGTACGTAACATGCGCCTTTCCTTGGATGACGAAAAGTCATTCATAAATATATGAAATAATATTTTTATTTTGGCATCGAAATAAAAATACCCTTACAGTCATCCCTTAACACTATCCATTAACTATTTATTAGGTTATCGCAAAGGTCTTAAATTAAGAACAATGACAAAGAATGATATGTATATAATTATTGAAGCATATTATAAACAATTAGCTCTCTGCACTTTGCCTAATTATCAGTTTTATAAGACGATACGCATTTAGCCATAAATTTAATGTACTCTGCTGAAGTAGTCGGTGTGCATAAAGATATAAAAATAATTAGCGAAAGTTACGCGGCATTTGTCGTCATGTGAGTTGTTTAAATTGATAAGAGGTGTAAAGTTTTTTATCAAACAATAAGTCAATTGGGCAAATTCCATTTGATTGTATGCCGTCTTCGAAATTCAAATAAGTATTTCGTATCTTTCGTTTGACTTGAACTCAGCGCATTAATTTCCGTTAACATCTCATTCACTCATAAGCAGATGACCAAAATGAATCATGAACTAGAGAAAAATTATAAAGCGCCACCTATTTGTCACATTAGCGGCAAATGGAAGGCTGTGAACAAATGAAGTGCATTATCATACACATGATAAATTTGCAGACGTGTTGACGTTAAGTTTAATATACGCAATTTGCATATAAAGTGCTAAATTTGCCCATACTATCATCTTGCTTATAATTATATTTTGTATAAGTATTTTTAAAAACTAATAATACGAGATTAATATTAATTTAACAAGTTGAAGTTAAGCTAAAAGAGAAAAACTTCGATGATTCGCCACCTACATGTGAAATTTACAAAAGTAAAGTAAAGCTACATTTACTTTCACCCTGTACGTTTTATCTTAAATAAGATTATTTTGTGCTTTCATTCAAAGTAGAAATAGATAAAAATAAAATTTGTAAAATATGTAAGCTTAAAAAATGTTTCAATTTGAAAGCTCGGTTTTTTACGATTCTAGGAGCTTTCCAAGTTTAGTTGACTCTTTCTAATTCATGTATTGTCTGTATCGATATTTCTGGTATCTTCTATCGCGTGTATTTTTCGCAATGCGTTTATTGTACTGCTCATTTCTGTGTCAGGTACTACTCAGACAGGTAATATTAAAACTATTATTAATTTGATTATTATCATCACTGGTATTAGAAGTGTAATAGATTTATCTTTTACATATTGTTAATAATATAAAATAATATATACATAATTTTAAATATTATGTAGTAAAGTGTAGTTTGTGGTAAAAAACAATTTTAGTGGCGACATCTATGCGTCGAAAATTCTTATAAATGACAGTAATGCTTACTGCAAGCACACCCTAGATTCGTTAAGTAGTAGATACAATTGTTATTACCTTCAATAATAATAATTAACGAAACGAAATAGGTATAACTTTTAATTATTAATATAAAAGCTATTAATATAACAATTATTTAACTAAATAAATTATTTAATAAAATAAAAAACAAATATATACGTTAAAATTCATTGTATAAAAATAGTTCAATTGACTTGTGTTTCGAATAATGAGAATTTGCAAAAATAAAAAAAATTATTAATGTTTCTTTAAAACATAGCTTAGATACGTGCTGCAGGCTCTAAGATTATTAGTAATTAATATTACATTTATTAGCACTTTTATTACCTCAGATAAATAAATGGGAATATTTTAAAAGGAGTTTTTTTAAGCTTAGGTAATAATTAAAAAAATAAATTGTCTATATGACAAGATCCTTCATTATTTTTCATTAAAGAATTTATGTATATATGTATATAAACTATAACAAATATAAACATATATAAATATTAAATAATTTTAAATAAATAAATATTTATAACTCAGCACATTAAATTCTTTACAAGAAATTAAATGAATGAAAACTGAGAGACAGTCACGATATAAATTAATTTAAGCTCAAAAACTTGAAAAATACAATACAATAAATAAATAAAATAATAAATAAATATAAAATAATATAATATATAACATCAATTTAAGTTATATATTGAAAGTTGAAAGATTATTGACAAAAAAATTGTTTAAAGTTAGTCAAGAATAAAATTATCTTAAAACAATTCAAATTTAGATTTGAAGTCGACATTCTATTATAATAGTAAAAATAATAATAATTATAAATTAAAATTAGGAAAATTAGCTATTTTATATATTTTTTAAGTTTTCACTTTTCAATTTAAATTAACTAATTGAGAATTCAAAAAGGTGGACTAATTTTTAATACGTGATGCGAAAATTGATTAAAAATTTTCAAGTATGCAGCGCGGAAATTGAAGTATTTCCGTTTTAGGCTTAATCAATGTATTGCCAAGTCATTGCCAGGATCAACATGCAGAGAACAGGAACAGGGACAGGGACAGGGACAGGGACAGGGACAGGGACAGGTATAGGCAATGGCGCAGACACAGCAGACGCAGCAGAGAAACAGGATCAGTACCAGGGATCAGGAGCAAAAGCAGAAGGAACAGCAGCAGCCGTTAACACCCATTGAAATGTTGATGGGTTTACTTTATGTTTTTCATTTAAAATTTTTTTTTTATTTTTAATTTTTTTTTTTTTTTGTGTTTGGACTTTTTAAAGGAGCTCTTAAAAAGCAAACGCAACCCTATGCCTAAAATGGATAATAATAGAAAGCCGCTGCAGTTGCGCATTGCCAACGGGAGACGATGATGAAGATGATAATGATAATGATATTAAAGATGATGATGATTATGATGATGCTGCAGAAGCAGCCTGCGCGGCAGCCTCATTGTTTCCAAAAGCTGACGCGCCGCCGATTGAGCCTAAAGGATAACGAACTCCCCGGGCAAGAGCAGTCAGTCACTCAGTCAGCCAGTCAACCCATGCGCAAACCCTAACCCATACCCAAACCTCTACCTCTACCCCTACCCCTACCCTTAACCATACCCCTTAGCATGCCCATACCCATACCCATAGCCATAGCCATAGCCATTCCCGTTCCCGTTTCCCTTTCTCACTCCGATTGCGATTCCCGTTCTCATCCCGCTTCCCATTCCATTCATCAAAATCATGCAATCAGTCCCAGTCGAGGTCGGTCTCCCGGTCGCTTGGTCCCCCGGTCGCTCGGCCTTTCGGTCGCCTCTTTCTACCCTTTTCACGGCATTGAATTTCCCCCTTTTTTGTTAGCTTCGCGCTTTGTTTTTGTTTTTTTCGCTGCGCTCAATGCAAAGATTTGGCAGCGTCCTGCAGTTTCCTATACTCTCCTGCATACTCTTACACAAAAAGGGTATAAGCGACTAGCTTGGCAAAAAGGATATTAGAAATTTTTTTTTTTTGAATTCAGATTAAATCAAATTTAAATTCATGTGCGGATTGAAACTTATTGGGAATAAAAAACAAATCAACTGAAGAGATTAAAAAAAATAATAAATTAATTAATAAAAAAAATATAATTAACTAATAATAATAATAATAAAATTTAAAAAAAATAATAACAAATTAATTAAAAATGATAATAAAATTAGCTAAAAATAAAAATAATAATAATAATAAGACTGAAAAAATAATAATAATAATAATAATAATAATAATAATAATAATAATAAAAAGACTAAAAAAATATTAATAAATTAATTAAAAATGATAAAATTAACTAATAATAATAATAATAATATTTAAAAAAAAAATAAAAAATTAATTAAAAATGATAGTAAAATTAGCTAAAAATAAAAATAATAATAATAATAATAAGACTGAAAAAATAATAATAATAATAAAAAGACTAAAAAAATATTAAGAAATTAATTAAAAATGATAATAAAATTAACTAATAATAATAATAATATTTAAAAAAAAAAATATAAAATTAATTAAAAATGATAATAAAATTAGCTAAAAATAAAAATAATAATAGTAAGACTGAACAAATAATAATTATAATAATAAAAAGACTAAAAAAATATTAATAAATTAATTAAAAATGATAATAAAATTAACTAAAAATAATAATAATAAAAATAATAAATTAATAATAATAAATTAATAAAAAATTATTAATTTGAAATTTACGAAACTTAGGTCCCGTTTTCAATTTCGATTTCGCTAGTCTCTAGGATAATCTCATTGAAACATGTATATATTTTGTTGATGGTCTTCCGCCTAATTACAGGGTATCACATATTCGACTTCCCTCCTTTGGCGTTGTCTATGACATCGTTTTTTGTTGAGTTTTCGTGCAGCTGCTTTGGTTTTACACATTGACGTGATTTCAGCTCCTGTAAGCCGATCGCTGCTTGATTATGCAGGCAGATACTTCAGCATCCTTTAAGATCCTTATCCTCTCGAAAATGAGAAGAATACAAAAATCATCGAAAAGGACTGACTATTTGTTGTAGGTGTTGATTGGTTCTTCAGCAGCTTTTGCAGCGGGCAAGTCAAGATCAGCTAAGTGGCTATTTACAGTTACCAAAGCGACAGAGACAAGCGAGACGAAGGGTAAGAGAGAGAAAGAGAGAGACGAAGAGTGAGGTAAGATTTGTAACGGGTAAATCAAGGATCTTCAATCCCTCCCCCAGCAGTGCCAGCTCGGATCCTGGCAATGTGCAGGAAACCGTAAGTAATTGCTGGGATATGCGTGCAAATATTTTAGATTTTCGCCCAAAAATCTAACCTTTTTTCCCACTTTTTTTTCTTCTTTCTATTTTTTTTATTATTATTATTGTTATTATTCCATACGTTGTTCCTCCCCGCTTCCCGCTCCCCGCTCCCCACTCGCCAGACTTACCCCCGCGCTGCGATAATTACAAAAGTTTCGGGTTCAGTGTGCAAAGGGCTGATTGAGGTGCGTGATTGCGCAAATGATGATTTGGTCCTTCGGACTGGGCGGTCGTCGGGCAGTTTTTAATGCACTTCCGAAACATAATATATGATATATCGGTATATTGATCCTGAATTCGGCACTCAGTTCATTTCATTTTTTCAATTCATTTCAATTGTTTGATTGACTTTTTTGTAGGAGACGAAATTTTGGGTGAAATTATTTTCAATTTCTTTTTTTCGATTCTATTTTGTATCCTTAAGGGATGCAAAATCATCTTAAAGATCCTAGAAATTAGTTCGACTCTTTGTCTGGCCTTCTGTACCTTTCGCTTACTGGTTGGGTGACAATAAGGGAAGAAGATCTCAGAAGTTGCTTCAATCCTCTTTTTAAGGACACAGGATCATGTAAACAACGCGCTGCGACCGGGCATACAAATTTACCTACGTATTGGTACATATGTTCCTTGATGCGCTGATCTTTTACCGTTTTTACCGTTTACCTGGCATTGACGAACTTCGTCCTGCCTTCCATCCTTCCGTCCTGCAGTTCATTCACCTTGGTGAACGATCGACATTTGTGAAACTACTAAGACCCTGGCCTATGCGGCGGCATGAAGACAAGGATAAAACTTCGAAAAAACAATCCACTTTATATCAAATAATTTACTTCATTCCCAGACGTTTCCGATTAATCAGATTTATTATATATATGTATATAAAATATATCTTGAGGATAATTAATTGAATTTTTTGCTTTCAAGTTTGAGAGCTACAAAAATACGAAAGTTCAGACTAGAAATGCAAATGAGTTTAGAAACGAAATAAGCCGGACAAATTGCTGGCAAGGAAGCGAACAACAAGTTTTCTGGAGACAGGCAAATGTCCTTTTTATAAAATCTACGTCTATGGAAAAAGCGCGGCAAATAAAAAACCCGACAGGACAACAAAAGGTGGAAGCAATGCTGAGAGTAAAGAACGAGCGGATCAGTCTCTAAGATATTCAGGACTCGCCCTGCAAGTACACAAACACACATATAGGAGTATATATATATAGTATATATATAATATATATGTATATGGACATATGTGTACTTTGATTATATTTGAGTGTGTGTATGTGTGTGTGAATGCCTCAAAAGGTGTGTCAACAAAGCGACGCGAAAGAGTCTCAGTCACAGTCTGGCGATGTGGAGGATTATTGCGCAAGGACAACGTCATGATCGTCTTCATTCATATCAGTATCATCATCGTCATCATCATCATCATCATCATCATCATCATCATCCTCATCATCGTCGTCGTCGTCGTCAACATCGTCACATCACATCATGATAATTATGATGATGTCTGATGGTTGTATCTGTATGTATTTCTATGTGAATAAATCTGTGCGTGTGTGTGTATGTGTGTATGTCATTATGTTTAGTTATCTGTGTGTGTGTGTGTGTGTGTGTGTGTGTGTGTGCGAGTGTGTGCAATTTTACAGCCAGACAAACGTACAATCACAATAGGGAGAGAGCAGCTTGAAACCAAAAACCTCGGAGACGAGACGTCGCGTTGGGCTGGCAACCCGTTTTTTAGGGTTTTTAGGGTTGCCCAGGGGGATGATATTCGTCCTTTGCCGCGCGCGCTATAAACCAAATTACGTTTCACCCCTTTGTAAAAAACCAACAACAACAACAGCAACAGCATTAAAAAAGCGAGAAGGAAAGAATAAAAAAAAAAAACACAGAGCATTATAAAATAGAGGCGAGAGGCGATCGCCTCAAATTTTTCGGATTTCTTTATTTTCATTTTCATTTTCATTTTTTTCGCGCGCTCATTTGCAGCGTCGAGTTTTTTAAAAAATTTGAAACGCGTCCAGTGAATTTAGTCGTCAAAAGTGCGTGGCAGCACGAGCAACGGGGCTCCAAGCCGCCACGACGAGGAGTTTGCAGACTTTGCAGACTTTTCAAATTTCAAATCAAAACTCTTCAGTTCAAAATAATAAGTTGAATTTATTTTTTTTAAACATTTTTTTTTTTTTGTAACTTAAATAAACAATTGTGTGGAGGCAAAAAGTGCGTGGTAAATAATTCAAATAGAAAACATAGATGATTTTTTCAAATAATCATAGTATTTGAAATATCATCAAAATACATCCCAAGAGCCAGAAAACACGTGGTTGCTGCGCATATATTTTTTTTTTTCGCTTTTGCGCATTTGAAACTTTAAAGTGTAAACTGTAAAAGAGAGTGAACGAACGAGCGCAAAGCGTGTGGGAGAGTAAAAAGTGAAGAAAAAAAACGCCGACATGAATGCAAACTAACGTCATAAGAAACAGAAGCGAACAAAACAAAATCAGGACGAAAATCAAAAATAAATTTAAAAAAAAAAAAAAAATTTACAATTTTTAAAAACATTTCACCAAGCTCTCAAATTTAAAGACACTGGACAAAAGTTTACCAAGAGATGAGACCATAAAAAGAAAATCAGCAAAATTATCCCCTTTTAACAATTGGCAAACAAAAAGTATAAAAGACATTTTTTGGTAAGCTTTTCACGGAAAGATGAAACAAAATTAACGAAATTTAACACAATTTCAGTTTTTTCTTTATTTTTTTTTAAATAATTTCTTTTTTTGAAATTGGCAACACCCAAAAGAAGCACCAAAATTCATGAAAAGTTTTAAACAATTGTCTGAGACGTTTGCTTGTGTCCATGTGTATGTGTGTGTGTCTGTGTGTGTGTATGTCTGTCAAGCTGTGAGTGTTCACGCGTTTGTGTGTATGTGTGGCTGCATTTCGACTGGAGGCTTTTAAAGATGGCCGCCATGCGTGCGAACGAGACAGCAATATGCAACACGCTCTGACTTTGGCTGTTGCTTAGTTTTTGTATTCTTTTTTTTTTTATTATTGTACAATGTGTTGTTCCCTCAGTAAAATTATTGTTTTTTTAAACATAAAATAATTAACAGATAATTATTAATTATTTTCCAAGCTGCAGGGAAGCGACTGAATTTTAAAGACTGGACTTGTGGAGGTTATGTGGAGGTTAACAAAAGAAAAGTTGACTATAAAAAAGATTGCAGACAAAAACTGAAGCTCTTAGGCCAAAGTTAATATATTATATAATATGTACACACACATGTATATAAATATATATACATATGTACACATTTTCTACCTCCTAATGTGGCAGATTAAAGTCGTGGCTTCTGACAAGTACTTCAAACTATATCCCTAAATTATTTTTTAGTCCTTATAGCAAGAATATCAATTCAATTAAATATCCTTTTTTCCACTATCTTCAGATACGTCATTTCTTCAGTTTCAAAAAAAATAAAACAAGGCTTCTAACTAAACTTTTTCACTCTTCAGGACTTCAAACTACAGGACTTCAAAACCAAAATAGTTTTCTGCAGCCAAGAGTCCTTCAAGTTCTGAGACTACAGACTAAACTGTATATCCCAGGGCTTTTAATATTTAAATACTTCTAGAAGTACAACTTCTGTTAAAACAAACCAAAAAAAAACAATTTAATTAATTTTAAAAATGTTAAAAACATTTTAAATTGTCAAACTAAAGCAACTATTAATCCTTAAATTGTTTTATAACATTTTTAATCCCTTTTTCACAACCAAAACCCTTAAGTTTCGATTCACTCGCAAGTTTTGAAAATTGTTTTTCAATTAAAGTTTAGATTATTTTAATTTAATCCTTGGAGTAAAAAGGTTTATGAATTTCTAAGACAGATATCCGATTGGTTATCCTTTCTATGAATTTATGTGAATGTATTTATTTAATGGATTTAATATCCTTGAATGTAATTGCATCTGAAAAATTCTTCAAAGACTGCAAAAAAAAACTAGTTTAATATCCTTCAAAGTTGATCCCAATGTTTTACTTATATTTAAAGAAAAAAATATCCTTTATCATTGCAATCAATTGGTTTAACTAACTATAGCAACTATAAGGATACTAGGACTTGTCAGAATGGAAATTTTGTTAATTCTTTTCTTCCCAGCTTCGAGGCAGCTTCTTTAGCTTTTAGAATTTAATTAAAAAACTTTATTTTAATTATTTGCGAAATGTCACTTAATATGAACGCCATTTTTATACGAAATTGAGGCCTAAAAGTAGAACAACCCTTCGCTGGCGAGTCGATCGTAGCCAAAGTCTCAGTCTCCCGACTGACCAGACCAAGCAGGAGGGGATACAACCATCCAGCAACCCCTAACTCTACAATTTACCTACCACCATGGGCGATTGCTATAGAAACAGCAATAGTAGTAGCAGCACCGCCGCCACCACCACCACCACCACCACCGACGCCGCTACCACCATTGCCGTCACCATCGCCACCACCAACAATAAAGAACATCAAATGGTCAAGCGAAAGGCAGCGACAGCATCAAAAATCACAATAGCAACTCCGAGGGTAGCTGCGGCCAGCGGTCAGCAGGAAGCTAGGGGGAAGAGGATAGAGGGTAGAGGATAAAGGTAGAAGACAGAAGGTAGAAGGTATAAGGCATAAGGTAGAAGGGTAGCAAATGAGAAATGCAATGTGCAGCAGCCAGCTGGGAAGTAGGAGGCGTCCTTTTCAGGACTTGTGCTGGTCAGTGGTCAGTGAGATGACCAATGGTCGGTCACAAAAACAAAATGGAAGCTAACTAGAGGATATCCTGCAGAAAATGTTCACACTTTCAAAATATAAAAAATTCAGATATTGAAATCAATTTTTTTGAAATTAAAGAATTCAACATTTATAAATTTATTCAAAGATCGAGCTGAACTAAGGGGTAAATTAAAAAAAATTTAAAATTTAAAAAAAAAATCAAAAAAGTCCTTATAAAAAATGTTTAATTGTGAAATTTTTCAAAATTTTTGAATTCCTTTCGAAAATTTAATCCTAACAAAAAAAGGATATGTCATGTGAATTCAAATGAAATTTTGCGCAAGGATTACTTTAAGCTTGCAACAATTTTTAATAATTCTGTGTGTGCGTGTGTGTGTGTTTGACACTCTTTTCCAAGGACCTGAAACTGTGTATATGTAAAAGTCTATAAATAACATCGAGTATTTTGCTGGATTCTCAATAATTAAAAGAAAGAATCCTCCGCTCTATTGACAACGTGCAGAAGGCGGGGGAGGGGTAGGAGTAACAGGAGCAGGAGCCGGAGCAGAAGCAGGAGCAGGAGCAGGGCGGTGAAAAGAAGGTCGAGAGTAAGCGTTAACTTTTTGATACTATGCCTGTGACATCAACCCCATTAGCACGTCAGGTGAAAAGCGTGAAAATGCATTTTCCGTGTTAGCTGCTTTTCAAATTGCTTAATTGTGTATTAAATATGCAGAAAAGTAGGCAAAAAGACCAAAAAATATATACACGTAAATGTATACACACATATGTGTATGTGTGTGTGTATGTGTGTGTGTGTGTGTGTGTGCAGCTTCAGTTCTTTAATTAGAGATAGTCTCGTGATTGGAAACAAAATGAGGCACGAAGCGAAGTGAATCGTTAAATCGTGTAATTCTCGTGATTGACGGCACACGGAAAAATTTCAAGTGATCCTTAATTTAGTCCTTGGATACTTATCGAAATCTTTTTGGAGATTCTGTTCGAATCTTTTAGGATAGCGTAGCGATAGTCGTGTCACGCGAAACGTACGCATCTCCAATGATAACTGAACACTGACCAAATTGTTCTTCGGCAACTGTGGACAGGTTTGGGTTTGTCTGTGTGCGTGTCTTGTGTTCGATTGTATGTGTTTTTGTATGTATGGAAATATTTGTATCAACAAACATTATTTCACTTGACAGTTTCCTGGCAGCGGGCAACCTCGCAGGCTTCTGCCCAAAAGTGCGGCCGCACTTCCCCTGCCATCGAACGTCCCTCACCCGTCAAAATGACACCTGATTTGCCATATACATTTACCACCACACACACACACATACACACACACGCACACACACACACATACACACACACGCACACACACATACACACACACCATTACCTAACCAATCAAAATAGGCAAAAGGTTAAAAGTCAGGTACGAGCCTGTTAAAGCCGTAGACTTCATACCGCTTGCCTTTTGCCTTTGGCCTCCTGCCACTTGCCACTTGCCACTTGCTACTTGCCTCCTACCGGATGCTTTTTTTTAATTGACGAGCAGAGTTGAGAACTACGCCGGAATGTCAAATGCTATGGAGCAAGTATAGCCTTAATAGAATTTCCATTTATGTCCATTAGCCACCGAGGATGCCACCGATATATACGTGGATGTGCAATGCGAAGGACTTGCCGTCCATCCAGTCAAAAGGAAATATATTAAGTAATATGATGTGCTCCCCATTGAAATGGATATTGACAGAAGGGGGCGAGAGATTGAAGGGGCGTGATTAAAAAAAAATCGAAGTACATTGCATTTAATTAAACATTTACAAAAAATTTAAACTTTTATATGCGGAAACAGAGAAAGAAATGAAAAGTTTATAAATAATTACGGGGAAAACCTTTCATCGATCGATTCAAGAATCATTAAAAGGAAATAAAAAGTATTTTAAAATTATGGCAGTTCGATATTAGCTGTAAAAAATCAAGAATTAAATATCCTTGATGCTCCTTCCTCTGTTAAATTCAAAATAAAACTAAAGCAATCCTCAGGCAATGACCCAGACAGGAGTGGCGCTCCAACTACTAACTAAATGGCTTAGAGACAAGGAGGAAGGAGAAGGAGGAGAAGAATGAGGATAAGGAGAGGGAGAAGAAGTTACAAATAAGACTTAAGGAAATTATACATTATTTATGGGCAGGAATCTCGAGAATCAACAACTCAATTAACAAAGTTTCCTGCAGTCTGCATGCGCGTCGAGGAAACTTGGGGCAGTCAAAGGATCAACAATTTTTCCGCCAAATCAATTACAACAATTTTTCAAGTTTTCCGTTAATTTCAAAACAAAACAAAAAAAAAAAAAAAAAACAAAGAGGAAATTCCAAAATTGATAAATAAAAAAAGGTTCGAATGTGTGTGTGTGTGTGTGTGTGCAGCAACCGCAGGATAGGACGTAACATTACTAATGGCACTGAGGTAACTGACTGACTGACTGGCTGTCAGTTGCTTTGCGCTGTGACTTTTTAGCCTAATGAATAATAAATTGGGCCAATTGTCACGCAAAAACAACGCGCAACTGAGCTGAGCTGCGGGTTAAGCATAAGGATAACCAACGATAAGCACAAGTATAGCTATACATATTGGCATTGGCATTGGTAGTGGTATTGGTGTAGGTGTGAGTCTTAGCCTGAGTCTGGGAGTGCAAGGGTTTTGCCATCCCGTCTCTTAGCTCGTCTCAGTTTCTTAGCTTCTTGGAATTGTTTGACTGCCGACTGACTGCCAGGCAGCTTATCCAAATTGTAGACACATTTTGCAGGCTTTTCTCGAGTTTGTTGTATCGTTTGTTTTCCGATACCCTGTAGCCATCCAGCCAGTGGGGTATATGCATTATGTAGACACCTAAGAAAGTTCCAACATTTGCTGGCAAATCCCATTCCCGGTACTCGGCTTATTATTCCTTATCCTTGCCCTGCACAGGAGTAGTTGACTAATGTATAGGGTATCTCATAGTCCGGCAATGGGAACTCAAGCATTTCCATTTGTTTTGTGTTCTTTGCAAATGTCACCTTCAATAGATTTTGGCATTTGTTAAGTTCCGGCAACTCACTGGGGAAATTGCAACGAAAAGTAGCTACAGGATCATTAGTGGAAGGTGGCACACTTGCATAAACTTATAATACACCTACACCTTAGCACACACACACACACACACATACATATACATATACATCTACATAGAGGCAGCATCTTTGGTTCATAACAAAAGTAATTAGCATATTGAAATGTAGCAAATGTTCAATGACTTTGGGACCATTAATTATTTAAAGATTGTTGCATGTTCCATGTTGCATGTTGCACGCTCCACACTGCCAGATTTTATGTTGCTTGTTGCACAGTTTTTGCAGAATAAATTCCCAGCTTGTTATCTAAATATTTAATTACGAAAATCTTTATTCGCGAAGGGATTAAATCGCCACGCAGTTCAGTTTTTCGAAGGATGGGAGGAGGAAGGGTGGGGGGCATCCTTAAAAGCGTGTCAACGGATTGTCAATCACAATTTGCCAAATAAAATGTAAATGTCAGTCAAATCTTTAGTTTGCCTGCAATGTGTTGAAGTGCGTGTGTGAGTGTGAGTGTGTGTGTGTGTGTATGTGTGTGAGTATATAGTTTATTTGATTGAAAGCTTGGGGACAGCCCTAATGGCAGGGCACGAGAAAAGGACTCTGAAATGAAGGGTTCACTCATTCCTGACAACAACAGCAACAACAACAACAACAATAATTACAAAAGGACATGAAATAAAAGATTGAAAATAATCTATGACTAAATCGATATCTATCACCTGACTATAACCCAAAAATATATGTCCCAGCTTCCAAGGGATTAGATAGAATCTGATTTAAATTTCAGTTTTTGTAAGTAACAAGGACAATGAATTTATATTTCATGTATACAAAACCAATTCCATGTCCTTCATAATCCATAATCAAATTTTATTTATAATTACAACGAATTTTAAAGCCTGCATTTCAGCTATTCGCAAATTTGGATGAACAGGATAATTTTGAGTAAATCGTCCTTGAATAACTCGAAATAACACTGCCTCTAATCTGGGTAAGGATTATAAATCAATCATAATATAACTCACAATTGTTTCAGGTAACAAACGAAGTGTGAAAATATCGGTCAAAGTTACTGTCTGTTCGAATCTCTTGATATATACTCCAAATCCTCCTCCCCTCGCCTCCCCTCGCCCACCCTCACTCCACGCAATATACTATCAGCTTAGGAAACTATGAGATATTTTTTAAACGGATCCCCTCTGGCTATAAGACACATTTGGGGGCGTTGTTATTCATCCACAGGAACTCAAGGAACTGCAATAAAGAAGCCTTACAACTGATATGTCTTACGCCTGCGCAGCTTCCGGAAACTAATCAACGAATACAACAACAGCAACAACAGCAACAACAGCAACAACAGCAACAAAAGCAAACGCCAACAAAAGCAACAAAGGCAACAACAGCGACACCAGCGACAATAGCGGAAACAATGATAAAAACAACAAGAATGACGAAAGCCACAGCCGTCACAACATTCGACGCTCATTGGTCGTCAGCCAATTGCAATAAGCCGAAGGGTAGCCGAAAGGACATCGACTTCGGCTGCGACGCGTAAAAGTTACGTATACGCCGCATGGTAGCTGCGAGTCGGAAAGCCAAAGCTCTGCGGCTTGGGGGTTGTTGTCAGCAGGTGGCGATGAGGTTACAGCAGGCAGGCGTCAAGTAATTGTCGCCGCACAATGTTTGGGCCCAAGGATCAGAGGATACAATATAACAGCATTCACATCTGAAGTGCAGTTCAAGTGCAGCGCTCATATCGTGCAGACGTGTTTGCTCCGACAAACCAATCCAAACAATTGTGAAAATATAATAAGAATATAAAAATTCAGTAATTTTCTCTATCATTGAAAAAATTGCAAAATATTTTTTTTTTTTTTAAGTGCTTTACATCCTGTGAACAGTTACCCACGAACGCTTATATCCTTTTGATTGTTGCTCAGAAAGCCTCTCTATTTAAATACTTGGCTTTCGAGTAATAATCGAAACCAAATAAGCGATCCTAGCAACGATTTAGAGGCCACAAAAACGCCTGAAGGTAATTCAATTTGAATGATGTCCAATCTACATTTTAATTTAGTTAAGAGCTACTATTTATTTATACTAAGTTTCAACTAAGTTTATCTTCTATCTAAAATAAAACTTAATAGGCTAATCGCTTTATATTTAAGTAGACAAGATTTTATATTAAAATATATTTATTATTATTTAAATTCTATTTTTTACTATTATTATAATTATTATTATTATTACTTTTATTTTTATATTTTTATATTTTTTATTATTATTATAATTGTTATTACTTTTATTTTTATACAGTATATACCGCTTATATGCAAATCCAAAAATGCAGACAAAATTTTGCACATACGCAATATTTGCATATAAGCAGTTTGCATATAACTGTATTTATTATTGTTATTTTTAATACTTTTATTATTTTTCTTATTACTTTAATAAATTTAATTTTTATCATTTTTATTATATTTTTTATTATTATTATATTATTTAAGCTTTTATTTGCACTACTTTTATTTTGTTATCATTTTTATTATATTTTTTATTATTATTATATTATTTAAGCTTTTATTTGCACTACTTTTATTTTGTTATCTTTTATTATAAATGAATTATTATTTTAAAATAAATATGCTTACCATATAAATTTTAATTTTTTATGAATTTGTGTATTCACTTAAATATATATTTGAATTTAATTGTAACTAAAATAAGCTCTTACATCTTAGTAGCTATACTAAGCAAATAATTAATGTATTAAAAGAGACACATTACGATTTGGGTAATATAAGAGAACTAAATTTCCTTGCCCCATAAATATAATATATGTTTTTATCTTAACTCCTAAATTTAATATATTTCAAAATTTAAACCTAGGTGTTAATATTATTTATTTAACAAATTTACAAAAAAATTTAATCTCGGTTTTATTAATTAAGAAAATCGAAACTACATAATTCATTTATTTATTTAATAAATTAAATCTAGGATTTATTTCTCGTTTCTAATCCTACATTTATATTATTTTTTATATAATTTTGCTAAAATATTCTTTTTTATATTTAGTGCTGAAATTGTTGTATTTTATTCACTGTGTTATTTATTTTTGTAAAAATATTATTTAATTTTATTTAAACCTATCTTCTAAGATATCAATCAAACCGACAGAAATGATATTGTTAGATCATTTCTTGATTACTCAATACCCGCAAAGCCCTATTCAGTTCTCAAATATATATAATATATAAATAAATAAATATAAATATATATATATATATATATGTTTTTTTTTTGACTTAACATAATTGTAAATTCCACACTCCACCCGCATCGCCACTTCCTCGAAAGACTTCCACTCTATTGCAATTAGTCATCAGAAACTGTCGTTGAACTTTTTGGCATAACAATAAAAAAAAAAAAAAAAACAACAACAATTGAAAACTAAAAACAAAAACAATACCAAAAGCAACAGCAACAGCAAAAGGCATAAGGTAAGAAGCGAGAAGTGTGAAGTGAGAAGCGAGAGGCGACCTTCACATTGAATGCGTCTAAAGTGGCAAATTTTGGAGGCGGGTGTCAATGCACCTAAACTCCCGCCTTTGCGGGAACCACGAGTTTTGGGTACTCAGCTTTTGTTATTTACTATTATTTATTTTGCTTGGGTTGTCAACAGACTAATGGCCAGCAAAGTTTTAATAGACAATTGGCTGTGAATTAGCATTTTAGGTGATATGGCGAGACAGCAAGACGTTAAAAACTGCCGCGATCAATGAACTTCTTCTCTATTATTATTTATTTATTTATGTATATATATTTTAATTTTATTTATTATTATTTTTTTTTTCTATTTCTCACTCTTTTAACTCGGATGGGCGACCAATTGGTTTCTGGTTTCTGCCGTTTTCGGTTTCATTTGAACTAATTCCTAGATAAGCGTCACCTGCCTCACCTGCCCTACCTGCCTCACTTGTCTAACCAGTTAAAACTCGGCGCATTTTGTGGTCTATTAAACTGATTTGCCATTTTTTTCTTTTTCATTATATTGATATTTTTTTGTTATTGATTTATACACTTTTAATTCCTGTTTAACATTTGTGTGTGCTCTGCTCAGGTATATCAAAACAATTCCTGATTGTTCTTGAGACACCTAACAAATTTCCATTCACATGATACCCCAAAATATGAACAATGACCGATCACTTTGTGATCTCTATAAACGATACCCTATTGTTCGATTCTTAAGCTGCTAATAGAGGAAACACTACAGGAGAGCCATACAAGTATCGAAGTATCGAATTAAAAAGATATCATCATATGTATTTTGTATAAAAAAGTTCCGTTAGAGTTATGAAGACTTTATACTATGCATTGACGTGGATTAATCACTAATCAAAATTGCATTGAATCCGCTTCCACCTGCATTTTCATATTTAATTTTTTAAAAACCTTTTTGTTAACTTTTGACTATTATTCAGTTAAGTTAGCTTATATACTCGTGTATAACATAACATATACATATGTATATTGTTTAAGGGCAATGTTAATGTCAAAGTTATAATTAATTTTTCCAGTATTACATTGAAATTTAGTTATGTACGCGATTCGACTCATCAATATGCATAACTGCATTCGGAATTTGCATAATACCGATGATTAGGCCAAGTCCAATTTTTGATGGGACTATGACGTTTAAGGTTATTTACACCCAACACATGCACCATTGGGCTTTCGATATTGAATTGAATTTCCTATAGAAGCTCCCGACTGAACATCGTACTGTATCGTATTGTATTTCTGGTATCGCGACGAGATTTATTAAAAAGTAATAATAAAATTAATAAAAATAATAAATTCCTTAATTATAAGCCGCCTGATTAACATCCTAACAGCGATCAATATGAGATGTAGTAAACTGAATTTAAATATGAAACACACCCTAAGGATACACAGAAATAAAAATAAAAAAAAAAACATAAGCAAGTATGATATATGATATTGTATATGATCGTTAATTTGATGTTGTATTCGATTATCTGGTAAATAATAAAAATATCTTGTGTAAGTACGTGTTAAAAATATTGTACAACAAAATAAAACGCTTAATAAGGATAATGGGCCAATAAACTTGTTGCAACCATACAATCAAAAGGTAATTCTCGCATAACACAAAACTATTTGTCACCCATTCAATGTCATGAACTTCATTGGGTCATAAAACGCAAAACACAAAAACTTTTTGTTGTCTTTTGTTTACTTTTCAGTTTCGGTAAATTCGGCAGCTCCTTAATTGTGTACAGAGCGAGAACGAGAGGGAGACAGCGGGAGCGAGAGACCGAGACGGAGGCGAAGACGTAAAAGTGAGAGTGTATATTATATGGGGGAGGAGACAAGACGACACGAGACGAGACAGAGGCGGACAGGCAGACAAGCAGCCAAGCAGACAAGCAGACAAACTGACAAACCAATTGAAATGCCAAAACGTGTGTGTTGTATGGTGCACATGGGCGAAACGGAGGTGCAGTCGTTGGGCAGAAAGCTCAAAGCTTAGCAACAGGTGCTTAGACTTCCGTTTGTTATCAAAAAGCTCGCTAATCCGCATAGAACAGCAGTAAATAAGTCAGTGGAACAGTCGGTGAAACACACGGTTCAACCCATATATAAATTAATTGGCGCACAGAATATATGCGACAGTTCGTTGAATGGTTTCGCAACGGCAACCGCTTAACGGTTATTCTTAAAAGCACATTTCAAGTTTTCCTTAAAATTATAATGCAAAAATTCGTAAACATTTTTGTTGTTTTGTGTGTTTTGAAATGTGCTCAGACACAAATTACTTGTAAGTGTTGCAGACAAATCAATTTAAATATTCATCAAATCAATGGGTTAGTTATTATTGTATGATCAATTATATTTAAAACAATAGTTACCGGTCTTCCGTGTACCGTGCGTAATCCTAAAATAGTTGGTGGCAACGAAGCAGAGCGCAATGAAATGCCATTTATGGTCAGTCTTATGCGTCGTGGTGGTCACTTTTGTGGTGGCACAATTATACATGAGCGATGGATTCTGACCGCTGGTCACTGCATTTGCAACGGACTGCAAAAGTTCATGAAGCCCGCACAGATTCAAGGCGTTGTTGGCTTACACAGTATTAAGGAATTCTTAAATGGTATTGGTAACGGGGCAGATGCCCTAAGAGTTGATTTTAAAAACATTGTTCCGCATCCACAATATGACTGCAATAATGTAAAACATGATATTGGTAAATATGCAAATGGTTATTTATATTTGATAAAGTTAAATACCGAAGAATCTTGCATTTAATTTTCTCACAGCGTTGCTGGAAGTAGTGCATCCTATTGCGTTTACTGCCCATATACAGCCAAGCTGCGTCAGTTCAGATAAGGAACACCGCAGTTTAGAGCAAGAATACGGTACAGTCTCTGGTTGGGGCTGGACAAACGAAAATCAGGCGGAGGGCGAACGCGCTGATATCCTACGTAAGGCTACCGTTAAAATATGGAGCAATGAGGTTTGTGAGCGCTCCTATCGTGCATTGGGCAAGTCCAACAGTATTGGAGAAACTCAACTTTGTGCGGGCTACGAAAATGGTCAAATAGATTCCTGTTGGGTCAGTATATAACACGTTGAAAGTTGCTTGTAAATGTTATGTTGCGGGTTTTTTTAAATCAATTGTTGACAGGCTGATTCTGGTGGTCCACTGATGTCCAAGGAACATCAACTGCTTGGTGTCGTTTCCACGGGTATTGGATGTGCGCGACCAGGACTGCCAGGCATTTATACGCGCGTCAGCAAATACGTTACATGGATGCAAAATGTAATGAATAACAAACAATAGCCGTGCTACGGCAACAACGACATATTGTGATGAAAATGTGATATTAGAAATATATTTAAGTACACAATAAATATTAAAAATTAAAATATTCGCGAAATTCAATTGTAATTTTCTTGATTATAAAATGGCGCTAAATTAACAGTTAAATGGCAGAATTTGATGCTACCAAAAATGAGCTACCGGACCTGTGAAAAAGCTTGCGTTTTTGATAAAATACTAAAAGCTAACATAGTGGCAACTACATCGACTGTCAGCTGCTCAAGAGGCTGCCACAACTTACAAAAATGTGATACCATATATTATCAATGTAAACTAATTTTATTGTTAAATAATATTATTAAGTAATATTATAATTATTTTTATATATGCATTTATAATATAAATAATAATATAAAATTTTGTTTAATCACTATCAATGTCATATGTTTTATATATTTAAAAAATACGGCAGCACTATTGTTCAATTAATATAAACAAAAAGATGGAAGACTCGGATCTGACAAGGTTAAAATAATTCTGAGTAATTTATTTTATAATTGAATTTGAAATTAACTTCGTTATTTTTTTTTACAGTCAGGCAATTGCCGAACTCATGCGTGAGTTGCCAGGTCTAAACAACAGTACAACATGTGCCCCTCCGGAGCGCAAAATAAATCCCCTACGTAAAACAAACAAACGTTTTCTAGGACGAACATTAAACAGTGCAATGCTACATAATAAACGAGAAACACAGCGAACGCAGGTTAACTGCAAACAAAAACTTCAGGAACTAAACGACCGTAAAAAAGACCCCAAAAGAAGCTACGTTAAGGAAACAAGGAAAATATGTGGCTACAAAGATGACCACAAAATGCGTTTAAAAAAAAAGAAAAGAAAAAAGTGTCGGGCCCGTCGTTACAGCACAAGTAGTAGCACATGTTCATCCAGCGAGCACGGTTCTCGAGCTCGCAGTCGGAATCGAAAAAAAAAGTTAAAAAAAAAACGAAAGAAACACAAGGAAAGGCACCGTAGTAGTAGTCATGACAGCAAGAAATATTCTACCGTAGATACGAACCAAACAAAAGCATCAAGTTCCGACTACTACATGCATTCAAATAACTTGGCACTAGCAGTTGCCATGGCCTATAACCAAGCAATGTGCTCCCATCAAATAAAAGAAAAAGATACACCGCAAAGTCAGTCACCAGCCAATGATATTATAAAAGAACTGATGTCAGATGAAGACACAGAGGGTTGTGCTATCCTACCAGCTATACTATCTCTTACCTCATCTAGTGATGATACCCACGAAATGATTACAATTGAACTTAGCTCACAGGAAGAACAATCATCAGATACAACTGTTTCTGATAGTGAATCCCAAAGCTTCACTGGCAGCTGTATTGCTTTGGATGATAGTGCTGAAGACTTGCCGTCAAACAACGGCAGTGATATAGAAATAATTGAAAACTATATGGAGCAGTCATCGAAAGATACAAAGTAATGGTTATTCTATTTTAATAAAAAGCTCTAATGAATTAACAGGCACAACAAGATTAAACTGTCAATAATAGACTAATGGAGAAAGTAAGTAGTCTTTATGAAAGAAACAAATATTTGTTGTTAAAAATAAGATATAAGATTAATAAAATCAGTACAAAGGCATAAGGCAACAATTTTTTAAATGTATGGCAACGTCTTTATGGTTACAAACTAAATTACAAAATGATCTGACTGTTAGAAGGGTATTAACAACAACTGGTGTATGATTACTTTTCTCTCGCTCACTCTTTCATCAGAATCTAACAAATGGCGCTATCTTGTCTCACTGACAGCTGATTTTCTATTTACAACGGAGTGAATGCTATTAGTACTTTAATTTGTTATTAAACTTACGAAAGGAAGTGTGTATAATGTTTGGCAATCTAAAGAAAAAGCTAAACAGCGCAATACAGGAAGGTTTTGTTATATCTGAAAGTTTACAGCACCAATACCGCCAGCGTGTCAACAATACTAATAATCAATCAAGCTCTGCTACATCACCAACAACATCCATAGGCTCTTCACGCTTAAGCCTTAACGAAAGTTTTTCTTCTATCCGCAACAGTACCCATTCGCTTAGTGGGCATTTGACTGATGGTCTACCCGCGCATCTTAATGTAGCTGCCGGGTGCAATCTGTTATCTAAGTACGAGGATGATTGGCAGCAAATACATGCCGCCAATGACGAAAATGCTGAGCGTGCCGCCGCGGTGGCTACACAAATATCGACAATACAACAACGAGCAAGTAGACAACGTTCGACTATAAATGATTTAAATTCTTGTCTAGCAGGATTGCCTGCGTTAGTATTAAAACTACAAGCCACTACACAAACGCTAAAGTTAATGGAAGAATTGGGTGAACAGCTAGAAGTCGAGCTGGAAAAGTTGGAGGATCTGTGCGAAGAATGTGAATTGCAGGAGCTAATGTTGGAGCAGCAATTTAAAATGTCAAAATACAAACAAAAGAAGCTCAATGAGCTAGAACAATATAGGCAGCAAGTTGCAGCGCAACATCAGCAAAAGATTCATACCCACGAACAGCAACTAAGGCAGCTTCAAAAAGAACGTCAAGCTGTTTTCGATGATGCATTTCGTGAAGATCTAGAGGAGTATAAGAAACGAGGACAACTCCCAAGTATGTAAATTGAATCGTCTTATTATTCTAACATTTTATTTGTATACAAAAACCTTTCTTTCACTATTTAGAAATAGAAACAAAGTCAAACAAATTGGTGTTAGAGGAAGTAGTATTAGAACAAAATGATGTGGAGACTACGGATGCCCTAGAACACTTCCTTAATGGTTGATATTTACAAATATTCTTTGCCATTAGTGCCTTTTGTGCAATATGCAACGTAAAATTTTTATAACTATAAGTGCATAACTTTTATAAATTGTATACTATTAAATTTCCAAATTTTATGGATATTTTGTATAAGGGACGTTTTCTTAAAATTTTGTTTTGTTTGCAAATTGGTTAAAAATATTGAAAGCTCTCCCCAATTGAATTTATAGTTCCATTTCACAAAAAGGCAATGGACAAATAGAACAGTATGACCCAGGAAGTATTGATAAGGGTTGCATTGTTAATTTAAAAAACTATTGTGCAAAATTTGTTTACCTTTTCAAAATATTTAGAGAAGCACGATTTTTATATATCGATTTAATTATAAGCTTTAAAGCATTTAATCGATAGTGGTAAGAAGTCCAGGGCTACAGCTATGCAGTAGTCGATATTGTTGAAAGAAATGCCGCATCGGCATTGAAATATCGATAGCATTGATGCTAATACCTGTCCTGTGAAGTTGTAACTTGTATTAAAAACAAATTCGGTAATTATTTAAATTTTTTGAGCGTTTGGATAAAGTAAAGGGCTTACCAGTCTATACACACGTAGTATAAAGTTAGAAGTGCATTATTGGTCTAAAATGAATCTAATCGACTTGCATTTGGGGACGTAAAAAAGCGAGCACGCGCAGGCTGCTGCCGTCTGCTGCTTTCATATCAGCTGCTACTTCCCTGTGTTTGTGACGGGGAGCTACATGATACCGACACCAGTTTTAAGCCCAGTTCTTAGCCAACCCGGAGCCGGTGTTTTAATATAAAACATTGTCGTAGTACATTTCACAAATGTACTACATTATTTTAAGTACAAATGACATAAATGAAGTAATATGTGTATAAGATGTATATATGTAGAGAACTAGAATTAATAATATGCAGGCAGATGCATTAACACTACGCCTATAAGCAAAGCGTGTGTATATGTATTACGTGCACATACATATTTATATATGCACGTTCATCTTACATGTATACGTATGTAAATATGTTCAGTGTGTGTATGTGAAAGTGTCTTTCGGTGTCCTGTGCATCCCGTGTAACTTCGTCGCTTTGGAAAAATCATTCAAAGAAGCTTGAAAATTGAAACTCTAACCGGGTGTTCGGCTTGTTTTTCTTAACAATTATAGATCAGAAAGGAACTACCTAAAATTACTTTCTATCCATGGATGCTTGACGTTTTATTCCTACGTCAAAACCGAATACATTTTTTATTCAGTTTTAGTGTTTATTTTCTTTCTTTTTCGTGCGACAAGTTAATGTATAATCAACGGTTAATGGGCAATAAGAATTCTTAAAGTGGAATAAGAGTTTAAAATGAAACATAGATGTACATAAGCAAAACATAACAGAATGTAAAAGACATAATATAATTTTTTTTTTTTTAATTTATTTCATGATTTAAATCTACGCAAAGCAGATAGAAATAATTAGTCAATGATTTCGTGATATGATGTTTCATCAATAGCTTTTCTGCGCTGAGGAACAGTGGTGAGTGTTTTTAGTAAACATTTGGAATAATTTTAAATTATAAATTTAAAAGTTTATCCTGCAGCTGAAATAATTATATATATTTAATCGTAAAAGCCAAAGCATATTTGCCGGTTTTACATTGGCTAAAAGAGGCCAACTTCTACAACTAGATCACACAAGTCATGCCACGGGGTAAACGTCGAGCTCCAGAATTCGGTGAAAATATGGATGGTCAATCAAAAAGAGCACGCACCAGTTTCACAAGTATTGGAACACAGCAAACTAGCAGGTGAGTCAAGTTATAGATCTTCGATTTGAAATATTAATTGTTTTGTAAATGATATAATCGAAAATGTGAAATTCACTCTGGGCCATCAATGAATCACAGCCTATTTAAGTAAAAAGTCAAAGCGTGACGCCATTTGTTTACACTGCCGCAATGATAAATAGATTTATTTAAATATATGGCCAGAAGGATGTACCATATACGTCGAAATGATAATATAAATGAAATCAATTATTGCATTTTGCTTGCCCGTCCGACAAAGGGCAAGACACTCAGTTTCAAAGTCTCTCAACGGAGGTCAAGTTTAAAACAATTTTAGATTTTTTCCTTTCCGCTCGTTCACACCAAGCGTTGATAACAAATAATCACAATTTGTAAGATAAACCTTTAGCTCTTGCCATGCATAAGTATAGTTGATATTTGTTTAATCTCTTGTGGAAATTTCATTACGATCGCATAGGTAAAACCCACCTTTTGTGTTCACCAGTTTATGTTTTGGGCTTTCCAACTCTTAGCGTTAAGATAGTGAGATGATGCTTTAAACTGTTAAAGCCTTGAACTTCATATTCGGGGATGGAAAAACCTTGGCTATATAATAATACTATATTATTATAATATTATAATTATAATATATATTATTAATTCATAATTGATAGTCCAAATACAATTTTAAATAAAGTTGTAATATGAACTTAAATATTAATAATATTTAATCCTTGATTCAAATCATAGTTTTTATAAAATTATTTACTGACATATTGTTTGTGGCTGAAACGCATTAAACAAATGAATAGTAATGTAAAAACTTTATTATTAATTTTATAAGATAAAGATGAATGAGGGATTATTATAACCTTCCATTCCTTTAAACTAAACTTTGTTTTTAGAAACAGAGAAGGGGTTAACCTTTAAATTAAATGGAAAAAACTTTAAAATAAAAAGTAATATTAATAAATAATTATGTAATTATTTGTCATCGGTTGGACTATAAATAGTTTTAACGCTTAAAGGATTTTCAATTAATTACAATAATAATAAAAAAAAAAATATAATATAAATAAATTAAGTAATAATTATTTTTGGACGCTATTAATGAAAAGACTTCAGAAGTTTTCGTTTTTCATATTTATTTATTAACTTGGCTTGAATGTTTGTGTGATCTTAAATTAAAAGAGGTGCAGTTAAGTTGAAATGATTATGTGTTTAATGCGCTTAATAAGTTTTAAGAAGATTTTCAAAACTTAAAAACTAACACTTGATCCAATAAGAAGGTTGCCAAAATATTTTATCTAGAATTAGAGTATGTCCTTATGTGTATAAGAGTTGGGCAAGTTTAGTTTTTCTTTTCGTATTCAATGGGAGAGAAAATGTAAAATTATAATTTTGTATTTATTATATTTTAGGTTTTTCCATTGTTGAAACTTTTTATTACTTTGGCATTAAGTTGAATTATCGCTTGAGTTTGAGTATCAATATAATGAATGATCAGGTTATAGTTTTTGTATCTCCAATAAACACATAAAAATTTGCTTTTAGTTAAACTTTGTAGATGTAGAATTTGTCTTTAGTTTTTACTTTAAATAAGTTTTTGATTAATAATTGTATAAATATATATACTCGTATATGTATATATATACATATTAATGCATTTATAATGTGTATAATAGTTAGCATTTTATTCATTTTAACTATATGGAAGACATTTGCAATTCTCATATATGCATGTATATGTATCTCTCTTAAACTGTTTACAATAATTTTTTTTTTGTTTTCTTTTGTTTTGCTTTGCGTTTTTTCATTTTTATTTTTATTTTTATTTTTATTTTTGTTTCTTTTTTTTGTGTTGGTTTCGTTCCTTTATAACATCAATAGTTTAGTTGTGGTTCCATGATGACCCACAATTTTGTCTAGGCTTACGATATGAATACATTACTTGAATACGGGAATACTGATATGCAACAAATAACGGTACAAAGATATGACTATGACTCAAGTAATTGAACAAAAATGTGGCACATTTTTATTTTTCGTGCACTTCACTTCACTTCACTCCACTCCACACCACTTCACTTTACTTTCCTTCACTTCACGTTATGTCATCGGCAATCATACATTTTATTCCATTGATCCATACTGAACCTTCTTGATCTTGAAATATCTGCAAGAATTTATGTTATTATTCTGTACCATTGGATCATTCCAACCTGTGATTAATACGTACCGCCAACCGCCGTAGCCGGATATAGTCAAAAGTACTGCAATGGCCAGCGCAGTGCCGACAGCTAGTGGTGCTGTCTCATCGCGATAGGACCCAGTGGCACTACAGTGGAACGAGGGTCCCCACTTGCCACTGTCCTTGAACATGAAGCTCTGCATGTGCATGTCGCGTAGATAAATTCGAGCAATGTGGCCAGATTGATCGCCAGACTCCTGAGGTGCATACATAACAACAGTTTGCTCCTTGTCACATACGTAGGACTTGCCAACGGGCGTTGGGAAATACATGGGCGTGTGTGCCGGTGAGGTTAGTCTTACATTCAGGTTTGGGCGGTCGGGATGCTCGAATAATGCGTTTGACGAGGAGTAGGTTAGTTCAAAGAGGTTGATGTACCAACCCTCACCGCCCGAGGACTGTGTATATTAATTAATTTATTAACCTCTAAAAATATGTATGCTATTTTTCATTTCGTTTACTCACCTTTTTGAATGTCATTGATAGCCTAAAGCCCTTGAAGTCCATGGTTAAGATTTCCATATTGGACTCAACACATTCTCCCCCCAACACTGGACTGTCCGGCATGTAAAGGTCAGCCTCGACATCTTCGTTCAGTTTATTGCGATATCGGATGCTTATCAAGCCATCCACCTGCATCAGAATACAGGTGATGCCGTTGGTGGCATTAAAGCGATAAATGGATGTGGTTGCATCATGATTCATCGACGATGCCTGTAACAGCAACTGAGGGTAGAGACAAACTTTGATGTGAAAACATCATCACTTACAGATGGCGACTTGGTCGTGTATTTGGACACTCTTGGCGTCTTTGTTGTAAATGCGCTTAACTGCAAACCCTCAGTGCTGGACACTGCAATAACAAAACCAACAACAAGAGGAGTAAAAAAAAAAAACAAAAAAAAAAAAATGAAATGAAAAAATGGGTGTAGAACACAAATTACACAATTTCAATTTCATTGGATATTTAATTTGAGTCACTGTGTTAGGACTTTGCTGTCCTCCATTCTATTGATTTTTTGGTTGCACCCTCACGGGCCCATCGCCTCAATGTTTGCTTCATATGAAACTGGACCACCTTTACGAACTTACCAAAAAAGACAACCAGCAGACAATATATAATACTGCATGCCAATCCACTGGTAAACTTGAGTTCACCGTTCTTCCCAAAGAGTTTAGGCATATTTTTTTTTAGTTTTTCTTTAAGTTAAACAATTAATTTTCAAGAATTCCTTTTGAATCTTCGTTGAATGGGAATAAGTACGTGTGTTACGCTTAGAGCCCTGCGCACAACTGTGCCCTACTGCATGAGTTTACCATTGGAGTATTTGTTTTATACGTCACATCCACCTTACCTACCCACAGCTTCGAATTTCGATTCGCCCGATTCGGTGCTCTCCTGACACTCGACACCCGACACTCGACTCGTCTTGACTCACATTGATTTTGACTCTCACTTTCAGTTGACATTTCAGTGCGCAGTCGCCTAAAAGGGAGGTGTACGTTTTCAGGTCCTAATAATAAAGCCTACAGTCAGGGACATAACTATTTGGATACCTACATAACGAAAAGTATTAATTCACCATATTATATAGATAAGATTTTGATATTATCAAGGACATTTTATTCAAAAACCTTAATTTTTGAACAAGTTTTAAAAATTATATAGGAAGCAATCGGTTCATCCTGCAAAATATTATATATTTAACTTAATGACAACGAGCTTTAATGCCTTATACAATTTTTACGCTTTTTAACAAGGAAATATACATAAATTTCTAGAAACTCTTTTAATTCATCTTATATTAGGCTACTGTTGCTACTACTGTTATAATGCTTAATCGACTATTAATTACTTTTTATATTTAATTGCATTAAAGGTAACAAATTGTTGCAATGACTGACTTCCATTTGACATTTTAAAATCATTAAAGAATGTACTAATTGGTGCATATAGCGTACTCTTTTCTTTACACTTCTCAATTCTGCCATTGCCTCTTTCATCCGTCTCTCTTTGTCATGTGCGGCACATTGTGCCTTGTCATACCGTTTGGTTTGCCATTTCAAAAGAGAGCGCGCCAGATTTTTATACACTATAATTTCTAAGTCTATAAAAACTTAATTAAGTTAATCGAGATTTAATATGTAAATAGGCAAAAAAGAAGAAGAAGAAGAACGACATTTAATATTACTGCTAAGATTACTCTCTTCCTCCCAATATCCATATTTTTAATTGAGGGGAGATCCCACTTAAAATAAATAGATATTTATCCTCAATAACAAACTCTCAATATCTCAACCGAATCATAGATCGATTGCAGAGTATACGAGTGTAATGAGTTTTATAAATTCTATTGCTTGTTTATTGTTTTAAATTGAAAGTCTTGTCGATCCGCTGCGATGTGCGCGAGTGTGTCCATTTCTCACCTCAAACGTTTTCACGCTCTTGGCATTGACATCTTCCCCATGAAGACTAGTAAATGCTAAATTTAGCATTCAAACATTCGAAAACAAAAACATTGAATAATACATCAACAGGGGGCAAGTACCAGACTAACAAAACATTAAATTAAAACTAAATTCATTTTGGAACAGATTTTGATCAACACATAGGAGCGTATATGGCGAAGTGTGTAGCCTAATTGATTAGATAGTTACAGCATTTTAACTAAATACACAATTTCTCTTTGTTTTGTTGTAGACGTCATATCAGAGCAGACGATGGATTTAGCCAAAAGCGCTGCCTCGCCTGGTTTCATGAATACACCACTCCCGACGAACCGGAGACGCTAGGTAAGTCTCTTAAGTTTAAGAGCTCCATTAGTAAATTGGACTCATCTAAGATCCGTACATTTAAGGGCCCGATGGCATGGAAAAATTCTGTGAAGATATTGGCGTTGAGCCTGAGAATATTGTGATGCTAGTTCTTGCGTACAAAATGGGCGCCACACAGATGGGCTTCTTCAGTCAAAAGGAATGGTTGAAAGGTCTCACAGATCTTGAGTGCGATTCAACTGGGAAAATGGTTGTGAAACTGGACTATCTGCGCAGCATACTCAATGATCCCAACTCCTTTAAAAGTATATATCGGTACGCCTACGACTTTGCCAAGGTAAATAAAATTAGTCATTTAATCCTGCACGATGATTATCATCACCGGATCAATGTATTTCGATATACAGGATTCAGATCAGCGGAGTTTGGATATTGTGACGGCTAAGGCAATGTTACAACTGTTGCTGGGTAAACATTGGCCACTTTATCCTCAATTTGCACAATTCTTAGAGCAGTCCAAGTACAAGGTTATTAATAAGGATCAGTGGTGCAACATACTCGAATTCTCTCGCACCATCAGCATTGATCTATCAAACTACGATATTGATGGCGCATGTATGTGTATCTAAAAAAATATTTCCTTTTATTTTTTTTTTTTAATTAAATTTTTTATTTTAGGGCCTGTTATGCTGGATGAATTCGTGGAGTGGCTGCGTTTGCAGCGTGGCTTAGTCATTGTCGGCTCGGGATCCAGCTGAGAGTTCCTGGATCGTTTACTTCTAGTTAAACCTTAGAAATTCAATGAAGTTCATCATGAGACCAGCTGAAGTAAGACACAGGACACAGGATACAAAAAAACACACAAACACACTCAAAGCCTACCATCATACTCCCTCGGCCGATCGGCGATCATGCACACACGTCTACATACACATACACGCATACACGCATACACGTGCACACTTAAACATAAATACACATCCACCTACTCATACACACAAGACACAAGGCACTTGAGACTGCATTAAACTGGCAAAGTAAACCAACCAACTATAAAACTACAATATTGATACATATATATATATATATTTAATGTAATAATTTAATTGTAAACAACATTTAAAAGAGAAACTACATAATGTGTTATTTTTAAGGCATCACCGGAACAACAAATGAGAAAGAATTCTGTTACAAAGAAGCAGGAAATCCAAAAACGTAGAAACAAAAAGAAAATAAGAAAAAAATACGTTAGCAACAAAGCAATAACCGATTAAACAAAAAAAAACAAAAAAAAAAAAAAAAACAAAGAAATACATTAAAAACAAATATTTATATTATACATACCGAATACGAGTGCAGTAAAAGCTCTAATTGAAGACATCTTTGTAAGACTTCTAATATGTGTTTGGAGTTTTGTGGTTAAGTTATTTTATTTTTTTAGCAACAATCGCCTCTGTCGTATGAAGATAATAATAAGTGGGTTCGTAGGTGTAAACTTATAAAGCTTTTACTGTATGTATTTCAAAGGCATAGGATGTATTAGAAAAAAAGAATAAATAAATCAATTAGGGGATGTGTGCGAGGAATAAATTAAGGGATCGTCGATAACTCAAAAAACCCATCTTTTAAAAATATTAAGTAAGATATAGTTTGTGTTATTAGTATATGCCGCATTTAAATTACTATTTTGTGAATATGATGTACTACTATTATTATTATTATTATTTTTTTGTAGACCACGTTCGTACTTCTGTTTAATTAAGATTGATGAGATAACTGAAACCACCTAAAAATCTTTTTTTTTTCGTAACTAATAGCATTAAAGGTGAATAATTGCTTTATATATGCTTATTCTATTGGCATCATTTGATTCCAGATAAATCTAAAATAGTTCAAATTTTATTTCTTGTATAAATTAAAATTTGTTTTTGCTAACAAAACATTTTATTGGCATTTTTTATTTAACAAGAAAATAAAAAGGAACCTTATTTTAAAAAAATCTTTTTCTGTCAATGCGTATGAAAATGATTCTTTTTTTTTAGTTTAATAAAATTTAAAGAAAGTACAGAATATAATTAAATAATTAAAATTGCAAAGTTTTTTTTCGAAAGGAAGAGGGGAAAGTCTTACTGAAGATATGCCAAAAAAGCTACCTATGATAGTTACTTATAAATTCCTGTTTCGATAGTTCCTGTTTCAAGGCATTCTAGTGTTATTTAATTTAATATTTTTGTTTTACAGTTATGGGCAGCTGGGTTTTCTTTTTCAAAATTTTGTTTAGTTAGTCAACATTTTTCGTAACCACATCAATACATTGTGTTTTATAAAAGTATATTTTTGTGTGATTTTTAAATATTAACGTCAGTGAAGAACATTTTTAAGCGTTGTCCAGCACTGTTAAAACAGAGCTGTGCATTAAATGTTATCGTTTGTCATTTGGTGACGCTGAGTGTTTCTGAACTGGCATTCAAATAAAACAAACTGTTTCGGCGCGTTCTCCGCATTGTGTCTGTAATTCGTGCTGCATCGCTGTAGCTGATTTGTGAATATTAGTTTTTGTTAGTGTCGTTTTTGTTAAACTATATTATAATCAAATTGTAATTAAGATTCTGCAGCGTGGGGTGAGATATTTAAGCAGCACGGGGAGAAACTACAGGCATTAAATAAAGGACAATATATAAAAAGAAAATTTTTTGTGAACGGATCAATCAAAGACAATTCGAGAAAAATGGCCGCAAAAGTTGAGGACAAATCTTCAGATATTCCTGAACGCCTGCATGACACCAATCATCGCAAGACTTACAAGCGTTTGCGCTTTTTTGGAAAGGTATGATATTGACAGGTGATGTATAATGATACTGCAAGGCAGTGACAAGGATGGTGGTTATGTTTCGCTTGCGCAGATTTGTGCAGCTGCGTAGGGCTCCTTAAACACTTAATGCTTGTCGTTGTTTTCACGTAATGCAACTGTGTGCGTGTGCGTGTATGTGTGTACGTATGTGTATGCTCCTTCGCACATATGCATGTGAATATACGTAACTATGTGTGGGTAAGCGCACACTGAGTGCTGTCAAACATGCTTAAAACAACTAGTTGTTTCTTTTGGCGCGTACTACACTTAAATGTACTTAGGTACGTGCGTGCACATATGTATGTATGAATGTATAAGTATGTATGTAAATCGTACACATGTTTTAGCAGCGTATGCGTATAAAAAAGGATTTAATTAAAAACAAAATTATTTTTTTAGGGTGGATTCGCGAAGTGCTACGAAATCATCGATATAGAAACCAACGATGTATTTGCCGGTAAGATCGTGTCAAAGAAACTTATGATAAAGCACAACCAAAAAGAGAAGACGGCACAGGAAATAACTATACATCGCAGCCTAAATCATCCGAATATAGTTAAATTCCACAGCTATTTTGAGGATGTGCAAAATATTTATATTGTTTTGGAGCTATGCAAGAAACGTGTAAGTTTAATTACTTTTTATATGTATTTAAAGTTTCCTAAATTGTTTTTATATTCAACAATCTTGAATTTAATATGTGGTACTTGTATCTTGTATATGATAAATATGAAAACAAATGTTTTTGTATGTATTTTTAAAGCAGTTATCTACAGAATACATGCATAAAATATATTAAAAAAAAAAACATTAAGTTTAATTTTCGGATTCATTTCTTTTTTTAGTCGATGATGGAATTGCATAAGCGACGTAAAAGTATTACAGAGTTTGAAACCCGCTATTACATTTTTCAAATAATAGAAGGTGTTAAGTATCTGCACGATAATCGCATTATCCATCGCGATTTGAAGTTGGGCAATTTGTTTCTAAACGACATGCTGCATGTAAAGATCGGAGACTTTGGTTTGGCAACACGTATTGAATATGATGGTGAACGAAAGAAAACATTGTGTGGCACTCCCAATTATATTGCGCCAGAGATTTTGACCAAAAAGGGGCATTCTTTTGAAGTTGACATTTGGTCAATTGGCTGCGTTATGTACACGCTATTGGTTGGCCAGCCACCATTTGAAACGAAAACTCTTAAGGATACTTACTCGAAGATTAAAAAATGCGAGTACCGTATGCCAAGCTACTTGAGGAAGCCTGCAGCCGAAATGGTTATTGCCATGTTGCAACCAAATCCAGAAAGTCGCCCAACAATTGGACAGCTATTGAATTTCGAGTTCCTTACGGCGTCGACAGTGCCCGCGTTCTTGCCCAGCTCTTGTCTTACAATGGCTCCGCGTATTGGTATCAACGATACAATTGAGGACCCTTCAATACGCAAACCATTGCAGGAAATGAACGGAGTAAAGGACGATACACGGTTAGAATCAACCTTCCTTAAGAATAATCTACACGATCCTATCACGGCATCAGCGCAGGTGTGTCGGCATAACGAAGACTATCGCAACGATATTGAAAGCTTATACCAGCAGCTGACGGCTCTCATTAACGACAAGGTATGTACATATCATGGATCACAGATCCAACGATTTTTATCATTATTTAAATATCATTATTCTTACCAACTTATATTGCCAGCCACGTTTGCTGCAAGGCAATCTGGGAGACGAAAATACAGACCCAGCTGCTCAGCCGCTATTTTGGATATCGAAATGGGTGGATTACAGCGACAAGTACGGGTTTGGGTACCAGCTGTGCGATGAGGGCATCGGAGTTATGTTTAATGATACTACAAAAGTAATACTTCTGCCCAATCAAATCAACGTACATTTCATTGATAAGGAGGGCAAAGAGTCTTATATGACTACATTAGATTATTGTAAAACATTGGATAAAAAAATGAAGTTGCTTACATACTTTAAACGCTACATGACGGAGCATCTTGTTAAGGCTGGCGCCAACAATGTTACCGTAGAGAGTGATCAAATTTCCCGTATGCCTCATCTACATTCCTGGTTCCGTACAACCTGTGCAGTGGTCATGCACTTGACCAATGGTTCAGTTCAGGTAAATGTTAAACTTTTTTTTTTTTGTTTTTTCACAAAGTTAATCATATAAATTTTGTTGCGTTTCAGCTTAACTTTTCAGATCACATGAAAATAATTTTATGCCCACGCATGAGCGCCATTACTTACATGGACCATGATAAGAATTTCCGCACATACAGATTCACAACAATTGCCCAAAATGGAATTTCTAAGGATCTTTATCAAAAGATACGCTATGCACAGGAGAAACTTAAGAAAATGCTGGAGAAAATGTTTGTTTAAGCACTTTTTTAACAAAACAACAGCCGGCTGACTATTATATTTATGTTTACGTTTAGTTATAACAAATTCATTTTATTTAATGCACACATGCGATCGCCGATCATATATTACCATAGCGAAAACATACTTATTATTTTAAGTGGTGTTCAATTTCTCTACTACCCGCTTTTGGCATTGCTTCTTAAATGTTAAACATAAATTTAGTCTCTTATTATCAACTTTTTTTTTAACCGTTAAAAGAAACAATATTTACAAAACAAAGTAGATTAATTCTGAATTTGTCAGGTTAGTAAGGATATGTAATTTTAAAAACGATGGATGTGCATCGCATTAATTTGCTGGGATACAAATAAACGAACAATCAATAAATAAAATTGTACATTAAACATTTTTTTAATTCTATTTTGATTAATTAATTAAATTGGGAATTTTATGAATTGTCGGCTAAGTAATTTATAAAGTTTCAATTCAATTGTCACGTTTCCTAAAAAGCGTATATATGTTATATATATTTGTATATCATTTATATATATATATGAAAATTGATTAGGGGAGCAATTTATTTAATGTTTTATTATGCTTTATTTATGTTTTTGACAGCGACAAAAGTCCCGTTACAATGCTCAATTTAAACTTGTCAATTAAACGTTTCATGGTTGCTTCCGATGGAGTTGAGTTTTTATTACTATCAATCCCTGGTATTGCCAAGTATATTTTCCATATCTGTACGATTTAAAAAAAAAACTTAACATAACGAGACGTATTAACTTCATTTAAAATAACTTTAAAATTCCGATATATTTTCTTCCAAGAATTTTTTGATTAATTTTTTTGTTTACAATTCGCGTGCAGGTCGAGCTCAGTAACAATACATGTATATATTTTATTAACATTAAATAACCACAAAACTTATTTAAGTTTTCTATCGGTGTAGAAATTTTTTATTTCCAGGTGTACATTAGACACAGCAACCAGTTCAATTTTAAAATTGTAATTTTTAAATTTATATTATTAAACATTAAACAGTCAAAAGTTTCGTTAGTATTAAATACTGCACTATATTTAGTATATTTAGGGAAAAATTCAGTATCATTTAGCACATTTTCGATTACGGTTCTGGTTACACGGCTTTATAATTTCGTATTGATTTTATTTTCTGAAAAGCCCAAGACAAAAGTTGCGGAATACATAATAAAAAGATTCTGAAACCTTCGAAAAGTTGTATCTAAATGCAATTTAGTGAACAAACAAGCCACATCTGCAAATATGGGCGACAATGAGCAAAAGGCCCTTCAGCTTATGGCTGAGGCAGAGAAGAAGTTAACACAACAAAAAGGTTTTCTTGGTTCACTTTTTGGGTGAGTAATAGTTGCTTACAAAGAACTATATTATTAATGTATTAATATGTACACTACTAACCAAGTTCAATCGACCACATTTTTATTTTTTCAATGCCCGTTACAGTGTAATTCTGTGCATATATCCATTTTTTATGTATGTACATTTTATATACAAACGTGTATGTATATATATTTTATACGTACGTATTTTTATTTACGTGGTTAGTAGAGAAAGCTTTAATCTATCCTTTCATATGTACACATGTATATTATATACACGCTTTTAAAATTTAAGTCAAATACAATTAACATGAAATTTGCTGACACTTTACACACTTTAATATTTGTGGGTTCTTATTATGTTGTTTATAATATTTATGTTCTTTACTTTATTACATTATATTATTACATTTACCTTAAAACTGTAAAGCCTTAAACTTGTGGTAATTTTATATATGATATTGAATAATCTATAGTTTATAATTAACATTATCTCTTTGGGAGACCTTTGAACCGCAATTAAGTTCAAGATTGAAATAAATTTAATAAATATGTGAATAATTTAAACAGCAAAGTGGAGATGCAAAAATAAAATTAAAGTATATTAATAAAATTAATTTACAGTGCCCTCATCCATCAAGGGAAAATAATATTGACATAAGCACCTCATCTTCATAAATAAACATATGAACCTAAAGAATATCAATTTATTTTAACATATTTTATAAATTGCAGAGGTTCCAATAAAGTCGAGGATGCCATTGAGTGTTATCAGCGGGCTGGCAACATGTTTAAAATGTCCAAAAATTGGATAAAGGCCGGTGAATGCTTCTGCGAGGCAGCTACCTTGCATTCGCGCGCTGGAAGTCGCCACGATGCAGGCACCTGTTATGTAGATGCTTCTAACTGCTACAAGAAAGTGGATGTTGAGAATGCTGTTAACTGTTTGATGAAGTCCATTGATATTTACACCGATATGGGACGTTTCACAATGGCTGCTAAACATCACCAAAGCATTGCTGAAATGTATGAGACCGATCCGAACACCCTGGTAAATATAATACATTAAACAAATATTGAAAGTTTGATGATTATTTTTTATCATTTGGTGTTAAGGCTAAATCTATACAGCACTATGAGCAGGCCGCCGATTACTTTAAAGGCGAAGAATCTGTGAGCTCTGCAAATAAATGCATGTTGAAAGTTGCCCAATATGCAGCCCAATTGGAGGATTATGAAAAGGCTATATCCATATACGAACAAGTAGCTGCATCATCTTTGGAGAGTTCGCTGCTAAAATATAGCGCCAAGGAGTACTTCTTTAGAGCAGCTCTTTGTCACCTAAGCGTTGATTTGTTGAATGCTCAGCATGCAATTGAAAAATATGCGCAACTATATCCAGCATTCCAGGATTCACGAGAGTTCAAACTTATTAAGGTATAAAATCTGTGCGAGAACGTATGGTTTATTTTTTTTATTAAATATCGTTTTGTTTTTCAGGTCTTATGTGAGCATCTTGAAGAGCAGAATATTGAGGGATTTACAGAAGCGGTTAAGGACTACGATAGCATTTCACGCTTGGATCAGTGGTACACAACAATATTGCTTAGAATTAAAAAGGCAGCTGATGAGGATCCCGATCTGCGATAAAGATAAAAACCGATAAACGCATATAAAGACATACCTATAAACTTAATAAATGCTTTCTTTCAGTTCAAAAACGTAATAAACATATAAATTAATTAAATATTACTACATATATAAAACATATAGAGCATTAACTAAATGTGAATCGCAGAATTCAACGAAAATTAAATGAAAAACACCTTCAGCTTAGTAACTACACATTCAATAGGATCAGTACATTTTTAATCTTGAATTAACAAATTTTTACTCCCGACATTTTCCAGCTCAAACTATATACTAGCAATATTGGAATTGTTATAAATGTTATATTATTTTTTATATCTGTTAAACTTAATATATCAAGATATATTATTATGCGAGAGTCGTCTATTATTTGTGAAATAACGAAATCCGATATTCCATTTTATCGAGGTTATGATTTTGTACGAATTAGAAAAATTTTCATATTTCATATTGTTTTTTTTTTTGTAAGCCAATAAATGTTTTTAAATAAATGTCAATTGACAAGGAGTGAAATCGTGACTTTGTCAAAAATGTCAGTAGATCAATAAACAATCTTTTTAAAACCGTGAATATTTTTTCAATACCACAAAAATCTAAATTTTTCTGAATTCACTCGTCAGCTCAAGAAGTAGATGCACCTTATCAAGGATAACTTATGTAAATCTTAAAAAAAGTAAGCACATGACTCAGATCATTACAGATTATAATAAAAAAAAAATATAAATACAAAAATAAATTGAATATAACTTTTGAATTTAATTTTAAATACAACAAAAATACAAACGAAAAAAAGCAAACTAAATAACATTGTTAGTCAAAGTATATGCCTATTTAAAGAAAACTTATTACTATGATTATAAATATAAACACATAAATATACATATTTGATTATATATTAATATAAACGATTAGCCAAATAACTATTTGGCTAAAAAGATTAAATCCTTAGCATATTTTGAGGGTCGCAGTTAAAGTATTTGAAAATTCCATCTCAGAAATATTAAAATATTTGAAAAATTTAAAAATGTATTAGAAAATACAATTAATAAATAAACATTAAACATCAATTAAAATTGTAAACTGTTTCGGTGTGTAGAAGCTTAAAAGTTACTTACAGATGATTTAAAAATTGATTAATAGTTCGAATTAAAAGTTAAATATTACTATATAAAGAAATAATTAAACAAAATTGTTGTAGACCTTAGAAAGTATTACTTAACTACCAATTGGTCAACAGTTTAAAATATGCGCTGTCGTAATACAATATTGAATTGGCAATATGGAATACGATTACACAGAAATTTGACTACCAAATGTTATTAAAGCAAGAAAAATTATAAAAATAAAAATAATACAGATTGGAGAAAATGTGAATTTAACGAAAATAACGAAACTAAATATATCCTTTCATTGTTAATACGAATGTCGTATACATATTTAAAAAGGTCACATCCTGCCAGTTCCAACATATAAAATATATTATAATACATAAAAAAAGTTTGTTAAAAGCAAAAGTATGCTTAAAACAGCTATGTATGTACATAAATACACCAATACATAATTGTTTAAAATAAGCACTTAAATAAAACCAACAAATAGTTCGCTTTCTGAACGGCGAAATTCTACAAATTTAGCAATTTATTTTTGTATAAGTTTAATATTTTATAAAAATGCATTCTTTTTTTGGTTTTGAATTATTAAATAACATAAATCTGTCGATTACCATAATTTAATCGGGTATTATCGATAAAGTGACGATCGAAATGCAGCTACCATATAAAGTGTGGATATAAATTCTTATTGGATTATTCAAATAATAAAATTTTTAAAAATCAGCACAAACTGATAGTTATGCCAATAGATATAACTCAAAGAATTCTGTAAAATTCCTGCTCATTTTATTTGCAAGTCTAATATCTAACAATTAGCAGAGCCTCGTGGAAGGACATTTTTCAATATTTACACATTGAGCTTACATTTAATAAAAACTGATATAATCTTGAATTATTCAAGCGTTCTCAAACATCAAGCTATGGTGAGAAAAATCGTTAACATTCCAAATTTGCATGCGATTTATTATTTTTATTGTATTTATAATGGAAATGCTTTCTTGTTAAACAGCATTTTAAATGGTAACAGTATAAAACTATAATGGCCAATATTTGTGCCAAATGTGCAAGTCAACATCAGGAATATATTACAATTTATTTTCATACATATTCCTTTTAAAATTGTTCTACTTAAGTCGGTTTCGTGAAACAATATTTCTGAAATGTTTAAGCCTCAATCGGATTTGACATTCTCTTATTTGTGTTTGAAATTTTGCTTATGCTCTTCCTGTTTCTGTCTCATCTCAGCAATTATATACATGTGCTCGTATTTTGAAAATTTATGCAGTCTATATATATATATATATATGTATATATATATATGTAGTTGGTGCTCTGTGTATATGTATGTATATTAAAGTACGACATTTGCGATTGGGAGAGGTAAGAGTAAACACAGAGAGATAACATTAACTTATTCTTCATATTCTCTCTGAGCTTGAGCTTGAGCTTGTGCTTGTCTTCGCAATACGTTTTTGTGTTACGTTTAGTATGAAATCTTAGCTTATCAAGCTGATGGGATAAGTCCAGCTCCACGATCTCATTTTCTTTGTGCGTTCCGCTAAGGCCAATGCCAGTTGCTGAATTATTCTCCATAAGTAAGGTTCGGAGCTTCAGCTCAACACGAAGTCACAAACGACTAAAGAAACGTAATATATAAATATATTAAAAAAAATAATACATAATCTGCGAAAAATTCCTGTTTAAAGTCGCGAAATACTCATCTCGTTTTTTGTTTATATATATTATTTTCAATAACAATGAAACTGCTAATATGCGTTTGTATAATAAATTCGACATAATATACATATATCGGTATATAATGTATTTTTATATAAATACACATGTATGTACGGCATATGATTGAATGAGTTTCATTGCATTCCGGTTTTGGATTTATCAACAAATAAACGAATACGACGAAGACATCGACGATATCGTCTATTTAAAAAAAAAAAGCTTTGCGTCGTCATTAACTACTTTATATTCAAAACAACTCAAAGTTCCCACCATCCGTAGGAAAACCCATCTCCCAACAGTTATCTTTAATCATCCGTTTATGTGATAATTTGTAACATATATTAATTAATTGAGATTTTACTTTTTTTTTAGAATTGGCTTCAATAATTACTGTGCAAACAAAACCGCAAAATGTTCATAGCAGGTAAAACCAAATTGATTTTTCAATAATAGATTGGAAATTTTGTAATTCCTGGAACCCCACTGGTCTCTGACCCCGTCATCCGCATCCACTCTGATAACAATACACTATGTTCTGTAATGTATATACAGTCACCTCTTTTATATGTATGAGTTATATAAATATGTATTGAGAAGTTCATTAAACAATTTTTTTCTGCTTTAATCAGTCCGTTATTCAAAAAAAGTGTTTAATGACAAAAAATCAAAAATTGTTTCTTCTTTAGAGACAGTTATAAAAAGTTTTAAAAGTTATTTATTAGATTTATGTAAATATTTTAAAAGGTTTGCTTTTTGAAGTATATAACGACTAATATTTCTTATTTGTGACCCTATTTTTAGATAATATGTCACGGCTTCTGTGTGGAACGCTTCTGTTTGCAGTTTTAAGCTCAGCCCAAAGAATCCCACAATTGTCAGTGGAAAATTTCCTGGTGCCAATCACTTCAGACGCAACCTTCCAAACTAGCAACAATGTTAACTATGCATTACGTTCGAGCTTCGATCAAGACACATTACGCAGAATTGCACAGGGTGCCCAGGACTTTGGCCTGGATCTTTTGTTACGAATCTCTAATGAGGTCGAGAAGGCCAATAGAAGCTTTATGATATCACCGTTTTCGATATGGTCGCTGCTTATATTGCTGTACGAAGGCGCCGGAGGCCAAACATATCAGCAGTTACGCCAAGCACTTCGCATTAATGTCGATGACGAAAAGCTTCGTGCCGTATATAAAGTGTGGAACTCGCATTTAAAGTAATATTTAAATATTGACAAGCTTATTAACTTTTTATTAATTATTTATTTTGTTTTTAATCTGTTCCCATAGCACGAACACTAGTACAGTTGAGGTCGCATCACTGCAGGCCCTGTACACGAATAAAAGTCTACCAGTTAAACAAAGCTATCGAAATGCGGTCCAGGCATATAATGTGGAGCCCATGGAGGTGGACTTCTATGAGCGTGAAACAGTATATCTCATAAATGACGCTACTAGTCGGACAACCCGTGGACTTATACCATATGTGGTCTTACCTCAAGATGTTTATGGTGCCACGATGTTCATGATGTCCTCTCTGTTCTTTAAAGGGCAGTGGAAGGTTATTATTTATTGATTGCGGATTTTATAGATATTTAAACCAAACATTTCTTATAGTATCCTTTCAACGAATCAGCTACAAAATTGATGCCCTTTAACGATGAAAATGGTGTGACCATTGGCCAAGTGCCTATGATGATGCAGGAAGGAAACTTTGCATTTATCAATAATATGGAAGGTTTGGATGGCTATATATTAGAACTTCCATATGGTCAGCAGAACCGACTCTCTATGATAGTTATATTACCGAAGCGTGGTTTTAAACTTAATGATGTTGTAAGAAATTTAAAGGAAATTGGTTTGGCCCCAATTCTGCAGCGTCTCGCTAAGTTTAGTTCCGAAGACAACGAGGTGGAGGTTTTAATGCCCAAATTCACAACGACGACAGATTTTAAATTGGCCAAAGTTCTCAAAGCGGTAAGTTATTGTGCAGTTAGCTATAAAGTTAAAATAATAACGCTTTTTATATATAGATGGGCATACAGGATCTGTTTGATGAAAGGTATGCAAACCTCAGCAGAATGGCTGATGGACTCTTTGCCAAGCTATGCGTACACGCTACAAAAATAATAGTGGATGAATTAGGAACAACTGCAGGCGCTGTCTCTGCGGCTGTTCTAAGTAACAAGTCTACGCCGCCAAAGTTTCAGCTTGATAGACCCTTTCAATATCTGATTGTGGAGAAGTCAACAAACCTGTTGTTGTTCGCTGGTCAAGTAAGAAATCCATTATTGGGTTGAGCTTAGTTTTTGTTTAATGTCAATATTAAATAAACTATAAATGCGGTGCCAATTTATTTTTTTGCGCGACCTGCAGCCTTTTTACCACCAATTGGCTGCTGTTTATCTTTACTAGCTTTACTAGATATAAGCGGGTGAGTTTCTGAAAGATAGATGCAGGTACAAATTTTAAAAATGTTTAAGCATAAAATATTATATACCACGTACCATCGGTGGGCGCATCAGGTAGACTAACGTCATAGTGTTGCATGCGTCTTCGTTTGGTGGCTACTATGTCTTCTTCAAAGTCCCGAGAATCGCTTCCTATTAGCGTCGTGCTCGGGTCTAAGCTGTCCTGAGCCGTCCAACTATCCTCAGGATCTTCCACCTCTGGTGCCATGGGAAGAAACTGTAGGGCATTCTCATCTTCACCCTCTTCGTCAGATGAACAAAACGCTGCGACTGGCTCAACTTTTTGAACATCTACTTCGATTTCTTCATCTTGCTGTGCATCGGCATTTAGATCAACTGACTTGTCCTCATCCGCAATATCAAATTCCGATTCACGTTCTTCGTACTCTACATTTTCATCGAGTTCTTTAAAATCAGGCGCAAATGCAGACCAATTTTCCACCTGATTTTGTGCCCATATTGAAACTAAGCCTGAACTAATGCTAGCTATAATTGGACGCACTGGGTGCCAGACTACGTCTAGCAGCAGTTCACCCTTTGTACCATGTAGAATCTTGACGAGATTTCCGATTGACTTCTCCCAAATGTACAGTGCATGTTGCCGCGCACTTCCCGCACAAATATATTCGCCATCACCTGAAAAGCAGCATTTCTTCCAAGTAGTTCTAAAGGAAACAAAATTTTAAACTCTCAAAGGAAAAAAACTTATAACAGCAATATTCACTTGTTGACAAGATCCTGTAGTTTTTGAATTGGCTCTGGCTCGCCATCTTTGCCTAATGCAATTATCACTTTTGAATCGTACACGCGAATCACTCGATCAGAGGTATTTATAAGAAATGCACTGAAATAAGACTTATAATAAAGACTAATCAAATAGTAATTATTTCTTTTCATACTCGCCACGACGTGCAAATTCAATACTTTTGATAGCTGTTGCACTCGAAGTGCCAACAATAATACGAAAGCTTGCAATCACTTCAAATGTTTCCACGTCCAGGACAAGTATTTTTCCTTTGGCGTTGCCTGTGTATATATGTTTGCCACGCCGATCAAACGAAGCAACTATATTTAAATCTCCCTACAAAATGTTAAAGTTTAATGAAAAGAAACTTAAAAAATATTATATATAAGAGAGCTTACGTCTGAATCTAAAGGAAGACATCGATGTGAACCTCCGATTTTTACTAATACAGCAGCATAGCGCATGGGGCATACTAGCAATCGTGTGTCATTTCGTGGATCAAACTGGACTTTTAAAACAGGAGATGGAAATCGATATTTATGTTCCAGTTCTCCAGAAAGAACATCCCATATACAAACATTGTTGTCGGTTGAGGCAGACAATAGCTACAATAAATAATATAGTTTCAAGTTAGAAGTTGATAATACAATGAGCTGTAGGTATTCGGTTCACCTTATGTCCATTTCTGGTCCAGCTTAAGCTACAGACAGGGTGTACATGTGCAGATATGATTTTTGCGATGCCGCGCGTCAGAAAATCCCAAATTACAATTCGCCCATCATTGCAGCCTACAGCTAACAGAGTTCCGTATTTGTTAAAGGCACATGTAACTGCTAGTGAAATGCAATCTAAGGAGCCATCAAACTCTTCCGGATAGTTTTGTCCAAAAGATTCTGTTCAACAAGAATTTAAAGTTAATAAAAGAAAAAATAAAAAGGCGGAAAGTTTACCAAGCAGTTCCAAGTTCATGTTTGGGTTGCTTCTTCTTCTTAATTTGACATTCAGACAATTCTATCGATACTTCGATTACGATTTGATACATTTGCAAAGTTAATTATTTTAAAAGAATCTTACAATTGACTTTTAAGACCAGAAAACTTTTTTTTCACTATATAAAGTTAAAATTTTTACTGTACGTAGTAAGCTTAGGAGATATTTTGGTACCATAGTTCAATCTTCTTCTTGATTTGTTATGGTAAATGGAACCAGAACTAGTAACATATGAGTTAATTTGTTCGCTCTTGGTATAAGTCCCTTTCTAGAGTTCGGCCACACTTGATCTGAGTGGGTTTTGTGCGCACGTTGTACGTAAAAGTTTCATAAATCGATTATAATAGTTATAAAAATTGTCCAAAGATAGTAAAATAGTGCACAAACATCAATTACTTTCTCAAATATATAAACTAATACAGCGTTTTGGCCTTTTTTTTGTATATAAATGATTGCTAAATTATTTGTGTCGACGTCACCTTTGGAGCCCCGCTCCCGCTCTTCCTTTTTATCTCTCTCGTGTTAATTCGCCTGATCTCGTTCTCTGTGAAATAAATTTGATTTCCAAAGCAAGTTTAAGTTTTTTTGTCATAGTAATATACAACTCGTCAAATGTATCACATTTGAAATTATTGTGTTCCATATATACACTAAAAAATTAAATCCAAATTTGTAATAACCCCTCCACCTAGTTAAAGCTGTTTCTCTTTCGTCACAGTTTTCGTGATTTAACTTGCATATGTATGTACATATGTATGTACACAACATATACATATACATATTTATGTTTTGTGTGCAATTATTTTTTTAGTGTATTCATTGCAAAGCACGTTAAAAGGAAGAACGTGAATGTGAATGTAATACAAAAGGGCAACACAAAACCAAAATTTAAAAAAACAAATACTGAAAATAACAACAATCGACGTTACATTTCCATTTCCTGGCAGTGCATGTGAAAGTATACGAAGGCGCATTATATAGCACAGGCTAAGTCTTTCTCACGTTTTCCCCCCGATTTGCACAAAAGGCCTTAAATAAATACCCATAAGTAAGCAAAATGTCTGGCGAAGAAACGTCTGCCGATCGCAATGTCGAAATATGGAAAATAAAGAAGCTCATCAAAAGCCTGGAAATGGCACGTGGGTGAGTAAACTACAAATGCGTATTTTTTGTGTTTTTTTTTTGAAAATGCCGACGTCTTTGTCCGACTCAATGCAAATATCATTCTCCGGTGAGAACATTTCGTTATTGGGAGTACACACGAAACGTTTCAGAACGTTGGGGGAAGGTGGTAAATGTGCAGCGCGCCGCCGCCGTACACCATATGAAAGTGGAGTAAGCAAAATGCCGGACTATTGTGAGATTATTTTGCTCTCACCCCTTGCTGGCCGGTCTTAATGGCCTTAAAAATAAGCTAATTTGGGCGGCAATAGGCTAAGCATGTTCCAGGTATTACAATTGCTTACATGCAAGTGTTAAACCTACAATTTCTTCTTTGAATTGGTTATAAATGGCAACGAATTGGTTTGAACCACTTCAAATCATGTGCGTGGCTGGTGTTGGTAACAAACAAAAAGTTCTCCCCCTTATATCTTTGTGGTGTTGCCACACACACACATACACACACACACACACACTCATTCATACATACACACCTTCACACGCACACACATACGCCAACTAACTGGTGCTCATTCCCGCTCTTTTATTTTATATTATTTTTTTCCTCCGTTTTGCACAAATACTTTGAGAGCAACACGTTTTTGTCAGGTTTTTATCAGTTTAAACCAGACAAAGTCTGAGTAAACGCAGTCCAATGCCAGTGAGTAATGCGTGAAGCGAATGCTAATGCTGTGTTGGCATTAAGATAAACGATTGCTTGCAACCGTTTGCCATGACTCCTTACGGCATATATTAAATGTCAATAAAACAAACACTCTAATTAACATGCATATGTGTCTTTATTGTTTTGCTCTCAATAATTTCTCGCTCTCGTATAGCCGCACACTCTCACTTTCTCTCCCACTTCTCTCTGCTTTTGCTCTCTCTCCCTCACTCTCTCTCTTATTTGTGTTCTTTCCCTCTTTGTCTGCTTTCCCCGATGCATGCCATGCCAATGTTCCGCCCCATTCTTACTGTAAAAAGGTCAAATTCGTATTTGGGAACAATAACAAACCCACAGTGGTCCAATTTGGCATTCACAACATTTGCGGGCCACCTGAGCCTGCATGGGAATAGAAGCGTACAAATACTATGAATTTTTGTGTATATAAACTTTGATCAATGGTATTTTTGCATGAATGGGATAGAACAATATATATAACCGTTTGTTATTTATATAAATAAATGTAATTATATATCATTGCAGCAATGGAACTAGCATGATATCATTGATAATTCCGCCAAAGGATCAAATATCTCGGGTTAGCAAAATGTTGGCCGATGAATTTGGTACGGCCTCCAATATCAAGTCACGTGTGAATCGCCTATCCGTCCTAGGCGCAATCACATCGGTGCAGCACAGACTTAAACTATACACCAAAGGTGAGTTTTGAAATGTTATATTAAATTTTATAAATAAGCAAATAATAATACAATATCTAATTTATAAACAGTGCCTCCAAATGGTTTGGTCATTTATTGTGGAACGATTGTGACGGAGGAGGGCAAGGAGAAAAAAGTGAACATTGACTTCGAACCATTTAAGCCCATTAATACCTCGTTGTACCTTTGCGACAACAAGTTTCATACGGAGGCGCTCACTGCCTTACTCGCCGACGATAACAAGTTCGGTTTTATTGTGATGGATGGTAATGGTGCTCTCTTTGGCACCTTGCAGGGTAACACACGTGAAGTGCTGCACAAATTCACTGTCGATCTGCCGAAGAAGCACGGACGTGGTGGTCAATCCGCGCTACGTTTTGCCCGTCTGCGTATGGAAAAACGACACAACTATGTGCGCAAGGTAGCTGAAGTGGCCACACAATTGTTCATAACAAATGACAAGCCAAACATTGCTGGCCTTATTTTGGCTGGTAGTGCAGACTTCAAGACCGAACTCAGCCAATCGGATATGTTTGATCCTGTAAGTAATTGCATAACCAAGATGAGGTGTGTTGAATGAAAGCTAAATGGGCTATTTGCATTTGCAGCGTTTACAATCAAAAGTGATTAAATTAGTAGATGTGTCTTACGGCGGAGAGAACGGTTTCAATCAAGCCATCGAACTAGCCGCTGAATCGTTGCAAAATGTTAAGTTTATACAAGAAAAGAAACTCATTGGTCGTTACTTTGATGAAATTTCTCAGGTGAGAAATAAGAACTTAATTATAAATCCGGGACATATAATTTATAAATCTGAATTTATTAATATTTAAGGATACTGGTAAATATTGCTTTGGCGTTGAGGACACCTTGCGTGCTTTAGAATTGGGCTCTGTGGAAACATTGATTTGCTGGGAAAATCTGGATATACAACGCTACGTACTGAAGAATCATGCCAACTCGACGTCAACGACAGTATTACACTTGACGCCGGAACAGGAAAAAGATAAGTCTCACTTCACGGACAAGGAGGTATGCCGCGAAAATTTATAAAGAACATCTTGTATATTGTAAATTAAAAAATTTGTTTGAATCCTTAAATAGAGCGGCGTGGAAATGGAGTTAATTGAGTCTCAACCGCTTTTGGAATGGCTGGCGAACAATTACAAGATGTTTGGTGCCACCCTTGAGATTATAACAGACAAGTCTCAAGAAGGTAGCCAGTTCGTGCGAGGTTTCGGTGGAATTGGCGGTAAGTGAGCGCCAAATGGCGAAATATTCTTTTTATATAAATATATATGTTTACTTACTGTATATAGTGCAAATGTAAGCTACGAAAACAATAATTAATTATGTATCTACTGTTTCCATTCCTCTTCCTTCATGCTGCTTTTAAACTTAAATCTATATGTTACACTTGGTTAACTTGACGTCGCTCCTTGTGTATAACCATCAACTTTAATTGTATTTAAAAATTATATAAATGCATATTGTATATATATATATGTATATATATACAATATTTATATATATATATATATTTAAATGTATATGATTTATATAAATGTGTGTGTATAGGCATATTGCGCTATAAAGTAGATTTTCAATCGCTACAAGCCGATGAGCCGCTGGAGGACGTTGATCTCGACGATTACTAATCAAAGACAGCAAACAAATGAGCAAAAGCATTCGCACTGCATAGATTTTCGGATCTCAACACAATAATTTTAAAGAATTTTTAAAATTTTATTTGTGTTTTTCATTTAATTTGTCTTGTTTTTCTTTTAAATTTTGTTCAAAGAAGTTTTTGTGAAACGCCATAAATTGTTCAAAAAGTATATAGGAACCAATTTACTTGCCGCATAGGTTTTAATCATAATTCAAAGTAGAAGTTTATTCTAAATATTTCAATATAGGTCATCCATCACCCATCACCCATCACCACTCCATTGCTCCATCGCTCCATTGCTCCATCGCTCCATTGCTCCATTGCTCCATCGCTCCATCGCTCCCTCGCTCCATCGCGTCATTCGTTTTAGCCATATATTATATAAGTTGGCCACGTTTCATATTTACAGACCAAATTATTTATATTATTTAAAAACGTATAAGTGAAAATTATATATATATATATATATATATATTTATTTATATATATATGTATATATATATATAATTATATATATATATGTATATATTTATATTTATATATATATATATATACCTTATATTTATTATTGCTTTTAAGTTATTGACAATTATTATAAAACAATTATTTATAAAGCAAATAACACTTCAATAGCAGTTCAGGGTTATAGTTTAAGGCTCTAATACTAATATTCAAATATTGTTCTATAAGTTCATTATAATATGAAACAGTAAATATGAAACAAATCTTTAATATCTTAAAGCCCTCAAAACTTAAATTAGATAAGAAATCGCAGCCATATATTATTGAATATATGTATATATATTTATATATACATATGTATATAGGGAAGAAGCAGAAATGCCTTTAGATACATATACATATATTTACCTACATATTAATTAAAGAAATAATTCGCGCAATCGAAGAAAGATATTGACAAATGTATTTACAATAAAAAAAAAAAGAAGGCAATGACTCGTAACAAGTAACAAGTAACAAATAACATGTAATAAGTAACAAATGACATGTAATAAGTAACAAGTAACAAGTAACAAGTAACAATTAACAAGTAACAAGAAACAAGTAACAAGTAACAAGTAACAAATAACAAGTAACAAGTAACAAGTAACAAACAATTAACAAGAAGCAAGTAACAAGAAGCAAGTAACAAGAAGCAAGTAACAAGAAGCAAGTAACAAGAAGCAAGTAACAAGAAGCAAGTAACAAGTAACAACAACAATAATAATAATTATAATATTTTTAATAATTGAAGCAACAAAAACGAAGATTTAATAATATTTAAATTGTCACCTGCTTTGCTGACCTTTATGATTCTCGTTAAAATAGTTCAACCAAAAAAGTGGCATTATACACACATAGATACATACATTCATACATAGATACATTCATACATAGAAACATTCATACATAGATACATTCATACATAGATGCATTCATACATAGATACATTCATACATAGATACATTCATACATAGATACATTCATACATACATTCATACATACATTCACACATACATTCACACATACATTCATACATACATTCATACATACATTCATACATTCGTACATACATTCACACATCCATTCACACATACACACATACAGGAATGTATACATTGACTCGTATATGAGAGAAGCATTTACAATATTTGCATAGGCAATTTCTTTGTTTGCATTTCAGCACAAATTAAAAGCGAAAGATTCTAATTACACAAATTAACGAAATGCGTATTCATAGATAAAAGAACAAAACCTGAATAAAAGTAATTAACAATATATAAAGCCCGAAACCGTGAATTATTAATATTTTATAAATTTAATTACAATCATTATCCGTTAATAAAAGAGTGGAAGTGATGTGTGCCTACTAACAATCCGTATATGCATTTTAAAGATCTAGACGATTAGTCTGAGTAATTGGAGAATCCCTACAGGATGGACAGATGCAGATGGGAAATAACAATAATCTAAATAAATTGTTGATAGCAATTCGATATCCAAGCTTTAAACTGGGAAGACGATTCCCCCCAATCCCGAAGTCTGCATAACCTTTGTATAACTCACCACATATTTGTTTTACTGATTTTACTTATTTGTACATAAATATCCTGTACCTTTATCATTTTCCCACCTCATTTATATATGCACATGTAGATACATCATATTCTGTTAATCTGTTGTGCTATTTTATGTTTAATGATATATTTATTTTTTTTTTTTAATTTTTGGATATAAGTTATTCTGCGCATTTATCGCTTTTAGTGTATTTCTATTAGTTTATTTTTAATTTCGATATGTTGTTTCTTTCTTTTAGAGTCAACTACAATATAAAATAATTAATAATTTGCTTTTCACGCTTCTCGCACAGGTATCTTGCGTTACAAAGTCGATTTCCAGTGTATGCAGCTCGATGATTTGGACAATGACTGTTTTGATTTAGATGACTACTAGATAATATTACCGTTGTAATCAGTTTTTACATACACCATCGACCGAAAAATTCTAAAACGTTAGTTCATAAAGAAATAATTGAACAGAGTAAATAGTATATATAAATAATAGTTATACAAAAGGAACACACAAAGCCCTTCTTCCAATTAAAATAAATTTGCAAATAATTAATACAACAGCCCCAAAAACACAAAGTATATAAAGAAAAAAAAAATTGTTAAGTTCTGGAGAATGCAAATATAAAAAAAAGGATGCCCACTCAAAATGAAATAATTACTTTATTAATTTTTATTGTTTTTGAGATTACAACATTTTACACATTCTATAAATTTGAAGCAAAAAACGACAACTATTTCTAATCGGTGGTATATTCGCATAGCTCTCCCAATCTCTCAATCTCATTAAGCTTCCTATCCAGCTCATCGCCATCGATCACAGGAAAACAAGTGAACACAAGCCGAAAGAAGTTTCCCAATTGTCGACTACCGAGCGGTGAATAGCCAATCATCAAGGTGCCACTGTACGCCATTTGCTCCTTTATCTTGGGCGCAACCTGTGAATAATGCATGTTAAATTAGTTACTGATTTTCAATAAATCAACGGGGTATTGCCTCCCCAGTACTTTGATTTTAAACGAAGCTAAGCGAGATATTTACCGTATATAAACGCTTCCACCAGTCTGTAGTTTCTTTACAGCTCGGAACACGCATCGATTTGGGTATGTACCAAAAGCAGACTTGTGAGTACTCATGCTGATCCATTACAAGTCTAAAGCGATCCGCGCGTGCACGCAATTTCTCTTCCAGCAAGCGGGCCATGTCAATCGCATGATCAATTAAATGTCCGTATTCTCCGTAGCCTCGAGCCTTGAGCATGAGCCAAAATTTGAAGGCGTCTATTTTACGACCACATTGGATGCTCTTGTTGCCAGTGTCGTAGGAAACATCGTAGAATTTGTCCTGCTGAAAGAGATAGGTGACCTCAACACTGTTGCACTGCGCCAACAGGTTGGACTCGCGAGTGAGAAACAATGAGCATTGCAGAGGCACGCCAAGTGACTTGTGCGGATTCCAGGAAAATGAGTTCGCACGATGCAGACCCGCCAATAGTGAACGGTGTCTATAGGCTAAAAGGGCAGCACCGCCTAGACAGGCATCCACATGGAGCCAAAGACCGTGACGCTCCGCAACATCGGCAATTGCGTTAATATCATCAAATGCGCCTAGTACCGTTGTTCCAGCTGTTGCATTAATAAAAAACGGATCACAGCCACGCGCTTGCGCTTCTTTAATTTTGATCTCCAGGTCGTCAACGGACATGTGTCCTTTTGCATTGGTGCGGACTGCAATACAATTGTCCAAGCCAATGCCCAGCCAGTGTGCCGCTTTCATAAGGCTATAATGTGAATCCTCAGAAGTAAAAATAACTAGTGGACGTAATCCAAACATGCCAGTCGATTTGACATTGGGAATGTGTTTATAACGAGCCAATACCATGCCGTACATGTTGGACGCGGAGCCGCCGGGTGCAAAAATACCATCACCATTGGTATATCCAGCCAATTTACATACCGTCGTTATAACCTCAGTCTCGATCAGGCTAAATACAGGTGCCACCTCATAGGTATATCTGTAGATAAATTCAGAAGTTAGCTTAAAGGATTTGTACTCATTGATCGATTTTCAAATATTACGAGCTGGTATTCATTGCCTCGGTAATCCATGATCCAGCTAATCCAAAAGGATCCAACTGACCGAATAACTGATTGTGGAAACGTCCATGCGATGTTTTGACTGAATATTGTATTACTTGCTGGCAGATTTGTTCGATCTCGACGAGGGTGCATGATTCCTTTTCCTTGATAGTCAAGTTAATAAGTTTCTAGGAGATATGCAAAAAACGTAAATAAAATTGTATACTACATTTAAAATGGGTAGAGATAAGTTTAGCGATTACGGCAGCCGATCAATACATTTAGCATGCAGCTGCATAATAAACTCTTCCAATGATGAGCATTAATGCCTCTTATCTTGGAGCTGTCATACAAGCATTGACGAGGTGTCTAGACTTGGTCTAGGATGAGGGGTAATCACCTTCAGTTCGTTCGGCTGCATAAAATCGACTATTTTTTGTTCATTCCATGTCTGTGGATCCGTACAAAACGTCTCCTTCCTTTGTAACAGATTAAAGACATGCTGTAAAATCTTCCAATCGTTCGTTGACCTCTCTCGAACTCCATCAGCAAAACATTTTGTAACAGTGGGTCCATCCATTTTATGATACTTTTGACTGAACCTCTGCGGACAGCTACTCAACTGGGAATGCTAAGTAATTGTTCGAAGCGCTACATTAAATCAATTCCGAACTATGATGTGGTGGTGATTGAATGCTTGTTAAGAGTCTTAAATGAATTAAACATAGTACATATATATTTACGCACATATATATACAATATACATACATTTATTGCATGCGGGTATGTGTGAATAGGGTGAACCTTTTGAATATGATCGTTAACTATTAAATTTTTAACGCGACTGTACAAATAGATTCGAGATTTCTTCCAATCCTGTTTTACTTTTAAGATTGAGTAAATCTATGTTCCATAGTTTTGTTTATCTTTTTTTTTTTTCTTATCATTAGCAATCAAGCAGGTTGTTGTTAAGTGAGAGTCTTTGAGTAAATTGTGTTTGACATATTGTTGTATAGCCGGTTTATTACTGCACTAAAGATATTTACTTTCTTAATGTTTTGTGTATTTTAAATTCAAAGCACAATTATCTTATCAATTTTTTTATGTGTCCATCAACTCAATTTATAAGAAACGTGCATTTGTACACACATACGTGTGTACCTGCAGGTGCTAAGCAAATGACTTTTCCGCTTTTGGCAGTATTAGCTGCATATTAACTAGTTAGGAGCGCCAGCAATATGCAATTGTAGGTCAGAGCTTGTCGGGCAACAATTTTAAGAAAAACGTGGCTTATATAAAATAATGATAAACTACAGGTGTTGCTTCAAAATATGTCAATATTACTAAGGAAGTATTGAAATATATTTTTGTATGTATTTGTTAAAACTAAAGAGTAAAGAATACAACATTTCAAAATAATATTGTTTTTTAAATTATATAGCGCGGTTTACTTTTTAAAATTATAAAATATTTGAAAATAATAAAAAAAAAGCAGTGTGCCCATCATATTGTATTCTTGCATTGTATTACCCGCTTAACTCGAAGAAATATCGATACATATATCAAGTATCGATAGTCACATTTTTTTTTTAATTCATGCACATATGTTTTGACAGCTCAGTACACAACAAACTATACGTAAAAGATAAATTCTATTAATTTGACCAAGAGTTAAAAGAATTAACAATGGGTCGCGCCGAAGTTGGTACTCCCAAGTACCTCGCCAACAAAATGAAGGCGAAAGGATTGCAAAAACTTCGCTGGTATTGTCAGATGTGCGAAAAACAGTGTCGTGATGAGAACGGCTTCAAATGCCATACAATGAGCGAGTCCCATCAACGGCAGCTTTTGCTGTTCGCGGATTCACCTGGTAAATTCTTGCACAATTTTTCTAAGGAGTTTTCGGACGGCTATATGGAACTGCTGCGACGTAGATTTGGCACTAAGAGAACAAACGCAAATAAGATCTACCAAGAGTATATAGCGCACAAGGAACATATTCACATGAACGCAACACGCTGGCTGACTCTTTCAGACTATGTTAAGTGGTTAGGACGAACCGGTCAAGTGGTAGCTGATGAAACCGAAAAAGGTTGGTTTGTTACTTATATTGATCGTAGCCCGGAGGCAATGGAACGACAGGCGAAAGCTGAAAGAAAGGAAAAGATGGAAAAGGACGATGAGGAACGCATGACGGAGTTTATTGAAAAGCAAATAAAGAAAGCAAAGCCACAAACAGATGATGATGATGAACCACAGGAGAAATTTACAGAGCTGAAGCGCGAGGAAGAACAGCCTCTAAAGCTGGACATACGGTTAGAAAAGAAATTTCAACCAGAGTCTATATTGGGCAAATCAGCTCTTTCAAAACGGATAAATAATGATTTCGACGAGAAAGTTTTTAAAAAACCCAAAACAATACCAGCAGAAGCCAGCAAATCGTCACTGGATGAAATAATGAAACTTGAAGAAAAGAAAAAGGAACGTGCTAACCGCAAAGATTATTGGCTACATCCAAATATAGTAGTCAAATTTATATCTAATACGATGGGCGACAAATACTACAAAAAGAAAGCAGTTGTTCAGGAAGTGACTGATAAATATCGCGCCAAGATTAAGTTCCTAGACACACAAGAAAAACTGAAAGTTGATCAGGTAAATATTTACTTATCATATTTTTGATTCTTCACAAATTATTAAATTATTGTATTACCCTTTCCCTAGGCACATTTAGAGACTGTAATACCCGCCTTGGGCAAAGAAGTGATGGTAGTCAATGGCGCTTATCGTGGCTCTGAGGCGCTGTTAAAGAAGCTAGATGAACGCAAGTTCTGTGTTAGCATAGAAATACTTCATGGTCCATTAAAGGGACGAATCGTGGATAATGTACAATACGAAGACATATCTAAGGTATACGGCAGCTAGTATACCATGCAAATTTTAAAACTATGCGCATTTAGTATAATTAATATAAAATATATTATTATAAAATATATTATATACTATTAAGTTTTTATTTTATAAAGCCCATCATAGTGTAATTTGAATGCGACTTTCATATAAAAATATTGAAAGCAGCAATTTTTTTCTATCTCCGAAAACAATATTACAAAACGTGTTCAAAATGACAATAATTAAAATTTGTTGATTTTAGATTTTTGATACTTAACATCAATACGAATTTATAAAATCCAATCATAAAGCAATTATAAACTCTGTTCAAAAGTCGTTCATAAATTGAATGTTGTTTGCCACTCACTTAATTGCCATTTTACTTATTGATTTTGTATAAAGTGAATCTAACCCCCTGGCCAACTGCCGTGCTTCTACTCTAACAGCAGGACGACGATGCGAATGCAGCCAAGTCAAAAGCTTTGACCTATTTTGCAATGAATCTGTTTTCTACTTAGAATGTCTGACATTTGAATTTTGTGTTAATACTTCATGTTGCGTGGCTAGTAAAAAAGTAATGTAGAAATCCTATTTAAGCAGTGAAATATAATATACATATGTATGTATGCCTTTTTTTAAAAATTTATTGTAGCAAAAATTTCAGTCTTAAAATGTAATTTCCAATTCATTCCAAATCATTTGATTTGTTTCACCCAAGTTGTTTTGATAGTAGATAAAATAAACGTTGTATGTGTAGAAAGTAGTTAAATACGGCACAGCTGGTGGCAATGACATTCCCAAGATTTGGGTAAAGTCAACTACAAGTGTAGAAACATATGTTAAAATTTTCGAGCAATACAAATAAATGTATCTGAAAAACTGCGACCCATTTAAGATATTTTTGAATCTAAATAGGTTTAATCGAACGCAGATTGTCGTTGATCACTGATGTTAAAAACATTTTATTTTTTAAATGAATTCGCAAATGTGTTGGACTGTTATTATTTTAATAATGGGCAGCGGAATTTTAAAGTCAAATAGTGCTTTTTCTATGGATGATTTTTGGAATACGATTCCCATTTATTTTAAGGATATGCTTACCATGAAAGTGAATATTTTCACAACTTTACCATTAAACTTAGCATCAAAAGTTATTGATGGTATTTGTAAGTAGAGGTTTTATTGGATGAATATATATTTTTTAAATGAAAGTCTATCGAATTGTTAAGGCTCATCCTTTTTAATCTTTGAGATAACCGCACCGAGAATCACACCAGATATAAATAAAATGAATCTTCTGTATATGACACCGTGTGCCAACGTGAGTGTTCCCTTGTTGCAGGCCGAAAATCTTTGGACACATCCAAAGTTTCGAAAAAATAAGAAACTCGTAATTGTAGCTACAGGTTGGTCCACTACGGTAAATGACTCGAGCTCTATTACGACGATGTTTGAAGCGTTTCGGTGTCGACCTGAAGTTAATTTTGTGGTAATGATTTAAAAAATATTTAAAATTTAACTACCTAATGATATCTTCAGGTTATGGACTCAGCCAGATATGTAGATACTATATACACATGGGCTGCGTTGAATACAGATTCCATTGGGGAAAAGTTAGCCATTGGCTTAATTCATTTAACGCAAGTAATGCCATCAATGGAGATTCATCTAGTTGGTAAGTTTTTTATTATCAATCATCCAAGTTGAATTAAAAATTTATGTTATCTCAATCAAGGACATTCATTGGGTGCGCATATTATGGGTACAGCGGGACGTACATTTCAGCGGTTGACTGGAAAGCAAGTGTCCCGCATAACCGGGTTAGATCCAGCTAAGCCCTGCTTTCGTAACGATAAAATGTTACCGGGACTAATGCGAGGTGATGCCAAATTAGTCGACGTAATACATACAAATTCGGGCGTTTTGGGAAAATATGAGCCCATCGGAGATGCTGATTTTTACCCAGGAGGCTTACATCCCATAATGCCCGGTTGTTTATCAATTGCTTGTTCCCATTCCCGCGCAATTGAATATTTTACAGAAAGTGTCTATCCGCATTTAAACAACAGTTTCATGGCTTACAAATGCATTTCTTTAAAAGGTGTACAATTCGAAAGATGCAAGCTAGATGGTACTACCACTATGGGATACGAGTTTAAAAATGCTAAAGGAATTTTTTATGTTCCTGTTAGGTCTCAAAGTATATACGGCGAAAATACGTACTATGACTCAATTAAAAACTTAAATCTAAATGGTTCCTGTTCCGAGAAAAATTGTACAGACTAAATTATAGAGGTACACTACATTCAAGATGTAACAAACATCGTCTTTACTTTCTCACTAGAAGAAAATCTTGAAGAACATGCCTTTAACTTAATTGTTTATTAATAAGATATATATACATGTATATTAAATGCTAATTAATCTAAAATTTCCGTAAGATCTAGGTCATCGTCGAAAGCCTCAGCAATGCCTTTTTGGCTCTGATATATTTTTTCTTGGGTTTCAGCAATTCTCCAAAGCTCATCATCATCGTCGCCATTAAGCATGGATCTATTCGTTCCTCCTTTAATTGCTGAACGAAGTTTATTACTTGGTTGTACTGGTCCAGCGGTACGTTTTTGGCGATTGCCCATCAGAATTTGGCTTTCCTCAAAATAGCTATTAGGGTGACTGATCGTTAACTCTACGGTGGAGTTGTGAGTAAGCATAAAGTATTTTCCGCAGGCAAATTGGTAGTGGCCACGCGATACAAAAAACATAACCTCTTCTATGGCACTCGGAGATAATCCGTAGGATGCGAGTTTACTTTTCAGAGCCGGCTGGTCAAATATTTTGTATGGGCAGCCGTGACAATCGCCAGGTGCGGCCATATCCTTAATTATCTTAAGGCAAGAATACGGCGTGTAGTTGACCATGGAACCCTTTTTTCCATAGTTGTGATGAATGTTGTACTCGTAGCTACGTGTGAATTTATCTACGTCGATTTTCTTTGTGAACTCCTCACGCCAAAATCTAATTGAATCTTCTAGAGTAACACCAATACCCTTTAGAAAGAGGCCGTACTGCATCCGTCCACCGTGTTTAATGTGGTGTTGACTACGTATATGTTCATGACACATTCGCATACACAACGGCATGGACGACTTGGAAAGTTGATCCAATGACTCAATTGGTACGGACGCATCCCGACATACTGTGTAGTCTTTACCTGTGTAAGAGTTGTGTAAAGACTTTAGCATGCGTGAAATTCTCTCGTCGGCCTCAACATCATTGATAAAAGACTTGGTAGCTTGCAAGCCGCGTTCAATTTCATCCAATTGCTTAGCTCCTACAATAGAAACAAGGTCGTGAGTGTTTACATATGCAAAGCCTGCTTTTAGATAGCAACGTCTTGTACGCACTAAATCCAACACTTGTGTGAAGGGCACTTTATAGAATTCAAGTAATTCGATTTTGGCCACACTTTGACCAGCAGTGCTTTCATAGAGACCATCTTTGACTTCGTCTTTCTGCTCTTCTGTTAGCGGTTGTATATGAAAACTATTAGCATCTAAAAATTGTTTAATTTCAGAAGTGCTAAGTGCAGAGAATTTGTATTTAAAGAACTCCATTTCACGTGCTATAAACCAACGCGTCAAGTCCTCTGAGCGACAGTAAGCCAATCGCAAGATAAAGTGGGATAAATAATCACGCCTGCGCATTTGTAAGTCTGATTCCTGTTTCGAATTAGTTGTACACATGCGTAAATAGCCGCGTAGTCCATCACGAGTCATTTCGGCATTTACATATTCCTTCCAATCATCGGATAGGAAGCGTAGTGCTTTTGTTGTAGCGCGATCAAAAACACGCAGAAGACGAAGACGCTCCAAGGCGAATTCTTCAAACTCTTCAATGTGAACATCTTCTGTCGGTGGATAATGATAAAGCATTACATTATGCGGATATTTAGATTCCAAGCTAAACACTTCCACTTTAACATTTTGTCGAGCTCTTTTTTTTAAATTAAAATCCATTTAGGCCGAAATAAAATGTAAAGTTCAACCAAATTTGTTTTGTTGTGACTTCTTACAGTATTGGCGCCAAAAGATGTCGAACAGCTGAGTCTTGTATCGATATATCATTATATTTTTGGTTGACAATATTTGACGATGTCGTGATAAAAACGATTATTTGTACAATATCGATATACATTTTATTTTATTGCTTGATTTAGATAAGCCTCAGATTCAAAAACCAGGTGGACATATATTCAAGAAATAAAATATTTTTTTTTAATTATTTAAGCCGAATTTAATTTAAATAGTATCTCATTTGTTTTATATACCTTACTTTTGATTTCTTTATCTCTGATTAAAGAAGAGTATTAAAATATTTTCATATAATTGATAAAAACGATTTTAATATTCTAATAGGTAAAATTATATACATATGTGTTTCAGGTACTTAAAAAAACTGACTAGTATATTTCAAATATTGGCTAGGAAGGTCTATCGTCCTGTGCACTTAAGCTTTAGAGTCTTTTGATCCAATGCCAATAAACTCGAGAGATTTTCTTAATCGTTTCCAAAACAATTTGCGTTCTTCTGGCGAGGGCTGTTTATCTCCTTTTGACGGCCACTTAATGTACGTTTTAATGTCCATTAAATATTGCAGCGTTTTTGGGCGCTTACGACGTGGTATATCTTCCAGAAAAACAAGAATCAAATGCTCCTTGCTAACTTCAAATATGCTGTTGAAATTAAAGTAATATGTATAAGCTTTTGTGATATTAATTTTAATATTTTAATATAAGTACCGATGTTGAGCCAGATACATTTCAAATTGACACCAATGGCTAAGCAGAAACTTCGATGATATAAGTAACATTAATGACCGTGAACGATCCATGCACGAAATAATATTATCTAATATGGTAACACCAATCTGAAAGTTTAAAAAAGTAGACTTAAATCATGAGCCTATTTAATAAAATTATTCTCCGACAAACCTGAAAGTCTCGTTCATGGAGACATATTGAAATATCTCCTGATTTCTCGATATTTGGCAGAAGTTCATCCAAGACCCATTTACGATCATTTTGACAGTAGCTTATGAAAATGTCATAAATCACACTTGGGTCATTTTCGTTAAGATGGTGAAATTTATCAAGTGACTCCTTTGAGGCTTTGGACAAAAGTGCTGCTGACTTTAAAGATGCATAGTAGTAATGTATGTGCCAGCGTTTCAGATATATAATAAATGCTAAAATAGATAGCCCTAAGATAGTTCCAACAACGGCAGTCACTATCGTTATAACATTCTGTACCTTCGTTTCAAAATCATCCAATATACGATTCTGGCAATTAAGATCGTCCACCTTAAGTTGTTCCGTTTCATTAAAGCACCAATAATGCTCCGTGTCATAATCCAGTAACTGAAATTTGAGAGTTGTATCATTCAGCGTCTTCGGCGTTGATTTAGGACACCTTAAGACTTGTAGACTTTTACTAAGGAAACGGAGTCTGATAATATTATGTAATCGCTTGAAGTCATTTAGGTTCTTGTAACTCTCTATTAACAATGGAACAAATCGCTGTTGCCATTGTCGCCGTTCAATAAGTGGGAGCAAAAATTGTAGTGTCTGGTTTAAAGTGGCCATATTTGATGTTAGTAGCTCCTCCGCTGCGTGTTGTAGAAGTTCATACGAGCAATCGGCTTTTTTATTATTTTTTGCGGCTACTTCGACGACTTCTCGCAAATTGCAGTTACAAAGAAAGTTATTATCCCCAAGGCTTAAATATTCCAAACTTTCAAAATCCCTTAACATTTCTGTGGTTAGCATATTGATATTATTGCTCCGTAAGTTCAGAACCCGCAAGGCTGAGTTGTTGTAAAACACACTTTTATACCAATTACCAATGTGGTTGGAGTTAAGGTCTAGAATTTGCAAGTTTCCAAGGGATTGGAATACATCAGCAGCTAGGGCATTGATATTGTTACCAGCCAAGCCCAAGACCTGTAACTTTCGTAGTGATTTTGACCAGCCTATTTCCTTGAGATTGGAATGTTCAAAGAAAAGACATTTAAGCGTATCACCAATGCCTTCAAAGGCATCGTCGACAATGTTGTATGACACAAAGGGATTTCCAGATAAATCGAGTCCTTCGAGTACTGTGTTCTTGAACAGGCCCTTGCTCATCATGGGAAATGAGGTGTAGCACAAACTAAGATACTTTAGCTTCTCTCCAAGGTGTGTAAAAGCAACGGCGCTGTTGCGTGTAATTTTCGAATGAGATAGATCAAGGTATATTATATCTGGCAGTAGCTTAAATGCGTTTTGATAAATCTTAAGGCCATAAACCAGGTTTAATACGACTTCAAGTGTAGGCATTGAGAGCTGGTAGTTATAATTTAAAACATTTGTAAACGATAAATCTAGATATTGCACTGCCTGTATATAATAAAATGTATCCGAGTCAATTGTCATTATTTTGTTGTTCGATATAAAAAGCTTGCGAAGGTTCGTCACATTTTTGAATGCGTCTTTGCTCACGTACTCAATGCTGCAATTGCTGATATCAAGTTCCGTAAGATTAGGTAAACTCGGAAAGGTTGCCCAAGCAATACTCTCCTCTATAAGAATAAAGAAATTAGATAAGGATTAGCTTAACGGTAGCTTATTTGTTTCTCTTATTATTCTATGTGAAATTTTAGATACTAATTGAATGCATGTTATATTTTGATTTATGTGTTAATGTTAATTTGGTGTATATTGTATATTGTATATTGTATATTGTATAGTGTCTTACTTGATTTGCCAAACAGTTTGTGTTCTATTTGTAGTTTTTTTATGTAATCCTCATAAATCATGTCTTGTGTATTTGAGTTATGTGTGTCTTTTTTATTTTTGCTGTAAAGCGAACACTCCCGATCATAAAGATCAATATTATGGTTTGCAAGAAGCTCATCGCATCTGTGATGTGGGTTATATAGTGTGGCATGTATAAAATTCTCAATAGCTGAAATGTTGGCAAAAATCCTGTAAATCAGTCTTAGGTTGTGTGGTTTATAAAACATTGTTTTAATGGCTGTCGTCCAACCTTAATACTTACCTTCAACATTGGGTTTAATAGCCGCAAACTGATTTCCTTGCAATGATAAATATTTTAACGATGTTTGCATTGAGGAAAGAGTTTTGAAAGGAACAGCGTTCAAATTGTTGTATGCAGCCGAGAAAGCTTGAGTTTTCTGGTAAGTATATCTACGAGCATTTTGTAGTTTGCTAAGCAGGTCAATATCGTTTGATATATTACAGTACGAAAGATCCAAATACACATTTGTCGCTGTAAATATAGTTTTACAATGGTTATTTCAAATTTAAAAATGTTGCGCGTGCTTTAAATTTAAGTTTTTATCTCTTTATTTACTATCGATATGTCAATTTAAAAGTGCATCGATACTTTCCAAATTTGTTTATCGATGCTGATCAGATGTTTTTTTTAAAACGGTACAAGCACAACAAGTTAGTGAAAATGAAAGAAATTTGTGAAAATTGGAAAAGAAAACATGTTTGTTTTTATAATATTCTTTACGAATCAGCACGTTTCAAGGACGTGCAATATCCGTGTAATATGTCAATTATATCATCCTACAAAATGCCGACACGGGACTTGTTGCAAAACAGAAGCAAATGCAAACGAAAAAAAAACTTCAACCCAAATCTTATGATGAAATTCAAATGAGTTCATATTGGATAATCAAAGCTCAAAAGGTGCACCAATATAAACACAATGGTCATTGCATCCAACATTACGTGAAGCATCTTCACGTACTTGGCGTACTTGGGTTGTCATCCTGCGGTGTCTTTTTCTAATCACATTACATTGCCCTGAAGGTTTCAGGATGTAATATTAAAAATATGTCTGCCGCCCAAGCTCTAATTAAAAAAATTTGTAATAAAGAAGAAGCATGGCCGTTGTCGATTAAAAGAAATAACAATGAAAATTCACAGCACATGGCGCTCTGCTTCTTGATCCAATGTACTGTTAAAAAGAAGTTTAAAAAGGAATTTTCTAGAAAAGTTCGAGAATCACCGTTATTGATGGCATGTATGTATGTAACCTGATCGAGCATGTCTGGATGAAATGACCCGTAAGTTGAAAATATCTTATTTTTAACCACAATTTAATTAGTAATTGGGCAATAATCAAAGTGATCACAAAATTTAATTTATTTTCAAATTTACATAAATTATTTATTTTCAAATCATAAGACTTACAGAATTTGCCATTTAATACTTTAAGGGTTCCATTGGGATATATCCACCATAAGATTTCTTGCTTTATTGTATCCAAAAGACAAGTATTTCCATCATCCGTATCATATTTAACAAAGAGTGACTTAAGATCAGTTTCCCCAAGCATGTCGCCGTCCTCGACGTTGGGACTATCTGATAGAGTAGAAAATGCCGTATTTGGGTTCGCTCCCAAATTTAATCCCCTTTTATCAGTTGCGGCTTTAGTAACTTCGATGGTTTCCGATGTTTCACTTGCCGTATCGCCCGATTGTGTGCCCGGTAAAACGATTTTATCATTTTTTCTAGTGCGAAACGTTCTTAGAGTGTCAGACTCTGTGGAACTTGACACATGTGAAGTGCATTGAAGCAGGAACAGGATTAAAGTTATTTTTAGGAGAACATACATTATAAAGTTCTATTATTGACAATATATAAATCAAAAACTTTTATCTTTCTATTAGTCTTATGACCAATATGCTTATGTTTGTTGAAAAACATATACACCGATTTGATGACTCCAAATCCCTTTTAATATTTGATTTGTGATTGTTACTATCAGTTCCGGCCTCAAGCCTTTCTATTTACATTCTTAACTTTATTACACGTCGTACGGCACTTGTATTCTTAATTAGATTTTCTTTTAATCTCTCTCTGCTGTATTGTGTAGATTACATATATAAAAAGGTATATATCTATATACATGTTCCAATATACTGTCCGATTGTAATGCAACTAGCGATAGTATACCACACAGTGGGAAGCACAAGCGAGACTAATGGTCAACGGCATGAAATCGGTAGAAGTCGGAAACTCATGGTTTGGAAATATGAGTGAATAATTTTATTATGGTATGATATGGCTTATCAATTTTGGCAATATTTTCTTTCGCTTTTCAACGGTTTTGGTTATCAGTTTTGCGGCTTTATGGCGCCCGCATGCCTCTCTTTTCACGCCCACACCCACACCCAAACCCAAACCCAAAACCATTCCAACACCCATACCCATACCCATACCCATACCCATACCCATACCCATACCCACAACCAATCCCGCACCCACATCCACACCCACGGCCGTACTCTTAACATTGTCTATATAATTTGGCAAAAGTACATGAATGATAGCCATCGACTCATCACGATACGGTAATTGGAGCGCAAACTTCTCTTGCCGCCCAAAATAAAAAATAAAAAAATCTAAACCTCCTCCTATCTAAACGAAGGAGACATTCGAAGAGACATTAAAGTGTAATAACAATTGCAAGCTCGTTGCTCGTAAATAAACTGTGCTACTTTAAATTGAAGGAAATAATTCCCTATAATTGGAATTATTTATAGCTCATCTGATACGTTTATAGATATGGTCTAAGTGATAAGGCGCTCTTAGTATTGCTTATTCCAAATCTCAGATTAGTGTTTCACCAATGAATAAAATAGAACGCAGTTTACGGGTATAAAATATTTTTCGAGAATTTTTAGGCCTAAATCAATCAAAATTCGAAATCCCACAAAATAATAATGTTAGAAAGTTATTTTTTCAATTTTTTGAATTTTCAATTTTCCAATTTTTTAATTTATTTTTTATTTCATTACTCATTTTTCTCGTTTCTCGGATATTACCAAAAATATTTCATATACTTTTATATCTTTTTTAATGCTCTATTTGCAAAGCTTTGTTGTTTTTTTACCATTTAACTGCTTTATAATAAAAATTGTAAATCTTATCGATTGATAAGATACATAATATGTGTTGGTATTGAATCTACACTCATGTAACTTTATTCTACGGTTATTAACAATGTTTTTATCGTCGCTTCTTTAATTTTTAATTTGATTTTGTTTTTTATTTTCCTTTTGTTTATGATATCAAACGATATAATTGAACGAATTTATAATTCGATTTTTTTTTCTTAATACCTTTATGGTTTACTGTGAGTAGTGAATTACATCCAATTTAAATATTTTAAGTTTTAATCGACCGTCGCTTGATTTACTGTAGTTTTTAAAAAGCATATAAATAGAAATTGCCCTGCGGCTCTAAGGATTTTTTTTGGCTTCAGAATATCTACAGTCAAGGACAGTTTTAAGCTTGTGGTCTGTCCTCTGAAAGTCTCTAATCATATTGATTTTATAAGCACTTATTTTTGGCTATTCTCCAAGTTCGGATATATTTGAAAAGTTATAAAGGAAAAAACTATTATTACTTTTAAATTGTCTGTCATACGAAAGTGAAAGTTGTTAAAAATGTGCATTGTCCAACACTGTGATTTTCCAGCACTGCTGGTGATAAACGCGTGATTCGCTTTATACGCGGAACACGAAAAAAAATTAGTGACACGCTTGGAAAGCACGAAAAGTGCCCTCCACTGTTGTACGCGGTAACTGGAGGCCGGCACCACCCACCCTTTTGATCCCTATTTCTGAATTACAACTCACAACAAGCGACGTCGCAAAACATTGCATACACTCGCATGTCCAACCACCCAAACCACCCCATTTGGGTGTAATGCCCCGCCGCCACCTTCAGAGCTGGTTAAACAACCACCTTCTGTTCTGACTCTCTCCCTCCTACTCTGTAGCTCCATGTTTCTCTCTCTTTGCACTTTGGCTGGCATAACTCACACTACGAGTGGCCGGCGTTTCTCGTGTCCGTAAAGGATATGCAGGACGAAATTCTCGTCTGGCTGTGCTCGGGTCTGCGCTCGTCGTGGCTTGTTTTGTGCCGTGGCTACGAGATTTCAGTCGCGTGCCTGTCAGTTTGCATGTGTCGTTGTCCGTGGGTGAAAGTCCACTGTGAGACGCAGCGATTTGAAGCAACAAAATTGCTCGTTAAACGTGTTGTTAGTAACGTATCCGTCGGTCTTTGTGCGTCACCTCTAGCCGGAGACCCGCTGCTAGGCGCTAGAAAAGCCGGGAAATTTTTTGTTTATGTGCACAACCCGTTGCGTTCTCATCTGTGTTATGGTCAAGCGCCACTTGAAAGATATGTGAAAATTGAGTTTTGAATCAGACAAAAGGCTCTTCACATTGTTATGGCGTCTTCCCCGTCTGCATGTGTGTCCATTAATACAAAAACAACATGAATCCATTCACAAGTGTGTCCTCAAATTGAGCTCTTTCAAGTGTCACCTCGGCTTCATATTCGCTCGGGCTTGAATTAAATGTTAACTGTGTTTTTTTTTATATTTATTTTTCTGGCGATCCCAACTATGCAGAGTCACAGATAGGTAAATAATATTATTAAAAACATTATAATATAAGAATATCCTCTATAAGGAGAGACATGTCTGTTTCCGAATTATAATTGTCTGGCGTACACTCTCGATGTTGTTGTGTGTTTGTTTTTTGTTGGTGGTGTCTTTAAAATCGCATGCAATTTGGGGTGTTTTTAACTAAGGCACAGGTATGGGATAATCAATTCGAAATATACAAACGTTCCTTTCCAGGAAGTTTCTGTTTTTCAATATATTTCATATGAACTCGGTAATTATTTATAAAAAGCACATCATTTCGATAGTCTCTGTTTTCCTGCTCTCTGAACTCCTCCATAAGGTTATGAAGCATAGTTTTTTGTTACGCATTAAATAAAATATTGGATCATAATACCGTAATAATATACGTGCAATACATGAGACGGCGTATCGCAGGACTGGTCAGAGGTCAGACAAAAGAAAAGCCGAAGAATTTGTTGAAAAAGAAAAACACCATTTTGGCTTATGCCTTCGCTTCCCAGAAAACTGCACTGAACTTATGCAGCTGACCTCTGTTGGGGTTGGCCAAATGTCCGTATGTCCGTTTGTCCGTTTGTCCGAATGTCCAAGTGGTCCTGCCGGGGAAAGCCACAAAATGCACACACATCGTGCACTTGGAACATAATGAAGCGTTGACATGCAATGGAGGTGAGGATACCAGGAACACACAAATAATACCTACAATATGTTCCCAACTTTGTTGATTTACCAGCCTGATGGGTATTAGGTGCTTGTATTCCATATAATTATCTGTGTTCATGGCAGATTTTTAAACGGTGGTCAAAAATTAACTATAATCTCACTTTGCTACCCTGTACCCTGCCATAAGGGGTATGTAGGACTATGACTCCTCTTTTAGGGGAGTCTACATTGGAGTGGTGAAACCTTGGGATCATTAAGGATTGAAGAAGAAGAAGAAGTGGAAAAATTGAAATTGGAAATAGTGAAGTTTAAGAAATGTCCTATAAGTGAGCTTTATTATTTACTCCGACTCTGACTAGGTAATATATAAAATAATCAAAAAATAAATATAATATAGTAAATAGCTATAACAAAATAAATAATTTTAAAATAATTAATAATTATTTTATAATAAATACATATAATATATTAAATCAATATTACATAATAAATAAATAAATATATATTATAATAAATAAATGTAAAGTAATTAATAAATCTTAATTAATATAAAAAAAAATAAAATATATAAATAACTATAATAAAATAAATAAATATATTATAATAAAGAAATATTATATAATAAATAGATAAACAGATAATTAGTAAATAACTATTATATAATAAATAAATATAATATAATAAAAAAATATTATATACCAATTAATAAATATAATATAATAAATGTATCATAATTAAAAGGAAAAAATAGGTCCTAACTACTTGTTGCCCCGTCCTATTTTATTTTCGGCACATAATTGCATATGAGTTGACTTTCTTACCTTTTGATTTGATGTCCTTTTATTAAAATTGAATCTTTTCGAAACTTAAAGCTTTTCTTAGTATGAAATTTGAAGTTTCATGTTCCAGGAACATGGCTTTGTTATGAAGTAAAACTATGCCTTAAATCTGTATTTACAATGCAAGCAAAACACAACATAATCGAGGGTATTTTCATTTTGATGATTTGGGATTTTCGCATTTTTAGTTGTTTTTAATGTAAATTGCGTGTAGCTTGGAAAATATGCATAAAATGTTATAAAATTCCTACTGATGGGTGATGCGGAGGCAACGAGCGAGAAAAGTATTTAAAACGGCAACACAGCAAACTTTTTAGTGGTTTGCAAATGAAAAACTAGTACAGATTCTTTGGTCAGGTTACGAGGCAGAAAGGACTCGCAGCAGGAAGCTTCAAGCGAGGCCGAACACACAAACAGAGAAACAACAAAAACAAAAACAAAAAAACAAAAAAAAAAGAATACAAAAAACGTGTAATTTACCACACTCTGAGTAAATGTATTTAAAGTTTAGCCCTTCCTTGTCATCTTTTCAAGTTTGCACAGCGCAAAGTTTTCTTTAATTAAATTTCCAAATAGTTTTCCCTGCCAGACAATGTACGAAATAATAAAAAGAAAGACGAGAGGGGAAAGTGATTGCTTTAGGTATTCAAAAACTTGAAATTCTCTGTAAACTAATGTCAAATCGGTTTACTTTCAAACTTGGCCGAAAGCTAAAACGGCTAAAATAGCTAAAACTAAAACTCACAAGCCGCAAGCTAAGCAACAGGGTATGGCAAATGGTTTCTTCTTAAGCATGCAAAAGGATATGCATTTAAGTATACCTCAAACCACTGGTATATCAAGAGTCTCATACTAAATAATATACCTCTTCGTATTTGGCCCCAGCACGCGGTATCGGATTAGTAATTTGTTAAGCCAACAATTTACTTTGTCTCGCAGGGCTTCAGTGAGTTTTAATTTTACGGACTTGTCGCCAGGGCCGTCTCCCCTTCCTGGACTGCTTTGGACATAGAAATGCTTTCAGTTTCGCCAGCGGATCGTATAACAGGTAGTTAAAGGTACTGTATACGCTATAGGTTATTTAAAGGGTTTCACTGCACATTTCATTAAATTGTAATTCCAACTCTTTGAACTCTAAAAATGGCAAAATAAACTCAAGTCAATATAAAGCCGTCAACAAAGTGCATTCTAGTTATTATGATGGCTGCTTCTACCTCTGCTTCTACCTCTGCTTTACCTCTGCTCTACCTCTGCTCTACCCCTGCGCTACCTCTGTTCTACCACTGCTCTACCTCTGCTCTACCCCTGCTCTACCTCTGCTCTACCGTTGCTCTACCGTTGCTCTACCTCTGCTCTACCGTTGCTCTACCTCTGCTCTACCCCTGCTCTACCGTTGCTCTACCTCTGCTCTACCCCTGCTCTACCTCTGCTCTACCTCTGCTCTACTTTTAGCCTCCAAATAGAAATACCTACAAGTGTTGAGAAAGAGACAGACAGCGACAGAACAGAGAGAGAGAGGCAGAGTGAAAGTAGCTGAGTGAAAGAGTGCGAGAGAGAGAGAGAGTTATTTTCTTGGTGTATAATAATTCTTCATTTAGTTAAAATACTCGTAACGCGTAACGCGTAACTTTGGCGCTTTGCTCACTTTTACGGAGTCATTCAATTTAGCTTGATGTGTTTCCAGGCGGTTTTTTTTTCCACTTGAGGAACTTGTAGTGTACTTAATTGCATAAGTTTTTAGTTTATTCTCAGTTGAAATGAAACTTTGAATATTATGTTGAAAGCATTTCAAATTTATTTGTACTTAACGACCATTTAAACTGTGTACATACATGCACATAGTTTCGAAAACTAATTCAAATAAAATCGGTTACTCCCACCCAAAGTAACCCATTTTGGTTCATTGTTCTGGTCGGAGCTCATAGAAAAGAATAATATAACAGTTTTGCACTTGAAGGTATATTGGTAACGCTGCACGTTGCACTGACTGACTGACACATACACACACACAGACACACACTTGCACACTCACACTCAGTTTCACACAAGGTGAGCGTTCGGCGTTGCCATATCTCGAATGATTGACAGTCTGATTGCACTGCAAATATTTGACATGCCAATTATTTGGCCTCTACATGAGTGTTACGCATGGAAAATCGTGTAATATAAAATTCTAAAGAATCTTCATAATGTGAGACACTCTAACGAGGCAGATAAATCCTAGAAGCAATCCTTAAGCTCAACTCAGGCATTCACTTATTGGACTTCCACGTGCGCGGCTTCGTATTTGTTTGGCTAAGAAGTCAATTGCGTTTTATATTAAACTCAAGTACCTCATTTCCGTTCCCAATTCTCATTTCAACACACACACACTCATTTACACAGTGACACACACACACTTGTAATTTTTACAAGGTAAAAATCCAATTTACATGTGTGCTATAAATTCGACAGCAATAAAATTCAATAAAGTATTTCATTACAAAAGATACAAAAATTTAATTTACTTCTGGTGCCACTCGACGGTACACACATAAATCGCAGCCACTGTGCCCCTCTGTGAGCCTTACTCCGTGCTTCTCACTTCTCACTCCCTTTGCTCCTGCCATTATTTTTCAGGTGCTGAGTGGTTGTTGCTTCCTGGTTCACCTAAGACTCACAATCTCATTTGTCTACCTTACGCAGCCCCATCCTCACCCCCATTCCCATTCCCATCCCCATCCCCATTCCCAGCCCCATCCCCATCTCCATTTCCAGCGCCATTGCCTTCCACACTTTACCTTACACTTTCTTCGTTATGCTTATTTGTTGGGTTGAAGCTGATAGCCGAACTCTCTTGTGCCTTCGAAAGTCCTTTCCTGATAAGGAGGTGCCGTCTATGATGTGTCTGTCGGCGACTTTTTCAACGTAGGCGCGCATCTCTGCACGCATTCAAATTAGATTTATTCCGGACAAACTTTACGGCCGACCAAACAACAGCTGGTGACAGGAATACATATATACAAGTATATACATATACTTGTATATAATTTTTATGTAATTTATATATATATATATATCTTAGTATATGTTGATGTGTATCTGTGCATATATATATATATTGCATAGCCTTGAGAGTCGGACCTCGCGTCCTGCGAAAACAGATAAATTTAATGATAATTTTGCTGATTACTTTTTGCGTGTCCCTCATTAAAAACAATAGCGAATTATATTTCATAATTTTATTCATGAGTTTACACAAATTATGAAAAAAGGAAAACAGGATAACCAAAACTCATTTACTTGCCAAATAAAATTAAGTGGCAGCATGTGCTACCCACACATCCACACCCACACGCATACACATACACGTACACGTACACGTACACACATTCATCTGTAAAAGTGACTGACAAGAAAGACCTTAAATGCGCGTCGGTCATATTAAAATTTCAATTTTCATCCGCTTTTCGGAGTATTAATTAATATTCCCCAAGAATTATTGCTCCGCTTTTCATGATTTCATTTATTTTAAGGGTATTTTCCCCATTTTCCCCACTGCAGGTGCATAAATACGCATGCAACATTTAAAATATGCCAATATTTGATTTCCGTCTGAGCCGAGAACAAAGTATCAAAAGTATATTTTATTTTATATATATATATTATATTTAAATTTTATATTTTATAGAAAAATATGCTGTGTACTTTAAAAATCATATTTTGTTTTTTTTTTTAAATTTATGGTCGATCCAGGTGCCTCACGCTTGGGTGTCCTTTTCTCTGGGCTCATTTAGTTCAGTCACTGTGAAAGGCAAAGCATGAAATTGGAAATATAATTTAGTTGCTGTTTGTCTCTGTGGAAGTGTCATATTGTTAAACTTAAATTAAAAACTATTATTTTCGTGTTTGGCACACATTTTAATGTGCTTTCCATGTTTGTTATGAATTTCATAACGATCACAATAATTTTGAATACAAAAGTTTTTCACGGAAAAGTTTGAAATTGCGCGTGGGCGAAATTGGCAGCAGCAGAGCAGTCACTGAGACCTCTGTATAAGTAAATAAAAATAAATACCTATATATATATAAATGAAAATATATTTATATATATATATATATATATATATATATAATTATGTGTATGTCCATTTATATTCGGTACTTGGTACACATCTTTCAGTTCGGGAAACTCTGATTGAATTTAGTTTCCCTAATTGAAACATCATTTTTGCTCACTTTTCCCTCTGAGTTCACAGAAACCGCCGCAAAGATGAGAGATTTTCCTTTTTTTTTTCTTTTCATTAAAAAACTTTCTAGAATTCAAAAAAAGTGCGACTTTTGTCTGGGGAATTTCATTTCTTATAGAACTTAATGGATTGTAGATCTAGAAATAAAAACTAATTTATGCGATTGTCTGGCATTTAAGAATTTTGAAAGTGAAATTACTCAAGTAAATGTCCTTTGAAATTTTTTAGAATTTCGCACTGTAATCGTTTTTTATTGCTTGCTTTTCTTATTGTTGTTTGTGGTGACTCCGGCTTCCCATCTCCGTCCCCTGACCCTTGGCTAATGGGAATCAATTCCTTGGCGCCAAAATGTCGCCCTTAAAAAAATTGAACATTCAGCAAAAAATAAAATAAATTGGAGTATACATCCCATCCAGTTGTGTGGAGGACGTCAATGACTTCTAATGAAGTTGTGCCACACACTTGCATAAATCTAAATAATAAATGTGCGTGTGAGTGTGTGTGCGTGTGTGCGTGTGCATGTCTGTGGTGGTACATATATTTGTCTTCGATATCGAGCATAACAATCAGCAAATTGTTGACGCCCCCAAACCACCCGTGGGGACTGTTGCGCTGTCCTGTCGCTTGACAGGATTCAGTTTCTAAGATAAATATGAAAATGATGCTCTTGATGTTGTTCTTAAGCTAGTTTTTTGTTTATTTAAAGGGTATATTAAATTAGTATCTGACTATGTAGTCGACAGAGGAAAAAAATATTTAAACATAGGAAAGTCTCGAAATTCCAAAACGATTGGAGCTCAACAACAAATTTAAGGAACTATATATATATACTTAATATATTGCAAAATATAAGGATAAATTTTTGTATGAGTGAGCAGGTGAAACTTAAAAAAAAAAGTGTTGAATAAGGAGAAAAGTTATTAGCCACAACCGAAGAGATGGAGGAACTGGATGAAGGAGCACAGAGTCTGAAATTGAGACGTATTTGAAGTAGTCCTTTAAATAAAATAATCTGCGATGAGGGTATCAAATTGTCTAAACAACTCGTATTAAAAATATAGTCTTACTTATTTCTGTTTGGTTTCATGATTTGGCCTAGTTATCCTTGTAGCTTCATCCCCTCGATGAACACAACAAATTCAATATTCGCTTTCCTAAAATGGGGAGTATTTTTGTTTTCTCATCGCTTAGCGTGCATGCATGTATATGAATACACATACATATACATATGCATATGCATATAAAATTATGTACATTTGTATACGTATACATTTGTGGTTAAAAACATCAACGTCATCTCAAAAATCGATTAGTTAAGTGAAGTGTGCAACGCATTGAATTTGTGTTTTCATAGGAAATTGCATTTCATTTCAATCGTCAAAAGCCTTCTTATTGGCAATTTGAAGGCTGCGGCTTTTAGAATTAAAGTTCCCAGTTATTTGCATCTTTAGTAGCAATTAATTAATGACTGGCATATCGGGTACATGGAATGGATGGGGCAATTCCAAGCGACGAGCTGACAAAACCGCAGGCCAAGGATACGGACAAAACGGCCGCAAAATCCTGTCTTACATCTATTACTGCAAACAAAGCGAGAAGTCACGCCCACATCGACAAATACAATTCTATATTGTCTATATGTAACAGTGCGTGTGACTGTGTGTGTGTGCCTGTCCTGTTTGTGTGTGTGTGTGTATATTATTGTGGGTGAAAATTTGTTGCTGGCTGTGTACTATCTTAGTTTATGGTTCAGTCACTTGTTCCTAGTGGTATCTTTTGAAGTTCTCCATTGAAATCAATGCAGTGGCACCCACAATGGGGGCAAAGATAGAAGAAGTTATGAAAAGGACAAACATAATAACGGGGAGTGTAGGTACTTAGTTCCATTGTTGTGCAGGCTGAAAGGATTTTACAATACTGATTGCTTCTTTGTTTGCGGCTTTCACGAGATTTGATTTATGTTTACACTTAAAAGCGTTCCATTCCAGCGTTCCATGTCCTTTAAGGCGAGTTAATACTTTGACATTTGTAATTTTAATCCTTTTTTTTTTTATTTTGAAATACAAATGTGACACTTTTGAAGAAGTGCAGTCTGTGCAGTTTCCCATCTTAAAGCCAATCCCTTTTCACATCAAAAATAAATCCATCTACGTCCGTGAATTGAAGCATACGATTCTCAGATATTCCGACTGCTGGCACCACTCAAATATTGAGTAGATGAGCGCCAAACCCATAAAGCTTGAGCCAACCCAGAACTAGCCTAAGGAGCTTACCAACCTATCCAATCCATTCTCCATTCTCCCTTCGCCCTTCCCTCTTCCCCCTTCTCGTCACAGTCTCGTCCCGTTCCGCGTTCCATCTAGGTTGGTCCGCTTCGGGACGGGGTCCATTTGAATGAGCGTAGCTTTGAGTCCTTTCAGGGTCCGCTTGCATGCAATCCAAGCATTTGCCTCCGGCTGTCGTCTGGGCATATGTGCATAGAAAGTACATTGTAGATTGTACATTGTACATTGTATATGTTCCCATTTGTTGCTTTTGTTGCTTTTCTTGCTTTGCTGGCTTTTATTTTTCGTCCTTTTTTGTCCAACGTGCATATACTTTCCATATGGTGGCTACCCCTTTGGCTGTCTGCCTTGTTTTAAATGTTCTCACACGGACCTCAGGTGAAGTCAGTTTTGTAGCTCACCTGGAGCTGTGATATGGGCGACAGCTACAAAAAGTTGAGTGCAAAAGAACTAAAAGTGTTTGCCTTCCATTCCAATGGAAGGACGACTATGAAATATCCTGTAATTAAATGTTTTGTTTATCCAATCGATTGGTTTGTGTTTCAGATTGAGTTGTTTGATGTAAGAGGCAGCCTTGAATTAATGGTTGTTACTCCGCTGCAGCTATCCTTGTGCTTAATTTCAACATTTTGTAACTTGCAGGGTATTAAGGATAAGTTAATCCACTAAAAAAGTCACTCGCGGGATATGAACTGTGGGCGCGCCAACTGCATTTGCAGCTATTTTAATATTCTTTGTGCTGACGCGCAGCTCTTACTTAGTTTTGATAAGGGAGTTACATGTATGTGTGTGTATGTGTATGTGTGTGTGTGTGTGTGTGTGTGTGTGTGTATGGGCTTATAGGTTTATTTTTGTATGTGTGTTGCTTTAACTAAGCAGCGGAAGTACTTAGCTTAGTCGACAAGCAGCCGCCGTTGTAGAGTCATCCGCAAGTTTCTACTCATCTGGTACTCATCATCGTCCTCATCCTCATCTTCGTCCTCATCGTCATCCTCGTCCTCATCCTCATCCTCATCCTAATCCTCATTCGCATTACCCCTTTCCCATCCTCGTAGTCATCTTCATCATCGTACACATGCTTACAGCCACTCTTGTTCCCGTCTTCACTCTAGGACTCCTACTCCTAGTCCTATTGCCAGTCCCCATCCATCCAACTTCAATGGCAATCGCTGTGTGCAACGCAAGTTCCTCTGACATGAGCTGCTGTTGTGGAAAATCCAGAAACGTTGCTCTGTCTGCCACATAATTTTCCGATAATTTGTATAGCACTTGCATTGCGCTTTACGAGTGAATGCACATGCCACATGCCACACGAAACTTAAAAGCCACTGTAATTTTAATGAATTGGTCTACCTTGGCTGCATTGTGGGATGTTAGATGTCTACGGGTCATTGTCACGGCTATCGCCAGGAACGACGTCATCCTGAATTCCTGTTTCCCTCTAAACTGTTCTCTTAATTAGAACCAATTCAATGAACTCTACTTGGCTTATCTATAGCATGTTCTGCATTCTCTCCTTACAACCACACAACCACACAACCACACACACCCACACACAGAGATGTAAACCCATAGAATAAACCATAACTACCATATAAACCAGGGACGCACCTCTCTATGGCTCTCTATGATATTTATGGCTTGGGTCAAGAACAGCTTTGTTGTGGCTGCCACAGATCTTATAATATCCACCCACTATATAGTAACTACCATAAAGTATATATAGGATTATATATTACATAATATACACTTTATATATGAGGTGTGAACTGCTGAGAGCACTACTTGTCCTCGTTGTTCCCAGGGCTATGCAAGTGTCGAGTCAGTCAGTGGTCCAAACTACTTGTGGATGTGGTTTAAGGTGACAACAAAAGGTAAAACAAACACTAAAGAGACTGTAAGTGCGCTATGTGTATGTTTAACACTTAGCCAAAGGCCATACAGAGGTTGGAGAGTAACGTGTCCTTTGACATTTTCAAAGCATTAGCCTTTTCTTTCGTTAATTAGAAAATTCCTATATAAATACTGCCAATTACGTTTGATTTTCTATTCAAACTATTCAACTTTCAGTTTTGATTTTCATAAAAGTCATGCAGACCATTGATTAAATATCGTACACACACACAAACACACACATACACACACACATGCATGCACATGCATACACATACGTGCATAAAGCAGCGCCTGCTGCCTGCAATAATATGATTTGTACCTATTATAAGGACATGAATCCATTGATGGTGATGAGATGATGATGTTGAGATGATGATGATGACGTTGATGACATAATATTGCTTTAAAATCCATTAGGGCTGCAAGGATATTTTCAAATATTTACATATGAGGAATAGAATTGAAAGAGGATAACCGCATGTGGGCTAGTTAATGGACTTTTCTATGCTCTGAGCTTGTCCTCATCCTTATCTACTGATTAGAGGTAAACAGAGCGTGTAAATGTTTGAATACGAGAATGCGAGGATACCAGGATACGAATATGCGAGTGTTTGAAAATGAGAATTTCCCTTTTTATGTTATTTTACTTTTATTTTATTTTTTTTTCCTATTTTTTTTTTTTTTCCTTCTATGCGGCTGCTTTTTGTCGCATTTCAACACTCGGTGAATTTTCCACCCCCGCGCATAAAGTAAAGGTCTGTAAAATGTGCATAACGTGAAAAACTCGGGCCACAAAGTATAATCAACTAAGGACAAGGGCGGAAATGCGACCCAAAGTCACAGCCGGAGCCACATCCACTCCCAGAGCTACGACCGGAGCCAGGACAAGAGCCACGAGCCACGAGCCACAACCAGAGCTAGAGTCAAAGCCGCATGGTGACTGGTCATGCAGAGGGGCATTGACATTTTGCCTATCAAACTGCCCTCGCGAAAAACATCAGCAACAACAACAAGAGAACAACAACAACAACAACATTCTGAACGAAAAGCAACACGAACTTCGGCCTTTGGTTCGTTCACAATTTTCAGTCGCATTTTCTTTGATTTTCCATGCTGCGACAGTTCTGGTCGTAGTCGGTTAGAATTAGGATGCAGCTTAGAGATGAGCGCGTGACACGACACCCAAACTGAGAATGAATAATTATAATTCATTCAACTTCAGGCGAATATCATTTTTTTTGTACTTATTTTCTAATTGGAAAATTTAATTCAGTGATAAGTTAAACTTAAACTTTGCATCGATTTTATGTCTGTGTGTGTGTGCGTGAGTGTGTGTACCGTGTCACGGTGTTAGAATGAATCTATCTTCGGATAGACATTTAAAGCCCACTTGTCGCGTGTCTGTGTGATTTGTGGATTTTTGGATTTGTGGTTTGTATCGTGTCCGAAAATCAGTTACACGCCCATCGCTAATGCAGATAACAGCGATGGGCGGTCGCAAGGACCTCGTCGCACAGTGCAGTTAATAGTTTTCGGAGACCCCCATGTCGAACATTAAAGGCAGATTTACGCACTGTCCTTGCCACGGTGTTTCATCAATATTTATGATGATGGTGCTGCTGGGCGGATTTCAGCAGCGACGACCAGACATAAGGGGGCGAGTCCAGCCAGAGGATTGAAACTGTTGAGTTGGGGGCGATTGAAAAGAAAGGGATGGCTGGAACGGGATTGGGTGTTTGGTAGTGTAAAATGTGTAATTGATTGTAAATTTACTAGTCTCTATTGATCATTTCTCATGCAGTGCTTTCCCACAGCACGCACCACCCACAGCATGCACACACACACACACACAGTCACACACACATACACACACCCTCCGCTCAGTGTGACCCAATCATATGATAAGTCATCAGTTTCCAATTGGCTAAGAGACAGCATTGGGAATTGGCTTAAGGGAAGTTTTAAGAGAATTTAAATAAATTTAACAGGATTATAGAACATTAAAGCCACACACACACACACACATACACATACATTAACGCCTATGAATAATAATAATATTTGAAGTGAAGTTTCAACGCCATCTTCAAACCCAAGAATTTCCGGCAGGAAATACTTTAAATCGTTTAAGCATAAAAAGAGGAAAATGTTAAAACAAATATTATTTGCATTAATAATAATTAAAATGATTATTTGCATTTGCTTTATATTAATTAATGCCATTATTTTTGTTGCGCCAGTAATCCGGACATTTCGCTAATCCGAAAAATGGCGGAGCATTAAGTGTCAGGAATTAAAAAGTTTATTTTTGTGCATAAATGAAATGAAATAAGATATATGTATATATATATATATATGTATATAGATATATGTATATATGCGATATATAGATTTATTTAAATATATATCTTTAATTCTAATTAATTTCTGAAGCTGAAGATTTCCAGAGGAATGCGAAAAGAAGGCAATGGGAATAAATTGAAGGGAAGGAAAGGAAGGAAGTTTTAAGGAAATATTAAACTTAAAATACTTAACAGATTTTAAAATGCGTTAAAAGCATCAAAGTCACACAAATACATGTACACATACACATACATATGTACATACATATATATATGTATATATATGAGTTTAAGAGTCGTTTATATTGGCCAAGACCTCTCTTAGTTTTTGAATAATATCCAAATTTCTGGTCAATTTCATCAGAGTTTTCAGTTTGGTTTCCAAATGTTGTTATTATCATCCCCTTAAATGGACTGTAAAAATATTGCACCCCCCTCCCCACCACATGTGACGTGTATGCCTAGCTCGACCAACACACACGCACAGAGGGAGAGAGGGAGTCACATGCACACACATGCACACACATGCACACACATGCACACTCATGCACGCTCACACATTAGGCGGCTTGAAAACCAATTAGACCATCCAAAGGATGACTAGGACCTAAGCAGACACTACGAACAACACGAACAGCTGGGAAAATGAGCATTCGCACGCAAGGATAATTAATGACCGGACGAAGCCTAATGACAGTCGATAAACCATTAGGTCTAAGGACCTGAAACTGGAGGAGATCTTGCCGTGGTTGAAATATTGGGATACATTCTAATGGCAGCAGCTCCTGTAAGATTTTCATCCAATTTTCTTATGTGAAATGTAATATGAAAAATGGGCGAACGGGTGAATTGAAATCAATCATTTTTCTGCGGAATTTATGGATTACAAACAATATGGGCTTAGCTCCTTTCTCCTTTCTAGGCTCCAGGGACGCAATTGTCTTGAATTCATCTGTTGGAACTTCAAATTGACCAATGGGGATTTGCACACAATATGAGAAACAAGTACATCATTTGTAAAGACCGTAACCATTTATTTTCCCGGCGTATTTCAATAATCTGCAATAGAAATTGAATTATTACCTCAGAAGGTTGTATCCTTTTGTTGGTTTCATGAGCTACTGCATTTCATAAATTGGTTTTTGTGTCCTTTCCATTGTTGGATTTGTTTTAACGATACTTTCATTTTATTTACAGAGATGTTGAGGAAAATACCTTTGACATTAATTTCTAATGGACAATCTCTTGCACGAAGTGGTCGAAGTGGGACAGAAGCACAATACATATAAATAACCAACTTAGCCTCGTTGAGCGACCGCTGCCACGCCCACTAAGTGGGTGGTAAGACGTAGAGGGCAAGCCGCAACAATAACACGCCACGGACCACGCACCACTCAACAGACAAGGGACCTTCAATCCAGTGAGCAGACATCCCACCAACCGAACAAAGAAAAAGAACCAACGGACCATCCAGCCACCTAGTCAGCCAGTCAGGCAGTCAGCCAGTCAGGCAGTCAAGCAGTCAACCTTTAGACTTCAATCGTCTATAGAATCTGGAGTCTAGTGGAGGAGGAGGAGGTGGAGTTGGAAGTGGAAGTGGAGAAGGCGGTGCAATGACGAGAAGGAAGCGCACAAGAAGGAAAATGGCAACGAATCGAAAGCGGAAGAAGACAGTTGGCACGTCAGCATCAGGCCAGAAATCAGTAGTCAAGTGGAAGATTATGATATCATCAATAATGTTCCTGCTACTCTGCTCCACAAGTGAGTGACAGTCCCCAGTGCGATCTAAATGAATGTCTGAATCTGTAATTTCTCTTTATGCGTTTTCTTATGTTTTGCCCTGCCCTGCCCTGCCTTGCCCTGCCCCTTGACCCTTCTCTGCTCTTTGGTTGTTTCGGTTATGCTATCCTTTTCTTTCACTATTTATATTTCTTTTCCTTTTGGCTTCTCCTTTATAACTCCTACAAGCCGTGTGATTCCATGCTCTAGCATAACTTCTAATTGTCCTGGTCTCAAGCAAACTTCGAGGCCGAGTTATCAACTCAATTGGGTGTTGTTAGTTTTTCCTTTTTTTTTTACTCTCGTTTCCTTCTTTTCCGTTTGCCCCTTTGCCAGTTATTTTTTTTTTTTTGCCTTTTTCTTTGCTCCTATCTTGCACATAAAGTTGAACCCTCAGGACATAATACACAAACTTGAGTCCCCAGGACTCAAGCGTGTAAGGTAAAGGTTAAACTTTCTCTATGCATTTTAATGCTTCACCCGATGCGATGTAAAACAACAAAGAAGTTAAATTCTACAAGTCCTTGTTTCAAATGATGAACTATCGTTTGTTTATGCGATGTTTAAAAAGTTTTTATCAACAAAACTTATCGGTGCTTCTCGCAGATTCAGCAGCTTACTTATTATTTGGCAGGCCTTTAAGGATATATCCTTGACTGCCAACGATATGCTTGGAATGATGTGATTAAGGATAACAGTTCAACCCTCTTAAGTTTCGACAAGTCCTGTCAAGCGAAAGACCATTCAATTATTTTTACTACTTGAGTGGTTTGAGTTTTATCTCGATGCAAAAACTAGAGACTCTTCAATTACTCCAATTACAGTTTAATAATCGTTGAGATTTAATCTTCAATTTAATTTAACATAACTGCAAATAATCGTAGCCTTAATATTGCTCGGTCGCAATTTGTAAGCTTGTGATGTAACTTTTTCATGAATTTACAAACTTTATTCAGAAATCATCGTCCTTTCATTCAGAAATTTACCTGCGGAAAGAATTAGCATAGTAAATGGGGATTCGTTTAGCGGGAGGCTTGAGGCTTGAGGAGAAGGTTGCGCCTATGCGAACTGTTGGGCACTTAAGCACAACAAGAAGGCGTGAAAGGCGGACAGAGTTTTGGGGGGCGGGGGTTGGGCAAAACGCAAAGGGCAACTCCCACTGTCACACAATAAGAAATAAATTACAAAGACTTTGGGCATAATAATTTTTATCTCTGCTCCTTTCCATGTGGTGATTAATTTGTTCGCTTTTGTCTCTCTTCTTGGCTCGAATTCAACAAAAGGTCACGTGCTGGCGGTTCGAAGGGGTCGCCTGATGTCTCCGAGCACATTTACTGCACTTAGCGGCGACTTGCATGTGCAGATACAATTCAGTGGTGACGAGGACGATACACACATTATGAGCGGCGATGGGAGGGGGAATGGCACAGGAGTAAAAACAACAGAGCTTCAGCCTCAAAATCGCAATCCAGCCAATGGCAATGTTGACGCCCACTTAAGCACTGACGGTCCCAGTCTGGAGTCAGGATTTAGGCATGGAATGGGCACTGCAACTGCAACTGAAGCGGGAATGGAAGCAGGAGCGGGAATGGGAACGGGAACGGGAACGGGAACAGAAACGGGAGAAAGAAAAGGAACTGATGCGGGAACGGTAAATGCGAACGGGGGCATGGTGAACACCATAATGAGCACTTTAGTCATTAGCAAAATCATTAATGATGCTGTGACAACGGAGGAGGAGAGCAACAGGACGAACAACAGCACCAACAATCAAATAGTGCTCCAGCGCAGGCGCAAGGAGGTTGTTCAGAATATACCACTCTTTCCGGATCCGCGACAAAATGTCACACAAGTGACTGTGCCGTGCCAGACCTTTGTCCGTGGCGGCCTGTACGAGATGCAGGTGGTCAGGAACCTAAAAACGACCACCCTCAATCGCAGTGACCCAGATCCAGGTGCAGTGGACAGGAGTGCGCTTACAACAACAACATTGATGCCCGCACAGGATGAGCGACTGTTGCAAACACTGGATGTGCGGTGGCCCAGCGCTGAAATGATTGTCAGTCCAGTGACTCTACGCACTTATCCCAAGGCACCTGTTAAGGTCACCCTACGCTTTCCGGAAGTCAACTGTGAGCGTGCCCTGCACGGAGAGCAACCATCACTGCCCGAGTTCTGGCTGGAACTTGTGTATTGCGGAAAGGAGCGGACATGTGCCCACAGCATGGCCAATGTGTCCAAGTCAAGCGTACTATATGCGGAGCAGATACACGGCTTTCCCAAGCTGAAGACCCTTCAGTTGAGGTGTGAACTGTTCGGCTTGGCCGGTAATTATGCCGTCCAGCTCCGACCTATGGCACCATCACTGAATGTGCCCACGACACGTAGAATGCTGAGTGTCGATTGGAGTGATGAGTTCGTATTCAATGTCTATGCACGCAGCATCTTTCCTTGCGATCCGCATTCTGGCGTTGGCGTTCTCTACGAATATCCTGGTTGCATCCTGGAACAGGGCGATCGAGTGCGTCTCTATGCCAAACTACGTGCCGACGTTGCCTCCCTGAAGCCACCCACCTCGCTCCACTATGTCGCTGAGCAACGGGTGGTCAAGAGTCAACACTCGCTCTATTTTAACTGCGAGCTCTTCTCCGAAAAGTACGTGGAGTACTGCTTCGTCTACGTCAGTCAGGCCATTTCCGGCGCCGTTGCAGATGTCCGCATGGACTGTGTGCCCACATTGCCAGTCAGTGGTAAGTGAAGCACAACTAATATTTTGATTTTAAGGACTAATTAAAATTGAAGTGTTCAAAAAGTATTGAACTAGTTCTTCATGAACTGGTTGCCTGAACTGTTTATGCAATAAATTTATTATACATATTAATTCTGATAATTAATTTAATGTGTAAACACTTGCTCACTTTTCGATTGCTCGATTGAAAAAGAATAATCGATAAAAGCATTTAACGTTTCGATAAAAATCGAATGGCGATTCAAACGAAAAGCTGAAACTTAAGTATCTACGCATTACAATTTGATCCTAAGAAGCTTAACCGCCTTTGTAGCATTTTATTGGATACTTGAGTGTGTTTAATCCTCTTTTACGACTCTTACAGATTCCGACACGGGGGGTTGGGGCGCTTGGAGCGAGTGGACGCCATGCTCAACAAATTGTTTGGGTGGAACACGGAATCGTTACCGCTTCTGTGACTCGCCTCCGCCTCGATATGGTGCCAAGTTCTGTGAGGTATGTACAAAGTTCAACTATAAACTTAAGCACTATTATTCATATAAGATTTAAATAGTTAACTAAAGTTCCTAATTCAGGCTCTTTAATTTGAACACTAAATCTTTCGGTGTGCTATTTAGTTTGGGATTGTGTGAAACTTTCGCTGCTAACTTTTGCTTTTCGACTGTCTCTTCTCCGCTCTATAAATTAAATAGAACTAACTTATAAACACTCACACCCACACACAGACACACCCACATGCAGATGTGTGCCTCCACATATATTTAGTCCAGCTAAAGTTGGGTTCATGTTTCACTATATTCCTCGGCTTTGTACGCTTCACTACTCGTATCTACAACTACAATTACAACTACAACTACAACTACAACTACAACTACAACTACTACTAAAACAACTACAGCTACAACTACAACTACAACTACAAGCACGTAGCCATATCCATATCTCATTGTTGTGCCGACAACAAAAAAAAAAAAAAAGAAAAGGAAAAATAACAAACAGAAAAAAAAAAAAGAGTATTTGTTAGAGAGGAGGATGAAAGGAGGATGAGTTGGGACGTGTGTAAATGTGGCTGGAGGTGTGAGTGTGGGTATAATTGCGGGTTCATGTGTACGTGTGTGTGTGTGTCGGCGGCTATTGCTGGCGGCCATGTTGTGTTCTGGGTGTCTGGCAATGTTGCAACATTGCGACACTTGCTCCAGATTGCGTGGCAGATTTACAACATTGCCAACACACAGAGAAACACCCTATCCAAGTTTTCCGTCTCTCGAATCGGACACAAATATCCTGGTCCTGGAACTGGAGGGTTAGCACTACAGTAAATCAAATACTTATGAAAATATATACGTATACGTGCGCCTTTCTTATATATTAAGGATCAGATGTGTGCGAAAAGCCTCTTTCCGGCATTTACAATATCTGAGGGTCCAATTTTTGCTCTTATTGAACGTTTGGCAGCCAAGATTGGCCATTTTCTATTCCCGGGCGCGACTTAATGACTTATATAATAAATTCAGTCGTTAGTCGGACAGCTGTCCATTTAGGAAACTCGTTTTATTTATATTTATAATTTTATTATTTATTATTTATTATTTATTATTTATTATTTATTATTTATTATTTATTATTTATTATTTATTATTTATTATTTATTATTTATTATTTATTATTTATTATTTATTATTTATTATTTATTATTTATTATTTATTATTTATTATTTATTATTTATTATTTATTATTTATTATTTATTATTTATTATTTATTATTTATTATTTATTATTTATTATTTATTATTTATTATTTATTATTTATTATTTATTATTTATTATTTATTATTTATTATTTATTATTTATTATTTATTATTTATTATTTATTATTTATTATTTATTATTTGTTATTTATTATTTAATTTTTAAAATCAAATGGAAATTGATTAATTAATTAATTGAATTAATTGAAATATCTTATTGAAAAATGTATTTTATTTTTCTGAAGCTTAGGCAGCTGTTTATTTAAAAATATTAAACCTTTTTTTATTCAATAGATTAGTTAAAATGTAAATAAATTTTTTTTGAGCTGGAGGACTTTCCGTTCATAACTAAAGATATTTTTTTGGAACATATACTTTAATTATCCTTATAGCAAGCAGCTGTTTTAAAGTTGGGGAATTTTTAAAATTTTAAAATATTGTATTAAGTAATTTAATCAGTTTATTATTTTTAATAAAATTAATTTAATTTAAAAAAAATAGGAATATATTTTCTCAAAGAGTATATAACTTTCCGTTTTGTTAGGACGAAACTTAAATCAGGCATTGGGAAAATGTTTCCTAATCTGTAAATACAAAGCTGCATACTTACACACACTCACACACACGCGCGCGCACACTAGCACACACTCATAACTGCACTTAAATATCCCGGAATTGTCACAGTAACATAATAGGGAACTAGACTATTCCTTTGTCCATTGCCTCCTCCATTGTTGTGACTTCATTATGCAAAAACTTCCGCTGGAAAAAACTAAGCGATTGTTGCACCTGCAATTTGAACGGGGGAAGGGGGGGGGATGCACATTTTCGTGTTTATTTCTTGACGCGCTCCATAGTTGTTATTGTAGTAACAGTAGTTGTTGTTGTAGCAGCAGTAGTTAGTGTTGTTTTGGAAAGCGTTTGTGGATCAAATAGTTCAAAGATAGTGGGAGATATTGTGATTTAAAGTTTTCGTGTTCTGACTTCTTTTCGACTTAATGAAATGAGAAAAAAAAAAATAAAAAGAAATAACTGTGTAAAAGTGTTATTAAAACGTGGAAAAGTAATTCACAAATGAAAATATTTTTAATCAACTTAGTGAGCTTTCCATAGCTTGGTAACAAAAGCTCATTGCCTTGGCAACGGTTTAAGCCAAGTTTGTTTTATGGAATTCCTATGAAAAGGGACAATTCCTGGGAATTTGTTCCATTTACAGTTTACACTAAATTCAACACAGACAAAAAATATTAATATTAATTTAGGAGTCAGAATATTAAGAAAGACAATACAAAATGCCGCCAAAGAAGGCAAAGGGTAAGGAGAAGGAGTTGAATAAAATGACGCAGGTGGACCGCACATTTTATGAGCTGCAGATAACAGACTTGAATCAGAAGCTATCGCGGTTGCGCTCTCATTTGGCCACTTTGGATGAATCGCATATTGCATTGACAACAAAGCTACAGGACATTGACACCGACCGAACGGATGTGGCTGCTCACCTGGAGCGGACATTGGCCGAGCGAAACAATTCCATAACGGAGCTAGAGGAACGCCTAGTGGAAGTATCAAAGGTACGCGATGAGGAAAACCGTGTGGCGACAGAGAAGATTGCTGATTTGGAGGGCAAGTACAAGGCTATGCATGACCAGTTGACCTCAGAGATTAAGCTGCTCAATGGAAAGTTGAACTCCCTGGATGAGTTTCGCATTCAACGCGATATACTCCTGGCCAAGTTTGATGAGCAGGAAGCGGAAATAAAGGAGAAGGAAAAGTATCACAAGGAGGCGCTTTACAATATGGAGCAAGCGGCTGTTGTGGAAAAGGATGCTCTTAAGAAGGAAGTGGAAGCCAAATTACTCCAGGTATCCGAGGACTTTACACGCTCCAGTGAGATTCGCAATGCTGGCTACACCCGGCGACTAATACGCGAGAACATTGCCCTGCAAAAGGAAATTGATCTCCTGGTGATGTCCCAAATCAAACTACAACAACAATACAACAATCAGAAGGAGAAGCACAAGGAAATTATGGAGCAGTACAGCGCTCTGGATCAAATTAAGACCGAACTGGTCCGCAACTCCATCAACAAGATCAAGATCATCGAGATACTAACTGCCAATTACGAGAAGCTGAAGGTCAAATACGTTGAGGCGCTGCAATACCGCAAGGCATATGAGGAGCAACAGGAGGAGGACATGCGTGTAGATGCCAAGAACAAAGATGCAGAAGGGAAGCTGCAATCGTTGTGCAGGCGAATAGAAAGTATGATGTTGGAAAGGAAGCAACTGGATGCGATGCACAATCAGCAGGAGAACGAGATTTTACGACTGAGAGGACTTATTCAGGAGATCAAGGTTACCGTACGGGATGCCATTGTAACAGAGCAGAGTGTCAAGTTGTTCCCGTTCAGACTTGAGGAGGCGAACGTCGATGAACCGCATGTCATCAAGAATGTCAGGGAGGAAACAAAGACACTCAATAAGATGGCACGCATCGATCTTCTCTCTCAGTTAATGAACATCGTGAGCTCCCATTCACCCGAGCTGCCCAAGACACCATCCGTGGAGACCATTGGCACCGTCACCTCCTCATTGTATACTCCTGGTAAAATGGGCTTCATGCCACATAAGGCCAAACCAGGTATAGGTGACCTACTGCAAACGGAGGTTGTCGATAACCTGTCACAGCTGCAGCTGAAGATGCCGGATTGTTTAATGAAGGGCCAGGTGAAGGCGGATGATACTGAAAAACGGGATGATCGAGTATATATATTTGATGTTGAACTTGGTACCACTCTATATGTGTCATCATCGCGTGAGGATGATATTATCGAAGTTGACGAGGAGCCGCTTGAGGAACCCGAGGGCTCAAGCAGCTCTGTCTCCGTAAAGAAGACCAGCAGTGAGCCTACCGCACCTTCGCCGGGTCCTGCGCCACTGGCCAAGCCATTAACAGAGGACACTGGAGAAACCAAGAGTATGACCACCATCGGAAGTGGACCCAGTGGCGAAGGAGGAGCTGAAGAGGGCGAAGAGGAAGACTTTGAGATAAACCTCTTTTATTAGTGGCAAAATTCTGTTTAATTTTTTTTTGGCGCAATGTTAATAAATGAATTAAATTATAGATGATTGTTATGTAAATAAGATATTGTTATATGTATATTTAAAGAACATCTGAACATAAATGAAATATAGCAAAATAATTAAGCCTGAAATCTCCAACCTTTTACTTTAGGGTCCATCTGTGCAGACGGAGAAGTGCAATAAGAGTATTTCGGATACCTGGGACTGTATCTATGAGACAAGCGGAAGCATCCTTACGAGGTCAAACGTCACGGAGGTGAACCAAGAAATAGGTCCTGGTTGTCGCTGTGGATGCATTGTTCACTTGGGCTCTTCCAAGCCCAAACGAATTATAGCAGGAGACACGCAAAGCTGTCCCGGTCGCTCCTTTTGGCTAGTGCAGGTGAGTCATTGGATTTTTTTAAAAATGTCCTTTGCCATGTTATTCATATTTTAATGTTTACATAGGTGGATGATGAAGAAACTATCTCGATTCAACTTAGTTTCCTGCGGCTACCGTGCGGAACACAGTACATAAAAGTGCGGGACGGACCGTCGTTATCATCCACATTGTTGGTTGAACTAAATGGAGATGGTGCATCAGTGCCCGGAAACAGACGGCCCTCCGTTGAGAGGGCCAATCATATTGGTCTTCCGTTGGCAGTCGAGTCAAGTGGAGCACAACTTTTGGTTGAATTTTTTTCTGGCGATGTAACCGCAAATGGAACATCAACCACAGACGACGATGCAGCATCCTGCACAGGAGGCTTCATGGCCAACGTTAAGCAAATGGGCAAGTTTTTTCCTACCATGAGTTATGTTTGCATAAATAACCTTTTTATCTGTTTCCTTTTCAGAGCCCAGAAACGTGAGCAGCAGCAATACGGTTCTGGCAGCAACTCGTCTCTCGGTAAAGAGTCGCACAATCCTGCAGAAAAAGGGACCATCAAAGAAGCGCTTCACTCTTGTTCACCTCAGCGCCATGGTCTTTGCCATTATAATAATTTTAATAAGCGCTCTTCTGGGTGAGTGAACAAAACTGTCGCAAGGTTGGGAATGGATAAAAGGGTAGACCTTGTGTCAATCATCTAAATCCCTGCTCGATGGGGATAGATACCACGTTATGTGTATCTTGGGTTTCTGCTTAGGGTATTCAATCGTCGACTACTCTTCAAATTTTCCAATTTCTTACAATATGTAGTAAAAATGATTTCTTTTTGTTAATCAAAAATTTTGGAATACCAACAGGTGCACAGTATGTGGTGAGGTATAGAAAGTATCACCTGGCAGTGGCACGCCGACATGACGAAGGATCACATCTGCACACGCCACGGGCTTCACTCAGTTCGTTGCACGGACCCCCATCACGCGCCATCTCAACGACCACATTGCTTTCCGAGGTGATTTACCTGGTCAAGATGCGACCAAAGCATCAACTGCGCCACTCAATTTTAAGGGAAAGCGCTGATGTGGAGAATGTGACTCATGAGACAGAGTTCAAAGATGTTGACCCACATGAAAAGATTCTTAAAATGTAATTTAATTTTTTAAATCCCAAATCACTTTAATAATCCTGATTAATTACAGTGAGGTTCCTGCGGGACTTGGAAGCACCGCATCCATGATGACCCTTCGAAATGAGCGCGCTTCACTAACCTCTCTATCACCGGATATAAACAGTGGCAGTCCAGATGATTCACCCTTGTCGGGTGAGGCGGAGTTAGAGCTGCAGCAAATTGAGGATTCAAAGAAGTCAAGTGATTCGCAAACGCATATCGAACCTTTAAGCTATAAGGACAGTGCTAAGGACTCAGAGTCCATCATTTCGTCCGGCATGAGCTCCCTGTGCAATAGTCCACCGCTCAATAGCAAACGGTTAAGCAAGTACTCCGACCGCTATGATGCGGTTACATTAAAGCTACTTAGTTCCCGCTTAGATGAGAGCCTGCGGGATGCTAGATCTCTAAATTCCGGCTCTGGTTCACTGTGCCTTGGTCGCATGGGTTCACGTAGTGTTAGTGCTTCTCTTACCAATGTGAGTGGACATTGGCATTGATTTAACGTAATATACTGACTAGTTTCTTATATTAACTTTTAGGGCTGCTACTCCCCTGCAGCAAGTGTTGTGAGCACGGCAACTATACGCACAACCAGCAATCCCAAGGAATCAAAGGAACAGCAAAATCGTAAAAAGTTACTAGCTCGTCCTGGATCCGAGTTTTCACTGGGCAATCAAGAGGAGCTTGAACTGGACTACTATGATTACAATGTTATCAATGCCGGCGCAGCTCCTGGCTCTTACCTAGGTATGGATCCAGCCTATTGCATTTGGATACCACCCTTTGAGGAGACACCAGAGCGTGAAGACGATGATAAAACACCTGAACCAACGTCGATGCCCGATGAAGTTAATCCAGTTTACGAAGATATACAGATGCCCAAGTACGGTCACTATCTTTGTCCAAACAGCAAATCCACCACGACAGACAATACACCCAGCTCAGAGGAACACTCCTTGCCAAGCAGTCAGGAACAATCCAAAGCCACCTCACCATGTGAGGCTGTCCAAAAGAATGCAGCGTCACCAAAAACTCCAACCAAACAGCCAACGCCGTATATGTCTCGCAAGCAGCGACGTCAGGCCAGACAGCAGTTTAGATTGAACACAACCGGTTCCGTTTGTGAGTCTGGAACTGGTACTCTGCGTCCTTATCATGCCGCCAAAACAGTAGGCGAGTTAGTCGCTGTTCATCAGAGTCTCATCAAGACGGAGAACAGCCTGGACTCAAACAGTTCTATGACTGGATCGTATGTAGAAAAGGAAACTGTTGTGGAAAAGTCATCCAGTGATCTACAGGAGTATCTGGACCTTGATGACATACAATTCGCCGATGAAAGTGGAAGCGATTACGAAATTGCTACACTTAAAAATGGAGCAGCTGATCCCGCAAGCAAATGCCTTCTTAACGATACAAAAAGGACGATGTCAAAAGAGGCTGCTGTATAAAAACATTTTGAAAATTTGTATATAGAACAGCATAGAAGAGAACTAGTTACTCCTGCGGAGGAGGGCATTTAAAATAGTATGTGTTACGGGTAGAAACATATATCAGCATTACGAGTGTAAGACCACCAATAGGTTAAGACGAAGTGATGAGTATTATGTAGACATAGACATAAGCCTCGATGCGTATTAAAGGCTTTACAAATATACGTTCGAGTTAAGCTCAATTGATTTAATGATGTACGTTAAATACAGGCACATATTCAGCTAAAAATCTTTGTAAATATAAACGGATTTTTTTTTTTGCTAAGTTAAGTGAGCATATTATGAAAATCTAGTCATTAAACTAAGTTTATGCTTTGTACCCGTATCCAATGATCGCCCTATTTATAAATTGTATTACATTTAAGTTCGAAATTTTAATTATAAGTTTTTCTTGCGGCCTTTTTGTGATTATTCATTGTTCACTTAACAAAATCTAGTCAAAATTATTTAACATACAGCCATAAAGGTTAATAATACAATAATGTAAGAAGATATACAAGATTGATAACAATAGAGTTTAAAAAGTTCGAAAAATATATTATTAATTATCTATAGACTTTAGCTTGAAAAATAAATCAAATGAATATATAATACATAATTAAATTGTTTTATTGTTCTTTTATTTGTTTTAGAGTAGAACGCGCAAGTCAAAAATATTGTATTCAAACTTTAATTTGAGGTTTTCAATACAAAGCCAGGCATCGGCTGCTTGAAACGGCTGCTTCTTCTTCCCTTGGAAAAATAAAAACTGCATCAAAAATCGGCCGTTTCCTGAGCTGAGGTATCAGGCGAATAGAATCGCAAAAAGGTCGTTCAAATGCTTTATTAATACAAAAGATCGGCCATCATTTTTTACCAACAATATATAGTTGTCTTCCTCTATCTACGGTCTAGCTAACTGAATATAACACTAGCTGTGCTGCTTTCCATTGTGCGCACGATGATTGGCTGAGATCGCTGAGAGCAGAGAGAGCAATTATCGGCGCTGGAAAAGTACCGTTATGTTGAAAATCCAATATTGTTTACAAGTGACTTCCAAATACCCTTCATTATTCAAATTGCAGTGTGTGATGTGGGTTTATGTTATTTATGCTACAATTCTTTCTGAAAAATATAATAAAAATATAAAATATAGTATACGTAGCAAGCACATATATATAGAAAATAAATTTGAAGTGGTAATAGCTGAACTAAATTATTATTGAATTGAGCTGCAAAATCATTGGACTCTTACATACACTTCCGTCTTCTCTTATCTTGTTTTTACTGAAGTAAGCTATAGTTGTCTCACTCTAACCTTTACGGAAAGTTGACGTGCTAATAATTCTGTTTGCCTAGTTCCTTGAATTTAGCGGCCAACCGAACTCCATACAAATTTTGTACAAAATTTAAACGCAATTCAAGTGGAAGAAGAAGAATTCATCTAGGGCAAATTACATCCGCCGATTTTGTTGGCCTAGTATCCCAACGGCGGCAGCTGCCAATTTTTGATGCAATAATAAAAATTGCATAGAAGAAGAAGAATTTGTTCAAAGCTGCAGTAAGGCCGCCGATCTAAGTTATTTGAGGTTTTTTAATGAAATTCCAATTAAATCAAATAGTCGTTATTCTTTTTGAAGCAAACTTGAAGGTATTTATTATAGTATTAAATAATTAATATATTTTGATTATTTATAATATGCACAAGACCATCTTTATATATTGATTGTAGGCAACAAAGATTATTCAATATTTAAATATTTTTTTTTAGCAATTTTGCAAAGTTCTTGGCATTTGTTTATTAAGTCAGTGAGTCAGTAATCCTTTAATTGTCAATTTAAATTCGACGTAGTTAATGTAATCAAAAAATCGATAGCACATGGAAGGAATTTATTTATTTAATTATTTTTGATATATTGACAATTACGCACATTGTAAATATAAAAACTGTAATTTGTTTAATACTAGAGAAACAGCATAGTTAAACTTTAAACTTTAAAAAAAAAAACTTTTTATAAACATATATACAATTTCTACTGTGTATGACTAGTAGGTGAGTTCGTTTTGGCCATCATCCTTTTGATTCATAAATGCCCAAGATTATATTTGAGGTCCCATTTAAGATTTGATTTAAATATTTATTTTAGCCTTGGCCAACGTCAGGACACGTTAATTACCACTTTTGGTTATGTTCTGAGACTCGTTTTATTAATTTTATTAGGCTTAAGTTTGAGTCAGAAATATAAATTATTTGATAGCTTATATGAAGCAACACTTTATAGACCATCAACTTGAGTTACAGGACAATTCAGGATATTTTTCAGTGAATTTGAGATCTTTGGCTGAAAGCCAAGTATTTTTTTTTTTTTAAATACAATTACCTAAGAAAAGCCATTGTAACTCTTCAAAAACTGAGTTATTTTCGTCGGTAGATCTTGATTTTTGTGTCGTTGTTTTGATCTGTTGGCCAAGGATAAAACTTATTATTTAGTAGGATATTTGGGATCAGCTTAAAGACGGGTCTTAAAATGATTTCAAATTTTTGATATTTCTCTATTGGATTTTGGAATAAATTAGAAAATCGTAGATATTAATATGAATGGTTATATGTTTGTATGTATGTGGATTATAAGTCCTTGAAGGACTGTAGTAAAAGATATGCAATCTTTTTATAACGATACATTTAATTACTTCTTTTTCCATCGATTAGAATAAATATGCAATTTGAAAAACTAATTTGATTTTTTTTTTAAATTTTTTTGTTTTATGTTTTTTTTTTTGTTTTTGTATTTATATATGGCAAATTTAACAATTTTCGTATTTTTAAATATACATAGATACAGCTAAAAAAAACAGCTCACTGCGCTCTGCAATTCTGCTCACATCTTTATGATCATTCCATTTAAAATAGCTAAAAAAAATTATATATACACATACATATAAATATACATATATATATATATATATATATATATATATATATATATATATATATATATATATATATGTATACGTATACGTATACATATATACATATAGGCATACGCATGCCTATACATATACACATATAGGTACATATTCACACATATTATATACACATATGCATATATGTATAGACACATGTGCACACACGTTTATACATACACATATGCACATATTTAGTTTAGGCTTAAGAATTACGTACAATCACACGCACTTAATTTACATACATATGTATTAGCAAAAAACACATTGATATCATTTAATTTGATTAACTTTATATTCAATAATTTGTTTGTTGATTTTTGTTTTCGTTTCCATTGCAATATGTATACATTTATAAGTTTTCGGGCTTGATTGCAATTTTGTAAATATTTATTTTCTGTTTATGTTTTTAGCTGCGAAATGTGTGAAAAAGCGAAATTGTATTTATTATCCTTTAAATAAGCTGATTTAAATTGCATTTGTGTGTGTGTGTGTGTGTGTGTGTGTCGCGCTTTATGCTTTTAATAGGTATGCATTTATATACATATTTATATAAATATATGTATGTACATAAATATGTTTATATATAAATATATATATATATATATATATATATATACATATATGTATATATGAAAATATGTATACACATATTTTATATAAAACAATAACTAGTCTGAAGACCTTGTGACTAGACGGTTCGTTTTTATTTTCATATTAATTTTAATTATTATTTAGTTATCGTATTTATGTTGTTTTTTTATTTGTTGTTTTGTTTTTTGCGGTTCTTGTCAATGTTGTTGTTGCTGTCATCGCTGTCGTATCTGTCGTATCTGTTGTCGCTGTCGTCGTCGTCGTCGTCGTTGTTGTTGTTGTTCTTGTTGTTGTTTAACTGCTACTCCAATATGTAATGCATATGCATAATAGTTAAATGTTTTTCGTTGATACACATACATACAGATTGAAATGTATATATTTAATATATAGAGTTTGATTAAACACAGACACACAAATCTACACAAAACAACAATTAACATAGAACAAAGAAATAAGCCAAAAGTTCTTTATATGATGTAGTTTATGGTTAAGACCCAACTACGTTCGGTTCCTGCTGTTCGCACTTTTCCTGAGTAACTTTCCCCCCGTATTATCAATCTAACAATGTATATCTCTCCTGCTCCCACTTCCACTCCCACTCCCACTCCCATTTCCACTATCGCTCCATCTCTTTCTTTTACGTTCCTTCTCCCACTTTATGTACGTATTACCTTCACTCTATCCTTCTCATTCTCCGCCATCTCTCCTTCTCCCTCGTATTCAATCTAAACAATACTCTCACGATCCCGCGTCGGTGACGTCGCCGACATGTCGGTGAATCCTCCGCGAACACCCTGCACAGTGCTGGGCACGATGCCCACACGTCTCAGCGTGGAATCGTTGCCACCACTAACACTACGTATGCCGTTGCCCTTGAAGAAATTGACCACCCAATTGCCAAGTTTACTGCTGCTGCTGCGCGGGTTACGCTGATTGCCAGCCGAGTGCATATCAAGGGCTCCACCACCAACATTTGCATTATCATGGCGTCCATCGATGTCGGCGGCATAGCTTACGCTGTTGCCATGGGTGGCGGCTACTCCAGGCTCCATGTGTTCCAATGAATGCCAACGCTTGGAGGGAGCCATTAGTTCTTCGGGCGGGTTGGTGAGCGATGCCTGGCGCTGGAGCAATGGCGAATGAATGTCCTCGTCGATGTTCATGCCGCCGTTGCAGTTGTTGTTCAAATGCTTGGCACAGCTGCTGGTGGATACGTTGCTGGTGCGTCGCCTGCTGCTGGCCCCGGCAGGCACAATGCTGGGCTGGGCTGTGGCAAAGCTGCCCGAGTAGCGGAGCATTGGCAGCTGCCCGTTGTCGTGACGCATGAGCAGGCCCAGCTCATCGTCGTAGCCATCATTGGCATCCACTGGATTAGCAGACAAGTCGTCCGATTCATCTTCAGCGGCTGCCTCGCCATTGGGATTGCCGCTGATCAGGGAGACGCCCGTATCCAGTGAGCGTGAGTTGTTCTTGGACAGCTTCGAGGGCGGAAGCTTGCCACGATCATGCCGTTTGCGCAGCTGCTGCAGCGGCATCGGATCAAGCGAGCGGGACTCGCGCAGCAGCATCTCTGCTACGTTGTGAGCCACAAATGGCGCTGTTCCCGGCTCCAAGGGCAGCAGCTGTGCTACATTTATAATGCGATGTGGACGCACCATTGCCAGCGGTTTGTGCAGCGCATTTGGCTGACGCACCAAACCAGCAGCTCCGCCGCTGCTGCAGATGCCGCCATTAAGCTCCAGTTCGCCATCGAGAATGGCGGCTTCGTTAGTATCACAGTTCGTTTCATTTGTATCGGAATGATTCAGCGTGCTGAGCGAGGCGTGCGCGGACTCCAGCAGCGCGCCGCCCACAAAATGACCACCCAGTCCATTAAGCGAGGGTCGCTCCCGATCTCGCTTGGCTGTCAAGCGTGGCGATTCCCGCGCCACCTGATATACAGAGCCCTGTAGGCTGTACGTTGACTCCACATCCGCTGGACGTGGCACACTGCTTTGTCGCCGCGACCCAGTGCCATAGTTGTGCATGGCCAGTAAACTGGGCTGCCTCGAGTCCGAGTTAAGTTTGGGACTCTTTCTTGGCCGGCTAAACAATGGCGGCGGCATATCCGTCATATCTACGGGCTTCTTCTGTATGGCCTTCTCATTGGCGCCCGTTAGCCACCAAGTGATCACCTCGCCCTTGCCCTTCATGCTAACCAATCCGCGCTCCTCCGTGATATAGCCGCCGCCAAGTTTATCCAGCGCTAACTTGCACTTGTTGGATATGTGTATCTTGAGCGCCTCGCCGTTACTCTCCATCCTTGAGGCCGTGTTCACCGTGTCCCCAAACAAACAATACCGCGGCATCGTCAGTCCCACAACGCCAGCCACGACGGGACCCGTGTGCATGCCGATTCGCAGCTTTAGCGTCTCGTTGGGTCTGTGTGCTATGCGGTGCTGTTTGACTGCATGGAGCAGATCCAACGCCATGGATGCAATTTCACCTGCATGACGATCACCGTTCTTAATGGGCAGACCAGAGACCTGCAAATCTTGAGCATGAGATTCCACTTGATAAGCTTGAAATCCACTATACTTACCACCATGTAGGCATCGCCTATGGTCTCCACCTTGTACACATCATATCCACGTATGATGCGGTCAAACACTGTGTAGAGATCATTCAAAAAGTTCACCACCTGCAAAGGTGTGCTCTCCGCGGACATCGCTGTGAAGCCCACAATATCGCTGAAGTAGATCGTGACCTGGAAAATGGAGAATGAAAGAGCGTTGATAGAACCTTTCGAACCTTAACAAATGAGAGTCTGGGAAGTGCTTACCAAGTCATAGGAAACTGGTTCTACGCCCTGGCCCATGGTTAGTTTTTCTGCCACCGATTGGGGCAACATGCGATGTAGCAGATCCTCTGTCTTCATTTTTTCCTCACAAAGGAGGCGAGTGCGCTCCGTGACAATATCCTCCAAATTGTTGGCATACTTCTCCATCATTTCCATCATTTGATCCATGATGTTTTTGGTTTTGCCGCCCCTCATCTTTTTTAGGCGATTGCTGCATCATAAGGGACAGGAAATCAGGAGAAAATTATAATAAAGATTCAGAGATCTTTGGGGGCGATGTCACTTACCGAATGGCACTGAATTCGGGCCGATCCTCTGGATTTTCAGCCCAGCAATCCTTAATGCAGGCCAAAACATAATCCGGACAGGATTCGGCCTCTATAATTGATTCGACCTCGGGTCGAAATGGCTCCTCGCCGTTCACTGGCAGCTGCTTAACTAAGTCCACAATTTGCTTTGGTTCAAAGTTGGTTTGTCCAAACGGACCCTTACGACTAAATATCTCGTACATTATAATGGCAAACGCATAGACGTCCCCTTTCTGGCTACCAGGCGGGTGATGGTCACGCAGCAGTTCCGGAGCACGCCACAGTTGATCTGGGTACGGGGAAAAAAGCTATGAGGGATTACGTAATTAATTTAAGGACTCGCACTCACTTCTGTAATGCTGATGCTCGCCAATGGACTCGCTCTCGGCGCACTGTCGAAGCTCATGGAGTCCAAAGTCGGTGACTTGGAGCATCCAACGGGAGGTCACCACACAATTCGAGGATTTGAGATTGCCATGAAAGATCAGCTGTGAACTGTGTATATACATCATGCCCTGAAAGCAACCAATAAGCAAGGAGATACACATAAACTAATTGGCCATTTCTTTTCTCGGGTTTCGCGGACTTACCTTGATGAGGTCATTGATGAGGGAAGCTATGAACAGATCGTCCAATTTGATGTCCTCATTTTCAATTATATCGTACAGGCTGCCCTTGGCACAATAATCAGTGATGAGCAGCACGCGGGTGGGCTCCACACAGGCGCCAATGAAGCTATTGATGTTATCATGACGCAACTCCCGCAGTAGACGCATCTCCTTCATAATCTCCCGTGAGATGTCACGCTTGCGGGGAAACTTGAGTTCCTTAACGCGGACCACAGCACCACGAAGACGTGCCGTTGACGTGACGAACTGGTGTGACCAACGAGAACCATAGCTCTGGGCACTCATCAGACTGACCTGTCGTTAGAGAACAAGAATATCAGATATAAGATATAAGAGATAAATCCAATGGATTATAGAAAACTCTTCACTTACTTTGCTGGGCGAGGAGACAATTTCATTGCCCGAGTAACCCTTGATCTCGCTAATATCAATCTTCCACAGTAGACCCTCGATTTCCAGCTCAATCTTCCACTTGCGGTAAATGCTCATGGTGACCACGCCCGAACAAAAGAGCAACACGCCCAACACCACAGCCGCCACGGTGGATGTGTAGTGTGTGTTGTCCTTCTGGCAGAGTTCGTTGGCAAATCCACACATGGGCTCATCGGTGGGCTTCTCTCCGCCCGATGGCCAATCGATCGAGCCATTAATTAGTTTGTATTCCTGTAAGAAACAGTTCGGTTCATTATGATCCATCTTTGGCAGTTGGAGGACAGAGCAAACTCAAAGTAATGCAGAACTAAAAAAGAGAAGACGACTCACTCACTGGAAGTTCTTCGCCTTGATGGAAATACGCCACCGGCACCATGTGGTAGTTGCATCTGATGCCCTCGGATATGTTCCACTTGTGCGGCTTGTACGCCAACACCGAGAAGTTGCCCTCCGAATCGCCATACTGATCAATCTTGATGGTGGAACCAGTAACACCTGCAAACCGAACGGTTTTATATATTATATCAATATGGAATGGACCCTTATAAGGTGCAAGCCAGTACTCACTCATGTAAGTACGATTTTTGATGATGGTATCTATGACACGCGTCCCATTGCTGGCCACCTCGGAGATGACTTCATCGGTGAGCACACGCGCCTCCATGCGCAGCATTTTATCCAGTGCCCAGGCGTACAGCTTGACGGAATCATACAAATAGGCCGCGTATATGGATATGAACTGAAATGGAATATACTTTCCGATTTATATAATCCTTAATTGTGATCTTATACTTTTATTGAGATTCTTATTGCAGATTCTCACACAGCCAATCTTTCCCTTAAAAGGAAGCTCTTACAATTCTTGATAGCTGTTTTTTTAACACTATTTATATTAATATATTATTATTATTATTATTATTATTATTATTATTATTAGTATAATTCTTAATATTATTATTATTACTGTTATTACTATTTTTATTATTATTATCATTTTACTAGGCCACATAATCCGTTTGCATATTTATTCAAAAAGGATACAAGCTGCGTGTTGGTAACTCACAATTTAAAGCATGTAAAGACCTTTGATTGCAGAAAACTCTAAATTCAAAATTAATTATAATTTATTCAATTTTAATTAGGTTTGCTGTGTGTACATTAATATACACACATGCACACACACAACACACAAATTATGTGCACTCTGTGTTGTATGGGAAATACTCGAAATTATTGTAAACACATTTTGTTAAATTAAAATTAATAATTATTAATTAAATGAAAAAATTGATTATAAATAATAAAGTAAAGAAATGTCTGACTCTAATGAAATTATAAGAAAAGATGAAACAAATAAATCTAAAATATAAAATATAATTTAACTTTTCTTTCTTATCCGGAGAGGAACACCTGAAGCTAACGTTACATACTTTGAATTTGTAAACAAACATTAAACAATAAATATTTATTAAATTATAGTATTTTTAAATTTGATAGATCCCTTTCAAAATGTTTGCAATTAAATTATATGTTTTATTTTTTCGTATTGAAACTATTAAAAAGGGAATTTTCATTCCAAATTTGACGTGCCTTGATTTGTGTCCCTCAGCTCCTTATGTCATACGGAGAGAAAACCGTATGGCCATAAAACTAGTTAAATTCCTTGTGGTGCAAGTTGAATGTTTAAACTGAACGAATATTATTTAATCAATTATTTAATTTGTTGTTTCAAATGATGCGTAGAATCAGGAGATCTCTTGGTGGGGGATAAATCTTAAACCAATTTGACTTGCAGCCAGAAAATATTTGGCAAAATAAAATAAATAAGCCCGACATCTCTTTTAAATCAATAAATAAATAAATAACTAAATAAATTAATTAGTATATAAATAATAAAATAAATAGTTAAATAAACCAGTGTTCAATTGCCCTAAGCTTACTCACTTTACTAAATTTGCTTTGCGCAAATAACGGCGGGACTTTAAAGTTAAAGGGCGCCGAGGAACTGAAGTTGCGGACTTGCTCCGTAAACTTCTCATAGCCCATGGTGGGAGGAGTGGATGCTACGACGAGGAGACTGCGGGCCAATTGATTGAAATTCTCGGTGGTCTTGCAGTTTTTCATGCGACTGATTTGATCGACTTTGCGCAAATACTTTTGTGCCTCACTGTAAACGTGGGTTAAGAATACTATTAACTGATTCATTTTGCATTCACTGTTACTGTTCACAGGCTAAACACTTACCGTTCCGAATAGACCATCATGTCGACAAAGATGACCATGTACTCGCCCCGAGCAAATAGTCCTGCGGTCTCCATGGAGCTCATGAAGTCTATTAAGCTGTTCGCCGAACCAAGAAACACATAGATGCGCGTACGATTCATCGTATTTTGCACTACCTGTCGAAAAGGATATGCCGATTAATGCACTGCTTTACAGGATATTCAACTCTAATATCTACGTTGACTACATTGTAGTCAGAGCTTCGGTGTCACTCACCTGGTACCAATAGCCAGAACGACAACAAGTCATCATCTGTTCACAGCACTTGACACGATCATCGATGAAGGACTGCTTATGATTGATGGTCATGTTCTTCTTCGTGGCCTGATCCTTTAGCAGATCGGCAACTGTACCCCAAATCTCCTCGTAGAGTATCGAAAACTTATTCCACGCATAGTATCGCAGCAATGCAATCACCGACTTGACGACCTGCAAAAGCAAAAGGATGTCAATAAAGGAATGGCAGGAATTGGCAGTGGGCGGTAATTGGGCGTTGGAGGTGTGTTGGGTGAGTGGACCAGCCACTAGATGTATATATATACATATATATATATGTATATATACATATAGGTTTGATTTACGAGCTGACAAGGCCAGGCATCAACTGTGCAGACAGGCAGTCAACTGTTGCTCGTTCCCAACCAACTATCTCCGTCCTCATCCTTGTGCCCATTCCCATCCCTAATGTACTCACCTGCGTATCGGGCGGCTCGGTGCGTGCGAACGTTGGTATTGAAGACGCACGGTTCTCTGCGCATTTCTATTCAAAAGTTGGAAGCATTAGGGGGGTGCATGGAGACGTCAAAGAAGAACAAGAAGAAGCATAAGACAGGGAAAGAAATGCACTTAATTTGATACAACAAACATGTAACTGAGAGCATCCAAGGCAACTCATGATGTCAGCCATTAAGTTGACTGGCAGACATTGTTCCTTTATTCGTTTATTCGCTTATTGGCTCTTATATTCATTCACTCGTTCATTCATTCATTCATTCACTCGTTCATTCATTCATTCATTCACTCGTTCATTCATTCATTCACTCGTTCATTCACTAAATGCCAGGTTTACCCTTTAAATACTTACATAGGATATCATTGGAATGTTGCGACTCTGCGAGACTATGGCTTCCACGTAGCATGGTCCTTCCGGCCCAAATATGGTCGCAACTCCGTCACATATCATCTCGGTGATGGCCTTCGTCGCCAAAACCGTATCACCCTTTGTGTCATTCCATCGCAGCTCTAACTTCACATTTGGCAGCAAGTTGGGATCTCTGTTGATCTGGAACCATAGATCGATCAGAATGGAATCGAATATACAAAATTCATTAATACTTCAATTATTTATATTCGCGTTATAAATAAATAATACTCCTGTTAATAGAGACTATTTTCCCTCTTTGAATTTAATAATATACATATTTATTTTAGTTTAATGACATTTAAATTAAATCGGCTATGATTTGAACGCCTCAGTTATATTTTGGTATTTTTGAAAAATAAAACGAAAAATAACTTTTAGAGAAATAATCGATATACATATTTTCGTACTATCGATATCATTTGTTACACAAAGCGGCACATGTCAACTTTTAAAAAATATTAAAACTTTAACTTTCAGATGAATTAAAACTTTAAAATATTTTGAATTTATGCATCCTTATAAAATTTTGTAATCATTTTCAAATGCACATAAACATTTTGGACTTAATAATTTAGTTTAATGCACACCTCGCTGTGTGCAAAGATGGAGATTATCCGGGAAAGTAATTAATTTTTATGTACATAAAAAATATAAAATGTAAACTTAATTAAACGAAGTAAAGTAAGAAGCTTACCTCTTCCAGTGCCATAGTCAGTGCACCGGAGATGGCCAGACCCTGGCGGTCCTTAAGGTCGCCAGTGAGAGCCGTTAGATAGCCAACTGTGAGGATCGTATGATTGCTACAGTCGCGTACTGCCACCGAGAGCAATAGTAGTAAATTAAAGGGCCAACGCGTCATGGCCCCTTAGGTCGGGGCCGTTCAGCGCGACGCCTATGGGTGCTAACAGATTTACACACTGGAAAGATAAGAGAGTCGGAAAGGACATTGAATAAGGAATAGCGATTTAAAAATATTCTATATAAATAAATAATAAACAAAAGATAAAAAATTTAATAATAATAATAACAAAATACTTAAAGGGGGAATAATATATAAGCTATATAAAATAAATAAAAAATTAATTAATTATTTTTTAAATAAATATTAAATTAAATATAAATAATTTAATTGATTTCAATAATATAAACATAAAAATAAATATTACTTTTATGAACGCAAATATAGTTTGCATTGAATTGTGGAAAGTATGAACAAATGTGCTTTTATATGAGTTTAAGGACATATATATATGTACATTAAATGTAATAATAAATTAATTAATTTTTTAAAAATTGATAGTATGCAACTGCATGCATGTATCAAAAGCAATAAAAATCAGGGCATGATATAAGAAATTGCGTATTCGACGCATTGGCACTCACACATACAGAAACACAATAAAAAAATAAATAGAATGAGAATCCGAAAGAGGATGAACAGAAGGATGAAAGTTCAAGTACAGGCAAGGAAATGCAAAAGAAATGAATTTTTTTTTAAATCTTCTGGATATGGCATAAGGTGCAATATACTGGCCGACCTGTCCATCCTTTGACTGGCAAATGCCAAGAGTTTCATTCAAATACACACATGACACACACACACACACACTTCCGCTCACACTCACATTCACATTCCCATTCACATCCATATGAATCTGAGATATTTCATAGAGAATTTTATTTAAATTCAACCGTTGACATTCATTCGCCTTCAGCTCCTTGTTGCATACCCTTTAAATGTATTGTTCGGTTTAAACTGATGGGGATAAGTCCTGTTTTAGTAATCGCATCCTTTACCCCGATTGTTACAAGTCTGAATAGCAAATAGGATTTAATCCCGCTCCCTATAAATTATTGCCATGATGATAAAAAATATTTATAAGGTCCTCAAAACCATCAAACTGAAGGATGCACATTCTTAGTTTGGTTTAGACGCAGCGCTTCTTTTGCTTCTCAGTTGCTTATCGGACCAACATATTTGAACAGCTGCATAACTGTGGTTGCCACTGTGAGTGTATGTGTATATTGTATATGTACATCTACATACGAGTATATGTGTGTTTGTGTTCACGCGTGGATAAAGAGGAAGGTGAAGTCCTATCCTTGTGGTCAGTTTTGCATTGTATGGTATGCAGAAGCTTAAGCTATTTATGTAATCACGTCCATGCAATCCAACCCTCTGTATTCACTGTCTGCACCCTTTCCCCCCTTCCATCCTCACCCCTCTGGCAGACACTTGAACCTCGGTTGGACACCCTCACTGCGTCCTCACGCATTGTGACGGCGTATTAATTATGCATGCACTCATTGTGATATTATATAATATCGTTAGAGGAATTATCCCGTTATTGGAATTTGCCTGCCATCTATCGGGGATGGGAGAACACGACCGCGAAGATGCAGAGCAAATTAGTCCTTACAATTTTTGTTCTCGCTAATTAGTTTAAGCTTTAAGCTTTATTTAAATTTAAGTATATATATATATATATAATATATATATTAAAATTGAGCTGAAACTTGAACTAATGCAATTGCAATGAATTTATTATTTAATTTTTTTTTTTAGTGCAATTATTTATTCATCTGTTCATTTTTAACTGAAGTGGAATTAATTTAAAATGATTGCAATTTCAAGTGCAATCAAAAATAATTCTATGGGAAAGTTATTACAGTTATTTCAAAATTAATTTAAAGATGAATATATTAACTATAAAGGCAGCTTTAATAAAACACTTATACGCTGATATTTGTGAATATAAGAGTTAATCAAACCTTAAAGTAAAATGATTGATTGAATTTAAATCAATTTATTATTATTTAATAATAAATAAGTTATTTTAAAATTAATTTCTAGAAAAAATAAATTAATTTGTAAAGACAGTTTTTATAAAGCTCTTATACGCTCGTATTTATAAGTATAAGAGCTAATCAAAACTTAAAGTAAAACTATGATTATTTAATAATAAATAATTTAATTAAAATTTTTTTCAAAAAAAGAATAAATTAGCTTAAAAGACAGTTTTTACACAACTCTTATATGTGGATGTTTATGCGTATAAGAGTTAATCAAAACTTAAAGTAAATCGATTGATTGAATTAAAATTAAACTATTATTTTTTAATAATAATTAAGTAATTTTAAAATTAATTTACAGAACGAATAAATTAGCTTAAAAAGACAGTTTTTACAGAACTCTTATACGCTCGTATTTATAAGTACAAGGGTTAAGCAAAACTTTAAGTAAAATATTTGGTTTTAATTTGGAATTTAAATTAAACTATTATTATTTTTTAATAGTTATAAAGTAACTAAAATTTAATTTAAAGAAAGAATAAATTAGCTTAAAATGCAGTTTTTACAGAGCTCTTATATGCTTGTACTTATGAGTATAAGAGTTAAGCAAAAAACTTGGCTGAATTTAAATCAAATTATAAATAAAATATGGGAATTTTGAGATGATTGAAATTAAATTATAATTGAGTTAAAGATTTAAACTTTTTTTTTAAATAGATCCACTGTTTGGACTTCACTTGAGCTGCCGCCAGTTTTCTCCTTCGAGCGACAAGACCCAACAAGTCTTCCAAGAAATTCGTTCATTTAAAAACAATAACAATAAAAATTAGCATTTCCGACACACTTCACGTTATTGCCATCATTTGTTGTTAAGTTATTGGTTTTGACGATGTTACAATTTAAAATTAGAATCCACCTCGCCGACAACAGCGGAGGTGCCTCATGGGGGCTGGTACAAGGGGGGGAGAGGTCTACTTTTGGGCGCCATTCAACTTGCCAATGTGCCAATAAATATTTGCTCAGCCATTTGACACTTTGGCAAAATGAGAAATGTAAAACGCGAAACGCGAAACTCGAAACGTGAAATGCGAAATAAAAATGCTCTGACGATGTCATTTCAAGTGGCAACGACAATAAACAACCCACACACACACACATACACTCATATACACACCCACACGTACATACGTCTTGTGGCACGTGGCAACAATGGCATGGCATGGGAAAGAGTTGAAACAATCAGAGCTGCAAATGATCTGAAACGCCAGGTAGCAACTCAGGTAAATGCAGCATAAAATCACACCTCGAGCTTGGAAATAAAAGAAAAATAAAGGAAAGCAAGAAATGAAATGAAGTGCCATGAACGACCAGCAGGTAATTAAAAAAATTGTATCCTTAAGATATAATTAAATTGAAATGTTGAATACTGAATCTTTCTCACACCTAGACTTACTTTTCTCACCTCCTAATCACGCGTGTAATTAAAAATAATTTAAAGAATTAAAAATAGAAAATTAAATTAAAAAAAAAAAAAAACAATTTATTTTTCATGGTTTTCTTGTGGCTTACGCTGAAAATATGATTGATGCCTGAAATACCCCGTTTTTGGGTAATAATTTTAATAAAACGATAGAAAAATTTAAAAAACATAACTTGGAAACAAATATGAAAATCTGATGGAAGGATATCCTTTGAATTGAAATCATGCAAAATAAGGAAGCCTATAAACTAAATGAATTAGATCAAATTAATGAGATGAGAAGAGATACGATTTGTTTTTCCCCCAAGGACACGACTAATGGTACTAGATGTGAGAGCTTGGCAAAAGGATAACTGTTCTTTGATTGAAGTGTGCACCTCTGACAGGAGTCAATGGAAATGAATTTGTGAACAGTTTAAGATTATAGAGTGCCATACGAGGGAGAATACAAATTTGTTGTATATAAAACTGAAACATAAGGGGAAAATCTTAAATTATAGTTATACATTCAGTTTTCTGTCTAGTCTCACATACCATGTTTGTTGTTTGTTAGAAATTTATTTATTTTTTGTTTTCCCATCAAAATTTTTCGTTTTCGTTTCAACACTCCTCCAGTTAAAGACAGTCTAAATTCAATGTTTAGTTAAATAAACCACGAACTAGATAGCTCGCTCTTGCAGTGCAGTGTAAAGAAGGTAACTTATGTGAATTATGTGATTGAAGCAGAACAAAAGTCGGCCAGCGCACGGTAACAGCCTCCCATCCCCATCCTTATCTCCCCTCCCCTACCCCCGACCATCCTTTCGTCAAACATATCTGCAACTGTAGCCGCAGTTCATATACCCTTTGTGGTGCATTGTTGTGTACACTCTTGCAAAGACTTAAGCGCAGCACCGAAAGAATCCAGGATGGTTATACACGAGCAGATAAACAACCTTAACATTTGGTGGTTTCCGCGCGACTTTTGCCAGTCACGTTTTGGGGAGTTTCAACAAAGTGGCACCAACTCATGCACTCTAATATCGCTCATCCTGGCCGATAAGGTGTCCAAATTGGAGAGGTTCTACCATCGCGTTGGTGAGCTACCACTTCGTGGTTGGGAGCTCTTTGGTAGTGCAATGAACGATGGCAATAATGTCTATCACAACGTTATCACTGCCCATACACCATTGGCACGCAATCTGAATCTTAATATACCAGATGCAATATCGGCGATACGTTCCCAGCAGAAGATGAACTTTCGGCTGGAGGAGTGGTTCTATACACACATGGAGGCCGATCCAACGAGTCCAGTGTATAATCGAAATGTTGCCGTGCAGCTATCCCGGATTTTTCAAATTACATTGCAGGTCTTTCGGCAGGCCGGTGGAAATAATTCCCGGGACGTAACACCACATCTATTTGCAGCCATCATTGCGGATAGCCGAACAGTTATGATGACCTTCGATTTTCGTGCCTCCATTGTTGCTCTGTTTGATTCCCATCAACATGGACGCGATGCTGGCGCCGTCTTTGCCCAGTGCACCATAGAGCATATGGATGATCTTTTGTTCTGGTTCATAAGCATGCTTCATAATGTCTACTCAAGTCGCCCCTCTCTTTTCGAGGTCTCGTTCCTAAGCTCGCAGCCGGGCGTTGCCAAGCGAATACCGCCCGCCATCAAGAAGATTGTGAACGAGATCAAGAAGCCAACAAAGTCGCATTGACAATCATCATTCACAATGATAACCATAGGCCCTATTTGACTGGCAGAATTCCATACGAGAAGAGTTGCAAAGTTTTTCGTTAAACTATCATCGGGTGAAACAAAGTGAAGAGTTCAAAGGTCGAATCAACAAAGAAACAAACAGAATGATACAAGCAACCAAATTCGGAAGCAACGACAAATAATATTTTGACGCAATAAAAGAAAGCATTGAATAAATTTCCTGTACCAACACCAAAAACAATAAACACTTTAGACATTTGAATTTTATTTTATTTTATAAATTTTCTTTTATTTTTTTTTATAATTTGTTTTTTTTTTGTTTTTTTTTGTTTGTATTTTGTTTTTTTTTGTTTTTTTTTTTGTTTTTGTTTTTGTTTTTATCTTTTCAATTAGGGAATTCCTAGCTTCTTCTAAGCTAGAATCTCATAAAATGCATTTCCTCGAAGGTATAAAGTCAAAGAAATATTTCGATATACACACTCACACACACATAGAAAGAAATGCATAGCTCTCCATTGGTTGCATCTTAATTACAAGCTTTTTGATATTGACTGAAATATTCGGAATTGGAATCGAATCGAATGGCGTATTTTGGGGCTTTCGATAGAAATGCGTCTTCTCTGCGTGGGTGCGGGGTAAGAGTTGTGTAAGGGGAGGGGGGGCATTGTAACGGCGCTTTTGTCGACGTTGTCCTATGACCGAAATAGCAACAACAACAGCAACAAGAACAAACAGCCACTAGTTAGCGTGTCTTTTGTTATGCCTTTCCTGGCTGCTAATCAAAATGAGTTAAATAAACACATAACGTAACCTATTAAGAACCTGGTACGTGACAACAATTTAAATATTTTTAATGTAAACAGAGAGCGAAATATGCGCAAGCTGAGAGTCGAATAAAAGACCAATGGTCTAAAAATAGAAATCACATTTCAAAGAAAATATGAGAAAAACAAATCGAGCAAAACAAGAATGAGAAGAAACAGCGATACAACTAAAAGTAAACTTTAAACGTAACAACGAAGACGACGACGACGACGACGACGGCGACGACAGCAGCAGCGTCAGCGTCAGAGACAGCAACAGTGACGGTGACGGTGACGGTGATGGTGATGGTGACGGCAAAGACAACGGCAGTGGCAACAGCAACAGCAACAGCAGTGGCAACGGCAGAGACAGCGGCAACGGCAACGGCAGAGGCAGCGGCAGCGGCAACGGCAACGTCAGTGGCAACGCCAACGGCAGCGGCAATGGCAACGACGTGATAAAACGTTTAACAAAATCAAATACAAATACAACCGCAAATGCAAATGCAAATGCACACAGAGAGAAAATGCGAGCGCCGCCATAGACAGAGACCAGCAGGAAAGAAGAGAAGAGAAGACGGCGGTGGCTGGAAGTTACACAACTTCCAACTTAAAAGCAACGCAACGCAAAACATCACGTAGCCGCAACGTGCAGTGGTCACACTCTTCCAATACATCTCCTCGCACACTCTTCCTCACATGCTCTCTTTTCAGATGTGTGTGTGTGTGTGTGTGTTATGCTCTTTCTTCGGGTCTCTCTCCCGGCGCAACAAGTTGCAAATGCAATAAGACGGTCGCCTCTATTTGTTTCTCCGCTTGTACTTTGTGCAGTTAAAGTTGAAGTTGTTGCTGCTGTTGTTGCTGTTGTTGTTGCTAGTCTAAAAATAAAGCTTGTGCACTAAAAATAGACGCGACGGCACGCCATTGGATAAACTAACACGACATTACATATTTTTACAAATAAACATGACAAAACACGTAAACAGACAGCTAAAGGGGGGAGTAGGCAAGCAGGTGGTCAGCCGGGGACGTAAATACATACAAAAAAAAAACTCACACTCGCACACACACACACACACACGCACACAAGGCAGCATGAAACGACGCGACATATTCAACGGACTGCCGGGTTGTCATTCCGATCTGTCTGCAGGTCCATTAACATGCATACGCACACATACAAGTGAATGTGTATTCTGCTCATGCGTGTGTGTGCGTGATTTCATTTAAAATCCCTCAAACACATCAACTTCCGTCTTCGGTTTTGGCACTCAAAATGGCTCGCTATCGATCAGTTGACCATCAAAATAATCGATATACCAGAAGCCGATAGATTTCCTTTAGAACTGACACATTATTTAATGAAGGGTCGTCTTTGTTTAAAGCTAACTATATGCCTAAAATTCTTTGGCATTCATTTAAATAATTAACTATTATTATTATTATTAAACAATTATTATTGTTTATTAATTGTTTTACATTTATACATTTTTTAAGCTTATTAAAATGTACTCCCACTTTTTACTTTCCTCTCTATTTGTTTTCACTTGACACTGCAGTTCATGTTTTTCTGGCTGTGTGGCTTAAAAGTTATAAACATATATTTATAAATAATTTCTGATAAAGTTTTATTCAATTCAAATTGAGAAGAATTTCTAGCCATAGAAATGTTTAAGTTTTGCCTTAAACCCAACACTTGAAAGATTGCGCTAAAAGGTTTTAAAGTAAATGAGTTTTTAAAGTTTGTCCCATTTTCTGTGTCCTCCTCCTTCCATGTCCCTCCTCATGCGTTAACTGATTGAATATTATGAGGCTCTCGTGTTTGTTTGCACGCCCGCACCGCGCGGCTTGTGTCAGTAACAGTTCAGGCCGCCTTTAGTCATTCACTGAATGTCATCAATCATTCAACATTTGACGCCTAACAGCAAAGGAGACACGCCCGCAACGCCCAGCAACTATCTAACACTGTCGTCCGACAGTTTACCCACCAGCCAGCTTTTTAAACAAAAGGGGTTTTAACCGCCATTTGGCTAATGTCTCATAATGTGGCAACTGCGCCTCATTCGATAGGTTCATTGGGCCCAAGAGTGTGATTTTGGGGCGATTTGTTGGTTTAAAGCGCATGACACATCGATATATTAAACCGTGATCCTTTTCAAAGTAAATAGCCAGGAAAAGGCTTTGCTTAATCCTGCAGCCATTCAAATCGACATACTTTGAGTACCAAGGATATGGCAAGGACATTAAGAAATTATAGTAGTGTTTTTTTGTGGGAAGTCCAGTTAGAAGAGATGCCCTGCTGTCAGGGTTAAGGTTATTTTGGATAGGAGTATACACACACATACACACATACACACATACACACTTGCTGCTGTGATGCTGAGCTACAGGGAAAAGTATTCAATGAAATATTCACATATATGTGTGAACTCCAGAGTTGACTTTTCTGTTGGTCGAGTAAAGGAAATGGAAAGGAGATGAAGGAGATGTCAGGGCGTGTTGATTGCTTGCCCAGTCAGTCAGTGGGTGACTGACACAGGTCGCCATACCAATGATGTAAGAAGCCAAAGGATGCCTGAGCGAAGGCTGAACGAACCGCGCTCAAAGGAACCAACAACGCATTTGGCATAATGTCTCAACGCTTGGCAGGCCTCTCGACGACATTCAAATCAAATTACAAGGCAAACGAACTGTTCAACTGTTGCAAATGTGTCGCCTAGTCGTTCAAGCACCAGGACACTCCTACAAAACACTCAAGAGCGAGAGGTAGAGCCCAAAACAATCACAGCTGTGTGTGTGTGTGTGTGTGTGTGTGTGCACATCCTCAACAAATGTTACTCATTCCTCCCCCGTCACAGTTTCTCAGTTTCTAAGCGCCTCAACTTTGCAGCCCCCTAGCCCTCTAGCCACCCAGCCCCCTAGCCCACAGCTTCACATCTCACCATTTGCCCAATCTCCGCTCTCCATTTACACAATCTGTTGATTAGAATATTGTTAACAGGATACCATAGAAAAGAGGATTGCCAATAAAAGGAAGGATTGTGGGGGGGTCCTGGCAATAGAAGGACGAACCGTATTTGTAACCAAATCCAATGAAGCAAAACGCCAATGCAAATTGAGCTACAACAATGAATTGAATAGATGAGTCCTTCACAAATACACGCACATACACATACATATACGGATGAAATGTGAGCTACAAGCCCTTCAATTTAATTAATAACTGAATTATGTCTGAATTTACAGTATTTGAGTTTGCAACTCTGGCATTTCCTCAAATTGATTTTTCTGCATTCTGAGGTTCTCGATTTCCATTTGAATTTCAATTTCATTTCGAGTTTCTTCTTACCTTCGAAATGATTTTTGTTTATTTCGAAAACTCTGCTATTTTCGACCATATTTATTTTTAAACATTTCATTTATCAAAAGCTTAGTATCTAAAATTAAATCGAATAACTGTAAACAATGTGGATGCTTTTGTAAACATTTCATAAATTTTAAATGTTATTGCAAATGAGCAAAAATACCACAAATTTTTTAGGATTCCTCTTTTCGAATCTTTCGAATAAACAATATTCTAATAGTTTTCGAGAAACGATTTAAAAGAAATTAATAAATAATACAATTGTTTATACTTAAGCAAATTTAACTTGCCTTTATTATTAACTTTTGCTTTCAACGACAACGAAGGAAAAAGAAATGAAAGAGAAAAAAGGCTGACGGGCAATGGGAAGGTAAGCCCAAAGGCATCACATCCGTGACGTGAGGGGCAGGTGGAAGGAGGGCAGGAAGAGGGGAACTGCATTACATGTGTTACACGCAGAAATTTCACTTTCAAACGAACGCCAACAATGAAGCTGACGGAGGATGACGGAGGATGACAACGATGCGGGATGCCATTGAGTCGCAAAACCGCTCAACCGCTCAACCGCTCAACTGCTGAGCGGCAACTGTTGCAACTTCAACTTCAGCTTTAGTTCCAGCTTCAACATCAGCGGCGACAGGCGCCGCTTGTTGAGCCCATAAAAGGAGGCACATGACAACAATGCGACGTTTTGGCATTTCAACTCACAAACTTGGCACCAAGACCAAGACTCAGACTGCGACTGCGACGGCGACGGCGACGGCGACTGCAACTGCAACTGTGACTGCGACTTTAGCTGCGAGCGAGACGAAGCCCAAAACCTGAGGCTTATGCTCCAGCTGGACTCCAGCCAGAGAGTCATTCAGCTGAAGAGCCTGACTTGAAGCCAAATTAGGCTGCCCAACATTGCTGTGTGAAAGTGAAGGGCTCTGTTTAAGCGATTGAATGATTGAAACATTGAGGATGGAACGAGTGACTGAATGTTGTCTGCATGGGAAATTGTGTTGTCTGTAGAAGGACACAACACAGCAAAAGACTGTGCCTGCATGGGAGCTAAGCTAAGCGATTCTATACAGGTAATATATTACTTAATTTTAAATATATAATTTAATTTTATAAATTATATTGTATTTTATATTTATATATATATTTATAATTTTTTATCTTTATTTCAAGTCCCAGTTTTCTAGCTGTGAGTAAAATATCACTCATATGTCGAAAGTTCGTGGACTCAATTAAGTAAAAGCTTTTAGCGACTGTTTTGCCCTTGTTCATAAAATCAAATTAAATACAGGATGTCCTTTAGTTTGTCATTTGGTGAAGGTGCATAATTAATTGAGTTCCCCACGCACAAAGTTTGTAAAAATGAAGTCCAAAACTCTAAAATCTGAATCAGGGCTTTGCTCCAAAACATGCAAAGCACCAGTGACTTTTCTTGTTGTTGTTGTTGCTACTATTGTTGTTGTTGGTGCCAAAAACTGGATTTTCTAAAAATAGATCTGTTGTGGGGAAGTACTTGAATGCGCGCCACATGTGCAGCAGCCGCCAAAAGGCAAATAAAACACATCCACAGCTCTCAAAGGGCGAGGATGCGGCAAGGGATAGAGTCAACTGAGAGCTGAAACAGTTGCTCCCAGCGCCGTCTGGTGCAGCGTCCTTTATTTTCTATTAACTCAATCATCTATCCTCTATCCACTATCCACTATCCTCTCTCCACTATCCCCTATCCCCTATCCTTCATCCTCGAAAGTACCCCTTCCATGACATCCTTTCACACATTCACATTCAAGTAGCAAGAAGGCTTTTTAGAAAACCCCAAAGCCCCAGCAAAGGATTGCGCTCTCAGCCGCAGCTCCAACAACAAACAGGAAGTACTATTTCCGCTTTTGGTTCTTGACTTTCGCCCAGACTACCAGAAAAATATTCGAATTATTTGGATCGCATGGCAAACATTGATTGAATGAATCTGAATGAATGTGATCGGAAAATTCTAGAGAGGACCTAAGCTACTCTGTTCGAGGTATCCAAGGAGAGCGAAGGTGTGAATCAAAAATATAATAAATTGGAAGGAAAAAATCTGATAATATTATTTATAAAGTCAAGGCAAGCATAGAATAGCATAAATAATTTAACGATAAGATAACAATAAATTAATATTAATATTTCCTTTTAATATCAATTGCCTCTGGGAATCCAAAAAAAAAAAAAAAAAAGAAAAAACAAAAGAAGATATTCCGAGAAAACACTTCATTCAAAAGTTGATAAGGCTGGAACTTCATATATCTATAAATATGTAACATATATATATTTGTATATAGCATATATATATAGCTGGCAAAAATATGTACAGCCAATTAAAGTAAAGTCAAAGTAAATATAGTATTTAGCAGGCAATGAAATGAAAATTAAAATTAAAATGAAAATTAAAATTAAACGTTATTTCTTTGTAGAACGTAAACGTAATTATTAAACCAGTTTCAACATTTTTCAAATAATGAACCGGTTTGATTCAACATTATCCGTAACATTAGCAGGAGCTACCAAATTTAATAGCATTCTAGTCTCTGAACCACTTTGAAACCGGTAATTTGTTAGTATTTATAGAAGATGCTAAGATCTATAATTAAAACGCTTTAACTGTCGCCTTATAATCCGCGCGGGATTGATGTTTTTTGCATTTGCATATAAATAAATTGTTTATCTCATGATCTGATGTTGCGAATAAATAATATATTTTAAATATAATTAAAGCTATTTTTAGAAATAGAAAGTGTTAAAATGTGTTTTATTTTCCCATCAAATTATTCAATCACAAAGAAGTTTCACAGCCCTTGAACTGCTTGCCGTTTAAGCAGTGCACTAAGTGATTTCAGCCTACATGCCCGGCCGACTTAAGAATCATTCACTCTTATACTCATTTGCGTATAAGAGTGATTGTCGCACATTGTGGAGGACGCGGCTTCCTCTTATCACTTTCATCTCTTCTGCTTAAATTCAATTCTTTATCGCTTCATTTTATCTCAATACAAATATAAATAATTTGACTTGTTTATTATTTCTTTTTTTTTTTTTTGCGATTCGTTATTTCTGTATTGTATTATATTTGTTATATTTTTCGTATTTTGTTTTGATTTCATTAAAAATGATTTGAAATTACTTTATGGGGGCACGTGTACATAAAAACTGTCACTTTACATGATTGCCAAGCGGTAAACATACTTGGTAATAATCTCATTTGGCACACACAGACAGTAAATAATAGTTTTATGAACACACACACACACACACACACACGCACACATTGGCATTACACTGGTATAGGAAATCAAGTAACTTGTGTACATTACGTATACGCCACATTGTGCGAGTTTTGAAATTAGATCGCGCGGAGTTCAGCTTGGAATGCTGTTGGCAGGTCAGCCACATCGGAGAGTAGAATAAACTTGACTTAACTACTTGGCTTGCATACAATATATACGTCTATATCGATATCTATATGTCCATATCGTTAGTTAGGCAGCCTCGCTGGCATTACTAATATTAATAATAATACCAGTTAAACCACTTTACGTGCAATGGCAGACAGAGAGGCAGCCAACGGCCAGCCACCAGCCACCAGCAGCCAGCCACCAGCAGCCAGCCACTAGCAGCCAGCAGCTAGCAGCTAAGAGCCACCAAAAGGCAGGCCAACAACAACAACAGCAGCAACAAAAACAAAACAAATGTAATACAAAAAGAGGAGACTAGGCAGCCGGGGAGTCGAAGCCAAAGCCGGGCAGCCACTCAGGCACTCAGCCAGGCAACCAGGCAACCTGGCAACCTGGGAACCTGGCAACCTGGCAACTGGGCAACTGGGCAACAACAACCTGCCCTGGGAACTTGTTAAACTCATCCAGCAGCCAACTGGCAGCGAAGTGGCAGCCACCCAGTCACCCAAGTGAACAGCAACCGACGAAGGCAACCGCCATGCGGCACATTAAATAGACGACGCGGAATGGACGCGCACTGCAAAACTGTGCGATGTGCGATGTGCAATGTGCAGTGTGCAACGTGCGACGTGAGGCGTGCGACGAGCAACGCGCGACGTTCGACGTTCAACGTTCAACGTGTGTCGTGCCACGCACAATGTGCGACGTGCGACGTACGACGTATGACATGCGACGCTTTAGCTGTCTGGCATCTTGGTCTGGCACACCGAGATGGCTTCCTTCTCGGGAAGGAGTCAAAATTGGGTGGTGTACCAGTTACCTTTCTCTCAACTAGATGGCTGCCACAAATGAAAGAGAAAACATGGCCAAAACGTAACCAGAAGCCAAAGGACGTTCTTGGAACACGAAGCTCAGGTGATTCTGATAGTTTTCAGTTTGAGTTAAAAAATAAATAAAGTTACCTTTCAACATTTCTTAAATCAACAAATTGACGAAGCTTTGTCGTTGCTCTACGAAAAACGTACTCAACTAGTGGCAACAATGCGGCAAAAGGTTTGTGGCTGCGGCGCCTTAAGTTAGGCTTTAAGAAATAAAAATGGAAATCAAATCAAATTTAAAATGAGAAACAATAAGTAACTTCAGGCATAACAACGACTTAATAAACATAATCAAAAAACTAGTTAGCCGATCAAGAAATTAAGAAAAATAATATACAACTGATTTGCTTTGCTCGCTTCACCCTCTTCTTCAGCCCCCCTCCACTTCCGCTCGCATCTGGACCAAGATCTTATCCAGTCAAGTTCTGACGCACAGTGGTCCAAGGCCATTTAAAAATACATGTGACTATAAATAGCTCTCTGTGAAATAAACATACAGCGGGTCAAGTGATTTGGAGAATCAAAGCCAATATATGCAAAGAGTGAGTAACCACATGGCTTCTGAATCTAGGTACTAGCCACCAGGCATCAGCCACCAGGAACTGAACACCACAAGCTGGCCATAAGTGACTGCGAGCCATGAACTGGTGACTGGGAAGCAGAAGCACCTTCATATGGAAGGAGCACCTTATGTAGAGATCTTGCACGGTTGCATCAGTTTAGTTTCTACTGATAGCAGCGAGGGTTATTTTAAGAGTTTATCATATCTGCATAAAAATTGTGGGTGTTCATTTCCAATGCTAATTACTGCTACAGCAAAAGTTGTACTCCCCGGCACAAATGAACTTATTTTCATGTACTGAAAGTTTGAGAATATTTCAGCAACAAAATAAAAGTTTAGACAAACAATAGAAACTCAACGCTGGCACATTTTTTGTTTTTAATTGTCTACAGAAGTCCAACTAACGCTTCAACTGTTGTCTACAGCAATTCAACTTTAGTTTTCACTTCTTTTTTTCAATTGCCGCTTAATTGAAAACTACACGGAAAACTTAAGTTTCAATTACTGTAATAAAAAAAAATACTCCATTGTCCTATCCAATCCAAAATCCAATTAGTGAAACCTTTATCACATTTCATGTTTTAAGCTTTTTAAATAAAAATAAAAAGTCTTTTTCAACGTTGATTTATTACCTCCGAAAATAATTATAATTACATAATTGCGGCTGCATTGAAGGTATCAAATTTCATTTATCGACCCTGAGAATAAAATATTCATCACTTTTTCTGTACTCCTTAAGATACCCTCGTTAGTATGATTACTCATGTATAAAATATTATGATTTAATATTCGTTATTAAATGCTTAATTGAACAATAATTTCAGCTCGTTAAATGAAGCTCGCCGCAACTTCTTGAGTCACCCTCGTAAAACGTACCTCCATAGGCCACCACAATTTGAATTTTGAAAAAAAAAATTCAAATTCAATAAATATTTGACTATCCAATGGTTTGACTTGTTTTGCATACCCGAGACTATCAGCAATACTTTTCTTCCGCCCCACCACTGGTGCCTCCCTCTTTACTCAGAGTTCCCCCCTCGCCACGTACTGTTCCCCTTGCTACACAAAGCTCGCCACAAGCTACCCACAGCAGTGATACAAGCAATTTTCGTATAAATACGTAAAACTCGTGTAAGTGGAGGGATCCACCACATGGGGCAACATAACGGCATCTACGTCGCCCCCTCGCCCCCTCGCCCCCTCGCCCCCTCGCTGCCTGCAACTCAACTCAATAAGCGTAATCATCATGCAGTTGTCAGTTCCCCAAAGTCGGTGAGGTTTAGAGGGTGCTGTGTGGTTGGGTGGTGGTGGGGGGTGGGGGGTTTTAATGTCGGGGGGTGCATTTGTCAGTAAATCGATTCTCGGTTTTAGCTCTGACATTTATGTTGGCGCCTATAAATGTTTTATATAGAATTGCCGACAAGTGCTTGCAATTAGTTTTCCGATTTTATTTCCTACACATTTTGAATATGATTTCAGAATAGAAAACTATAAGATTCCCGTTATCTCAAATTATATAGATCTGTAAATCCTTTTAGCCTTTCACCTAACGAAATCCATGTTTGGAATGGGTTGAAGTCCAAACAATTGCATTTATATTTTTTTAAATGAAATGTGTATGAAACTTGAATCACACACATTGATGTACAATGTACATATGTATATGCACATATATGTGCCATATATATATATCCTCACATATCTACATATATGGCGCCAATTGACTGATAAATAATATGACACTTTTCAAAAAAGTTGAATGGACACGATGAACAAGGCAATTTTTCTTATCATGACATTTGCAAGGGTTTAAAATTATTGAACCAAAAAAAAAGATATAGCTTTTATTTTAAATTTATTTTAAATAATAATATTAGTGAGAAAAAAAAATAATAATAATATCGAATAAAGTATATTCAAAGCAAAGGCAAGAGACATGAACTTTTATCCATTCAAATTCAAACAGTGAAGCCTCGACTAACGAAATGCGAGTGGGAAAACAACTGTGACTGGTAAAATAATCTTCGGAGTACTGGGTAAAATATTTACCATTAAATTTTCCGGATGAACAAGTACTGAAAATTGCAATTAGTTATAAACTTGAGCACACTTTTCATTCCCCAATTAAATCAAAAAAAAAAAAAAGAGAGAATTGAAAACTGAATTAAAACTGATCAATCAAATGCAGCGATGGAAAGCATCGGGAGCCGCAGCAGTTGGCACAGTTCATTAGGCAAAAAAGAAAACACTTCAGGATATATTTTTTTTCCATCCTGCCATTTTTTATTTTTCAAAATTCCGACGGCGAACAACAAGTGGAGCGGATGCAGCGAAGCAATCAAAATTCGTATTGATTTATGCGAAATAGTTTGTCAAAAATCGCACCCATGGCGACGTCGAGGAGCCACCCTTGTATGCGCTGAAGGAGGCACAGCCGAAGGCAGAATATGGCAGGATAAGGCAAAGCACGAAGAGGCGGACAAGTGCAGTGTAAGGCAAAGGTCAAAGGTCTACGTGGTCGTGGACGAAGACACGCCTTTAAAGCGACTCAGCGCGACATTGATTGTTCGTAATTGGAAATGTTGCTCAGCCGTCGGATAAGGATAACGTTGAGGATAACGAAACAAAAAATAAAAAAAAAATAAAATAAAAAAAACAAAAATAACAAAAATAATACAACTTCCAAGAAGCATACAAAATAATTGCGCAGAAAGCGACGACAAGTATTAAATAAAACGGTTAATTGCTTCAACCCACCGACTAATCCCTCACCCTCAATCCTCAATTCTCAACCCGCCCCCCCCACACACACCACAGACAATCGTCAGCCAGCCAGAAGCTTTAACCCCGACAACTTGTCGGCTTTTGTGTATTTATTTTGTTATTAAATAATAAGACACAAATTAATGCAATTTGTTTACTCAGCTCAGAAGGTGGGCTTAACGGTCTCCGTGCATAAACTTAATTAACCCCCCGCGTTGATGATTTAACCTCCAAAATGTACAACAACAGCAGCAATAATAACAACAACAATAACAACAACTACAACCATAACTTATATCTTTTTGTATCTCACACTCAAAGTATTAGTCATTGTCTAGCCACGCGACAAAAAAGCAACAGAAATTCGAGGAAGAGAAGAGACAACTTCTCCTCCTCATTTTTGTTATTGTTTTTTTTTTTTTTTGGAGTAGTGGGAAATTAAGGGATAAGAAGGGAAGGAAAGGGAATGCCAGAAGACATTAATTAGAAGGCCTCGACTATTACCATAAGCACTTAGCCGTCGTGGTAGATCCCATAAAAATGAGGAGCCCAGAGATGAGCTCAACGTGACCAGCCAGAGAGGCGGCAGATCCAATTGTTTTCTAACACGTAACAACAAAAAACAAAAGTAACACCACAACAACAAAAAAAAAACAATAAACAAATAGACAAATCCACAAAGCAACAAAACAACAAAACAACAAATTCCAAGAAGAATAGAGAAAAAAATGCTGACATTTTATGATAAATTGTTGAATAGTTTGAATGTTTTGTGGCCATTGTTAGTTTTATTGATAGGCCACTTGAGCTTCGTGGCTCCACCTGTCAAAACCTATCGGGAAGCGTGGGGGGAGTGCGCCAGGAATAAAGGGGAAAATAACATCAATTAACCTGAAGCCATTTCAAAGCTTAAAGCTAAATGATTTCACTTTGTGGAGTAAACAGATTTTCATTGTATTAACGAGTGTTTCATTTAATCTGTCGACGGACCATCGATCAATTTTTTACTTCTTCTTCTCTTTCACTTACTCGTCCTGAGGGCGTTATTTAAAATCTGCTTATGAAGATTAAAAAAAATATATTGATCTACTTATTATTGAATACGGAAATTCAGGTACAATTTTACTTGTAAAATATAAAAGAAACTCTGCCCGCGTTAAACGTTAAATAAAGAATATTAAATGGAAAGATGAAAGTAAAAAAAAATACCTGTTAATTGGCAGAACTTGAGGTAAAAGTTTTTAAAAGAAAATCTGAAGATTTGTTTTCAAAATTCTGAAGTCAATAAAACGCAAATAAAAAAAACCTAGATTTTTTTAATTTTAAATTAATTAATTAATTTAAGCCCTAAACAAGCTTCTCAAATAAATAAAAAAAAATATAATAAATAAATAAATAAATAAATAAATAAACAAATAAATAAATAAACAAATAAATAATAAAAAAAATTGAAAATTAAATAAAATAAAAAAATAAATATCATAAGGTACAGTCTTTAAAATATTGAATCTCAAAATGCAGCAAAAGAAAATTAGAATATGGAATACCCATAACTTAAAGAAAAGACCATTTTCATTTATTATTATTATTATTATATATGTAGACACTTCATATACTCATCGAAACACAGGGTATTTAATCTGTCAATTCACTTTCTGAATGACAGTTAAATAAGAAGGCGTTACCCTCTTTTCGTAACACCTTCTTGGGCAATATCATGCGGAAGTCGCGTGCCTTCGGGGCCTCAGATATACAATATTATCTGAAGGACCGCACACAAAAAAAAAAAATGTGACCAACAGTTTTGACAGCTCCAAATCGATGGGATGGAACATAAGCTTATTAGCCAGACTTACAGTCATTTGAAGTCTATGAAAGAGTGTATATAATGGGTATTAGCTGTCATTATTCAATGGGTAACAAATATATGCCCCGATATCAAGAAACAAATCCGAAAAAAAAAATATAAATTTGTTCAACAGCAATTAAACGTCGAATGGCTGCACTTGAAATGCTTTTGAAAGCGTTACCAGTTCTTATAACTGGCATTTTCAAGTGATTATATTGTTAAAAATACACACACTCGCACACACACTTCTACACCTAGATACAAAAATGCTGTGTATGTGTGTGTGTGTGTGTGTGTATTGTATTGTTTGTCGACATGAATCGATTTGGTTATCTTGAGGCGAGTATCAAGTGTTTCACATGTTGTTTATTGTTATCCCCACTAACCATAAATGCCACACAATGGGGTATGCCACCAATTACCTAGTCAACCCAACTCTGAAGCTGCTTAGGATAGTTCGGAGAATGTGTCATTAATGGGTTCACTCTTCCAAAGAATCCAGCCTAGAAAGAGTTCACAGCTAAGTTCAGCTTCAGTGTCGCTTGGCCAACTCCGAATTTTACTCCGAAATTCCGAAGGCAGATTTTAAATCTGAACATCGATCATAATTCTCAAATATAAATTGGTTATTATTTATCAGTTATTCCTAGTTAAACAATTTTTGTTTGCACAAAAGTACAGAGTATTGTGAAGTCGCATACTTCCAATAAAATTAATCGCAGTCGCTTTTTTGTCTATCATTCCGAATGTATTGTTAGCTTGAATTGATATCGATAGCATTTTAATTGTGAACGAAAATGCGTTGCGCTAATTAGCTTAAAATCCCCTTAAGATACGTATGTTTCCCCATTCTCGCTTCTCGCTTCTCTTCTCCTAGCGCTTCGTACTTTCAGTCTTCCTCTTCAATTCCTTTTCCATTGTCTCTGCATCAGTTCCACGATTATTCGCATGATGAACAACTTGGCGCCAGCTCATCAATCAAAGGCGACAGCGTGGCTGGCTTAGACATAGGATCGGTCATCGTCTCACTTTCAACAGACCACAAAACTAATGGGCTTTCAAAACAAAGAGCCAGAGCGAGAGAGAAGATGAAGTGGAAAAAGAGACGGACAACAATAACAAAAAAAAAAAAAATACTTCACTTTTCGCTATTAGAGCCGCGATTCTTCCCAAATGAATGAATCGAATTTTTGAATCAATTTTAAATGTGAATTTAATCGTGGGAGTTTCTTGAGTTCCTTTGGTTATGAATGAACGATATTTGTTCCCGAGATGATGAGATGATGAGATGATGAGTTGATGGTTGATGGTTGATGATGATTCAAAAAATCGAATTTAAATTATTTAAGTGTGCAAAGTATTTTATTTGTATTTTTAATGCTATTTCTTTTAACTAAGGAACGCATTTTTTTTTAAGGGGTTTCTTTCTTTCCGGGGATTATATATCATAAGCCGATCAGTTAAGTGACTAAGTATATGGGTAACTTATTTGAAATAAGTTTAAATATAAATATACATTATCTTATTGTACATATCCAATATTATGCCATAAAACTTTTTCCACTTCTGAAATTCTGAAGTTTCAGAAATTGAGATACGTTTCTAATTTCGAATTATAAGTTTGTGAATTTTCAATTTGATTTATTATTTAAGTTTTAATTATTCTCCTTCTCTAGTTATAATGCTGAATGCAATTATAATATAAGCTATAATTTTTCTACTTTTATTTTCTATTTTTAGTTTTTTTTTTTAATTTTTAATGATTCATAATAACTGCCACGGTCCGATGTCAATCGATGTGCCATGTTATTAATCTCAATTCTAACGTGTTTCTCTATTTTTAAAAGCCAACAACAACCACAACAACAACGACAAGGCGCACCAAATTTATTGTTTATACAAATGTTATCTTTAAATTATCATTAATTTATCGTGAATAATAATAAAAAAAAAAAACAAACAAAAAAAAAAACATCAACAACAACAGAAACAACAAAAACTATGCGGCTTCCATATAGCTGAGAGGTGTGTGTGGTTGTTCTGTGGTCGTCTAAATGTCGCGGCTCTATAAATAATACAAGTACCTACATATCCATAGCTATGTATACATATATATGACAATATGCATACATACATATGGATATATATAGACAAAGATATATGGATATATATATATATGTGTATAGTTTCGGATATAAGACTAGTTCTGTGAGCTTTGAAATGTGTGAATTAAAGCTGCTGTCAGACTCTCTCGCTTGGCAATTCTCCCAAGAGAAAGAGATGGAAAAAGAGAAAAGGAAAGAGAGAGAAAAATAGCAAGAGAAGGGAAAATAAATGGAGAGTAAGAGAAAGGAAGTAAAAAAGCGAGACACTCAGTTGGGATAGATCTGATCTTGATCTTTCATTAACACCAAGATCATAAGGGAGCAGCAACAACAATAAAGATATTACTATATATATAGATAGATAAATATATATATATATATATATAGATATATATATATATATATGTATAGATATTATTCCGAATGAATCGTGCAATCTACTTCCTGCATCTCAATTCTCGAACTGCACGACATAAACGCGTTTAGCTCTCCATAAGCTCGCCTCCTCACGTACCTCATGCAAAGCTAACAAGCACTTTAACATCTAGACGACTAATCAATTTACTTTGTTGCCAACTGCCTTTCGTTTGCGACTTCTATATACTTAACGGGTTAACGGATAATAAGATCCTTTCGTCGGCAGACGACTAACTTATTTAGTTAATATAAACAAAATTGATAATAAATGAGAATAAAGAATTTTAAAGCACCACCTAATAAATATTAATGCAAGATCAGCTATCACTTTTCGTGCAGCGTTGCCACCTGATATATATTAATGCAAAATCAGCCATTCAAATACCCAACAGTGCTGCCACCTGGCAAGTATTTGGTAGAGTTTTCTTATCGCGATGGCTCATCTTACCTGTCCTTACCCCAGCCCCTTAAAACCCACTTTCAATTTAAGATCATGTTAGGTGGCAACTACCTGGCAAAGGGCCAAGCAATGCAATTTCCAATAAAGAATTTCCCGATTTGTTTGGCAAAATGCCTAAGGTAGAAAAAAGTAGAAAGAAAACTAAATAAAAATGCAAGTCAGACTCAAACTATGTGAACGACGGGGGATATGCACATAAATACATAGAAAATAATTGAAAGGTGCCTATACATTCATATTGCCTCTCTTATCCATATTCATACTCATATTCATATTCATATTTATATTCATATTGATGTTCATATTGATATTCATATTTATATATTTATTGTCTAGCTGAAGCGAACGAGTTTTGTATACTTCACATTTTACACGTGTTATTCATTATATTGCGATTAAGTGTTTAAACAATTAACACATTTTAAGCAAATGACAGACCCTCGAAGTTGTTCAGCTTTCGATGTGAGCAGTGAATGTGATGAATGTGATGAATGTATTGAATGTGAGCAGTGAATATGATAAATGTGATTAAGAATCAAATATAAATTGTTTCCAAACTGTAATCTTGAGTATCCTTGGCAATTATTAAGTATTTGAAAAAGTTTCTAAAAGAATTTTCAAGTTACAATTTATTTCTCTCAATGCGTGTTTCTTGGATGACTGGGCGATTGGGTGACTGGGTGACTAAGAGACACCCTGTATATGTAACAAATAGATTTTTACCAAAAGTAAATTTGATTTAAATCATTTGATCGTTTATTTCCCCAAAAGTTTTCTACATTGCAGATGATCATAGGATTAAATAATCATTTGATGTTTTAATAATTATAACTAATGAATTTATATAATCTATAAATATTAATTAATTTATTCACATTAATTAATTTATATACTTTATTATAGATATAGAAGAGAGCCTCGTCATGAGCGTTAAATTTGAACTACATGACAGAAATAATTTGGCTATAGATTTGAAGCTTTTCGATTTCTTAGTGTTAAATTAATTTATATATTTAATGTGCATTACCATTTAAAATGAGGTTTTAATTAAAATAATTTGCTAAATAAAATCAAGGATTTCTGAAAGCTTCCTTTCAATAATTATAATGAGAAAATAAATATTCAAGATTTGAGTCCTCGAAAATCGCCTTTGTAATTGCTTCCACTCATATCCAAATGCCAAATCCATCAAGTTGATGGAATTATTGTTTAATACTTTTATAACTGTTGTATTTGTTTGTATTTGGTTTATTATTATTAATTTAAAGGTCAACTGGTTCCGAGTTGTGTGCCAATTTGATTACTTTTAAATCTTTTGTTTGCACAAAATGAACGCGATTTCGATTAACTGACGGCCAATTTATAAAATCTTTTTGAGTTCGTCAATATTTCAATTGCTGCCACTTTTTTGGCTACCAGCCCCTCCCTGTTGCCCACATTTGGGTCCAAAAGCTCTTTAATTAATTATAAAAATTACACAAATTTCACACTTGCAGTGTGTGTGTATGCTGCTGCATCTGTGCCTGTGTGTGTGTGTGTGTGTCTGTGTATGCAAGCCTTGGCAAGGTCTTTCAGCACTTTCTTTGCTCCAACCCAGAGTCCCAGGCAGAGCAGTCAACATTTGTTCCAAATATAATTAATAATTATAAAATTAAACAAAGTGTCGCACACTTACACACACACACACACACACACGCAGACAATGCACACATACATATCGAAATATACAATTGGATGTGCAAATTAAAAAGTTGTGAAAAAAATTGAATGTGAAAATATTTTTTTTTTTTACTCACGCGATATTTTTTGTTGTTGTTGTCTTATTATTTGCTTGTTGTTGCTGTAGGTGTGCGAGCTGGCGTCTAGATATGTGTGTGTGTGCCTGTGGGTGTGTATTTTCTGTTGCTGTTGTTATTCTTATTGCTGTCAATTATATTGTTGGTATTCTCGCGACAACAACTTTGCTCACTTCTTATTGTTGTTGCTGTTGTGGCTATTGTTGTTGTTTTTGCTCTGGCTCTTGCTTTTATTACTTTTGCTTATGTTGTTGTTGTTGTTGTTGTTGTTTTTGCAACTTCTGTTACGTTTATGCTTGTATAATTTGCTGCCGCCGAATGTTGCAGTTGTTGTTGCTGTTGTTCTTATTGCAGCTGTTACTGTCGCTCGACTCTCTGCCCACCGCCTCTCACATTTATTCGTGGCTGCAAAGAATAACCAAAATGAGAATCTTTAAAATAAATAAATAAATATACAACATTTAAATATTTATATAACGCTCGTATTCAAAGTAAATTATATGAATGAAAAAACGTATACTTTCTGAAAAATATGTAAAATAGACCACTGCGAATAAAAAGTTCATAGACTAAGCCTCAATACTCTTTATAACGCTTGGACTTAATTCAAATGAATAAAAAATAAAAAAAAATAATTTAAATTAAATTCAATAATGCAAAATTAATAAAAAAAAAAAGGATAAAGAGTTTACATTGCTATTAAATTTTAAAAATAATAATAAATAAATTATATAAAATATAATGCATAAACAAAATGCTTGTATATTTTTATATAATATATATGTATATCTATAATATATATTTAAATATTTATCATAAAATCTCTCTTAACTCATTTTTCAACTCAAATGAAAATAGAATTGAGATTCATATCGAAATCGAAATATATAACATAGCTGACGCATCCTTGCAGCTGCTCATGCGTGTTGCACACATCGCACATAAATGGATTATCTCTAAAAATACCCTAAAAAAATGTGCGACCACTGAAATGGTCAATTAAATCAGCACAAAAGTCGAATTGAGCCAATTTAATCCGCTGAAAAACAAAAATAATTCCTTTCATCCAAAGAGAACAAAATACACAACATTTTTTTAAATCGCAGACGGGAGAAGTCGCCACCAAAAATATTTATACATCAAATAGAATATTTGATCAATAAAACATATCACTTGCTGTTTAACCCTTGAAATCTAGCATCTTTATACCCTATACTCTATACTCTATACTCTATACTCTATACTCTATACTCTATACTCTATACTCTATACTCTATACTCTATACTCTATACTCTATACTCTATACTCTATACTCTATACTCTATACTCTATACTCTATACTCTATACTCTATACTCTATACTCTATACTCTATACTCTATACTCTATACTCTATACTCTATACTCTATACTCTATACTCTATACTCTATACTCTATACTCTATACTCTCTTTTCGGCTTTCCTTCATTCTTTTTTTTAACTACTTTTAAATTCGCCTGCTGCACTACCGCAAACACTGCCCCCCCGGCCGTCCCCGGGTAAATCCTTTGATGTGCATCAGTTCGAGCCTTTGCTATCGGATAGAAAATAATATTATATATATATACATATTTTTTTTTTGAATCTTCTTTAAGGACAACTGCAAACATTCGTTAGTCAGAAGCTGATGAGTAAAGTTTTTCATTATTCAACATCAACTTTTTGTCTCTATCCTTCGTCAAATGTCGCCCACTCGCTTGCACCCTGCAGCTTCTCATAGCTCACATATACACATAAGTACATAATTGTGTCCGTGTCCCAGTCCGTGTCCGTTGGTGTGTCTGTGTCTGGGTCTGTGTGAAACTCAGTTCCAGTCCGAGCTACCTCTCTATCTATTTGCAAAGTACCAAACAGCGCGTTTGTTACAAAAACTCTAATAAGCTTTTCTTCACAATCGCTGCAAATAGAAATGTCAACATAAAAATAGGAAAATAGAAAAATGGGAAAACAGGAAAATTGTTATATAATCCCTTAAGATGCATAAGATGATTGTCGTATATTATTTAAAAAGTTTGTACTTGAAATGATATCAAATTTTATTGAATCGAATGCAGAAGCTTTCATTTCGATTGTGTCCATAAAAGGCAATCAATTATTCTGGCTTCCTTCCATTGCATCCTTAAATTCAACTTAGCTTAAAGGACTTGTTTAACCTACTTCACATTCCAGCATTTTCGTATGTAGCTTTGATTAAATTTAAACATCCTTTAAAATAAAAGAATTGTCCTTAATTCAATTCAATTGCTTAGTTGTTTTTATCCTTTGTTTTTTAATTTGGAAAAGTTTTAGTTAAAGTTTTTCTTGATTAGTGGTAACATTAGTTGTGTCCTTGCAGAAGAGTGACCTCAAAATTCTCTTATAAATTGAAGAAATTATTAAATTTTTAAGGATTTTATTTTTTAGACGTAAAAGAAAATTAATTAAATCTTGTTATCTTTATCAAATGCGCATCACAAAATGCATTTCCCAGGAAAACCATTGTTCAGGACATATTCATTAGCTCCTCTTTGACTTTCATCCTTACACATTTTCCTGGAGTTGACAAGATGCATCTTTCTACACAAAGTCAAGGCTTTATGCACACTTTACGTGGAAGTCAAGGCAATATGCAATTCTGAAGTACACGCTGACCTCGCTACAAGAAACCGCAACGTTCAGAATTACGTAAAATAATTTCCATATAATTTCCTCTTAACATAGCTATCAAGTTCAGCTCCGAGTTCCTGGTATTCCTTCAACATTTTCTCAGTCGTCATAAACACACTAATTAAGAAAATGTTCATCAAAGTTCTCGACTATCTAAAGCCTTCAAGGAATCAGCCGCTTGGAAGAGTGGTTCATAGCTTACACATCAGAAGCTTAGCATTTGAAGTTGCTACCCACCTGATTTATGAACATACATACATACATATACATATGTAGCTGCATACACCTTCACACATATCTGTCCATATATCAATTTACACAAATACAAATAAATGCGCCATATTTCTAGAGGCAAAGGAAGGAAAGGTAGTCAGGACTCTTACATATGTAATTAAGTTCACGGTAAAGCTGCTTCAAGAGACACAAGCAAAATGGGATACAAATGGAGAAGTAAATAAATCTGTTCAATTGAAAATGGAAGGACTTTAAAATATTTCTGTGCAACAAGGATAAAAAAAAAAAAAAACAAAAATAACAAGACTTTTAATTGACAACAACATTGATGAATTATCCTTTCAGCAATGGCCTCGGTCAGTTGTTGGTTAATAATCAAGACCACATATACGAATAAAAGCCACAGGTAGCAGTCGCAGGACGATTTTCGCCCACACACACACACACACTACTCAATTTCAGTAAATCAAAGAGTGCATCGAAAATATATGATCCACAGGCAAACATCAAGCGTGCACAGCGACAGAGAGACGGGGGGCACATACGCAGGGTGGAGTGGAGGTGAGGGTGAGGGTGAGGGTGAGTCAAAGGTGGGAAAGCGGTGGGAGCTTATGCGACCTTGAAAGACCTTTTGCTCATGTGGACAGCATAAATGAAGCCCATGGATTCCATAGATTGTTGCATTTCCTACTTAATCAATACAGACAGAAGCAATAGCTGAAAAGGTCAAAGCGACAAGGGATGCTATGCATGTGGCTTGCAGGATCCCAGCAACTGCACCGGCATCACGACCAGCATCAGGACTAGGACCTGCTGCAGCACCAACAATAGCGGCGGGAATGCAGCTTTGATGCTGTCAGTCAAAATGGAGTGCTCTTTCACTCTGCCTTTCCGCCTTCGCATTATTTTTTGTCAACCTTCACTATTGTAAACAGGATATGCACTCAGAGCCTTAACGACTCAAAAAAAAAAAAAAAAAAAAAAAACAAAAAAATATTTAAAAACTCTTCAAGTTTAAACTCACCACTCCAATATGAAAGTATCTGATTTTAGGAGGGAACATGAAATTTTTCAGAATTTTCCAGCACTGGTGGATACATTACACCTCCCGAAGCGCTAAAGGAAGTTTCATGGATAGCCAACAAGAATATATGAAAAAGTTGAAATGGAAAATAGAAGGAAAAATGTGTAATGCATGGGAAACTTACACCACATTTCAGAATGTGAAGTATAGAGATATGAAACCTGAAGTTCCAAATGAGTAAGAAAAATAAGTAAAAATTTAAATTACTACAAAAATAAGTAAAAATTTAACTGACTGAGCAAAATAAGTAAAAATTTAAATGACTGAGAAAAACAAGTAAAAATTTAAATTACCGAGAAAAAAAAGTAAAAATATAAAGAAGAGAAAATACAAAATAAAAAAAGGAAACAGGAAAAAGGAAAAAACAAAAGCCCTCAACTCTTGTCTGAAACAAAGTGGTATTAGTAATCCGGGAGTGTGAATTGGTAATTCCCATAAACAGAAAGAGCAAAGAGCAACTGCGTAAGGTGACACATAACAGGATGCAACAGGACTAAAACAGTGGCTCAGCAAGTTCTATCCGCTGCCATACCGCATTGCATGATGACACGCTGAGTGAGTTGTACTTTTGCAGGATTTTCCCAGAACTTGATGGAAAACAGACACGAGCGGTGACCGCCTCAATGAAAGTTGATGTTGTGTGGGATGTTTTTCCGTGAATGCGTGTGGATGCATATGAATGGAAAATGGAAATGTTGGATACTCAAAGAACGGCCCTAATTGAGTAGCATGTCAGAAGGATGGGGAATTAGGAAAACTTTTTCAGTTCCTGAGAGCCTAAGAGACTTTCAGTGATTAGTTTAATTGCCACGACGCAATATGTTGCCCTGAAAAGTATGCTATGCAAAATTATACCTGAAACTGCAATCTCCATTTGCCGACATCTCTGGCAGCGTCGCTGCCAGCATTGCGAACAACGACGACTTTGCCTGTTGCACTCATGTAGCAAATGATTGAAACGGACACTTGGCAAAAGTAAAGGACAAAGTTTGATTGTGTACCAAGCTCTCGCCTGGGTATACCTTTAAATTATTTTCAATTCTCATATTCTCTATGTTTCTTCTCTCTTTTGCTGCAACGTGCCACGCCCACGTAAATGTTGTACAAATGAAGCCATAAAATAAACATTTAATAAATATTGTGCCGTAAATTAGTATGTACACAAAATTGCAATGCAAACAGTTGTTAAAACCAATCCAAAGTCGTAAATTTGGAACGTGTACGTGTGTGAGCGTATTGGTGTGTCTGCATACATATATACATATATACATATATACATATATACATATATATATACATATATATATACATAAACATATACATAAATATATATATACATATATATATATATATACATATACATACATACATATACATACATACATATACATACATATATATTATGTATGTATTGTGTATGTGGGCGTTTGTGTGTGAACTCACACACACACACACACACAATTACCGACATACAAGAGTGTCGAAAACGTGTAAAGGACGATTAATGCTAATAGGACCCGCCCTAAGACGGCATCGCTGCAAACCCTTTTGGACTTCGCCGACTTTGTGGCGTCTTAGGGCCAATCTACTTATTTGTTTGTTTATTAAACAAAAACACTTAAATTGTTGGCGACACGCCCACACAGCGCCATCGAAATAGAGCACCATCCCAATTCAAAGGCCAAGTCAGCAGGTGCCAACGGAACCGCCTCAGGTGGATTTTCTATGAGTTCGTCTATGCGAAGCAGCAGGTCCACACGGCTAAGGGGGAAAATAAGAGAGTAAAAGTGCGAATTGGAATGGGAATGGGAACGAGAACGGGAACGGGAACGGGAACAGGAGTGTGAAGCCAGGGTATAGATGTAAATGACGATGATTACAATGATGATGACAATGTTGATGCCTGCGATTTTCTTCGAAATTTTGTTTAGAAATTTGCGTGGTTTCTTGGCCACAGACGCCGCCGGCTTCAAGCGACAGGAGAGAATTTGAGGTCTTCTTTAACAAAAATTGAAAGCGATGTGGGCAGCGAGTTGTGCTCAAAGCGTTTTTAAAGGCATATTTAAATAAAATATAAAAAGTAAATATAAAAAAAAAATAATAATAATAATAATAATAATAATAAAATAATAATAATAATAATAAAATAATAATAATAATAAAATAATAATAATAATAATAAAATAATAATAATAATAATAAAATAATAATAATAATAATAAAATAATAATAATATTTGAAAAGGAATCAATTTCTAAAAAACAAAATTAAATATTTAAAAACATTTGTAAAAAATAAAAGCATAAAACACTAATTTAAAATGTTTAAACATTGAAATCATTTCAAAATCTTAATCAAATTAAATTTTAGGACTTTAAAATATGTAAAATTTTAAATTAAATATTGAAACGAATTATCTTGATCAATAATATTTAAATAGCCAAATAAAAGTTAAAAAAATATGTGAATAATTTTATTTTAATTTACATCTTAAATAAAGGAGCATAATTTAAATTTCCATTAATTAAAATAAATGTAGAAAAAAATATAAAATTGAACTATTATTTTATTTTTTTTATTAATTTTATTGTAAGAACAAAATTTAAAAATTAAATTAAAGAAATTATTTTTTTATTTAATATAAAAAACAATGAAGAAAATATTTAGTTTTTAAACAATTTTAGTCTAAAATAAAATCAAATAGCTTTCAAAATAAAAGTGAAGAAACAGTCATTTTGAAAAATGCTTAATTTAAAAAAAAAAATTTATCTTAAAATATTTGTAATTTGAAATTTGAAAAGTAATCTCAATCATTTTTCATTTAATTCAAAAATAATATCCAATAATTTTGAAGCTGCTCTGCAACCTGAAGATAAAATATGATATTATAGTGCGTGGGCCTGAAGATGATGTTTGAAACTTAATTTATGTGTGTGCAGGTTGAGGTCGGGTTTGGTGTTGGTATTGGTGTTGGTGTTGACAGTAACAACAACATTGCCACAATTCGGTGCCGCGAGGTGCGTACAGCGAGGCGGTGGCCCGACGACGTAATTGGGGATGTACGCGGAGAAGGAGGAGAAGAATAAGAAGGAGAGAGAGATGGGAGATGGGAGATGGGAGATGGGAGGTGGGAGATGAGAGATGAGAGAAGTTAAACTACGGGTATGCCTAGAACCAAGGTTGGGCCACGAAGCGGCGCTTCCGGTCATATCGACAGCATCAAGCCGGGAAAGAGTCATTAATGCCAAGCTAAAACAACATAATTTAGTGCCCGGGCTTGTGGCCTAAACATAAACAATGCCCATGATAGCAACAACAGTGGCAACAGCAGCAGCAGCAGCAACAACAACAAAGGCGAGGGCAAAAACAGAAACAACAATAACAAAAATGAAAACAAAGCAGAAACAACGTAAACTTCATAAAATATATAAAGACAACGATAAAGCGTTGAAAGCTCTTTAAATGGCAGTCGGGGAATTACATTTAAGCAACTCTGTTGCTTCAATAGTCGTCCTTTCCGTACTGCCAGATAATCTGAAGGAAAGGACATTCCAAAGCTCAGCGATGATATCTTCTATTGAGTTTTATTTGAAACTTAGCACGGAATATAAAACGATTTGAAAAGGAAAAAAATAAATAATAAAAATAACATAAATGTCCTGTGAATGGAGCTGAAAATAAACTTTCAATGATAACAACAAAAAGATATGATATGATAAATAATTAATAATTAATAATTTAAAAAAAAAAAAAAAAATAATAATAATAATAATAATTAATGTAATATATTATTTAATAAAATTGATAGATCTCTGATAACTTAGATTGTATTTTTATACCTCTCCAGTAATTCATGAAAATTCTGTATTACTTTAATCAACTATTATTTATTTATATTAAATTTATAAATTTCAAAAAATTAAATGAATTAATCTGAATTCCAATAGGGTAATTGGTTCTTTCTACTGAAAACATTTTTTAATGCCCATAAGATTCCCATTTTATATCCTTACTCGAATTAATCCTTTTCAACCAAACCTGAAGTACGCAAGTTTTGTGTGTTCTTCTTCTTTCCCTTAACCGTTAACTTTTTTGGTTTTGTAGTGGAAAGTGATTATATATATAAAATAAAGCTCAAAGCATCCACTCAGCTAAAATCCAAGCTAAAAGTACTTTGATTTTTTAATGTAAGTCCGTAAGTCTATTAAAAGTTCCTATTAAGCACTTAAATTGCATAAGAAGCTGAAGGCATTACATAATTAAAATACCAACAGAAACAGAAAACAAAAAAAATAAAAAAAATAAAAAAAATAAAAAAAATAAAATATATCATTAAACACAAAAAATGCTGGAATATAATTCAAAAAGTAAGTCAGCAAAAAGTTAAAATTGCATACACGATGAGAGTAACAAGCGCGTGGAGCGCGGGAAAAGAGAGGGGAGGGGATACGCGGCTGAGAGTACTTGTTACTTGAGCAATGAACTGTAATGGCCTTGATTTTGTTAGTTATCGTTTTGTTGTTGTTGTTGTTTTTATTGTTGTTGTTCCTCTTTCGCTTGCTTCTTCCGCTTAGGCGGCAGTTGCTGATGCTTCAAGTTATATTTTTATTTTTCTCCTCGTCTTTTTCTTTGCTGCTTTTGGGCCTGCAACTTGTTGACTGCATTGTGGTTGTTGTTGCTGTTGTTGCTGCTGTTTCTGTTTCAGATATTGTTGTTGTTGTTACTGTTATTGTTATTGCTGCTTTTGCTGCTGCTGTTGCTGTTGCTGTTGCTCTGACTGCAAAGTTGAATAAACTAAAGTCAACAAAACCAGACCAGAGGAAAATGCTTTATTGCGGCTAATTTTTCATTTTTTTTTTGTTGCTGTCCTCTCTTGAATTTTTTTTTTTTTTTAGCATCAGCAACACAACACAAAAGCGAAACCAAAAACTAAAAATAAATTTTAAACCTTATCAGCAGAGTGCGGCCCAGGGCTAAACAACAAAAACGAAAATTAAGGCACAGCCGTTCGGTGAAGATAACAAAACTCTCAAAAATTGACTCTGCTCCGCCGTACCCCGCCAACCGAAGACCACGCCCCAACTTCAGCAACGACAGGAGGTCAGAGTGGAGCGAGTGTCAAGACTGAACAATCCAAAAACTTTGCAAAATTTTCTAGCTTAACGCGAGAAAATTGACTCACGGGAAGTGAATTGAAATTCAATGTGAAAGGTGTTGGTGGAAGGGGGAACGCAAAGGTGGGAAGAATCTACCATGTGGGTTCGTGCATTGGCTAATTTTATTCACCAAACCAACACAATTTTACGAATTTCAACGCAGTTTACCAGAATTCAACATGAAAACATGAAAAAGCTATAGATGAGACTAAAAATTATTTAAAATATTAAACAACTTTTAAATGTAAATGAAAAAAAGTGTTAAATAAAAAAAGAATAATTGATTATTTATATAAAAGAATCATTTTCTAATTAGAAATTTAATCAGACTTCCAGCTAGGTAAGCTTAAGCAAAAATTCATAAATAATACACAATTTGCAAATCAATTTCAAAAATATAATTAAAATTCTGTGAAAATTTAAGACGGGATCAAAAATTAATCAAAATTTCTCGCTTGCATTCAAACACAAGGAAATCAAAATGAAAAAAAAAGACGCATATCTGTGACTGTGTGTGAGTGCGGATGAGTGCGGTTGAGTGTTGATGAGTGTGTGTGTGTGTGTGTGTGCGTGTGGTGAAGATTAAAGCCAATTGTGCGTCAGTGTTAAGCTCGGAACTTGGTTTTGAGCCCAATTCCGTTTGCTTGGCTGCATTTGAATGAAAGCCCAAAATATTAACCGATAGCTAAATATTGTTAGGCATTTCGGTTATGTTACATTTCTGGTCACATTCACATTCACATTCACACCCACAGCTTGTCAAGAACTACCTACACAATTGCACACAGAAACACACCCAACAACCAACTCACATACACGCACACATAACCGCAAAAACAACAACAAAAACAAGGACTGTGTGTACAATTATCACGCATAGCAATCATAATGGACAAAGACCTTATATCCTATCCTTTAGATGCTCAGCTCGGGTGCAGGGCGTCTGCCCGTTGACCTTTGTTTGTGGCATTTGTCACAGGAGCTCAGGGACTTTGGTTTCACAAAATCCTTCACAGAATCCGGGCACAAGGCTGCTGCTTCTATGCTCTTGAATTAGGGGTATTAGGCCCAGAGCGTGGCCCACAACTAGTGCCACTTTGGGTCCTATGAAATTAAGACTTAAATGCAACCAACGACGTGCTCCAAGCTTTAGTTTATACAGAGTTGAAGCTAGCGATGGTCGCGTGAGTGCGTGACATGAAGTCAATTTTACTGACTTCATATACAAACTTTTATATTCTAATTTTAATATCTTTCTATTCTAATATCTTTTTTAAAGTTGCCAAGGCTTTTAATTATTTTTGTAAGTGTTTTTCTAAATTTATTTAAAATAAATATATAAACAATAATTAAATAAAAATAAGTCATTAAACATTAAATTTCATAATTCATAGAGTTTTTAATTAAGCTGCCAAAAACTGCGGTCGCTTTCAATGCAAACCAATGGAATCAAATAAAAACTGTCAATTAGAGTATTTAATTATTGAAAAAGATTACAAAACAACCCGTAATTCCATAGATCTTGGAATATTTTATAAAACTAAAGAAAAAAATCAAATAATATTAGTTACGAAGGATAAAAAACGAATATTTAAAGGGAAACTATAGATGGAGAGTAGATAAAAAAAGGATTTTTCAGGACACGAGAGTTGTAAATAGATAAGTAAATGTAAACAACAATAAAATGACTTCAATTTAAACGTCACACATGCACACGCATACGCACACGCACACAAATACATATGCATTTGTATGTGTGTGTATACATTTAGTTTTCAAAGTCAATTAAACAATTAAACGATTTGTTTTGTTTAACCCGCGCTCAATTTTTGATCGCCTCTTTGAACTTGCCCACAATTTAATTTTCTTAACAAGATAATTGAATATGGAAAACATTTTCACAGCTTGATAGGAGGGTAGCGGTAGGTAGTGTCTTCATCAGTCGTCAGTGAAGTGCCAATTGCCGTTTAACAGAGTAAAATGAAGTTATGACAGCGTCAGCGGAGTGGGGAAACGTTGAGGGAGGGGGTGGGGGGAGTGTAGCTAAGGAGGGAGATGAAGAAAAAAGATTGCACTGCAAATGAAAATTAATGGGACACGCAACGCAAGAAATGCCAAGGAAAATGCACTGCCAACTATCAACTAACTGAAAGGGAGGGGAGTGGAGAGCAGAGATGCAACGAAGACAAAGAGACATGAGTTGGGGAAATCGAGCGTAACATTTTCCAAAAACTTTTCACATGGAAAAGAGTTGCCCCGCAGTGTGCGTGGAAATTCTTTGTGCATATGTCAGTGAGTGGGAGTATTTCTGGATGCCATTGATAACAGGAAGAAGCTTATGTTTGGACTACGCACATGCTCACTTACTCATACACACATGCACACACATGCACACATGCATACACATACTTTTAGACCCACGCACATAGCATTTTCCAAAGTCAACATTCACATTAAATTTTCGCAGTCGCTGGAAAAACTAATTGGAGGCAAATGCACCCCAATTACTCAGTTACCGAAAGGTTTAAGGCCCAAAGGTCGATTTTTGCATTCCGGGAAATAATTTTACACAAATTTTCGTGCAGTATAGAATCCTGAAAGTCGCTGCCAACAAAACCTATGGCGAAAATTGATGCGAAACCCTTTAGGGTTATATCCTCACGCATCCTGCATCCAACAGGAGCGACAACCACAAATGTGCAAGCACTACCTGAAATAAGCAGAAGCTACAGAAATGCCTAAACACATAAATACGAAATTCCGATGTTCCGATATTCTGATATCCAGATATTCAGATATCCAGATATTCAGGTATTTAGGTATTCAGATATTTGATATTCGCATACTCCCCTGAGACCGCAATCCATCCGCTCGCCATTCAGTTAAGTCCTGACACTCGGGAACGATTACGCCTCTAATACGATGGCTGCAAACATGAATATTTATAATGCTCATCTGGGAACAAATACGAGTACTCCCCACTATGGAGGGGCGGTGGGCGGTGGGGACGGCAGATGTAACAGATGCGACAGAAACGACCGCGAAAGCCACCAACGCGGAAAATGCACGCCACATGCAATGTGGAAAGTTGGAAAACGAGACAACCAAACAAATAGGACATTACTACATTACACATATCCAAAATTGAATAATTTTTCACAATTTTTATAAATATCCAAAGCACGCATTGAAAGCTACCAAAGACCCCCAAAAATAATCCGAAAAACAGCTGTGTTTACCCAAAACAAGAAAAATACAGCTAACGGTTACAAAAACAGTTTCGGATTGTGTGTTCTGTGCCTCGAAATACTGGGACACAGTTCCACGTAGAAAACTGATAGTTCCTAAAATAAAGGTAGACTCGAAGTCGAATAAAACACACAAAATATATAATATTAATTATTAAAATAATTGAAATAATCTAACTCGATATTCCGGCAAAATATCAGAGATAGTATCCCAGTATATGTCCTGGGAGTAGTAATAAGAGAGTTATAACATATATTATATATAATTTTTAATTATTATTGTTAATATTAAAATTAATCAATTATTATAAATTAAAATTATAAAAATATAAATTAAATTAAAACGAAATTAATATGAAGTTAATGAATAAATAAGTTATGTTTTTAAATGTTTATATACTTATAGATTTTAATATTTTATATATTTGTTTATTTATTTATTTATTTATTTATTTAGTAAGTTATTTAAATTTATAATTTATAATTTAAAAATATTTTAAATTTTTATTTTTTTATTATTATGTATTTAATTTATTTTTTTTATTATAATCTATTTTACTATTTTTTACTATTTTTATTATTATTAATAAATTATCTGTTTAACTATTCCCACATATTTATTCATTTTTTATTCATCTGATCCTCTATTTATTTGTCTCCAATGTGTGCATCATTGATACAAAAACTCATAGATTTATTTTTCATAGATAAATACATATATATAAATATATATAAATATATATTATTATTTATTATTATTATTTACTTTTATTATTTATTTTATTATTTAAATATGTATAAAATTATTCTATAAATTATTTCAATATGAGTATTTAGAATTTTATTCAAATTTCCCTATTACTACTTCAATCTATTCTATTTATTCATAGACAAATAAATAATCATATAAACCTAACTATAAATTCATTACAAAATTTGCCGTTGGTAATCTGATCATCTAATTAGTTTTTAAGTAGAATTCCGATAAAATTGAATTTTCTGTAAAATTATAAACCTTAGCTTAAATCTGTCCACAAATCCGTTAAGAGATTTTGTTTTTGGCTTTTTTATATATGAAACCTTTGTTTTTCCCCAATTGCCAAGACACAAGGTAAGCCAGAGGCTTCTTGATGCATGCATCCCATAAAGTGCAACATTAACGAGTCGCTAGGAAATCCCTGTAATTTCCACCCTCCCCCCTTCCTCATCCAGGATATGGACTCCATATATGTGTCGGAATGAAGTATCTTTGAAATAAAATTTCAAAATTGCCTACTGGCTGGCAAATGAGTTTCAAATCTCATTTAAATCACATGTTGACGTCTTTTGTGAGCCATGTGTGTGGCCATATGGCATATGGCATAAAGCATGGAAAAGGAAGGATTGAAATGAGAAGTGGAAAAGCAATGACTGGTGTAAGCCGCACGGAGGAAGCTAACAAAATTTGCTACTCAAATTGGATTTCATTTAAGCCAATCAAAGTCTGTCGCTCGACAGTTTCTGGCATATTTAAGCTTTGACAAGAAATGTTCAAGAAGTGTGAAATTATTTATTATGGAATTTTTGCAACTGATCGACTACAAGAAGCTAAAGTCCATGCAAAAAGTTTCTCTCTACATTTTAAATTACACTCAATAAAAATTTAAGAAATACAAATACACATACACATACACATACATGTGTGTATATATACATATATTGTATACATACAAAAAAAAATAAACAATATTTGCAAGCCAAAAGACATCGTTGAGTTATTAAAAATCCACAGTTCGATGTTAACTGATTGAGTAAACGGTGAAAAAGAGCAAAAGAGAAAGAAAAAAAATGTAAGGGGCAAATCTTGAATGCAAAAAATAAATAATATGTTTTCTTTTTCATTTATTTATTATTATAATTATTATTATTTATTGTGTGCACAAGACACATGCACATTAAAAGGCCGAACAACGAAAAACGTAAACATCTTCGAGCAGTGGAAATTTTTACACAGCTTCTTTATTTTTGTATTTATTCTGCTCCTCTTCTGCCTCTCCTCTTCTTCTTCTTCTTCTTCTTCTCCTTCATCGTGTTTTTCTGCCCCATTTCATGTCATTTTCCACTGCATTTCATTGACACGTTTGTATTTTTTTTAATTAAGTTCATTTTTTCCGTTCAGACTTTAACACGATTTATATAAAAACAATATATTTAAATAAATTGAGTTTTAATATTAAATTTAAATTTTAATCATTTACTTATTAAAAGTTGTGATCAGTTTAAAGTAGCAACAGGCATGACTGAACGAAAATGTATTCCGCTTCATAAAATATTTCACAGTCTATCATTTTCAGATACATTTTAATCTGAATGAAATAAATTCAAATAAAAATTATTTTTTTTTTTAAAAACAATGTTTAACTACTTCTTACAAGAGCAACAGATATTGGTTCACTTAAAAAAGCGTCAATCGAATTATGATAAAGTTTTATTAGATTCATTTAGAGCCGATCTTCTAATTGAATCACAGGCGTGAAATCTGTTGAAAGGCGAAAACTGACAAATAATTTGACATTTTTCCAAGAATCAATTTCTAATTTTAGTTTTTGACTTTGTTTACACGTAGTGAGAAGTACTGGGCATGATTTTGGCGAAAAAAAGCAGCATTTCCGAAGGAATAATATTTTTTTATCCAAAATTCAAGTTTAAAGTCAATGCTTTTAGTTGTTCCACTTGCAATACTCCAATATTTATTTATTTGAATAGTTTATGTGCTGCCAAAGCAGATTTCCATCCACAAGAGTCACAAACACGCAGACAAATTGAATTAGCACAGCGCTAAATGATCACACGGTCTCTCTAACGAAAACTGAACAAAAAAAATATACAAAAGAACAACAACAACAATAAAAACAACAACAACTGCTAAGAAAAAACAAAAAACAAAAAAATTTGGTTAGCGAAAATTATTTGGGGTAAAAAAAGAAGGAAGGAAGAAACACGCAAGTACATTTTGTACATGAGAGCAGATACAGATACAGATACAGATAGAGATACAGATACAGATACAAATAGAGATACAAATGCAGATACAGATACAGGTACAGATACAGATACAGATACAGATACAGATACAGATACAGATACAGATACAGATACAGATACAGACACAGATACAGATATAGATACAGATACAGATGCAGATAGAGATACGGATACGGATACGGATACAGATACAGATACATTTACAGATGCAGATACAGATACAGATACAGATACAGATACAGATACAAATGCAGATACAGATACAGATAGAGATACGGATACAGATACATTTACAGATACAGATACAGATACAGATACTGAGATATTAAAATACTCAGATACTGCGATACTGAGATACTAAGATACTGAGATACTGAAATACTGAAATACTGAGATGCTTAAATACTGGGATACTGAGATACTGAGATACTGAGATACTGAGATACTGAGATACTGAGATACTGAGATACTGAGATACTGAGATACTAAGATACTGGGATACTAATATACTGGATTACTGATATTGAGATACTGAAATACTAGGATACTGAGATACTGGGATATTAAAATACTCAGATACTGCGATACTGAGATACTGCGATACTGAGATACTGAAATACTGGGATAATGAAATACTAGGATACTAGGATACTGGGATACTGAGACACTCAGATAATGATATACTAAGATACTGAGATACTGATATAAAGTTATACAGATATACAGATATTAATACAGAGATATAAAGATATAGGAGTATAGGACTATGGGAATATAGAGATATAGATATATAGATATAGAAAAAAAGGTTGGGCGCGAAGTTCCAGAGGCACACATGAATAGATAGACAGACATACAAACACACATATGGAACCACTCAGGGGCGGCCAGAGCTATTTTTAGCATATTAGATGATAAGATTGTCGAGGCGAGCGCGCAGAACTTGGCGGTTTCAGCACGGCAAAAAAAAAAAAAAAAAAAAAAATAAAATAAAATAAAATAAATAAATAAAAAAGACAAGAAAACAAAACACTAAACATTATATATACACATACATATATATTTATATAGTATATAAATATATTTATATACATATTTATATGTTTATGCACGAGCCACAAAACAAGTTTATTTAACTTATTTATAAAGAGTTTACACCCTAAACCAAGCGAAAAAAAAAATCAAAATCAAAAAAAAATACAAAAAAATACAAAAAATATCAACTTTCAATATCACATCAATTTGTATCTTCTTCTGAATTTTTACTGTCTTTTTTTTTTGTGGCTTTTTCTGACCTTTTTTTTAGTCGGCGCTGCTGCTGCTGGCTGAAAACGCGTTTTGATTTACAACTTCAATGCTACAAAGTTGTCAACTTGTTTTCGCGAGTTTCCACTGAATTTTCTTTAATGAAAAAATCCTTGATTATATTATAAGGTTTTTTTTCATTTAGTAGCTACCAACTTTTTCCAGTTACATTTATGCTTATAATTAACATTTGTATTTATTTTTTCTGTTAGCCGGAAAAAAAAATAAAAAAAATAAATGAAAACTAATTACAGACAAACAGTTTACTCCTCGCAGCTTTTTATGCATCGAGAAGAAGAACTAAAGCCAGAACATTTTTAGAGCTGCGAATTAACTGTATTTATATAAATTATATAAAATGTTGAGTGATTATTTCAGCAGAGCGCAAAATGCTTTTAGCTCTTAATTAAAAATGAATTCAAATTCAAACTCAAGCAACAGATTAATTATTTTTTTTTTGAGCACCAACCACTAAGGGCAACTATCGTTTTTCTCTATTGTAAAGTTGCGTCGAATCGAAATTAGTTTCAAAAATTGCTATTTTTGAGGTCAAATCAACATACAATATTTTGTATCTCGGCTCATAGATTCACATAATTAAATCGAGCACGTGTCACTCTTTGGAATTCGAAATTTGAAATTCGAAATTCAAAATTCCGAACTTTGATCTGTCAAATACAGAGCTAAAAGAGCTTACACATTTACATTTTTTTTAAAAATTCAAAAAAAAAATATAAAAAAAAGACCCAATGAGCGATTCTTTGACATGAGAAATAAGCCAATATTTCATATTAATTCGAGCTTTCAAATTGGCTTTAAACTTTTGCAGAATTTAATTCAAACTTGATTACACTTTAAAACTTCAAAACCTAAAAACTTGAAAACTTTAAAATGTACTTTTTATTTTTATTTGCTGTTCGTCCGAGTCAACATTGAAAAAGGCAAGAGACAGATGAGGAGAAAAAAAAACACCTGTTCAGCTTCTGTGTTTCGTTTCAGTACATGGGGGTTATAGCCACATTTATTACTTAATATTATTAAGCAAATAAAAAAGTCTGATAAAATGAAAACCGAAAATAAATAAATAAAAACGCCGAGCACTTTGCAAATTCAATTCCAAAAACGTTTATAAAAATTTCCACTGCTCGTAGCCAAAAATAAAATCTTTCCGATTTTGGGTATTGTGCTTGCTGTCACTTTATATGTATATGTATACAAGGAGGGAAAGGGAGAGAGATAGAGAAAAAGATAAAGAAAGATTGTGAAAGTCTAGGAGAGCGAGAGAGAGAGAGAGATAGATTGAATGGTTTAAAATAAAAGAGATGAACTGAAAGTCCAAATATTAATTTACATTTGATTTGTAAACAAATTCCATACGAAATGCGAGAAACCCAAAGCACTGCAAATATCAAAAGTTCTACGCAAACAACTCAACAAGAAGCTTCCCATTAGGGGAGCTGCAGCAATTAGAGCACAAGGAGGCATCATCATCTTGTACAGAAACATCAGCGGGGTTTCCACCCGTCAAATGGTGTGCAGCCCAGGCCGCCGAAACTGAATCCATTTGCATCCACCAAGTTTCGGGAACTCCCCACTTGTTGCTATTGTTTTGCTTGTTTCCCCGTCCCGCATCCCACGTCCCCTCAACAAAGTTTATAATTTTCTTAATTGTAGTTTAAACTTTTCACTTTAACTCCAAGCATTTCACTCTCTATTAAATGTGCAAATACTTTACTCTCGCTTGCCTAAAATGACTGCACAATCAGCTTGACGAGTAACAAGTGAACTTCAAATATGTTTAAGTTACACCCCAAATATTTTGAGAACGGATATCAAATATTAAAGATATGAGATGTGCCTTAAAATATTCCCTGAAAGTGTTTCGAGAAATGTTTGCAGCTTTTCAAGAGTCTTGCTGATTCTTATCGATTCATTTCATGATAAAAATCTTGTTGCCTTATCAAAATTTATCGTTTAATAACCCAGAGATTCCTGTAGACCTTTAAGTGACTTTCCATATAAAAAGTTTTTTCTTTTAGCTCTCTTTGGGATAGCCAAACGACTAAAATGTACAAAGTTTGCTCGACTATGAAATATCCTGGATGGAGTTTCAATAAACTTTAAGCGAATGACACGATATTAGACAGCAGACAAAAAAGGGATAAGAGCAATATCGATAAGGCAATCTTCTTGTGATACCCTTGGATACCCTTTGCTTCTTAAAGCTATGAGGTAAATGACAAACAGTCATTATAATAATAATAAAAGACTTTATATACTTAGTACATAGAAACAAAGGCGGATGGGTTACTCACATTATTGGATAGCCTTGTGGGTTGCTTGGCACGATCTGAGAGCTTGTGTGCCTCCCCCTGCTACTCTCTACTCTCACGATCTTACACACAGACTCGCTCTCTCCCAGCGTACAACGACGCCTCCCACGTTGCTGCTGCTTTACAGTTAGATAAACTTTTGTTGTTTTGTTTTTAATTTTTTTTCTTCCTTCTGTTGTTTTTTTGCTTAGCGTGATTTACACTCGTATTTTTCGCACTGTGCATTTGTTTTACATTCTTCTAATTGGTTTGCCTTTTCATTGTTTAACACTTGTTCACTTTAATGTGGTTTTTGTTATTATCGCGCCGCCGATGTTGTTGTTTATTGTTGTTTATTGTTGGTGTTGTTGGTGTTGTTGGTGTTGTTGGGGTTGTTGGTGTTGTTAGTGTTGTTGGTGTTATTGATGTTGTTGGTGTTATTGGTGTTGTTCTCGTATATGTATATATTCAATTGGGTTGATATTTTCTTCCTTTACTTAATTATTTTTTGTTTTGTTATATTTATTGCTTTTGAATGAAAAATATAATGGTTAATGATATGTATATTATTTAACACTCTCACACATCCACACACTTAAAGGGAGAGCAGCCAGAGCGAGACAGCGCTAATGATGCATTAAGCGGCAAATTACAGAAAGTAAATAATAATACCTATAATCATATGTACATATGTATGTACATATGTATGTACATATTTATGCATGTATATATACATACATGTACCTACACTTGTCTGTGGACTACTTGTATGAGGGAGGCAACGTTGTCAAAGGCAAATCAAAAGAAAGATGCCAATATAGAAAGCGATTCTTCCATCAGAAGATCAGTTTAAAGAATAACAACAATTAATGAGCTGGATAGAAATAATTATTTAACAATAATATTGAAAACAGCTCAACAAATTGTCAATTCATATGACAGTAGGCAAACTTTTGCTTAAATACAAAATAAAATAATTTATTATATTTCGCATAATAAAGTGGAATTACTTAAACACATATTTACATATGTGACATATATCGAAGACCTTGTGTGGCTTCCTATTGATCGAAAACAATTCTTCTGACGTCTGCTGCGAATTCTTGAATTGAAAACTCATTTGGAATAAGGTGAATAATATTTTGGTTAATAAAACTCTAATGTTACTTTAAAAGAACTTTTCAAACTGGGGCATACAACGCGAAAAGCTTCAGTAAATAAGATCGCCATTTCTTGTTAGTCGTATAAAGGATGTTAAGTGTTTCCAAGAAAAAGGTTTTTTAGATACGATAGTGTTCATATATATATATATATATATATATATATACATATATGGGAAACTAATTCATATATATATATATATATATATATATACATATATACATATATAAACGAATGTGAAAATTGTTACCTAAATAACTACCCCTAGATTAATCAACGCCTAAGATTTAGGGACCTTGACAATTTTAGCCTAGCGTCATAAAAAAAAACACAAGCACACTTATACGTATGTATTCGTATGTGTATATGTATCTTTATATAGATATTGTATTTTTGCCTGGCAATTGCAATAACAACTTTTTATGGCCAGTTGATTGGGCACGATTGACTTTTGGGTTTGGGTTCGCTTATCAAAGGGTCTCTTATCTTTGCATTTTCGTCCCGAGGGGTTCTTTTCGTTCTCTCTGTCTTTCTGCTACTCTCTATTTTTCTTCTAAATAAATAAAAGACATCATTTGCGCTATGCATTTAAATATTTTTCCCAAACGTTTTTCCGCATGCTTTGTGATTACACTTACACACTAACAAACAGTCGTACATTCACACACACACACATACACACGCACACATCATATAAAGATCGTAGCGAGAGAAAGAGAGTAGGGAGAGGAATTTAAAAAAAAAGTGAATAATAATTATCACAAATTTGTGTGTTTGCAAAAACTCTTGTTATGGCATTTTGTTATTGTTTCGCCTTTTTCTCTTTTACAGTAATTATTAAGAATAATTCACAGACAAATATACACAAACACGCACGTACCGGACATTTAAAAGATTGTTGCATAAATACTTTAAAAAGTCTTAGCTTTGTTTTTGTTTTTCGATCAGGAACAAGAAAAACACCGAACGATGGCGCACTCTTTTGCCCCAATCCAATAAAAAAATAAAAAAAATAAACCTATTATAAACATACAAACATACATACGAACATATGCATATGCATACTTGTATGTATATCGTTTGTGTTTGTATGCGTGCACGTAGGTTGCAATCCGCAAAGACCAACTTGAAACGCAGGCGAATAGAATAATACTGAAAAGCGTGGAGCAAAACGAACGCTCAGTTGGACCCCAATCTTGCTCAGAGAGCGAGAGAGCAAGCGCGCAATCACAGACAGGCAGGCAGATCAAGCAAAGTTGTTGTTATTGTATGCGTGAGCAAGTTTTTTGCCTGCTACTCACTGATACAAATGCTCTCACATAACACACACATAATATACAAACATACGAGCATACATGCAGACAACAGGCATCTGCAGCAAATTCTATTTTTAAACTTAAATTAATATTGTTCTTTATTTTATCAGCAGCAGCGCGAAAATAAAGCGCCGACGGCGGCTGCTGCGATAGCCTCTCTTTCTTATTCTTTTCCTCTCTCTTGTTTCCATTTACCTATGTATATGGACAAATACGTATGCATGTGTGTGGGTGTGCAGCAGTTAAACCAGAAAACAAATAAATAGTATAACGAAACTAGACGCTCTTGCTGTTGTTGCTGCTGCTGTGGCTTAGTTAATGCTAATCAGCGAAGTCAACGACAACGCGTGAGATATCAGCGCCCATTTACTGTGTTCATATGTGTAAGACTGTCGTATGTGTCTTTGAGCGAAACAAACAAAAAGTGAAGCTCAAATGCTTGCTCTGCTCTTTGGTTGAAATATTGTTGTTGTTGCTTTGGATGTCGTCTGCACTGCTATCAATGCTTGATAAGAAATGCGTTAATCTTTATTATGCGCGACGTAAGCAGCGCAGTTAAGCTTCAAACATACTTTCATATGAACATTTGAGTGTGCTTGGTATACATATATTTTTTAATATATGCATATATAATGTACATACATAAATACAATAAAATATCTAAAAATCAGTAAAACTTTAGTCATTTCTTGATCATTTCCGCTAAGATTTTGCAGTAGGTGAACAAATAAAAATCAAATGATATTTTTGCGCATAAAAAAACAACATAAACGATAGCAAGCAAAAGAAACAAAAGAAATACGTCTATCAGTGCCAACAACTTGTTGATGATTCAACAATGTTCAACGAGCCTTTCCCATAGGGCAAAAAAATATGTCACGCTGCATTTTTATAATAACAACCTTAGACATAAAACTGCAGCAACAGCAAATTCTTACTCTGAGGACGGCTCAGCTGTTTTGTCAGCACCCATAGCCGAATTCAACACAGAAACAAAGTGACGCAGGAATTACTCACACATAAATAAGATCAAACGGGTGAGACTCAAAAAAAGAGAGGCAATGTGATCAAAGAGAAAACGATTGGCTTATACTCACCGATAGTGAGAGTGATCTGTTACTTTATCAGCGGCGAACGGCTATTTTTAGCGAAGCGCATGTCCAAAAGGCAACGAAGCACCAAAAATATAAAATTTGTTATTATATGTATCAAAATATATTGTAAGCTTTTGGGTTAAATTTTACAAATCATTAACAAATGGATTTGAGCATGCATGGATATGCAACAGTTGTCAGTATGGCAACACTGACAGTAAAATTGACAGGGAGAGCGGGAGAGAGAAAGAGAGCAAGGTGAGAGTAAAGAAATGCACAATTGTTATTGTTGGGGTTTTGAATGATTATGCCGCAGGTTGCATATATGAGTATGTATGAGTGATAATGCACAAACGCAAAGCAAACAATGCAACTAGGAGCAGAAAACAAGATAAAACTAAGCTTACCAGCCAAGAGTAGGTAGTACAAAAGAAATAAAAAATAAAGAGAGAAATAACAAACAAGTAAGTTATCTAAACTACGTTTGATGGGAAACAAATTCTAATAAAAATCATGAACAATAACTTATACTCGAAGCCAAACAAGCCTCGCAGATGCAACTGAAGAAAGTGACAAGCGAAACGAAATATAAACAATGCTAGTATTTAACAATTTATGTTTGATCATTTACCATTCAACTATTTGGAATACATGTGATGTCTACAATACCATATATATGGCTTTATTTCAAAGTCTAGCGACGAGCTCAAATGGTTTGGAATATGACTAATACCAGCGGAAATAAAAAAATATTAAAAACTTATACGTTATTGTTTACGTTGTATTGTAAATTTAAAGATTAACACTTTTCAAAACAAACTAAAACGATAAATTTGTCCGCGCACACAAATCACGCGACAACGACAGAAAGCAAACTGGCAGTTACATACTTTTTGCACTGCAAAAGTACATGAGCGCCTTTGTCGATTGCGCGCCAAATATCGATGTTACATTTAGCAGTTTCGATGGTTGCCGCGTGAAACTAATAATAGTGTGGTAGCAGGCACATTGTTATCGAATAATACTAAAAAACAACTTCAAAATTGAAATTTGGGAGCTTAGGTACAAATAACTGGTTAGTCACAATATGCAAATTTTGTAGGTTTTAATGTATTTAATGAAATAGGTTTGTGCGCCTCTACTCATATTATGCCATTCTTATTATTAGGAGATATCATAGGACGGTCAATTGGAACTTTAACAAACGTACTCCAAACCTGCATGAATTCACTTTGCTTTTGAATGTTGCTTGACTGAAACTTTTCAATGTTAATATTCTGTGTTAATAATTGAATGGGTCCATTGAAGTTCAAATGTATATGACTGTGGGTTACATACACATTTCTTGTCTCGGATGATGATTCTTCCCGATGTGGTTGTATGCAGCAATCACTTAAAATCATTGAACCAGATTGCTTCCACATAATAGCACTCAAAATGTTTTCATCGCCGTTACAACTATCGTTGGATGTACTAGATTCAGAAAAACTGTTGTTCATTGCATTGCTGCTAAATTCCCTGCCGGTTATTGTGCAGCTATTGTGTGTATCACGAAGTTCCAAAAGCAATTCACTAAAACGTGTCCGCAAATCATTCAGCTGTTCCTTTAGTTCGGCGTTTTCGTGCATAAACGGAACAGATTTCTCAGATTGTGTAATTCTACCCGTTAAAGGTTCTGTTATAAAAGGACCAAATTCGCCCACCTCAATTTCTTCATTTTCTAAATAGATTCGAACATACTGCGCTTGCCATTTAATCAGTTTGCTCAGAGCTATAGCCATTGCAAGAATAAGTCCATAACTTATCAACATTTCGAGTACACGATATGTTGGACTAGATCGTGGCAGCTCATCTGGGCAATTTGTTGGATCAACTGAAGAGTCGATAGGACTTTCTAAATGATGGTTAGTAATTTTCATTTTAAAAAGTAATTTGCAATTACCTGTATAAAGTTCCACAACATAATCGGTAGAATTTTTATGTTTTTCAATAACATGCAAGTAACACAGCAATACCCAAGATATAAAAGCCAAGGCGCACAAAAACGTAAAGCTTATGGCTTGAAACATTTTAAGATTTAATTTACCTACTTAAAACATGTGGCTTGTAATTTAAATGTTTATATTACTCTAGTGTTAATCTGATGACAGTAAACTAATGAAAAGCAACAATGATTCAAATTTTAGTATTTAGGTGTAGTATGAAGTATATATCGAATTAGATTCTATGAGCTATCGATGAACATTCGTATAATCGATTATTGCAAATGTTGCCGCAGAAACGTGCTGTGGATTTTTAACAAAAACACACTACAATGGAGTTAATTGTATGTACTAATTTTGAAATAATATAATTTGTAGTAATAAATAATACCTTCAGCAAGGGGCTTCTCTGCTCTCAAGACCGGCCGATGAGTTTGGTAACGATTCCCTTGTGGAAGAAATATGGGCATCCAAAGCAATGGAACATGCGGAAGTACACTTCAATGTTGGTAATATGAACAAAAGTTGAAAATTGAGATACTTACACTATTTATAATTAACTAGCTGGTAACTAGTGTGCCTCCATCGCAACTGCATTTAACACCCTACGATGATCAGATTTATGCCACCTTTCGTGAAGACTTCCCCAATCTAAAAGTCAAAAAGTTAAGTGATGATGCACTGAAATCACCTGCGGAGAAGCTCAAATGGCGTATATTTTCTGAAAAATTTAACAGAATGGAAGATTACTCCTTCGGTACTTTAATGCGTGCAGATGCCAGCAAGGGCATTACACCAGATAACTCTATTTTTGTTTTTCGAGCACAATTTCTGGCTATTGAAATAGCTCGTAACCGCGAAGGTTGTAATGATGAAGTTTATAATAAGTACAAGCCAGTAAAAAAGCCACAGAGTAATCCGGAGACAACGCAATAATGTTGGACCAACAATTACAAAATTGGAATTTAGTTTAAGGCAATAGATAATAAAGGCTGTAAGACATGCCAATTTTAACTATAGTAACATCTTTCAATCAGATCATGTTGTACACCATTTAAATAAGTAATCGGGAATGTTATAAATTTCATAGCATAGACGCAGTATATAATGATGTATATATTTATACATATACATATATACATATATATAAATATATATATATGTTTTATGTTTTTAACTATAACTAAGTATTGTCCGCACTAGGCGCAGTTTGGCCCCAACCCCCCTTTTTAATCCATTTTGATGCTGCCAGTCAGTCTTGCTTTGTGTTTTTTCACGTCTAAAGTCCATTGCTGTTGCACATCAACAGTATAAAAGGTATCATGGAGTCAATTTGCATTTGCCCCACTAGATTAGCAAAGAAGAGTTCCTCGGTTAGTTCTGACTCCAGTCCGCTGAGCGGCAGTAAGCATGAAAACAATCCATTGGCGCGATCCTCACCACCGCTTTGTCGACGCAGCGTGGAAAGTGCATAAAGTTGAACTCGTTTTACATAGGCACGAAGTGAACGTTCGCGTCTATTCTGCTGTAGCATCATTGGATTGAAAAGCAGAATAAGACGTAGCAAACCAAATTCCAAGTCTGTCACATCAAGTGTTTGAAGTTCTTGGACAAAGTCGTGTATTGTGCGCGTTATGTGTGCCAGTTTTGCAATCTTTTGCGGTTCAATTTTGTCAAGATCAGCTACTTGTCGTACGCTTTGTACTAACTGACCAATTATCGTCGGTACAGCTAATTGACGCTGACACTGAGCCAAAGCGACTGCCAATAAAGATGGCCATCCACCACGCAGTAATTTCATTTGTGTATGGGAATCCAGTTGCTCAAAGGCAGGAACCTTACGCATTGTATGCACTGTGAGAAAAATGATTCTAGCGCCCGTCTCGCACACATAGTGCATATTCAGATAGGAATAGACCAGCGCTGGCGGCTGTACGTGAAAAGCGCATTGCGCCTCAGACACAAATAAATCTTGCGAAAAAATTGCTTCGTTAGCTACAAAGTCGCTCCGATTGCAGTAATCAAAGTCCAAGTCCATGTGTTCCACTAAATCAGCATCCACATCTTCAGTTCCGCTATCCTCTGCATCTGAATCACATTCAGGCTTAATGCTAAGACCAGCAGCTGTATTCTGTCCGCTCTGATTCCTATCCAATTGTTGTTGTATGGGCTGTAACAACTGCAACGCTTTATCTATAACCCGCTTGTCCAGGGAGCTTTGAATAAGACCCACGGTAGCAGGTGTGGGTAACGCTGTTGCATCTGCAGTAGCAGCTGCGTTGAAGTTTAAATGCTGCGAATTGTTATTACTGGCACTGTTGGCCAACATTTGGAGGCACAACGTGCTACTATTGTCCATTGAATCATCATCGTCTTCATCAACTTCTGGCTTTGCCAGTTCTGGTGAGTAACAATGACTAGTTGCATTGCTGCTAGCTGCCTGCTGTTGCTGCTGCTGCTGCTGTTGGCTTGCAAGCACTGAAAACAGATTTCATTAGTTGGACTATCATTTAATTATCCCATACTGCACTTACTTAGCGTTTGCGTGAGCTCTGCAAAGTTTAACCCCATGGGAAACAGATTTTCGTTTAAACCAAAATTCGTTGTTGCAGCACTTGCCACTTGAGGTGGAAACAATGCCGCACTAGCCGCTGAAGCAGCCGCAGCTGCAACAGAGGCATGTTGCTGTTGCTGTTGTTGTTTTACGCGCACTTGCTGATAACTAGATTTCGTAGTTGAGGAGCTGCTGGACGTTGCCGAGTTACTAGTACCTGCAACACTTCCCGTTCCGCTAGAGGTGATTCCATCTTTTCTATCCACAATAGGTTTGCGCTCATGTTGCACGGCTGCAGAAATTAACCCAGAAAAGAAGAAAGCAATTAGCAAGCTTTGCAATTAATAACGGCACTTGCTTGTGTTAGAGGTAGCGATGTATGCATGCATGACTGTGATTGTGTGCTCGTGTGTGTATGTGTTTGTTTAAGTGTATAGTTAGCAAGCAAGAATGTACCTGTGGTTGCATGAAGAACAGGCAATAGAAATATACAACTTGTTAGTTTAAGAATAATATGTACAACTATTTAAAGTTGCTCTTAATTTGGAAATAAATATTCGCATTATCCTCAATAACGGACACTATTTTTAAAATTCGAAATTGTCAATAAAAAAAAATATTTCTCTCGCTCTAACAAGTTTCTTTTCTTCATAAAATTAAGTGTAAGTATATGTGACAGTGTGAATGCGTTTTAGGTGAAAGGATTCGTGATGTGGGGTGCGTGTAGTTGTATTTTTTTTTTTTTTGAGACGACGACTTAAACGAAAATTACAATCACTTCGCATGCCGCTGGCCAAACACTTTTGTAGCCGACAGAATTGACACCTGTTGCGATGGTGTTTGGTCACCTCACAGTTCATGGCCCCACGGCACTGATAGCCTAATTGTTTGCGTATGGAGCGCTTGAAGAACCCCTTGCATCCCTCACAGCTTATGGCACCGTAGTGTCGACCGGACGCTCGATCGCCACACACCAAGCAAAGTTCCACGGACGAAAGGGAAGCGGCAGCGGCGGCGGAACTGGCAGCGTTTCCTGCTGCAACGGCTGCAGCAACAGCAGCTGCATTGCTGTTATTACTACCACCACTTGAATGATTTAATCCCATTGATCTGGGCTCTGCAACAACAAACACAAGAAAATTATATGACTTGATCGTACAAGTTTTCAGTTTGGTTCACCTTCAGTTTTAATGCCGCTACTTGTACCCATCATGAAGCCTGAGTGGAAACTGCAAACTGTTGCTTCTTTGTTTGGTTTGTCTTTCTTATTAGAACTTGTTTTTTATGCGTGTGTGTATGTGTGTGTGTCTGTATGAGTGAGTCTGTGCCTTTGTATTTGTGAGTGCGTACGTGCACTGCTTACTTAATCTACAGAAAACGGTTTAAAGAATGTTTTAAAAACATTGTTTTTTTAACAAAACTAAACACAGGACGTAGATAAAACACACTTTGAAATTAAATTTATATATTTAACAAATAAAAAAAGCCATTTCAAATAAGCTTTCGAGGAGTAACAAAAATTTTCAGCATTCCAATTGATAAGTTTTGACTAAGTGGCAGCGCCGTTGGTCAGTGTGACCAACACTTATTAAGGAAAAGTTTCCTTTGCTTATTGTATTTATCGACTTAACGATATCTTAAAAATTAAGAAGTCAGATAAATTTATTTTAAAATTTTCATTTATAAAAATACAATTTATATTAATTTTGAAATCATTCGAAGAAAATATTACAAATTACAAATTACTTATAAAATTACGTTATTTTTCTGTGAAATTAATTACACTTTTTGGTCTTATATTCGATTAAGCCACAAATTGCATTCAAAAAATAGCTGATTGCAGTGGAAAAAGGTCCAAAAATGGAAAATAACAAGCACGGGTAAACGAGGAAAGCACACACATTTAACCTACACAAGTTTCTAGTACTACAGATCAGCTATTATTATATAAATATATCAACTACAGTCTGTATATATTATTTATTTTTTAAGCCCATTGCACGTTTGGTGGCGCGTCCAAGGAAAATGCCAGTCAGAAAGACCAATCCCGAGACGCTCATTAATATCACAAGGAAGAATTTATGCGCTGGTGAAGAAACCACCTGTTGCACGAGTTGCTGCATATTTTCTGGCGGCTGTAAAAGGACATCATCCGCATTTCGAAACATTTCGAAGCGGTTTTGTAACTTCCCGCGACAATCAACCTCCAATGAGTTGGGTGTTTCGCGCAACAGCTTTCGGAGACACCCAAGTTCTATGCTCAAAGAGATATGTTAGCACATAAATAAGCAGATTTATTTATTATAACTTACTTCGTCCATCACCACTGGTGACCTGGGAGCAATAACGTAATAAATCCACAGTACACGCCGCCTCCAAAATAGGATCCACTTGAATATCTGCCTTACTTTCGGCAATTAAAGTGGCTACTTCCAATTGGCACTCGCGATTTATCAACTGCTTGTTCAGAAATGCAGCCTTGAGACATTCCAGTACTGCGCCTTGTTCATCAGTTTCCTTGTTAACATTATTGCAAAGAAGTCGCAGCTCAGACTTGCAAAAATGCTGAAGGACAGGATTTAGTTTGTAGTTAAGTGCCTGCTCCTGTAGTATGTTAATCATTTCCTTGGAACATGTTTCATCCAGTTTAGATTGTCGGAATTTCTCTTTTAAGCATTCTATAACCTAATAATATAAAGATAATATGGATGAAAGTTAATAATTTCCAAAACCTACATCAATATTTTACTAGTATCAATATTTTTAAAAGTAATATTAATGATTATCCTAAGAACTAATGCGTGCCTAACATAAAAGCCTTTCATTAGTTTATCTGCAATTTTTTATTCGCAAGTTACAGATTATCACCACATTTCTCGATTTTACTATTTCACGGGCACATTTGATAGAAATATCTCGGCGCGATAATGATTCGCAACAACCGATCGCAATCGTCAGAGTCTGCTCTTTATTTGCAGTCCATCCGACCCGATGCGTAGACGTACTGTGTACGTGATGACAGCCTTTTGCGTTTTATTGTGTGCTGGTCTCGTCAGCTGGTTGGTGATCTCGTTGGTTGCCAATGTGAGCGCAGTTCAGTCAACGGTGACAGTTAAATTATCCAATGGGCAAGGTTCCGTGCGCGGCAATTATGAAAAGACCGCGTGGACGGCACAGAGCTTTATGCAATTTCGTGGAATTCCTTATGCAGAGGCACCCGTTGGACCATTGCGTTTTCGGGTAAGAGTCCAAACAGCACTTAAATGTATGCCTAGTTTTTTTCTGCTTAACTGATAGACAATATTCATGTCGATAAAAAATTAATTAATTGACCTCTCCCTGCTCTGTTTACTGCCAAAAGTCGCCTGTTGCCCGTTTTCCCTGGACTAGTACATATGACGCTTTGAACTTTGGACAACGTTGCCCGGTGATAACAAATTTGGATGTTCAGCTATCAGACGAACAGCACGAAGATTGTCTAAATCTGTGCGTCTACACAAAAAATGTAAGTGACCCCTAGCCCTTTTGTAATTATGTAAATCTTGAACAATTCATCGCTTAGAATATATGTAAATTATTTTTTATAATTGGCATATTTCGTAATAGACAACCTCTTCATGTATCATGACTTCCAATTCAATTGCCCATTTCAATTCGTGCTCAATCTTTGAGAATTCTTATCTCTTGTTTGTTTAACTACAAAATCAACACTGACAACCGTTAAGGCCTGTTTCAGTTAATGTCTTTTGCAACTGTAAATTATAAAATTAAATGTCTATATAAAACAGATGTTGTGCAGACAGACCTAAACAGCTATGCCTCTTATATTAAGTGAAAAATAATATATTCTGAAAAATCTTTCTTTAGTTACAATCTTAATTGTTCTTTCAACCATAATGAATTTTGATAAGGGCTATTAAGGTAATGTGTTTACCCCTTTACCATTTTCTTATCGTAGCAACAGTTTTTGAAATATTAAGAAAAATTTAATACTGCATAGATCTTAATTTACTCAGCATCTTCATAGGTAGTTAAATTGAATATGTTCTAACCATTCACCAAGCAAAAAAAGTCATAGATTTACCCCAATAATATTCATATTTTAAATCATATATCTAGTAATCTTCGGATATATTCCCAATTTATGTATTCTTTCTCCTAACTATCCCCTATCTTAACTATCGCTGCAGCTAAAGGCTTCACAGCCAGTAATGTTTTATGTCTACGGTGGTGGCTATTACAATGGTTCCTCCGAGGATCATCCGCCCCATTATTTGCTGGAACGCGATGTTGTCCTAGTAGTGGCAAATTATCGAATTGGCGCCCTCGGTTGGTTGTCAACGTTCAGTGAGGAGCTACCTGGTAATGCACCGATTGCCGATATTCTTCTAGCCTTGGAATGGGTTCAGCAGCATATTCATTTGTTTGGTGGCAATCCTGCACAAGTCACCATATTTGGTCAGAGTGCTGGGGCTGGTGTGTCCAGTGCTCTGCTACTTAGTCCACGCACCGACGAGAAATACTTTCAGCGTGCAATTGTACAATCTGGCTCCGTTTTTTCCCCATGGGGAATAAATGAAGAGCCCGTTAAACAGGCACGTAGAATCTGTATTGAGTTGGGTTGTAAACTTTGTGAGCAGCAGGATCGGCTTCTAGAGTGTGTGCAAAATGCATCCGTAGTTAATTTGCTAAAGGCATCCACATCAGAATTATTTGCCCCGATTGTTGGTGATTTGCTAGGAATATTGCCGCTTCATCCACACAAACTGCTGCAGAACTACAAACGTGGCGTACCACTCATGACGGGATTTACCAAGCACGATGGATCATTCGTTCTCGCCTGTACGTAGTATATATATATATATATATTCATTAATCTTCGTCAGCCAACTCATCTTTTCCTGGCTTTACAGCTTATTACGATGGTCTGGCAGCAAAAATCAGCAATGTAAGCGCTTTGAGTGTTCGACAGTTTACGCTCGGCCTGATGCAGACAGCCGACGATCCCACGGGTCTAGCGGATCAACTCTTTTATCGATTGCTCTTCACTCCGAAGCTATTAAATAGTCGAGACCATAGCAGTGCATTGCCTTCCTACTTTGATGTAAGTTACATGATTTTAAAAAATTCCATCAAATTAAACCCAAATTTGTGTCTGCAAATAGTTCAAATGTCCAAATTGTTGCTGATTCATTATCATCATTTTGTCAATCCAATTTACTTCCAAGCTTATCACTTTTATCAACAGCTCTGCACGGCAATCTATATGAAAGCACCGGTTCTCAGTCTGACCAACAAATTGCATACACGTCAGCCGTCCGCTCCAATCTATGTCTACAGCTTTGAGTACGAAGGTCAACATTCACGATTCGGCTATGAATTTGGTGACTCTCATTATCCGTTCAATGGTGGCATTCATCATTCCAATGATAACATCTACCTGTTTGCCACCCATCCACTAAATTTAAAAGATACGATGATGGCCCAAAAGATGGTGGAAATATGGACATCCTTCGCCATCAGTGGTGTACCCAAAGGCATGGTTTCCCTGTCCACTCCAAGTGGACCCTACAATGTACTTGATCTTAACATAAATACCCGCCAGGACTTGCTAGAGACGCTAACAGCCACAATAGACGACCCTCAAAACTACCGCTTGCAGCGTCAGGAGTGGGGTTAAAATAGCTGTCCATGAAGATATGATCGAAAAGGGCTATTCCTTTTCCACTTTAGCAAAAATATTTTCCTATAACCTAAAAGCAGTGGTGATACTTGAGAATTAAAAAATACTAGGATTAAATAATATAAACAATAGATTATAAGACGTTTCAAATAAAGTTGAACTCGTTGCCCCAGGTCAGATTATCGCTGTTATTTTCTAGTTGTGTTCCTAGCAATGTGAAGGTACTAAGGTACCAAAGCTGTCCGTGACATTCATTACGTTTTGTATATTTTTTGACATTATGCACGATTTCTATACACAATCTAAAAGGCTTAAAGTCTTTCTGACAATATAAAGTGTCAATTAAAATCTTATCTGTCTAAATAATCTAGAGGGATAGATGGAAATATGTGAGTATTTACCTTGCCATTAAGTTCCTCATTTGGTTGTGCATTAGCTACAATCTTCGAACAATAACGATCGATGTTCTTGCCGCAGGCACCCTGCAGTTTTGGATTGAAACGAAAGTCTGTATTTTGTTCGATCATTCGGTTGACAACGACCAGATGACATCGCTGATCGAACTTCGGATCATCCTTATAGGTTTTTAGGCAGTCTAGCAGCTTTTCAGAATCCGTAATGGGACAGAACTTGTATATCATATCCCTGCACGTGTTAACCAGCGTGTAATCAGTGCCACTATCGCCCAGCTCTGACTTCTTAATCATAAAGATAGCATGATGACAGGATTTGCCCAGAAATGAAGTCTTCTGTATAAGGCATTCCAAGGCCTGCAAAGAATTATATCATATTATTTAGATTCTAAATGACTCTATGCTTTTCTTGTTAATGTTTGTGGTTGTAATGTGTTATTGGGAATAGAATGACTTGGATGACTTGCATTTTTATTCACCTGACCGGGACCTATTTGATCGGCACAGAACTGATCCAACTCATTCTTGCAGGCATTGCCCAATTTCGGATCCAGTACGATACTTTCGCGCTGCTGATACAGCTGTGATTTGACTTGCTGTCGGCAGTCTTTGGGTATTTGATGGCGTTGGGCACGAATGGTATCATTTCGCATGACCTCACTAAGACAGGCTACCACTTCATTCTTCGTTGCGCTCGCAGTACAGTGACGAGACACATAAGGGCGACATGCTTTTTTGAACTTTGTAGTAAAATGATAGCTTTTCAGAGATATAATTTGAAAGTGTTCAATGGCTGCGCGACAACGTAGATCCTTGCGCAAATCGGCATCATTTTTGTGTGCAATTAGGCAATCCATCATATTGCCTGTAGGGAGAAGGGACATGAATATAAACAGGCATAAAAAAAATACTGTGGAATTTGATTACCATTGTCCTTGCCAGAGTTAAGTATTTCCGCACAATGCTGTTGCATAGCTTCCGTGCAAACAGCCATAATAACAGGGTTTAATTCGACATTAGCTGCCTCTTCTTCTGTGTATTTGGTGACTACATCTTTACAGTCGGGCTGCAACTTTTCAAGCCTACTCTGCAGACATTCCATTTCTGTTCCCTTCTCGGTAAGATCGCCACAGAATTGCGATAAATCGGGTAGACAAAAGTCCTCAACTTCTGGCATAAGATCGACGGATATAGCACGCTGGCGCATTACCCGTTTCACCTCTCTGAAGCAGTCCTTTCGCAACGTCTGATGCTCATCTTCACTATAAGCCATTCGATGTAGACAAGGCAATATGAGGGGGCCACGTTCGGGGTCCATTTGTACATCCTGTACATCATCCCATTGTCGTTTAGCTCGACAGTACTTTATGGCGTCGTCGCGGCAATGCTTATATAGTTGCGGGTCAAGTTTGAAGTCACGTGCCACAAAGTACTCAATGATAAGAAGTGCCTGTTCACACTCTGGCCGCATGACAGGTTTTCCGATACGTTCCATTAGGCAGCTCATGACGCGGGCCTCTCCGCCCTCGACATCCTTACAAGCCACATCAACAACTGGTTTGCAAGCACGTCTGAGCACAGGATCCACACGCCAATCCTCGCCAGCGTCACTTGCCTTTATAAGTGCTTCTAGTCCACGCTGACATTGTGACGTTACGCGGCGCTGTGGACGCCTGGCGCGCACATGATCCATTAGACAGTGTATTATTTCGCCTCCATTGCTGGAATATCCATTTACAAGATGGGCTTTATGTTCTTCTGGGCAAAATTTAGGTATATCATCGGCACAGTCGCTGAGCAGTTCCGGCGAAAGCTGATAGTCTGTCATGAGCATGCGTCGATGATCGCTTAGTTCCACAAGACATTCGGGCGCTAGCTTTGTGCCATTCTTTGACACCGATTCCAAACACAATAAGATTTGAGCCAAACGCACTTGTTTGTCTTCCGACACTCCTCGGCGGCAGTGATGAAGCTTTATGTCATCCTTGCAAGCTTTAGCTAAACCATGCGACACGCGATAATCTTTTCCCATTTGCAGATCTCGTAGCGTTATTTGCTTTGAACAATGGGTACTAAGCGATGGATCATTCTTGTGCCTTACAAGACACTTGTACGCATTTGGTGTGCCACGCCGCTCCTACAGATGACGACGAAAGGGCATGTAAACACTGATCAAACCTGTGCTGTTAACGCAATAGTAGTAATAATTACCTGTGGGCAAAGAGCAGCTAAGTCGTCAGCGCATCCTCGAAAAAGTTCAAGCATGCCCCGTTGTTGCTCGATTGCATTGATGGCTACTTTGCAATTTATATCTATGGGTGCTGATGGACTGGCATGTGCCATTAGACACTGAGCAGTGTCCAACTGGGACAGCAATGCAGGTAAATGTTCGACATTCATACGTCCACATTTGTTTTGCTCCACCATAGATCCGCAGGCTGCATAGAAGTCACCAACATTGGTATAATCTTGACCAAGAGAGAAATGTGCGCGTCGAAGCTGCTGTTGGCAGCTGTTGCTTTGCGGTAATTGCTGACGTTTGTCTTCCAAACAATTCCACAGATCAACCGAGTTAAGACAACTTATAAGTTTGTCTAGCTCAGCGGCACAATAGGTTGGTAAAAATGTATGTTCTACCCAGTTGGGCAATTGAAGTTGACGTTGCTGAAGCCACAGAGCATTTTGGCAACCATCCGGTAGCGCCTCCAGCTGACTAGATCTGAAGCTTAAAGCGCATTCCAATATTGCCAAATTATCAGTAGACTTTTGGTGTGCGCAGTATTTACGCAATTCGTTACATTCCGGCAAATCAATGATACTGTGCATATTTTGTGCAACCTTCCCCTTATTTTCCACGTCCATGGGTGAACGTTGTGGACGATCACCATCCATATTTATGTTATTGTGTACGTTATTGAACGGGTTTGCATCACCTTCGCCGGCTACCACACATAGCCACGACAACAGTAACAAACACTTATACTTCATTTTGATATAAACTTAACTTTGGTTGTTAGACGAATTTAACAAAACATTCGAGCATTTACATTAATAAACGAAGCAATTAACAAATATAGTATTTTATACCAAATTGTTACACGTCCGACATGCATGAAAATAAATTTTTAAACCTAAGAAGAAAAACAAAAGGCCGGTAGATATAGCAATGTTTTATGTTTTTGTCATGCTTTAAGAAGAACACTAAGCATTTGTATAAATTCGGTATGCTGATTAAGATTTCCCTAGCTTTTATTGCAAATATCAACGCTTTTTGTTCTTATTAACCATAAAATATTTTTCTTTAACTTCACACAATATTCTTACAACAGCTGCGCAACTTATGCTGCTAGAACATAAGTTATCGATAAGGCTGTACTGATACATCGATATTTCATAAGAAGATTCCTATTGGAATTGAGCGCGAACAGATTAACCATCGCGCTATTGTTCAAAAAGCTTATAAAATCTTTTAATATTCTTAATATTCTTGTATTCTTAGAATGATATAAAACTATTTTTTTTAATACTAGTTGAATGTGTCGTTATAGTTGGTTTATAATTTTAAATGTTTTCATTTATTTATTGGCTTTATTATAGCAGATTGCGATTAGTCGATATTGTTGAGTTTAATGGATTGCTCATCACTAACGGCGTATGAGTCGGTCGCAAGTTGCAAACAAAAGAAACTTTTCCTTGTATGCTGTCCAGCAGTTATTTTTTATTCCCAGTAATTGTATGTAAAGATAAAAAAAAAATCATAAAAATTCATGTTACCATTCCATCATCATACTTACGGTCTACACGTTGCGCAAATTTCAAGTAACTTCTTTCAACTACGGCATCGAAGTGGGCGACATTTAACGCTGAGGAGGCGTCGACTGACGAACAAACACCGCTCATGAACACCCACGTCAGTGTCCCTTCGTCGTCAACGTCGGATGTTGCGACACCAGGTGATGATGGAAGAATGAGCGGCTCTATGGATCGTTTGGATCGTTCTCCAAGGCGGCCACAAAGGCGTAAACATTATGGTTCTAATCAACAGACGGCACAAAGCAATCCAGATCAAATAGATGGAGTAAGCACACTTAGTGCTTTATTATTCAAATATATTATTATTGTGTTCTTATAGGCTGTGCTTGCCGTACCCAGCGTTATTATTCGAGACTCGAATCCCCGGCCTTCAAGACTGAGTGGCGGTGGTGGCGGCTCTGATAATCACCCATCACAGCATGAAATTGAAGAGGAGCAAGGCTTAAAGTACGGTGCCCAACATGTCATTAAACTATTTGTGCCTGTTTCGCTGTGCATGTTGGTTGTTGTCGCCACAATTAATTCAATAAGCTTCTACAATAGCACGAATGTATATTTGTAAGTGAACAACGAATCATTTGATTTATTATCTTAACTATTGATTTTTCTCTTTTTAAGGCTTTACACACCTTTTCATGAACTTTCGCCGGAACCGAGCGTTAAGTTGTGGAATGCTTTAGCCAATTCTTTGATTCTCATGAGTGTAGTCATTGTAATGACCATTCTCCTTATTGTGTTGTACAAGAAACGATGCTATCGTATTATCCATGGCTGGCTTATACTTTCGTCATTTATGTTGCTGTTTATATTTACGTATTTATATATGACGGAACTGTTGCGTGCGTATAACGTTCCTATGGATTACTTCACAGCTCTCTTTATTATGTGGAACTTCGGTGTCGCCGGTATGATGGCCATACATTGGCACGGACCATTGCGTTTGCAACAGGGATATCTGATATTTGTGGCCGCTCTAATGGCTCTAGTTTTTATCAAATATCTACCGGAGTGGACTGCGTGGGCGGTTCTAGCAGCAATCTCAGTGTGGGGTATGTTATGTTTTTTGAAAAATTAAAACAAATCTAATTTGTACTACTGTTTTTACTTTTAGATCTCGTAGCTGTTTTGTCACCGCGCGGACCATTACGAATATTAGTTGAAACTGCTCAGGAACGTAATGAGCAAATATTCCCCGCTCTTATCTACTCCTGTAAGTGAGTTTAAAAATTATAAATAACTTCATTTAAAATTATATTTTCGTACAGCTACGGTTATTTACACGTATATGGGCACACATTATCCAACACAACAGCCACTGCCTACCGACCCTTCCTCGCCGACATCTAGTAATTCTACAACTACTACTCGAGCTACACAGAATTCGCTTGCCTCTCCGGAGCCAGCTGCCTGTAGTAGAAGCTCACGCTCAGGTAATACGCGCAACAATCCTCAACAGCAGCCGGATAATCAAGCGGCTACTGAAGGTATGCCACTTGTGACATTTAAAAGCAATTTGCACGGAAACGGTACATATGCATTTGATTTTTAAAATTCCTTATTTTTACGTGTATTTTTGTCCATGTTGATTTGAACTTATTTCTTTATTTATTTTAAAGCTATAAACAATTTACTCTAAATTGCACTCAAATCTCAGTTAGTTAGATATTTACACCAAAAAACGTATCATATGCATGGTCGATGTTTAAAGACATTGTAGTTGTATATTCTTTTGGGACAATTTTCGGTACAATGTATAATGGACTCTGTTTGTGAGAAAGGGTGATGGCAAATTAGCTTTATGTTTTAATTGGGGTATTAAACCGTTTTTTAATTATATCAATTACTTTTGTAGCAGAAGCGGCAGGTTTTACACAGGAATGGTCCGCAAATCTAAGTGATCGCGTAGCACGACGACAAATAGAAGTTCAGAGCACGCAAACAGGAAGTGGACGAAGACCTAATGAATACAGAACCGTTACAACTCCTATTGCATCCCAACCCCAGCTCCAGGAGGCACAAGCAGAACGTAAGGGAACTTAATCCACTAATAAGTTTCATTGATTATACAACTTAAAATTTCGTTTCAGGTGGTATTAAACTAGGTCTGGGTGACTTTATTTTCTACTCAGTACTTGTGGGTAAGGCTTCTAGCTATGGCGATTGGACAACAACAATAGCATGCTTTGTTGCGATCCTTATTGGGCTTTGTCTTACACTGCTACTATTGGCTGTTTGGCGAAAGGCGTTGCCGGCGCTGCCAATTTCAATAACTTTTGGTCTGATTTTTTGCTTTGCTACCAGTGCTGTTGTCAAGCCCTTTATGGAGAATCTGTCGGCCCAACAGGTGTTTATATAAAAGACACGGTATTTGGCAGATAAATATGTGGGCCAGTATTCGGTGTAATCATAATACAAAAAAATACAAAGAAAGACATTTACAATATAGCTCTTTACTAAACAAACCTTTTAACAAATATATAAGAAAATTTATGTCTTCTTAACTTTAATTATTGCTTTATCCACCAAACTAATGAGCCAGCCTGGTTCAAGGCCAAAGAACAGCTGTCTCGCATCTTTAGCAGCAGTAAGCATTTCATAGTCCTTATCATCCTCAATTCGCGGCAGTACATAACCATATTTTTGTGCAAGTACAAGCCTTTCCTTACTTATTTCCTCAGGATTAGCCAAATATCCGCGGTTTTTAGCTTCTGCGTAATACTCTAAAGCATCTTGTGGTGGAAACATGCGTTTAGGTATTGGCACACCCTTTTCGAAAAACTTTTTGGGATTTGACAAAATGTGTACACTTCGTGGATCGTAATATGCAGTTCTTATTACACCACCATTTCGTTCCACAGCAGCTATGACCGCTTCACTGGCGTGTTGTACTTCAATGTTAATTTTGGCTTTAAAGTTATCAATACCATCATCCGTCAATTGAAATCCGAATTCCATTTCGGTAGGTTTTAACGCTAAAACACCTGAATTGCACAGTGTTGAAATATCAATCGGTTGCGTTATGTTTATTCGATTGGTGTCTATTAGCACCTGAAGCTGAAGCATTGAAATTGGTGGATATTGACGACGCAAGTGGTGACCCTTGTAGTAGGGCTCGTATGAAAAGCGTGTGTAAAATGGCTGATTGCCCGTTTCATAACCCAATCGCATAAAGTTTTGGCGTTGCCCAGATCCCTTGTTGCCAGCACCATGCTTATCACCTCCATGTTGGGCACGTCCACGTTTATCCTTTAAAACAAAAAATTATTATTTTGAATTGAAACTCCATAATATCCATTGAAAATGTTATTTAACCGGGCACTGATATACTTACGTTCTTTTTGGAGTTGGGATTTGGTCGTAAGTTGCCAATTTGTACACGAGGCAATGAGCGCAATAGCTTCAAAGCCTTGTCTGAGCTTTCACGCAAATTTGCCATCAGTAGTTTTATTTATTAAAACGTTATTTTATAAATAAAAAAATCAACACGAGAAATTACTTTTGTACGATCGACTTGCAACACTGCATATTATCGATTACCAACACTTATCATAGTGCTACCATATGTTTTTAGAAAAAACGCGCAAAATTCTGATTCAAAATTTGCAGCCCTGGTCCAATTGGTGGCAAGAAGATAAAGAACGTAAACTTTTTATTAAATGTTCTTCAATTGGCCAATATGACTTGTTCAAAGTGTCATGGCAATAGTGAGCAATCATCAAAATGCATTATAAATGCGCTGGATGTTATCAAGCAGCACTTTTTGAGTAAGGATCTAACGCCCAGGTTGCAAACCCAATCACATATAAAACGAATTTTCTTTTGTTATAGCGATGCAGAGTTTATGTGTTGAAAACGAAAGTACGATAAATAAACTAAAACAGCACAATGAGAAACTTCACAACGCCATCGATCTGATGCAAACGCGATCACAACAACAATCAATTTTAAGCCCTAAACGTCGCCGGCTATCACCCAAAAAATTGCAAAACCCTTTAAGCCGTTGTAACAATTTACAAGTGACTGATAATATAAGCTCACCTTTGCCTGAAAGTCAAAATTCATTAAATATGAACATAGATCTCCATACGGATGATGAGGAAGAAACCATAACAGAAACGGAGCCGGTGGTTAGCCCATATAAGCCCTGGAACAGTCGTCGCAAGCTCAATATACGCAACTGTGAGAATGAGCAACCCAAAAGCACAGCAACAACAGACTCAAGCGACTGGCTTGGAAAAGTGCCTATGGATAAAATAAAAATATGTAAATCAAAACTGTCTCTAACTCTACGCGGCGATTCTCCCAAACTTAAACAAACTCGCCTACGCTTCGATGCAAGCAAAAACAACAATGCGGATTTTGATAAGGATGTTATAGAGTCTAGTCCCAATCTCTATTCTTCACTAAAGCAAGCCAAACAATCGCGATCACTTTTACAAAGGTGTGTATACGAACACGTTAAAAATTAATAATTATTTTAATGGTAAATGTAAGTTTGCAGAACCGACAACAACAACGTCTTAAGCGCCAGCACAAGGACAACCGGCGGCACAAAGGAATCTAGCAATAATCATCCCATTTTTGAAATGGATGAAGACGAGTCCTTTTTTGAGCATTGCCCAGATCCTTCAACAGCCCAAACACCTGTACCCGTTGCTTTACCCGCTTTAAGCGGTGTTTCAGACACCTCCAGTGTGATGTTACTTACGCCTGGCACGCAGGATATAGTTTTTGTCGATGATAGCATTGAGGAAAACTCAGACCTCAATACAATAGACTTTATGAAAGAGGTTATCAAGGAGACTGAAAATGCTTCTCTAACAAAACTTCAGGAGTTCGAGGCAAAACTAATTAGAAATCAAAAAGAAGCTGCTACAAAAGAAAAACTTCCAGTGGTCTTAACTGCGGTCCCTATAGGAATAAAGAATGAACCACTTACAGAAGAACCAAGTGCATTTGGTAATGAATCGACTAAACTGCCTGAAGACTTTGATTTGGAGGATGAACAACAGTCAGACGAAGAAGATGAAGAAGAAATCTTCCCGCGTCCCATTGCAGTTAAAGAAGAACCAAAACTTGGTCTAAAGGAACGTTTTAACATTGACTGCGAGCAATGTGAATCTGTAAGTTGCCATAAACGTGCATCCAAAGTCCATTGACCTACACTTTTCTCCTCTTCACATTTTCAGTACATTCAAATTATGGGCTCCAATTTGAACGATGAAAAGATACGCAAGTATTTAAGCAATTGCAAGCATCGTTATGAGCTACAAGACAATACGCCTGCGGGATTCTGGAATCCTCATATGGTTTCATTTGCTGAAGACGATCCACGTAATCAAGTTCATGTCGATCGTCGATTTGTGGACCAGAAAAAGAAATAAATTAATGCATATGACTTATGGTTTATTTTTCAATAGACCATCCAAAATTTTATTCAACGCTTCACTCTCTGTACAAATATCATAATCGTAGTTTACAAGTTACCGCGTTTTGCCTGCTCGATCTCAATCGCTGTAAAGAGCGACTTGAAGTTGCCAGCTCCAAATCCCTGCAATGAAATGATCCAATAAATTAAACTCTGCGTAATTAAGTAATATAAATATAACTTACATTGTGATTGGCGCGCTGAATGACTTCAAGGAAAAGCGTTGGCCTGTCCTGACAGTTCTTAGTGAAAATCTGCAAAAGGTAACCGTTCTCATCGAAATCCACAAGAATGTTTAATTTTTTTAATATTTCCATGTCTTCCTTGATTTTAGTGCGGCTATGCGACAGCTGCTCTTGCAGTATATCATAGTATGACGATGGAATAGTGAGGAATTCTGTGCCGCGGGACCGCAAGTTAGACACGGCTGTTATAATATCATCCGTATTAAGTGCAATGTGCTGGACACCAGCTCCGCCGTAGTAGTCGACATATTCTTGAATCTGCGACTTCTTCTTTCCATTGGCTGGCTCGTTAATGGGCACCTTAACGGTCTCCTCATAGTTTGCCATCACAATGGAGCGCAGAGCAGAGTACTCTGTATGTATCTGGGAATCATCCACAGACCAGAAGCGATGGAACTGCAAAATGCGTTCATACCAAGAGGCTACACTCTCCATTTCCTTATCCGGCTGATTGCCAACCACATGATCAATAAAGTTCAACTTTGCTGGTGGCAAATTCCTAAGCAGAACATCGTCCACACCGCGCTGAAAGCCCGGCAGAAAATCACCCGTATAACCGTTGCGCTCCACAAAGGTGTGCGTCGTATCGCCGTACTAAAAATAGAAAATCAGGTGAGTTTAACTTTTGATTAGAAACCAGTTATGCTTTACGATATTATTATAATTTGGTTGGTTGGGTTTAAAAAACTCAATTTGATGGGGAAAGAAAACTTACCGTTTTGATTGTAGCAAATCTGACAAAGCCATAGTCATCGCTTTCTTCCCAAATGTCGCGCACTACTTCGGCTCCTCGGGATACTGCCAAATTAAAGATTGAATTCAAATCCTCCACTTCGAAGGCTACATCTTTGACACCATCGCCGTGTTGCATCAAGTGCAATCCATGTTGCTTGTCATCGGTCGTGTACGCCGATACAAAGACGAATGTGATTTTATTCTGGCGCACTGCATGCTTCGCGTAGCGTCTTTCACCTGTCTCCAAGCCCTGGTATCCAAGTGGTTCAAAGCCCAAACGGGTCGTATAATAACTGGCCGCCTGCTTGGCGTTACCAACGTAAAACGTTAGATGATCAAAGCTTAAAAATTTTCCGGCCTCTGGCTGTTGGAATTCAAATATAAAATTGTTAGTTTGATTTCTCTTCGATGCACGTTCTTGTGACTTGACTTACTTTGGATCCTTTGTCAGTATAGCTTGTCTGGAAGAGAGTAATAAGAGTAAAAGGAGGAGTTTAATAAATCTTACATAATTATTGATAAGTATTGATTTTTACACTCAATCATTAGAGATCTCTAGCTCTTCGGAGATGTGCATGAATTATCTTCGACTCCAACTCGAAGGTTTCACTTGATAGTTAAAATCTTTGCTTTTATTACCATTATCACTCAGACTCAATTTATGCAAAACTCCTCTTCACACACTTTATATGAAATGTAGATTACAAAGGTCTCGAAACGATCCGTTGATCTGTATGCGATCTTTTAAACTTGACTATGGCTGGGCCATGCTGAGCTGAGGCCTTATATAGGGGCCGGAGGCTCGATCTGCTGATCAGGTGAAAATCCTGTACTACTTACGCTGCCTCATTTAAATATATGACAAACTAGTATTTTGTTTACTTGTATATTTTATAAAGCTGGTTGTTGTTTATAAACTTCTTGTTGATTTTATTATTATTGTTGTTGTTACTGCTGCCGTTGTTGTTGTTGTTGCTGCTGTTGTTGTTGTTTATGAGCTGTTGTTGTTAATATCGTTCTTTGTATTCGCATATTTAAATAGAAATGCAGAATTTGTTTATTCGCTGTCACTTAACTTATGCAATTTGCTGACTTGATTTGTTTTTATTTTTCTAAGTTTTATCATTACTTCAAAATTTCCTATTTGATAATATTTAATTTATACTTTATTTCTTGCCCAATTTCTGTCAATTTCTACTCCAAAAAGTGCGCTGCTTCTTTTACACAACACAAGGCCCGCTCCTCATTATAAATGCAAGCAGAAAATGTTTATGATATGAAGTTCATTTTTTTATTTTTTTTCTTTTTTCTCTTTTGTTTTTTTGTTTTTTTAATTTTTTCTCTTTTGTTTTTTTTTTGTTTTTTTAATTTTTTCTTATTGTGTATCTTTATTTCTTTTTATAACTATTTGCCGGTTGGCGCTCTATAGGAATACAATATTCATGAGCGCTCTACAGGTTTCTTGGGGGTCCAACAAACAACAGGTGACACGCGCTCGTTGCCAGGTCGCATTGAACTGGATTCCGTTGCGAGCCCCCAGAAATACTAATTTCCATTAATGGAGCAGTTGGGAGCTTCTTATAGAGCGTATAATACGTGCCTTTTTTTCTATTGCTTTTGTTATGCTCAATCTTTAGAAATATTTACTTGTTTTTTATCACTAGACTTGTTTTTATTATTACTGTTTTTGTTATTATTTAATTACAATGTTTCCCCAACTCAAAGGTTCCTGCTCCCGTTCCCCCATGCTCATACATTCAATGCTGGCCTAGGCCATTTATAGCCTTGACCCAATATTTTTGTGAATGTGAATATTAGTATGAAGTGTGAGGAGTGAGGAGTGAGGAGTGAGGTGTGAGGAGTGAGTAGTGAGGAATGAGGAGTGAGGAGTGAGGAGTGAGGAGTGTATAGTGAGGAGTGTAAAATTTATTATTTTTTGATCTCTTAAGGATTAAATATATTATAAATATCATGCTTATAAATCATATGGCTGTCGAAATATTGTTTACTGGTCATAAATTATAATCCACTTTTTTATATTTAATAATTATTTATATTAAACATTAATTTTTTATATTTATATAATCGATATATAAATATAAATTATAAATTTATTTCTTTGAATTTAACTTTTCCATTTCCTTGGAATAAAATGTTTCCTGTATTCAATTTAAAAGTAATTCTTTATTTCCCTCTTTAATTAAATGTTCTTCAAACATTGATTTTATAATGGAAAAATAGACTTTTCCTTAATATTGAAAAATTTTTGAATACTAGAAAAAAAATGTACTTTAAATAAATTCAATTTACAATTTATTTATTCGATTTTCCTTCTTGCGACATAAAAGTTGAAAACTGCTTTTTTATCTTGGGAAAAGATTGCCCAAGTTTCTCTGATGATGTCTTTAGTTTTCGTACTTTAATAGTCGTCCAGATTGTAAATAACACTTTTGCTATATGCCATGTGCCATGTGAGAGGGAAAGCTCTTTGCGAGAAGGAAACCTACAATGGGCTACCCCCTGCCATTCCCCTGCCGCCACTCCAATTTTCCTACTTACCCTATTTCCCCTACTGCCAACTATTGTCAGGTTGTCCCTCTGCTGCTTGGGCCCTAATAAGCCAATCATAATAAATGTCAAGCATCGAATTGGCATCTGGCCAATAGCCACTTGGTCGCCCAATCGGCCATCTAGTGCCAATTCATTCGCTCCCCTGGCGCCCCCCCTCACGTCTTCAGATTGACAGTTCATCATTAAACTCGTCGCTGGCAGCTGGGGGACGTTGTCTGGGCTAATTATTAACGCTTAACCGCTTGAGTTCATACGCGTCGTTCATACGCCATGTGTAACACGCGTCTTTACAGGGTATAGAGGGTATATGGCTTAGGATCGCTTTGGATATAAAATAAATAAATTTTACATATGTTAAGCATAAAAACTGATTGCGCGGTATTTGCCAGTCAATTCAAGCAGAAGGAATTATTTAAGGCAGCGCCAGGCACATAAATCGATTTGAATGGCGCGAGACAAACTTTTAATTTATGAGATCGTGGAACGAAGTGCCTTCAGATGTCCAAGCACCTGACACTCTGTGCGCCTGTCATTCATCAAGTGCCCTAGGAAATGAGTTTGGCAGAGCCTTAGTCGAACTTTCATTATCCTTGGCTCTTGGTGGAGGAAACTTCGCTGATTGTTTTTTTTTTAAGCCATTTACATTTATTTATTGGTTTTATTATTTATTAAACTCGCACCGCACGTCCGACTATCTAACCTTCACATTTGTGGACATAAATCATCCTTTTTGCACACCTGCACACCTGCCAACTCGTTATCCACCTTCAGACAAAGGGTGACCTGTGCTGTATATAATAATAGTTTTCAAAAACTGCAGTTGGAGGTCGCTCCTTCTGCTCGATGCCATTAGCGAAAGCAAATGCTTTGCTTTCATTGACTTGTCCTTGTCGAAGGATTTCTGCGCCGTTGCGCAGGTTTGTTTAGGCTTTGGGTTTGATGTGGGTAGCCTGTTGCTTGCTGATGGGTATATTATATTACGGACGCTCCCGTTAACTTGTCTGGCCAGCTCACTCTACTTACTACACTTTCTCCCTCTCTCTCTCTCTCTCTCTCTCTCTCGCTCTCTCTCATCCCCTCTCTTTCTTTTTGTCTCTCCCTTTCTCTTTCTTTTTGTTTGCGACCGCTCGTCTTCCTCGTCCCGTTGCCTTCTATCTCGGTTGCAGTCTCTCTTTCTCTTCGAGTTACTGTTGGATTGGGCATGGTTAGGGCATTGCCAGCAGCGAGGAATGAAAGTTGCAGGGGTTGCTTTCCGCGCTTGGAGGGTGCAAAAGGATATGCTCAAATGACAACAGACAAAGGACGAGGCATTGCCGCAAGCTGTCGGCGCCGCAACGTCGCATTGCTTTCAGTCACCGTCCGAATCTCGTTTACTGCGCTTCTGCTACAAAACAAAACTCAAAAACAATTCTCAAAAGTTTAACTCAAAACATTTCTTGTTTACTTTATTTTAAAAAGCGTGGTAAAAACAATATCCTACGCCTCTTCCTATCGTTCTCGCTGTTTCTCTCTCTATCTCTCTCTCTCTCTCTCTCTCTCGCTCTGCTATTACTTAAAGCCAAACGAACTTGAACTGTCGCTGATTTTGTAACAAAAAAAAAAAAAAAAAAAAAAATAAACAGAAAAAAAAATAAACAGAAAAAAAAATGCAAAAAATGTCCAAAAAAACATAGAGGGAGACAGAGAGAAAAACAATTCGAAATCATTTGTCACCATCTATTTTTCCCATTATATTGTGCTTTTTTAAATATTGACAAATTTGTGGACAATACCTTGACCGAACTACCGGAGTGCGATTAAATCTCTATGTGCCCTCTGATATACATAGTTGGAAGGCACATCCGAAGCTCCGCAGCAAGCCAAAACTTTGAAATAGAATTCATGCTCTAAGAGCATTTCAATGTAGTCGCTATTAAAAATAGTTCTCGTTATGATATAATTTTTATAACTAGGCCGATTTGTTGATTGATTGTTCGCTGTGAGGCTGATCATAAATTTCACTGTTTTGTTTAGTTTTTCAAAAAAAAAAAATAGAAAAAAAATAGAAAAAAAAATTTAAGAGCAACAACAACAACAACAAGAAAAACCAAACACAGTTGCCATGACGTTTTTTAAATGAAACTCTATGAGACAGCAGCTGCCGAAGGTGTTGTGTTAGTGCATTCCAAACTGTAAGCCGCCGTATGGCTGTCAAACTGTAAGAGTCGCGAGCGGTTTAAGAGCGTTTTTAAACGCGTCGAACTGGTTTCTTGCGTTCATTGACAATTTTGAAATGTTTGTAAATTGAATTAGTGGAAATATACTTTTAATTTATGCATCCATTAACATTTATGTTAATTTGACTAGTAAGATTTTTCATTTAAATTCCGAATAGTAATTTTTATGTGCGTGTTACAGAACTATTTAGGGACATTTAGGGACCAGAGGTTAAATGTGTTGTGTACATTTAACCTATGGTTACACTCCGAGCTTCCAAAGGGGCAAGGAATACGCTCCCTTTACCTTGACACACTTTTCCTCCAACGTATCCTTTCCTGCAGCTAAATTAAGGCGTTTAATGTTGATGTTGTCATGGGGCAGATATTTTTAAAGTCTTTGAAGATGGGACAGGGATTTGACAGCCACACAACAAAACAATAACCGCCCACAGTTTGTAATCCAAAACATTTAATGGTGTTTTTTTTTTTTTTTATTTTTTTTTTGAATACTAGAAAGTAAAGCTCATAAAATTTAATTTTCATAACAACAACAAAAGTAGAGTAAGAACTGAAGACGCCTGTCAAGATTTACGATGCGGCATATACGGGGGTTAGTGGGGATTCATAACAGGTTGCAGCGAGAGGGGGAGCATTACAAATAAACAAAAGACACCGCCTTAATGTGGAGTCTCGAGCAGATCGAGAACTTCCTCAACACGTTGGTTGTTGTGGATTTGATGATATTTTTAAAACACACAACTACACACAATCACACACTCACACACATGCACACATGCACACATGCACAGAGGCAAACGCATTAAGAGAGACAAACTATAATGGAGCCCCGTTAAGTATACACAATCAGATGCGCATCCCCCCGTCAACAAGTTTGCACCGATCCATTCTATTTAAAGGGGCACCAGCTCGCTATTTGAAGGGACTCATCTCTGGGCCACTAGGTGAACATAAATTATAAAAATATTTCATTATGGTCTCAGGAATGTTGTACTGCGTGTTACGCATCATTTTCAACAAATTACCGTTGCTTATTAAGTGTCATCTTATTAATGGACCATCGGTCCAACCATCCGTGTGCCTGTCCCGCCCTGCCCTGCCCTGCCCTTCCCACTCTTCCACAAATTCCTTTCCCTTGGGAATCACTCAACAATTAATGATATCATGTTAATTGATCTTCGTCAAGTATGAAGTACCCAGTTGTATTCTCGATCCTTAGATACCTAAGAAGCCAATTAATAAGATCCCAAATATATGAAGGTAATAAATCTCCTATCTATTTGTATTATAAAATAGCTTATTTGAAACCAACCAGAGGGGAATTTCTGATAAATCTCAATTTCACCTTAATAATATTATATAAAGGTTATTATTATATAAAATATATATTTGATATAAATATATATAAAATGTATTTTTTTTTTTGTATTTATTAATTCATGCTCGGTTCGTCTGCTTCGCCTCTGACGTATTTGTTTGTTTAATTTTTGAATTTTTTTTTAAACCAATATTTGTTTGAGTGTAAAAATTCATCTCAAGAATGTAGAGTACGAACTTAAGATTGCACTCGTCAATAACCCCTTTATTGCGAAAAGTAGTGTTTCGATTGCAAGTATAAAAAAACTAACGCTTCATCCATGGAGTCACGTGGTCACAAAAGATAGAGTAGGGCGATATATAATCGGCATAAAATAATCAGAGTTTATTGGCAAATTCAAATGCAACGAGTGCAACAGTGCAGCAGTGTAACGAGTATTGTTCGAACTTGACGTATTGACTTTAAAAGTGCAACTAACGATAAGAAAACTGAAATGATAAGACAAAGGTTGAACCTTTCTTTATGAAAGGATTATAGTTTAACGACGCAAGCGTCACCACCCTCTGTCCCACCTTAACAGTGTGCTGTGCTCACGGCAACGCCGACGTAGACGCTAACGTCGGCTCACCGCTTCGTGTGTGAATTTGCTTTGAACGCGCCCGCGCATCGTTCAGAATGAATTTGCATTCGCAGCGAATCGGACGTCGAAGTCAGCGCTGCGTCGGATTTTCGGTTATTCCTATATTTGAATTTGATTGTATTTGTGTTTGTGTTTGTGCTTGTATTTCTTTTTGTGCTTGTATTTCTTTTTGTGCTTCGTCCCCCCAAAATGCGAATTAAACGTCGCGACGCAGGCATTGGACGAACGCATTATCTTCACAATTTTTGTTGTTGTTATTGTTGTTGTTGTTGGTCTTATTTTATTTTCTATTTGTGAAAAATTATTGTCTCATTTTTGTAACTTTAATTTATGAATGAAGAACGCGCTGAGTGAGTCGCCGCATTGCTAGATAATAAATTATGCGCCAAATACCGAAAATATTTTTGTGTTGGAAATGAAAATTCCATATAATTTATCAGTTACTAAACAGATGAAATATACAAATTTGTAATGGGAAAAAAATAAAAAATAATAATAAATAAAAAAAAAAAAATTTAAAAAGATTGGATTTTTTGAGAGTGAAAAGAATGTGACATTTCTACACAATATTAAAATCTCTACATATATATAATTTTTTTTTAAATGGATACATTTTTTTATTATTCGAAGTGCGTTATAAAAAAATAGTTAAAATTTTTAATAAAGTGTAAGTTTTAATTGAAGTTCAAAATTTAGACGAAAAGTTTTTTTAAAAAGAAGCTTTCCAACATATTCCAACACTTACCTTTGACTTAAATCCATAAATCACGTTTTATTTAATTATTTATTTATATAATATGCATTTTTAAGCTTCTCTCATGTTTCTCCTTATACTTCCGTTACTTTTTTTTTATATACAATATATTTTTTAAATAATTGAAAAGTAATCAACTGTAAAGTTTGATTGATTTTTAAAAAATTACGTGCTATGGAGAAAATCGAATATGGACCGTACACCGATATACTCAGACATTAAGAATTTAATATACTCAATGCGACCGCATTTCTAACACCCCCTCCCCCCCTGCGCTTTTCTCCTTTAGCTAAGCTACGAATCGGATCGAGTTACGAGAGGGAAGAAAACAAAACAAAGCAAAACAACAAAAAATCACATGCCATTTGGATAAGAAGAAAACTACTAATGGGCCTATAACCCAGTGTACATGTACATATGCATATGCAACATATGTAATATATGAGGATACGGCCTAGTTAAAAGCATAAAGCACTATGATTAACCCAGCGCCATACCGTGTTGAGCACACCAAGTACATCCCAAATGGTTGTACGAGGAGTGATGACTGTTGCTGTTCCTGCCAAAGATTATGTGAGAGCTACCAAAGTAATACGAAGTATAGACGATTAAGTAAATGGGCGGATGGTTCAACGTTCGTATGCCTGTGCCTGCTCCTCTTCCTTGGGCTGGGCTCGGCACTGGCCGCCCCACAAACATCCTGCATTCTCTGTGATAAGGAAGATCTAAGGGCCAGGGAGCCAACAATAAGCGATAGCTATGAGGAGTTCACCTTTGACCATCAGGTCTCCCGCCAAAAGGCTATACAGGCGTTGCGAGAGTACAATGAAAGTAAGTTGAAAATATCTCCCATTAATTCCCTTCTAGACTTTCTTTCTTGCTCCTTCCCAGTTCCTTCCCAGTTTCCAGTTCCCAGTTCCCAGTTCCCTTTCCCTTTCTACCCTTCTAGCTGCTCTTTCCTTCTAATTGGGTGATCCACTCTCCTTTGCAGCACATGGAAGCAAGCAGAACTCATGCAACTCCGTGAAGTGCACAACGAAAATTATTAAATATTGCATGGGCCCTCAGTTCCTCAATGATCATTGCTGGTGTGAGCTGCAGCACAGAGAAGGTGAGTGAAGTCCTACAGATGATTGAGTTGGGTTGATTATGATATGTGTGATGTGGGTTAACTTAATCTTGGAAACCAACCATATGTTCAGTATGTATACAAGGCGTAATGTTTAGAATCGGAAGAAGGTGATCGCCTCGGACTACTCCAGCCTCCATCCAACGTATGAGAGTATTTATGAGCTGCGTCCGTAATCCAAACACACATGGCGCCCAACAATAATAAACTAACAGAACTGCACATTCTTGAAATTCACACAGGTAAACAAAAGATCGGAAAATTCATGAAGATAATGAAAATTATGAAAATTATGAAAATTATGAAGATTATGAAAATTATGAAAATTATAAAAATTATAAAAACTACGAAAACTATGAAAAACTGCAAATGAAAATGAAATCGTTGGTGAGTGCCACTAACCCACTTGGATGGATGCAGTCCAAGCTTAAGTGAAGCTACAGCCCATTAGCCCATTACGTCCAACATTTGATTGGCTAATGAGCGGCAGGCACGCAACGAGTGCACAGCTCTAAAGACGATGATGCAAGGTTGCCACCCACATGAACTGTCCTAGTAGCTGGATTCAATCCACCGTCGTACTTTCTCTCTCTGTCCCCCCATCCCCCCCTCCTTCTGGCTATCTCACTCTCCCTCTCTGTGTAACTCTTGTGTTGTTGCTTTCTTCTTCATTAGCACGTGGCCAGTACGGAAGTTGTTATCCGTTAATGTTGTGGTCCACATGATTTAACCGCAGCTACGCTCTGCTGCATTGATTTGCATACAGCTACAGTAGTAATACAACAAAGTGGACGATGGCCATTATTTAATATTTTCCTTGAAGTGAGTCAAAACCAATCAAAAGTCGACAATAATTTCAATATGAATTCATGAACGGAAATAGACACACAATTACATAAATTCTTGAGCTCAAATCTCAGCCTTGATAGTGTGACTTTACTGTAGTGAAACTGACATTCCAAGTGTCTAAGCGTTAGTATATAATTCTCTTTACTTTGACTTGTAGTTTTTCTTTTTCACATTTTTTTTTGCTGTGCATTGGCGTCTGGTCGTCATTTTGTGGGTTCGGCACTTCGTATTTTCTACACTTGAATGATTTTCTTCAAGGCGTGCACAATTTTCCGTTTCGCATTTTTTCCAAATGCACCACTCGCACTCAAATTCTAAGTTCTATGTGTTCCACTAAATACGCTCATTAAATTAATTTTAATGCTTGCGCTTTTTATAAACTTCATCAGCGAGCAGAAACTCTAATTGGATTCCAGCAGAAGGTTTTTTATTCAATTGCATTCATATTTTCTGCCATTAGTGACTATTTCTTATATATTGACTCAAGTGCCCGATAGAGTTTACCCCTTGCTCCTTAAGGGTTTCACCTTTCTTTAATATAAAACGGAAATCTTATTCTTCCGTTTGATTAAAACTGCAAATAATTTATAGTTGGGTAATATAAAAAAAAATAACTGTTTTGCCAGTTGCATATATAACACAGTATCGGGCATTTATTGAGCCTTAACCCTTGATAGGTCCAAATGTCTTATCAGAGCTTCGAGTTATATTTGCATTTGTCGACCATCGAAATCTATGCAAGTCCCACTGAAATTCGTAAACAACAGAACTGACTGTTCTATATAATATATATATATATATATATGTATATATATATATATTATATAGATTATATAGATAGAGATATATTATATAGATTATGATAGGAACAGTCGGCTTGTAAATATTTTAGATTATATGCATATTCATATGGCAATCGGAATTTAGAGATTCTTCTATTTCTATTTCATCCGAGTTTGCCATTGACTTTGATACCGCTTTGTATTCCACAGGCTTCCCTATCATCGCGAGTAGCGGCAACAAAAACAAAAACAAAGTATTAAATGGGTTACGTGACGGAAATATTAAGAGTATAACACCTGGCTAGATGTTTCGTCAATGAAGTTGTCTATATTTCTTTTTTATTCATCGCTTGGCCATATTTTCACAACTTTGTGGGTGGCTATCGTTTATATGGTGTGTGTAAGTGTGCGAGTGTGCGTGTGTGTGTGTGTGTAACTGGGTGTAGTAGTACCTTTTTTGAGACTGCTATTGCAGTGTTTGTAACGCCATTTGACTGTCTCCATAATTTTGGGAAATTAAAAAAAAAATAGACCCTTGAGAATTCAAAATTTGCATATATGTAATTTTTATGTATTCTCTTGTTCTATGCTTGTAATAATTATTTGCAATTAAAATATTCGCCACTCGATTGTCTTATTATATTAAAAATCTCAAAATTTGCATATAAATTATAAATTTAAAATTTCCATGCATTGCATAGCTTCAATAGCAAACAATTTGATTGCTGGCAATCCATCGAACCATTGCTCCACATTTGAATTGTATTAGGATTTAAAATAGATTAAATAAAATGTCAAAATGATACGCGATGCCTGTTAATCTCTAGGCTGTCATTGTGCAATCAATCAAATATTGCAATAATTTTTATCATTTAGGCCTCATACCCTTTTTCTGAACTGTCCAGTCGTGTTATTGGTTCTATCATGTCCTCGATGTGTGTCAGCTGTCGGGGAAGATTAATAGCAAAATTGCCAAGTGTACGTTGAACGTAAACTGATCTATTGAAGTGAACACTCCTCATGTCGATTTGCATTAAATTTATAATAATTACTAAATTGGATAAATATTTGCGACACGCAGGCGAAACGCGAAACGCAAAACGCCAAACGCGAAACAATGAGATCGCCCGTTATTGTTGGAATTAACATATGGAGCTTTATAAAAATCAACACACTTTTCTTTAATAATAAATATACAAATTTATAATAAATAAACAACTCACACTCAGTACGTCGCCCCCATCCCCTTCACCCCGCCCCCGTTCACCACTCTAGCATCCATAACCCTCTCCTTGCTGTATGGCAATAATATTTAGTCGTCCGCTTGACGTTTTATTGTTTGGAAAACTATTTGGTTGTTTCTCCCGCTGATCTCAATAAACATATTCCATTTTATTGGCTTCCGTTTCTACTTAAAGCACATGCAACATTAAAAAGTTTACAAATTATTTTAACTTAAATTCTCTGCAATAAATTTAAGTGCTTCTGCTTAAAGAGTTTTCGATATTTTTACTTATAATATTTGAGTTAGGCGTCGATGGAAGTAAACAAATGGATGTCAAGGCCTAGAGGAGAGATGCATTCCAGCATTTGCGTAGTTGCCATCAAAATATTTTTATGATTGGCACCGACAGCTGATCGTACATGTCTATATATTCTATATCTGTCTGTCAGCTCTGGAATCCCTAGACTTTGGCTAAACTAATCAAACATGGAGCCAACTTATTTTTCATTTTCCCCCTCCCGATTTTTTTCTTGATTTCACAATTTCATTAAATACTGTGATTCATCCAGAAATGTTAATTCCCTTGAACAGAAGCATCTACTCCCAGACTTGTTTCTATCAGATTGTACATATATCTCGCAGCTTACTCACCTGTATCTTTATCTGCGACTGTATCTAAAAAAAAAGTATCTTTTTAAGGGTTTATATATGAATTTGATTTCTTCTTTCAGAGGGGCTGCCCTATGTACCGCATATATGTTATGTTGGAGAGAAGGTCTATAAGCCATCGGTGGACTCCTGCTTTGCCTTCGAGGAGATCAAGGAATGCTGCTGTGCTTCCGCCCTGGTCAAAGAGTGTAAGTGCGATTTAAATTCAGCTAACTTTATGGTTGAGTTTTAACAAGATATTTTATTTGATTTCCTCATAAAACACTTATTGATTTGTGTTTAAAGCATCCAATGCCAAATGCTGGACTCACTCAACACCCTAACCCACACTCATGCACAGATCGGCACACACTCACTCTCACACTCTCTCACACACACACACACCGATGCACGCACCTTTACATACACAGTAATTTTAACAATGTGATGTTAATTTCCAAATGTAAATAGTCACGGTCGATTCTGTTTGGATAAACAAACAGAAGAGGAACAGATCAGATCATCATCTGCCTCATACGCAGTCGAATCAAATGATGATAATTAGATTTAGTTTATAATGCTAACTGAATAAGCTAACAGTTCAATGGGCCCAATAGCTGAGCACCAAGCTGCGGCCTTAACTCATAAGGGCCCAGCACTTACTTGTAAAAAGAATAGAAATAGATGAAAAAAAATGGAATAGCAATACAAAAAAATTGAGCAATAAATTTTAAGGATAATTAGTATTATCCAGTGCTATGTGTATATTATTCTTTATTCAAGTTTATAATTACTTTTCCCGAGCATCTCTCACAAACTAGGCAAATAAACATAAAACTTTGATTTCATTAGACGCAGGCCCATAAATAATTATGAGTAAGCAAGCCTGCAAAATAAATGAACTATACGGGCCTAGAGAATCACATGGCGCACACGTATTAATAGTTTATCGTAAATATAAAAACTAGCACAAATTTTATATTGTTATTAAACAATATTTACAATATTCAAAAGTCGTAACACACATCATAGGAAATCTTCTTGAAATTGTAATTGGACCATTTAAATCGATGCTTTAATTTCATTTAGAGTTAAGCTAATGCTTAATTTAATTCTTGCATAATTGTAATTTATTAAAAAATCATCTCTCAACATTTGCATTTTTACAGGGCGACACATTTCTGGTGGTTCGATAGCCACAGTAAATCCCTGGCTGCGCCTCTTGTTCCTTATACTGAATTTCCTGTACTGGCGGAGCTGAAGGCGGCTCTCTGTTTTTGTTAAAGCTAATTAATTAAATTAGGGCGGACTCTTTGTTGGGGTGTGATTTAATAGAGATCTAGTTAAATATAGTCATAGTCGTGTAGTAGTTACCGACCGACTAATTACGCCGAGTATCCAGTATCCAGCCATTTGATAAGTGTACTTAAATAATTGGAAATATCTAACGAAAAATCAAATTTACTTGATAGGCAATTAATATTATTTGTATATATTTAAGCGTTAATAAATATTAATCTGTACTCTGTATTCCGTATTCCGTATTCCGTAATCCGTATTACTCAATGTTATGATTATGATTAAAACTATCGCCACGGCAATCATCATGCAATAGTGTCAACAGTGCAAATAGTGCAAATAGTGCAAATAGTGTACAAAAAGTACAGAGTGCGATGGTTTTGAAATTACATTTATTGTATAATATGATTTGAATCCTTTAATAGTAAACTTGATGTTGTATTTATAACAAGGATAATAATAAAATCCGAAGTGGCGTGCACAGTATAAGCTATAGTTAACATAAAATGCAAACATGATAAAATCAAAGTAAATATCTTAAAATGCCTATGCGAAAATGGCAAATATCGTTGTTGCTTAAATATTATTTGGGTTTCATGCTTAATACTAAACGGTCCACTAAACCTCAAGTTCAGCAAGTCGGTCTTAACTCTATAAGTGTAATTTTGCGTGTTTGTATGTGTGTGTGTGTGTGTGTGTGGTGTATATATATATCTGTGAGAGTCTTAACACTTCTCTCGGCTTTATAAGCTGGTGCGGCTATTGAGCGTCCTCTGTAAGGCATTCACACAGGACAAAACATCCTCATAATCTTTGGACCACTCACGTAAATTACGCTCGAGTGTCTCCAATCGAGTTTGCCCCAACCTCATGCCACCATGCTTTATAGCAGCATAACACGAGCAGGCCAAGAGTTTAAAGCATTGTCGTCGCACCGCATTGTGTGAGTTGCTCTCCCAGTTGGGTGTACTATTGACACACTGCCAAGCCATGCTGACATAATCAACCAATGCATCCCAGTGTGTGGAGTCATGTAAGCGTTTTGCTTGTGTTTGCAGCACACGTTTAAATTCGTTTAGATGTATGGCTGCCTTTGAGTAGGCTGCGGCATCCGTCTTCTTGCACAGCCGTGACGTGGGCAGAGATTTAAATATAAGCCGCTTGGCATGATGCAGCTCTTGTTCCAGCAAACTGTAATTTCACAGGATAAATATTAAATGGTTTACCTAACAAATGGCCAGTTAAACGTCTCACCTTATGTCTGGTGTAGGCAATTGCGAACGAATCTGCTCTTCGGCACTTTCTGTAGCTGTCGACGTTTCTTGCTTTATATTGCACATTATCAAGTCTATGAGCTGTTGCTGCGAGAGTCCCTGCAGCAGCGCTGGCAACGGTACATCGTTGTTTGTTTGCCCCATAGGGCGATCATCCATTTTAAGTTTCTTCACTATGGGTGTGCCTGGCCAGAGTTGTTGTTTGGTGCTAGTTAATTTAATTGGCGAATACGTCTCTACGGGCGTCGGTTCGGGCGGTGTGCTACCCATGGTTAGTCGTTTTCGTGGAGAGCTGCGTAATATCATTCCACTAGTTAATTGAAGATTTTTTGTTGGTGTACGCTGAAATGGACTTCGAATGGGATTTCCGCTGCTGCTGCCACTGACGCCGCCACCGTTAACTTTGTCCGGAGAAAAGGTCGTTGTGAAACGACGACGACCACGCTGCCGTATTATCAATTCATCTGGTGAGGGTAGAAGTGCAAAGCTAAAATCCTGCGCCTGTGCTACATTGAAATCATTGTCCACACGTAGTCCAAGTCCACCACCACCTCCATTGGGCGTGTTGGCTGTTGCCGCTGGTGTAGGCTCATCGGGTGTTCTACGATTTGCATTTGTTGGAGTATTTGCCACACGAAGTGCTTCCAAACGGTCAGGTATTTCTGCTAATGCAATGCGCGTCTGATATGTAGGTGTCGTTGTAGTCATTTTTGAAGCCTGGCGAGTCGAAAAAATATAATGAATTTCAACTATGTGATGTCGTGTTGCAAGCGGTGTGTATTCAATCTCTTTATTTGGTTAACTTATGTTGCACTTACTTTAGCTTGTTCGTGACTCGGTCCGATTACCTTGTGCGTTGCTAGACTATTTTTATTATTTTGTTTAGTTTTGTTTGCCAAAATTGCGCCAATTCATATGGCAAGCTCAAACAGGGCTCCTAAAATCGGGGAGGGCTGTCACCTCGCAATAAATATACGATCTGGCAAGCCTGTTCACAAAGGTCGTAAAATCGACAGTCTGGCAATTGTGGTCTCTTTCTTCGCTGCCTTCATTCGGTCCGCGTGCGTTTTCAACGTAAGAAGTTGACTTATATATTTTCTTTAAATATTGTATATTATAAAGTATTTATAATATATATTATTATGCATACAATAACGCAATATGCCTTCAATAGTCGTTATAACATATATTATAAGTTAGACGACTTCGGCGAATAAAAAACGGCAGATCCATGGCAACACGTGGTTTGCATGACACTTGAAATGCTCGAATTTATACTTACTGAAAATATATGTAAGATAAATTAAGATGGATTTAAATAAAGGTAAATTATTAAATATACTTTAAAAAAATATCACTCTTCAAATTTAATTGATGATATTTCATAAAGCCAGAGAAATTATGTTGAAATCTATTTTAACATGCATCACCATCTGACAAAGATTCTCATAGACTCTATATGGGTTTTCCTTACAAATACATTAACAATTTTTATGATTTTTCTCAACAGCTCTTCCCGGAGTACTGGTGTTGAAGATGATGACGATTGGAAAGTCACGTATTCATAAATGGTGAGCACTATTCAGAACCTCGTGGTTTATATACATTTATGTTTCTTACTGATGATAACTTCATACGAAGGCAGAGCAATTATGTTGAAATCTATTTTACATGCATCACCATCTGATTTTTTTAAGAGAAACATATTTTCCTTAATAATTTATATACTATATACGTGTCATACTAAGGTAGTATTTATTTGTAATATTCTTTCAGAACGACAAAGTTCTGAGCTCAAAGCCTGTGAGTGGTGCATTTGGATGACGACTTAAACCACCAATAAAGGTAAGTAGTCCAAAAAAGAGATTATTATCCAAATAAATATCATACACTGATGATAACTTCATACGAAGGCAGAGCAATTATGTTGAAATTTATTTAACATGCATCACCATCTGATTTTTTAATGTCTCTAACATTTCGTTCAGTTTTATATTATGTGAACTAATTACAAATTATTTTCTTTTAGGGATGGAATTGGCGCATAATGTTAAATAAATTTTAATATTTTATTATTTTTATATAAAATATATCAGTATTTAATAAATCTATATAAAAAAAATTGTAGTCTATGAACAACTTATACAACTGTATAACACTCGCAACAATTCTCCTTATTTCCTTCAACAACTCCACAGCAACAAAAATAGCAATAAAATAATATCCTTTTGACGCACGTGACTCCAACAGGACGAACCACTGAAATCAGTCGCTACATTATCATAAGCACCTTCTTTATTTATAGGTGTGCGAACTGTGGAGCTTTGATCCGTGTATTCACGTTTCTTTTTGAAGCTCTCATAGTACCAGTCCATACCATCCTTACGTTCTGTCCGTTCCACACCGAAGACATCAGGGTCTGTGTCTGTGCGCTTCTGTGCATGTCGAGATGTCAGATGCTGTTCGCTGGCAAAGCTTTCATTATCAGCACTCGGTGTGGTCCGCTGATATTCCTCTGCAGTTGGTTGTGCCAACTGCTGTTGATGAGGAGTGTACACCTTTGTAATAGTCGAACGGCCACCAGGCGTCCGTACATTTCCCAGTGCTCCGCCACGTGGGGGTGTTGCGGTGATCTGTGTCCCACTTGTCGTTGCTTGATAATCTTGAGGAGTTTCTGGCGTAGTGCTCGTTAGCCAGGAATGACTTTTTATCTGGGCAACGTGCTCTTCTGGAGGTGGTATCAGCAATATAGTTTCCGCCGTTGTGGTTTGAAGTAGCTTTGGCGGGCGCAGCAATGTTACGGATTGCGCTTCTAGATCTTCATCGTCGTACTGGGATTCCTCCCCTTGTTGCTCGTTGGAGGTGCTGCTCGTAGGAGCTTCTGTCGTAGTTGTGGAAGATGTAGAGCTACTTGTCGTGGCCATTGTATGTGTAGAAGTCATGCTTCTGGTGCTCTGCATAAGTAATGTCTGAGTGGTTACATCGGGTGTCATTTCCGTTACATAATAGGTAGGTGTTTCTCCACTCTCCGGTCCGCTCGTGGGCTTGGGACGTGAGTTAATCTGTTCTTGTCTCACCGCAATAGGTATAAAATTACGTTCCATATGTGGCTTGCCGGTCACATTCACTGGCTCCACCAGACCGCGACGCTGCTGCGGATCATGCACAGGCATAAAACCCCCCACATGCGAGGGCACAATCGGCCGAAAGCCGCCCCGTTCAATGCTTGCGGGTTCCCGAAAGGTGGTACGGAAAACACCGACAGTTGTAGCGGCACTGCTTTCATTGCTGACCGCCTCCTCCCCTGAGTTGGTCGTCACCTCTGTATCAACATAGCGACTCCTTGCGTTGGGAGCATTTATCTGCTGTTGCTGTTGTTGTTGTTGCTCCCGCAAGTACTTCTCAAATTCGGCGCTGTTTGGTTGATACATGCGCGTCTTGCCGCGTCCGGTAGGCAAATTAATATTCGCCATGCGATGCGTCGCCGGCATTTGATCGTCCGCCTTGTCTGTGCGCTGTTTGCGACCGCGATCGCCAAATCCAAAGAAACGGCCCAGACTCACGCTTGGCAAGGGATACCCAAAGAAGGTGAACGGCGAACCGGCGCCAGGAACAGGCTGTGGACGTCTGTTAAAGTACTTAGTATTCAGCAACGTGTTGTTCAGATCGATGTTTCCGTTAGGCACTGGTGTGGGCTTGGGACGCTGGGAGCTGCTGCCAACGGCGTTACTGGTATCGGGTGTGTCTGTGGAGTCCACATACTGATCGTAGAAGTATTCGCTGTCGCCCACCATTGGTCGTTCGGCGTTTGCCTCGCACTCGTCATTGAAATCCTCGGGCAGATCCCGTTGAAATACATCGCCATGTTCATTAAGCAATGGCAGATGATTTCCGGCTGTTCGCTCGTTGTTGTCACTGCCATTAAGCAATTCCACACCCACACACAGACTGCGTTCCATGCGAGCAGCACGCAGAAGTCGACCGTCCTGGCATTTTGGTCCAGGATATGGAAAGTTTGTTTCCTGTAGCCAAACTGATAACCATTGCATCTCACAGTTACAGGTGATGGGATTACCTGCGGAAGAATACGAACCATGTGATTACCAGAGCTTCATTCCTGACTCCAAAAGGCACTTCTTACCATCGACATCGAGTATAGCTATGTTTCCCCTAAGGTTCCTAAACGTGCGCTCCTTGATGGTCCTCAATTGATTGTTGCGCATGGATAGGACACGTAACCTGGGCATCGTCTCAAATGGTGAACCCTGAAGTGAAATGACGGACAATTTATAGACAAGGACTCTCAAAGAATGGTAAGTAGATATCTACCTGTATCCTGCATATCTGATTGTTATCCATTTTCAGTTCAACCAACCAGTTGAGTGCCTTGAGGGGCATCGTTGACACCAGCTTTACGCCATTGGTGGACAAATCCAGGACCTCCAGATTACGCATGCTACGCAATCCGATATTCTCCATGTTCCGGAAATGGTTATTGGATAAGTTGAGGAACACCAAAGAATTGGCGTGATAGAAGCTCTCGGGTGAGATGTAGCGAAGTTTGTTGTATTGGAAATGTGAGGCAAGCAACGATGGCAGCTCCTCGAACACATGGTCTTTAAGCTCCACCAGCTTATTATCCGCAAGAACAAACTCCTGTAGCTCTGGCAGACCCTTTAACGCACCTGGCTGCACATTGCCAATCTCATTGCTACTCAAGTCCAAGTACTGGAGCTTTGGTAAGTTCCTAAATGTGCCTTGTTGAAGTTCCACGATGAGATTATTGGACAAACGTATCTCGACCACATTGCGCCACGCATTGATCACATCTGAGTGGATACGAGAGATCTGATTATAACTAAGATCAACGTCCCGCAGACTATGCAAATTTCCCAGGCCCACGGATATATCCAGCAACGCATTTCCCGACAAATCCAAGTACTCCAAAGAGCGCTGGTTGTCGAAGGCCGTCGGAGAGATGGTTCGTATGAGATTGCGGGACAGATCAAGTTGTTCCAATCTACTATTATTGGAGAAGAAGTTATCCGTTATGGACTCCAGCTTGTTGGACTGCAGATTAAGGTTACGCAACTCTGCTAATGGCAACAGCGCACGCTCGTCCGCCTGATTCAGCTGATTTTCCTGAAGATGCAGTAGCTCCAGTCGCTGTATACCTATGAAAGAGGTATCTTCTAGAAGACGTAGCTGATTCTGGGCAAGACTTAATACCCGCAGCTCAGGAGCGGCCTGAAAACCATGTCGCGGAAGATGTTCAATGTGATTTTGACTAAGATCGAGCATTCGCAGGTTGGGCAGCTGCAGCGATTTAGTGCCAGCGGGAGGAAGGGAGGTTATGTGATTTCCACGCAACGAAATGCGTTCCACTATTTGTGGCAGACCTGGAATAACCGCACTTAATTGGTTAAAGCTGGCATCAACTTCAAAAAGTCGCTCCAGGTGCAAGAACGTGCCAGGATGTATGTGGGTCAACTCATTGGAAGATATGTTAAGTGTTTCCATGAGACTATTGTGACGAAAACTGTTGGCCGCCATATCACTAAGTCCATTTTCACTGAGATCCAAACGACGCAGTGACGGTAATCCGGCTAAAAGCTGTAAGTCCACACGCGTAAAGTGGTTTTGGGCCAGATCTAAGCCCTTCAAGCCGGGCAGATTCCAAAAGGGTAATGGCAAATCTGAGGTTAGGCTATTGTTACGCATGCGAAGCTCCCGGAGCGCCGGCATGGCCATTAATGCATCACGTTCAATTAAACGCAACTGGTTATGATTCAGATGCAGTTGCTCCAATGTGCCATGACCTCGTAAAGCACCGTAGGGAAGTTCATTCAACAGATTGTTACTCATATCTAAGAATCGCAAGGTTGGCAAAGCGTCCAACAGCGCCCGCAGCGTCTCTACATGAGAAATCTCATTGTTATAGATGTGAACGGCCTCCACACCGCTGCCGGATGCTTGCAGCAGCGATTCTGGATGTATGCGACGTATGAGATTGTTATGTAAATGGATGGTCTTTAACTGCGGGGTCCGCAGGAAGGCGCCATACTGCAGCTCTGTAATACGATTGTCGTTAAGATGAAGCTCTGAAAGATTGGGTAAGTCTACAAATGAACCATCCTCAATAACATTTATTATGTTATGATCTAATCGCAACTTTTTCAGATGCTCCAAGTCCTTAACGATGCGCCCCACCATGCCAACATCGCTGATCTGGTTGTAAGAGAGCTTAAGACTAACCAAATTGGGTAGCCGGGACAAAGCACGTAAATGTATCCAATTCAATCCGTTTCGACTGAGATCGAGGTTCTTTAAGGATATCAAACCATCAAAGAGACCCGCCTCTAGGCGCGTCAGACCGGCACCACCCGTTATGTGTATATGCTGCAATTTTGGCAAATGTCGAAAGCTGTGCGGCTGCAACTCTGTCAAGGACGCACTCTGTACACTTAAATAGGTAAGACTGAGTAGACCAGAAAAGTCGGGCAAGTGCTTCAAGTCATCACTTTGTATTGTTATAGCGAGCATATTAATCATGCCGTTTAAACTCTCGGCAGGTATACTACGCAGCTGTGGCTCCACTATAAATATTTCCACCAGACTGTTCTCCAGCTCATTCAGCCAGCCATTGGAGACCCGTTCGATGCTGTTGTAGCGCAGCATAAGACGTACGATTTGTAAGTTCCCGAAGAAGCGCCCTGGCAGTGCTGGTAGTTGATTATTCTCCAGCACCAACTCATCTATTTGAGTCTTTATATTCCGCTCCACGGACTTCAGACCGTCCATAATCTGTGGCAGATTACTGTGAGAGCACCTGTACAAAGATGGGTTAATGAAATTGCACCTGGAAGGAGATAAGCATGAGCCACTCACCAGATTTGAATCTCTTTTCCGCGTAGTGAGCAACGACAGGGCAGAATAGCTTCGGACGGTGGACAGCCGTCTGCCCGGACAAGCGTAGTCCAGGCGGCATATAGTAGAAGGATGGGTAATAATAACATCTTGAGATTTACTTAATACATATGAAAGGTTAAGTGGACACGCACATAGCTAAAAGATAAATTAAATTATAAAATAAATTAATTATTGACACGAATTCAAAATTTAATTGTTTTATTGAAATCCTTATAATAATTCCGGCGCCTAAAAGTATGCTACACCTTTTTACTGCAGCCGCCTTTTGTCATTTCTGTTCGCCTGTTATCTCAGATCGTGAAGCGGCCAATTTGTGATGCACTTTAAATTTTTACAGGGGAAGAAGAAGCACAAGTTCTAAGCTGCCGATTTATTCGTCTGTTATTTCGGTTGTTGGCGGTTAAATTCAGTGTAAATAATTAATTTGGGGATATTATTAATTTATTTAAATATTTACATATTATTTATTATTTAGTTGCATTTATTAATGGTCGTAAAACTACATTAAAATTTGTATTTACTTTAGGTACTTAGTACTACAAAACAAACAAGCTGCTTCTTCTTCCCTTGTAAAAATTTAAAGTGCATCAAAAATTGACCGCTTCACGATCTGAGGTAACAGGCGAATAGAATCGCAAAAAGGTGCTTTATTATTGTAATAGATCGGCCATCATTACTTTCCATCAACAATATAAGTATAGTTGTCTTTCTTTATCTTAAGGTCTATATGGCTGGGCAAAGCTCTAGCTGTGCTGCTTTTCATTACACGGACGATGATTGGTTGAGATCATTGAGAGCAAAGAGAGCAATTGGAAAAGCACCGTTATGGCAAAAATTCATTATATTTTTAGGTGACTACCAAATACCCTTTATCAATAAAAATGCACAAAGTGATATGGGTTCATGTTATTTATTCTGCGCTTTTTTTTAAAAAATATGATTAAAATATATATTAAAATACACACAGCAAGAGCATATATACAAAAAACAAATTTTAAGTGATAATAATCAAACTAAATTATTATTGAATTGAGCTACAAGCCATTGGACTGTTGTATACCCTTACATTTTTTTTTCCTTTGTTTACATTTTAAAAGTCCACCATTATTAAAATAAACTATATCTGTCTCGCTCTAACCCTTATATATACTGGCTGTGCTACTGACTCTGCTAATTTCCTTTAGCTAAGCGGCCAACCGAGCTCCATACAAATTTAGCAGCAAAATTAAAATGAAATTCAACTGGAAAAACAAGAATCTATCGAGGGCATTAATTGTAATTTAATGTATGTATGATATTGGGATTACTGAAGGATTAAACTTCTAAAAACTGATAAGTGTGCAGTTATCTGTCAATATCAAGAGTCCATCACGTCGAGCGCAACTTTAAAAGGCTATTCATTGATAACATTTTCTACGCCACACAAAATCGCATTCAATCAGTTATTTGTGGGATTTCACGCAGACAGCAACTGATAACTGACTTTTGGCTATATTTTAAGCCAGATAATAAATTCATCGCATATATAAATTACTTAATTTTGCTCAAAATACTTAAAGATCGTTCAATTACGCCCCCAACGAAATCATTTCTATTCTCAGCGTCTACCCAGGTGCAAAGAAGCCTTAAATTAACCCGTAAAAAATAAATCAGCAATTGATAAGTTTCTTTGAAAGCTTTTTCACCCTATATAAGACCCTGCACAGCTGTTTTGAGCAGACCGCTCAAGTGTCACCTGCGTTTATAATGCGGGTTTCCATTAATGTTCTTTTTTTCGTATTGGCCTTTGGCCTTACTGCGGCTTATCCCGAGATAAGCCTACATGGAATGGTCAGATCGGATGAGCGAATTCGCTCCCATGGATACCCTGCAGAAACTCACAATGTAGTTACCAAGGATGGTTACGTGCTGACCCTCTTCCGCATTCCGTATTCACCAAAGCTCCAAAATCAGCAGAAGGAACGTCCTCCTGTTTTGCTGCAACATGGATTGTTCAGTAACTCGGATTGTTGGCTGAGTTCCGGTCCCGATAACTCCTTGGCATATCTTCTGGCCGATGCAGGCTATGATGTCTGGTTGGGCAACGCACGCGGTAATATTTACTCGAGAGCCAACGAATATATCTCCTTAAATAGCCATATGTTTTGGCACTTTGATTGGCACGAAATTGCCACCATCGATATTGCTGGCATGATAGACTATATTTTGGAAAATACGAATCACGACCAGCTTCACTACGCGGGTCACTCGCAAGGCACAACCGTCTTCTTTGTCTTGTTGTCTGAACGTCCCGAGTACAATAACAAAATCAAATCAGGTCATCAGCTGGCGCCATGTGCATTTTTTGAACACGGCAAATCGCCAGTTTTTAGATGGCTCGGTCCATTGGTAGGAACTCCAGGCGGTGTTTGGAATAAGTTGTTTGTAGACATGGAACTAATACCTTACAATAATGTAATAAATCGTCTTGTGGACAACAGTTGTGGCACCGGCAGCCCTTACGATTCCTTTTGCAAAAATGGCTTCCTGCTGTTCGCCAACGGTGGATATCAGAACACAAACATTGTAAGTACCAAAATTACATATAAAATTATATACAGCTTACTTACAAAGCGCCGAGTATGTTGTTTTCACATAATTTGTTCTACATTTAAAAAATTTATCACTCGTGCACAAAAGAAACAAACACATTTTGGCGACCATCGATAGCGATCAGCACTGCCAGCGTTGCCACCATGCAAAAACGTGCAAAAAATGCATCAATTTATTTTCTTTTTTCAAGCAGTGGCAGCTTTGGCTGAAAACTTTTTTAATTTCAAAAGATTTGAAACTGCTTTAAATTGAAAACAAAACATATAAATCCTATTGTTTAAGCTCTCTAATTATCGATAAAGTGATCGATATCCAATTAAAACTTTCTAGTTAAAACAGAAGAAATCTAATCTGATTTAAAAAAACCAAAGCTTGTTTAACAATTGACTTCCGCTAATTCCTTTTCTTTTTTAGAGCTCTATGCAAATATTGATTGAAACACATCCGGCGGGCTCCTCGAGCAACCAGGGTATTCATTACCTTCAGCTGTGGGCATCACACAAATTCCGCCAGTACGACTGGGGAACCAAGAAGAATCGTGAGATCTATGGACAGGCAACCCCACCAGATTATGATCTGAGCAAAATCACTGCAAACACATATTTATATTCCAGCGAGAATGATGCTTTATGTGGCCCAAGTGATGTTAATACACTTGTATCCAAGTTAATCCACTTAACTGAAGATCATCGCATTCCGTGGAAGAGTTTCAATCACTTGGACTTCATTGTAGCCAATAATATGAAGGAGCTTGTTAACGATTTAGTTATAGAAAGAATGAATCGTTACGAAGGACGCTAATAAGTTTATTTGAATAAAAGTCCTAAAAAGTTTTGAAATGAATACCTTTTGATATATCTCTGAAGTTTCTACATAAATTTTCTAGCAACTGTGGAGCATCCAAGTTTTTTTTTTTTTTTAAATACAAACAACAATTATGGTGAGGCGTGCAATAGGAAGTTGTACACCGACTTGTGCAATAACCGAATGCCTTGAACGGATATATCTGCCATATCCATGGCTATATAGCATAAATATCTATAGCTCCGTAGACTCTATGCAGCTGCGCAACTTCATTCAAAAACAAACAAAAAAAAAAAGAAACTTTTTGCGCCAAGAAGCGTAACATGGCTTTTCAACAAAATTTTGTAATCATTTAACATAAGAAAATAAAAGAAAAATCAAGGTACGGTTGAACTACTCTACAACGAACGTTGAGATTGTAAGTCCGTTCAACGATTTCGCTTTTTATAAACTATTTGATTTGTCTGTCAAAATCATTATAAATAATCAAATAAAACTTGAACGAAATTGGGTCCGATTTTAGTAAATTTGATTTATATTAATCCACAATTGGAGCTGTCATAGGCAGACCTCACTGTAGCTGTATTAGCTGGGAGTGAAACGATCTCAAGTGCTACACTGCCATTGGCTCTCAACGCATGCGCACGGAGTTTACATCAAACGAACCTTGAAATTATTGTCGTTTTCATCATTGTCTGTAATTTCTTCAGATTCCAGCTGCAGCTCCGATTTGAGAGTTGGTTTACTTTGGGTCTACCCAGGCCTGCCGCAACTAAGTGTGACTTGAAGGTCTATCTGCCTCTGGGGATGCCTGCAGAGGGCGGCGGGCATCTTTGGCGACAGTTTCACCAGCTCTTCAGATATCAAGCTAAGCCCCGTTTTAAGATACTTTGCTCTGATTTCTTTTGAGACTCAACCGTTTAATTAACTGTAAGTTCTTGGAACTGGTAAAAGCATAGAAACGGTTCTCTAACAATAGAGTTTAAGCCGTTTAAGATTAGATTACAAAGGTGAAGCTGTTGAAAAGTCAGCTCGACTGGCAAATAACTAAAGGTGGTGAAGAGTGAAGGGTAAAGGGCAAAGGGTGAAGGGGGAGAGAAAGGGTAGCTTAAATTTAAACCTAATGAGAAATTGCATTAAAAGAATTTCGGTCTTAGACTCACTCCAATAACAGTGTATCCAAAATATCCGAGTGCTCCTTAACAATCTAAATAAATAATGGATTTCCTTTGAAAAGTTTGCACAATTCTTAAATAATCTGAGGTTTTTTGCTTTGCGTTTTTTTTTTAACGTATTTCACTTCACTTTCGGGCTCACTTTTGCTTTTCAAAATAATTTCACGTAATTAAATTAAAAATGCACCTTCACGTTTTTAATGAAATTTGCTTCAAGCGTCGAATTTCCAAATAATAAAATATAACTGACTTGTCCGACCTGTCGCACCGTTTCGATTGAAATGCAAGCTAAAACTGTTTTCAAAACGTTATGTGGAGCCCAAAGATTACTCAAGATTTCTACAAATGTTTTGAGCGTTAAACATTTACTACTGGAATGCGGGGGAGTAACGCCAAGAAGCGAAAAAGCTTCCTGCCTGTGCAATATCGGAGCTGCCGAGCTGGCGCCACACTTGGCTGATTCTCACTCAAGAAAGACAACCCAAGTTGGCCAGTTAGTTGGCTCAAAGCACTTGCCGCGGATCGCATACGAGCTCGAGGCACCACCTGAACTGTGACCAAGCCTCAGACCCGGTCTCAGGGGTCGGCACTGACTTGTGTGAGTGTCTTGTGTGGCTTGGCTTCACTCTCGTCTTGGATCTGTGCTTGGTCATGTAGCTGTCGGTGCTCGAGGCTATTGATGCCAAAGTTAATAATGAAATTGCAAGTGAAATGAGCAAATTATACGAGGAAATTGCCTGGGGGAGGCGCGTGAATGCCACCAAACCCTGACTTTAGCTGACAACTCAAATTGAAAGTCAAGGGAAGGAAACGGGTAAATATTATTAAATAAATGAAATTACATTATAAACATAATTTAATACATTATTACACATTTCTTTTATGTATTAAACAATTTTGAAATAAACTCACAGAAATTGATAACGAGCCGCAGGTCTTATGACAAAACCCATTAAATTGTATAGATTTTCATCGAATATGTAAAAATGTAGTATTTGTTTATTTACGTAAATTATATTTAAATATATTAACTGCCGCTATCAGTATTTATTCAATTAGTTTAGCTTTCTGCGTTTAATTAATGTCATCTTTAAATGAAACTAATTTCTCAAGTATTTAAATTTAAAAAAAAATCGTAAAAGTTTTCACTTTAATATTAAAAAAAACATTAATCAAAAACTTTAAAACTTAAAAAATTTTTAATTCTCACAGACTAGGAAAGAGTTTAAAAAATTAGTGGAAAATATTTAATTTAAAAATTAAATATTTAATCGACCTAAGGATTGGTATCCTTAGGTGATTTCATTCTATGAACGAACTTGAAGATTTTAAGAGTTACCAGCTTGAAAACTTTAATATAAAATATATAAATAGAATTATTATTATTATTATTATTAATTAATAAACAAAATAGTTCCAAGTGATTTGGATTGTGCCGCATAAGCAATAGCCCCATAAGGATTAACCCAAGCTCTAAGAGAATCCAAACTGATGCAGTGGACATTGATTTGTGGTTCGAATTCAAAATGCAGATTCTGTATTAGTTTTGGCAGTCTCAAGATTTTTAAAAATTGTTTAAATCAATTTTTAAATTATTAACAAATCCAACACGCGTTTTTGTATATGTTTTGTATCTGACCAACTCTTTGGGGAGTTTGTTTCGGTTAATTAAATTAAAAGCCTCATAAAGCCCTGATATTTATATTTTTGAGTTTTTTTTTGCTTTGTTTTTTTATTCGTCTTATTGTTATTATTATTGTTTATTTTCTTCACAATCAACATTTTTGTCTCTTTATTGTGGGTTACATAAGGATGAGTCTCCAGTTTTCTAATCGCTTGGCTGATCATGGGTCTAGGCTGTTACTGCTACTAGTATTAACTATTAGCTACTGGGCCTGGACCCAGCGACTGCCACTGCGACGGCGACTGCGACTGCGACTATGAAACATTTCCCGAAAATATTTCATTTAAAAATTGTCTCGTGTCGTTGCTTGAATAATAGGAAAAACTATGAACCAGAAAAAGTGTAGACTTAAGAAAAAAAAAATGTAATTTTTTTGTAGGGAATGGCAGACTATTTAAATACCCCATACTAAAAATTTTCTAGAGGTTAAAGTAACAAATTATTATAGATTTCCTATGTATTTGGCATTTCTCTTTCCTAGTGTTTACGCTGGCTACACTTTTAGGCAGATGCTTTGAAAATTTCTATTTGTTCAGCAATTAAAATGCCCACTTGAGTCATCCCCGTGGACTGAAGGGTATAATAGAACATTTCCCAGCTGTCTGTTACGTTTAGTTGCGGCTTATGATACGCGCACTTTAATGTATTTTTAGTTAATACATAATATTTGCGTACTTACTTGATTTTCAAAGTGCAAAAAAAAACATCAACGTCAAAGACTTCAAGGCAACACAAGGTGACATCAGGAATTTTGAATTTGTCTCGCGCTTGCACCCTGTACGCACATCCACCCTGTACGCTGTATGCTTTGCCGTATGCGCTGATAACCCGTGCCGCTAAACAAATATATATAATATATATATATATGTAAATAAATATAAAAGTCATAATCAGATTTACCAGCACACGTTTTACTAATTGAGGTCTTAAAGTCCCTTGCCCCAACTTGTAATAGAAACCAAATACAAACAATTCCGCATAATTGTACCCTTGAATAATTGCCACTGAAAGTCAATTTGGTTTTGAAGGTTAATTCAATCTCGCCTCAATTCCGTCGGCTATGGATGAAAGTGGTGGCTCGAGAATAGTTGCAAACTATGCTGAATAGACGAATTACATCAGTCCATTAAAATGGGCAGAATGAGAATTTTGGAACCGCTTGAAACGATCGTGGAGATAAACTTTTGAATACTCTAAATTTAAAATAAAAATTCAAAGAAATTCACTTCGAAATACAAAACAATTCTTAAGACAATAAAAATTAACAAAATTAAAAAAAAAATTAAAGAACCTTAACTGTTATAATTTAAGCTTTCAACTTATCTGAATTTCTAATTTTCTGTTTGTTCATAAAAATTATATATAATATCTGTATACTATAAACTTCTGTGACTTTGTTGATTTTTAAAATGTATAAAAAATCATTAGTCTTTAATTTTCTGCGAACATCAGTTATAAATTTTAATTTAATTTGCAGGTTGAAACTTATAAACTACTTGGGACTAAGATTAAAGTTGAAATGTTAAAAATGCTTAAAGTTAAAAATCATTATTATTTTTTTACTTATATACGAACTAGTGTACACCCTGTAATTGTGACACATTTATGGACTGGCAAGGAAGCACGCCCAACTATTTGTTGCTATAGTTTTTTTTGAATTTTTTTTTTTGTTTTTTTGGTTGTTGTTGTTGTCAATTGACAGGCCTTCCCTCGGCAACGGCAACGGCTGCGACTATGGCTGCGGCAATGGCAACAGCAACTTTCGCTTTTATTAAATTAAAAATGGCAAAATCGAGCAAATCTCTTGCCATGGTGACAACGACAACAACTGTAACATCTCATAATGGATAAAAAATAAACAAAATAATGAAGAAAAAAATGAAAAAAAATGTTTAAATTGAGTGTCTGCCAACAACCGCCGACAGTTTACGAAGTAACTAATAGGGAAACCGAGTGCTCACGCGATATATACGGGAATACGAGTGTATATAATGAAAATTTCGATGCAGATTGTGCTCGTGAAAATGATTTTCTAACTTTCGAAATCAGTTGAAAACCGTAACTCGGTGTGAATCGGTGCTTTGTCCAGGAACAGCTCCAATTCTAACCACTCATCCTTGACTTGAGGAACCAAAAAACTAGAAATTAAAAAAAAAAAAATATAAAATAAATAACTTTTGCAAAAAGGAAATTCTAATTTGAGGAAATTATGTGGCGCAAGTGCTTCAGTCGCCTGCTGACCAGTCAGCACCAGGTGCAGCCCCTGCTTAGGCTAATACATCATCAGGTGCCCAGCGGCGGTATCAGCAGACCACCAAAGATTCTAATTACGGGTCAGTCACCCAAAACGTGTCGTTGACTTTTCATATTAATCAATCTCAAGGCTACACTCGCACTTTGACAGATCGTCTAACGAGATACTCTATACAATTCATTTGACAGGTGGTCTCGGCCAGCTGGGAATTGAGTGTGCCAAGCTGCTGCGTTCCCAGTACGGCAGCGACAGTGTTATACTCTCCGATATTATAAAGCCAAGCCAGGCAGTCCTGGAGAATGGTCCATACATATTCGCTGACATTCTGGACTTCAAGGGTCTTCAGAAGATCGTCGTCGATCATCGCATCGATTGGCTAATTCACTTTTCGGCACTGCTCAGTGCAGTTGGTGAGCAGAATGTGCCTTTGGCCGTAAGGTGAGACAAGATATGGGAGCTTGGAATAATAGTAGGCAATTAAATTGATTATCCTTTCGGTTCGTAGAGTCAACATTGAGGGCGTACACAATGTCATTGAGCTGGCTAAGCAGTACAAATTGCGTATATTTGTGCCAAGCACAATTGGAGCATTTGGGCCCGACAGTCCCCGCAATCCCACCCCGAACATTACCGTAAGCATATGACTTTCCCTCTCAACGTTTGTTCGATATTTAAACGAGGTCCCATCCAATCCTTGTAGATACAAAGGCCGCGTACTATTTATGGCGTTTCCAAGGTGCACGCTGAGCTAATTGGAGAATATTATTATCATAAATTCGGTTTGGATTTCAGATGCTTACGTTTCCCGGGCGTCATTTCGAGCGATCCACCAGGCGGCGGCACTACCGGTAAGCGGAAAGCCCATTCAACGCATCATCCATGACAAGTGCACCTTCAAGTTGTTTTTACTACTTTCTTTGCTCCATTAAAGGCAACTCTTCGTAGTTTAATCAATGCCATGACAACATCTTACAACCCACCTCCCACTCCTATGTTGTAATCCAGGTCACTGATTAGATTCATTTGCCATTTAAAGCTGTCATTTCCATGATTTATTGCCGGAAAACTGAATCTTTAAGATCTGAATTATTGCTTCACTCCACAATCTCCACTTATTCTTCATTCTCTCCATTTTCCCTTCGCCCTCTTCCATTTCCTTATCATATTCAAAGCCAGCCTTGAGTACATGCGCAACCTCATCTCAATTGTTTCTTTGTAGACTACGCAGTGGCTATTTTCCATGAGGCGTTGCGTCATGGTAAATACACATGCTACCTGAAACCGGACACACGCCTACCCATGATGTACATTGAGGATTGTCTACGGTTGGTTTTTCAAATCGCAATCACATTCAGATCACTAAATTATTTGTTTTTTTTTTCTCCTTTATTTAGCTCCCTGCTTGAGTTCATGCGTGCACCGAATGAGCAGCTGAAGCGACGTGTCTACAATGTGACGGCCATGTCATTCACACCCGAGGAGCTGGTGGATAAACTGAGCAAACATGTACCAAATTTGCATGTGACCTATCAGCCTGATAGCCGCCAAGCGATAGCCGATTCCTGGCCGCAGGTCTTTGATGATTCGGATGCTCGACGCGACTGGCAGTGGAATCACAAATACGATTTGGATAATCTAGTCGACTTTATGGTCAAGGATGTGCAGGAGAACTATATCAATGTGGAGAACGCTGAGCGTCAATCACTCAAGATCTAAGACATTGAATGCACAGCTTGGAAACCGCAACTAGTATTCTAAAAATTCTAACGGCATTTTAGAAGCATTTATGTACAATTTGTTAATTATAAATCTAATAATAAATACATCTAATGGATAACATACACAATGAATCAACCGAAATACGTCTGAAGATCGGAATTGTTTAACAAATATTAAAAACATGATTTCCCCTTTCAAAGGGGGGGCTCAACTTAATTCTATAGTTCCCGGTGTGACATACAAGATATATTTTTTTTTTGGGATTTAAAGCTTTTATTACATTTTGTGTACTAAATCTAAGCACCTTTCGAGGATTAATAAAAGAATCCATTTCGTGTTAAGATTTCGAGACTTATTTTCTACTTAGACTACAAAGTTATACAATGCAATTATGGTTAAATGAGAGATACTTCATTATATATATATATATATATATATATATAATCAATTTGTTGGATAGAAAGTACCCAATACTAAGTATTAGATATCGAACTCTTCGTCAGCTTCGACGCAATGCCAAAGCGCCGGCGACTTGTAGTGATGAAGACAACCGCCATGTGTGGCTATATACAAATCAGCTGCCTCATCAGTGAATTTGGATACACGTTTATCGTCTAGTTGTATATCATTAATGGACTCTAAGGCATTGGACATATTTTGCTTTCGCTGCTGTTGCTGCTGCTGCCTGAGTTCTTGTTGAGGGCCGTCTGTAAACGATCAGAGAGCAGAGAGTTTTCTCTATCAGTTTGGATATTAATTTTCATTTCATTTTTCCTGATTTTGAAATTATTTACAAAGTGTTCGCAACAACATGCAGCATATTAAAACTTTGACTAATGATTCTACATAAAATTTAATTATTTATTCTTTTTTATGAACCAAGGCTCTCTTTTTGTATTGTTATACTTTTTAAGATCGGTGTATATAGACCATGAGATGCGACGCTAGACGCAAAAAATAATATTTTAAATAAATGCCTAAAAATTGTATAATTCTTGTAGCTAACACATTATTTAGGTATTATTGTTATGCTTTCAAAAGCCTCAAATCAAAACCTAGCCTTGTTAATCCTCTAAGGTTCAAGAATTGAAAATCAGTTGGAAGTACAAATACAAGAAATTGAAAATCTTGAACCAAATCTTATGAATGTTAAATTTAAATTTTTGAAAGTTATAAATTGAACTTTTAATCCGAGAACCATAGAAAAATGTTAAGAGAGTTCAAAATAGAATTGTAAATAGGTTCCAAATGTGTTGCAAACACTTTGTGTGGAGCCTTCGCCAATTGGGTCAATACTAAACTTAACTCTACACAAGACTTAAGACTATAGATATCTTAGATATAAGCTTCATTGCAACATTTAAGTATTAGGTATACTTTTAAAGTTCTAAGTACATAGATTACAAACGGATTATTGCATTTCGTAACACAAATATTTCGGATTTGTTTCTTAGTATTTTTTCATTTTTAGTTTTGTACAATGCGGTGATATATAATTCACAGGGTGTAAATGTATATATGTATATGTATATACACATATATATTGAAATATCTAAATATATAAATACATATATATATATATTATATATGTATGCATGTCTGTGTTATTGATTGATTAATTGATACATTTGCCATTTAAATGAGGACATTTTTAACAATTGCTTTGGTTCATTTTGGTATTTTGCTTCGATGCTGTTTAAACCCTTGCAGAGGGTATTATAAATCTTTCATGAATGTGTTACGGATTGTGAAAATATTATTCCGGGAAATTTTATAGTTTACATTCTATTATTACATTATATATGTATGTTTAATTTGCTAAAAAGATTTTTCAAAACAATTTTATCGTTTTCTTTGTGCTTAATTAAGTTCTTCTTAAATTTGAATATATAAAATTAACATTTGAAAATATTACATAAAAAAATGTTAAGGATATGTAAAATATACACTATTAGTTATAAAAGCTCGATTCGACATTAGTTTTTAAATTGCACATCTGCAAGGGTATTACAACTTCGGCATTTCCCAATTGAATATGTTCGTGTTTGTTTTTATTACATATACGCAACGTTGGCACGTCGACTTTTTCTGTTGTGTGTTGAGTGTGTGCGAGTTTTTGGGTCTGTGAGTAATATGCATATTTTCTTTTTGGATTTCAAAAAAGCAAGTTTGTCAGCAATTGGAAAATTTTTGAAATTACGAGCAAAGAGAGAGACGTATTGGTGAACTGTTGCATTGAAAGTATGACTATATGTGCTATATGCATATTTAGCACACATATGTAACATAGGTACATATAGATAATAAGCATGTGTTTAAATCATGTGCGACATCATGCAACGACTCACATCACGGTTAGCGCGATGCAAATGACCTTGATAATGTTGATGGAAACGTGGATGTTGCTGCTGTTGTTCCTGCTGCTGCTGCTGCTGCTGCTGCTGGTGGTGGTGGTGTTGTTGTTGTTGTTGCTGGTGCTGGTGCTGCTCGATTTGTTCGTGACACATTTGCTGCTCCTGCGACTGAAGCTGCTGATGGTGTTGTTGCTGCATGTCATAGTCAGAGTCCATCAGGCATGCCTGCGTACCAATAATTTGCGTAGCAGGCATTGAGAAAAAGTCTGTAATATAAATACATTTTAATTAGTATCATTTCATATTCAAGCAATATTCAAATCAATTCAAATCACTGATTGAAAACTTCATTTTCTCAGTGTAAATAAAAGGGCAAATTATCAAAGCTGTCACTGAATTGCTTTAAACTTCTGTGCTTACGTTACGTATACGTATTATATGGGGATATGCCTTTGAGTGTATTTAAATGTTTATAAGTACTTTAAAGAGACTAACGATAAATTTACTTTACCCTTTGTATTTGTAGATTTATATATTTATGCGTTTTAAGCACTGTCATAATTTCAAAAACAAATGCTGACGCGAGCTTTGCAGTCGGCTTCGCTGCCACCGCCGACAGTGTCCCAATTACCGTTCATTTTTATAAATAGCCGGTAAAAGTGCAAGCAACGAAACGTTTGCAGCGACGTTAACGTCTACGACGACTGCAGCTGTGACTGCGACTGTAGCTGTGACAGCAACAATACTGACATCAGTTATCGTTACCCGCGCTTAAATTTTGTTTGTGTGTGTGTCTGTTTGTGTTTGTGTTTGTGTTTGCGCTGCTGTCAACAATAACATTCATGTGTTGGAAATGTTCTCCGCTGATTAGCTGAATAGAAGCCGACAGGCGGCCAAAAATGTGAGGTCTAAAAACCTTATATCTAATAAATAAGGCAAAATCAAACGCAATTAATGATATTTATCTCCTGTCAAAGGAGATTAATTGTGGAAATTTACCAATTTTAAATTCATTCTACATAAAGGTGTTAAATGGACTTGGCACACACATGTTTCGCGAACAAACAGACAGCTTTTAATATAGAAAAAAAAAACACAAATGCGTTCATATACTATAAACTTGAAATAATCTATTAATATTTTATACGTATTAATTATGGATACCTTCCAGCCAAATGAATCAGCGACAGCCAAAAATGTATTATTTGAACGACTGTACTTTTTCTGTTTTATTAATATGCATGTATTGCATACACACCTAGCTTGAACATTTATATGTTTTTGTCAAGTCAGATAGTAACCTGATTGACGTGACTGATAACCATTATCTTATAAACTCTATTCATTCAATAGGTCAGGCTAACGATAGGAGAAGATGCCCACCTAAACTAAACACTATACTAACACGTTTTAAATGCATGAAATATGGCAACTTAAGGGAAATATATAGACTTAAGTCTAGTTGAGAATATTGAAAACACAGAAAAATATAAAGTATGCGAACGTGTGGTAAATAAATACAATTACAGGGTATTTCAGCGTTTATAAGCTGGCGCACTGCAAACTTTTTTATCTTTTACACACATAAATTATTACTTAAGCAAATTCAAACATAAATTTGAAGCTGTACTTTAAAAAGAATATATGTTTTGTTTACATTTTACAAAAAGGAGATAAACAAGCGCGCTTTTGAACAACTTCAAACAGAAACGTAATAAAGAAATTACAAAAATATACTGCAATTTTGCTGATGTATTAAAGATGGAAGACGACAAACAGTTGCAGTGAGCTAAAATCGTCAAGTAAAAGGGCGCATACAATCATTCATTTTGACCCTAATTATAGGCTGTATATACTTAGATCTGAAACACTATCAGTGATCACCAAAGTTCTATATAAATAGAAGTTAAATTATTATTAAAAGTCAGTTGGCACTTGTAGCTTGCCATTTTGATATTGGAAAACTTTTTCGACCTATTTAATAAAACATTTGTTGCATTTTTAAAACTTCACTACGAAAACTGCAGGAACTGTACTAGATAAGCTCTATGCAATATGTAAGTTGGTTTTTGCGTAGTTTGCTTTGCTCCTTTACGCTGTGCTTTTTAAAGCTTTCGCAACACAAATGCAGCAAAACGTGAGCGAACTGTAACGGGACTACTTGTTGACACACATATGTACGTATGTGTACATGAATTCCTTCTCTATACTTGAATATACACTTATTGCAAGAATATGCATGTGTGCGTAATGATTACTATTATTAATCTACTGAAAGAAAGTTAAATGTGGGTATGGAGAAAATGACAAAAATTTAAAGAGTATCAAAAGTTCGAAATAAAAAGCCGCTTAAACCTTCGAACAAGAATTTTAACAGATAAGAAAAAATGATACAAATTCTGATACGGATGACCCAGAAAACTAAAAAAAACCAAAACGTTACCAAAATGTGATTTTGTAACAAAGTTTACGAAACATTTTCCACTCTTAGCCGCTATTACACAGTGTGCGTGTAGTGTGAAAAAGTCAAGGCCAACCGCAAAACTACACATTAAATTTTATGCTTTTGAACGAATAATTACCGTTACAATACTGTGCGACGAGATCGGCATCATCAAAACGGCAGCGCTTGGCGGCCTTCATGTTGTCCATATCGATGCCCAACTGCTCATGTCCCATCGCAAAGCAACGTTTCTTGCAACGTGCCGCGGCTGCCACTTGTGCAGCATCAGTGTTAGCATCGTTTACTGGTATTTGCATAGCTTGTATGTTATTGTTGTTACAGCTATTATTGTTGTTATCGGATGCAACACCGTCGCTATTATTTACAATTGCATAGCCATAGTAGCCGTTAGAAGCGGATGCAATGTGAGAAACGACACGTGCATTGAATGGATCCATCACAGACGAATTGCGCGCCGCCGGTTGAGTTTCGAAATTGACAGCATCAGTTTCGCCATGTGCCCAGCACTCGAAATTTGTCAATACCATTGCTGATGCTATCGAACGTAGTGGAAATTTACCAAGAATATTGTATATAAAGAGCAAAAAAAAAAAAACTAACACACACAAATCCAAAAACGTAACAACAAAAGCGTTGTGTATTGAACGACGCTTGCGTTTCGACTGTACGTACGACGTTGCCGGCGACGAATGTTTAACTGCACCGAGCCGCTTTCTGTTTAATTACTTGAAAATAAGCAACATTGGCAGAATGGTGAAATAACTTTATTTAATTAACACGAGCGCACACACCACGGCAGACTGCGAGCAACGCACCGACAAGAAACGTTGTTTCTTTTTGGCTGTTGTTGTTACAAGACGCTGACGCCAATTGTTAAAAATAAATTTTTGCTGCGTTGTATAGCACAGTTTTGAAACGGTCAGCGGACTTCACATTCTGCTAAGCTGTTATTAACAGAAACCAGTTACTTTCTTGTTAACCTTTATTTTATATATTCAAAATGTAAATTTATTTATTTATCATTTAAAAAAATTTAATTTTTATTCAGTTAAAATAACTTGCTCAAAAAGCTGTACGCTTAAGAATATTTTAAATTTATGTTCAAAATAGTTAAGCGCCCAATAGGCAGTAACAGCGTTATAACATAAAAATAACAGCATATACTCAATACGGCAACTTGCTTCTTATGAATGTTAAAAAGAATTGTTACATATAATAATACATTAATACATTTTACTACACATATTTTGAATATGAAGGCTATCGAACTTTGTAATGGTTACAATCATGTTCCAAAAATATATATTTGCCTAAAATTTTTAAAATTTTAAAAGATTTAACATTTATTTAGATTCCGATAAGCTGACGGTTTTGACACTGCCACTTCGGTAAAAAATCGATTCTTACTGGCCGAACAATCGGCTTAATCATGTGATTGGCAGTTTCGAGACAAGTCCACAAATTAAAAAATCATTTTTCGTTTTAAATTATAAGAAAAGAAGTATTAAGCAAAAATGAGTAAAAAGAACAAGAAGGGTAATAGCAATGGCGTCGATGGAGCCCCGAGCAAACTTGCCAAGCAACGCTCCCACGTATGTAAATATAAACAGTGTGACCCCCATTTGCCGGCTGTGTTTATAATATTAACACACATAAAATTTTATATTTATAGGATTCACAGGATTATAGTTCATTTAAAGTGGTTCTGTTTTACTGTTCACTTATTGTTTTCCTGCCTGTGGTGACGTTTTTCGCACTTAAGGGCTTTGTTCTGGATAAGTTCTTTGACATGTCTGAAGTGAAAGTGAACATTGCATCTGCTTTAGGTGCTGTTGGTGCTCTGCACATTGCTTTAGGTCTGTACATTTATCGCGCATACTTTGGAGCGGGATCCAAATCTGCGCAGTCTAAAGAGGACTGACCCTGCGACTTCAAATACGACTAAGCATCGACTGCGATTTTTTTACACATCCATGAACCAATTCCAACTACAACGTTATTGTTTTCGCTACGTTTATTTGTTGTAATCATTAGTGACATTTAGCGTTAAGATAAATAATTAAACAAAATACAATGTTTATGTGCGACTCTGTGGAGAAAGTCGATCTGTAATCGCGTATGAGTATAGTGTGTAATCATTTTATTGCATAATTTTCGATAACAAAACACTCGTTGCACGTTGTAATATATATTTCTTAGCCTATCCATCATCATTACTACTGTTAACGTTCTGTGACAGAAATTGTGCAAAGAATAAAAATATATATATATCTACATATACATTAATATTTTCTGTATAATGCGAGGATTATTTAACTTGGGAAAAACTTTTCAGCGAAATTATGTATGGAAGGCTGCTTTTAAAAATCTGTTTAAAGAAACAGAAAAAGTCTACAATTTAGGTGTTTGTTTTGAGCTGGATCGTGCGGTAAGTAAATGTAAAAAAGGTTTCTGTTGAGGATTTCATTTAAATTTCATTTGTGAGAATCTCAATTTTGAAGAAAAAATTATGTTTTATTCAGCAATATTTAATAAATAAAAAAATTACTGTTATCCCGCAATGCTGCATGTTAAATGCCAGATAAGTTCTGCTGCAAAGTAAAATATCTATGGAGACTTACATCTGTGACGTAGTAATTAATTTTACTTAAAGGGAAACAGTTTTGTTGTGTAGGGTAAATTTACAGTGTGGCAACGCCAAACAAGTTGTTTGTGTCGGTTTATTTGGTCTGCTTGGTTAAAGTTGTTAAGAAAGAACACTTCGACACTTGGTGATAAAATGTTATTATTCGGTATAACTCTATTACGCTTAAAGACATGAATTCTGTTTGCTAACCCATATTTTTCACCTAAATAAACTTAGCTACACTTGTAACCACCTGTTTGAATTGACTGAAAGCACAACTAAAAAGCAAACATAACATTAAGTGATACGAGCTTGTGGACTTCTGTGGTATCAGTAGTAAAAATGTTGGCTTCGTCGCTGTACAGTGTACCACAATGTCTGTGGGTAATAAATTCAAGAATATTTCTATTAGTAATTTTGCTGACAGGACTAACAACAGCGACATCCTCAACAGATTATTTAGTAGGCCGCAAACAGGTACCATCAACATTGCTCATCTGATCGTTTTATCATAAATGTATTTGAATTATTCATTGCAGACCAGCTATAATCCGAGCCGATTATCAGATTCACAATTTCTGGAGTACAGCAGTTTGTCAGATAAGCCACATCTTCAGGAGACTCTACAAAACATATTGATACCACGAGTGGTGGGCACTGGGAACCACACTATTGTCCGTCAGTACATTGTCCAGTGCTTTCGTGATTTGGGCTGGAATGTGGAGGTGAATAGCTTTCATGATAAAGCGCCCATTTTGGGTGCACTACATTTTCATAACATAATTGCAACACTTAATCCAAATGCCGAGCGGTACTTGGTGCTGGCCTGTCATTACGACAGCAAGTATATGCCGGACGTGGAGTTTGTTGGCGCAACGGATTCTGCTGTGCCCTGCGCAATGCTACTAAATCTAGCCAAAGTGTTGGAACAGCAGCTTCAACCGTTTAAAAACTCAAAACTTAGTCTAATGCTCCTGTTCTTCGATGGCGAGGAAGCATTTGAAGAATGGGGTCCCAAAGATTCCATATACGGTGCTCGACATTTAGCCAAGCGCTGGCAAGATGAGGGTAAATTGGACAAAATTGACATGTTGGTGCTGCTCGATTTGATCGGTGCACCTGATCCGGTCTTCTATAGCTTTTTTGCCAACACAGAGCTTTGGTATATGCGACTCGTTGATCTGGAGAAGCGATTGTCCCAGAACGGATTGCTTGAACGTTACGTTAGCAGCGGCGTGTCAAAACATGAGCCCATGCGGTATTTCCAATCACAAGCCTTGCGTAGCGGGCAAGTGGAAGACGATCACATACCGTTCCTTCGCCGCAATGTTCCTATTTTACATCTTATACCAATGCCTTTCCCCAGTGTGTGGCATACGGAAGACGATAACGAAAGTGTGATCGATTATGCGACAACGAATAATTTGGCTCTAATTATTCGACTTTTTACACTGGAGTATCTACTGGGGGGTGCAAAGTAGTGGGGCGTGCATTAAATGTACCTAATGCCTTATCATATTGACCTGTCCGATACGTGGTATCATTGTTGACCTATATGGTATTTGTCTAGTTATGAATTGTTTAATGTATGTGTTAATGTTTAAATTGCTTAATGTATAATTAATATTTATCTTAATCGTTGCGAGCTTACTAAGAATTAATTGTAAACGTTTCTATAAAGTAACTTCCATAAAAGTGTTAACTAAAGATTGTAAATATTCAGAGAGTAAATGGACCTATAGCAACATTTATTCGTTTTACTTAAAACAAAATTAACATTTAAAAAATGCTCTATAAAGTTGCTTAAACTTAATAAAAACGTCTAATGTACAAATTTAAGCTCCAAAGTTGTATGGCAAATACTGCGTTATTGCTCTAATTACTTTCAGGCGCAATAAGCGTAACACGCATGTAAGTTTTTGGCGTTGCCAGATCGGGTAACATATATGTGCATATATACGTCTGGCAATATCGATGAACATTGAATTACATGTTGAAAACTACAAATTCTGTTATGGAGTTCACAGCATAAATGCAGTTATGGTCATTAAAGTAAACTTATTAATTAATTAAAATCGGTAAATCGCTGTTTTAATACTAAGCTGGTTGGATGTGACTATAAAGCTTTGAATAACTAACAGCATCCCGGTTCAGTTGCTGTTGCAACAGTAGGTAGTGAGACGCTGGATGAAGAGACTGGTATTTCAGACTTATCCTTACCATGGTCTTTTCCTTGACCCTCCACTAGCTGTGCTACACTCAACTCTTTGGGCTTCTCCACAACTATAGCTCCCAGTTCTTGGCATGACTTGGCTCTTGTTGGTGGTAGCGTTGACGAATGGCAACCATCTGCGGTGTGGCTTATTTCACGCAAATCGGTGCGGGAATCGCGACAACAAACTTTTTCAACGCACTCGGCTGCCTGGCACTGCATCAGGCACTCAAGTGATGTGGATGCATTTTTGTTAGTTGCCGAATAAAATTCTGGTTGTATGGTCACAGTAGTAATGCCCTGTTCTAGGAAATATGCGCGCACCTGCTCAATAATCTGCTGATAGAGTTTAGGATTCTGGAACTGAATGTGTATCGTTGCCACATAATTGTATGCCGCCAGTTGCCAAATGTGTAAATCATGGTAGCTAACTATTTCCGGAAACTTGGTGATCAGAGTCCGCTCAAAGATCTCCAAATCAATAGAGCCAGGAATAGTTTGCAGCAGGATGAGACATGATTCCTTCACTGTAATAAAATAAAAAGGACAAACTGTTATATACGTACATACGTTTTATACGGAAGAACATATTCTACGAATATTTTATATATGTAAATATAAAAATTAGAAAAGAACCTTTCTACTTACTGTAAGGATAGCTCAACGTTACGAGCATAACGCAGGAGAAGATGGACAAAATAGGATCAATAAATTTGGCGGTGTGCGGCTCAGCTTCGGTTGCATAGATAATAGCTGCACATAATATAACAAACAGGGTGCTGCACAAATCACGGAGCATCTCAACGGCACCCTGTCGCTTTGTGGGAGAATAAACGTTGCCCAATTCATTTTCCAGGTCCTGACGAAGTTGTTTATCGTTGCGGGATTTACTCAATGTACGCTGCATGGGCTTCAGGGCCAAATCCGTGGTACTGGACATGGGACGCTCCAACACAACATTGCCGGATGGTGTGAGATGCAGAAAACTGCCCTGATGCAAGGTATAGCCACCAATTAGCAGATAGGTTATTCCATTCAATATCAAACCGACAAAGCCCAGCATCATCACGATTAGGGGCATGTGCATGGTGTCCTGGTGAGAGATGTGAACCAATGTCTGCAGTGCCTCCACAACAATCGAGAAGGACAGTGAAGCCAAAATGATGAACACAATCAGCATGTTAAGAATGTCAATGCGTGCCCAGCCAAAGGTGTTGCGTAGTTTCCTCTCCCGCGACTCCCGCTTGGCCACTTTCTGTTCCTCCGTCTCACTCAATGTGAGCACCACAGTAATTTTATCCTCCGTTGGGCTTTTGGCTGGTTCCTTAAGTGTCTCAACTTTTCCCAATTGATCTTGTTTACTATGCTGTTTAATGCAGACAAGAGATGGAAATAATAAACATATTAAAATATAAACTTTTGTACATGGAAAGTTTTTACGAAAAGAATGCAAAAGTACGAAGGTGCGAAAGAGACAGACAGAAAGTCAGCGCTGGGCTTTGCTTTGAACTGATTCATTCTGAGAGAAAGATAAGCAATTAATTTAATTGAAAAGTTTTGGAGTCTGTAAGTAGATGAAAATTGTCCACAAAATTATAAGGGAACAAAGCATTCGAATTAATTCAAGTTAAAGACTTGCCTTCACTTAACAACAGAAGTGAATGAGTGGTGAATAAATAATTCATTCGAGTTAAAATTGGATTACATTTTTCAAAATGCTTTTATGAAAAGAAAGCGTATTTATTGTTTTTGAAATCAAAAAACTCGAATAATAATTAATTAATAACGTCAATTAAAGATATATGAAAAATGTAATCTTTCCTGACCCTCAGTTCATGCGTACGATCACTGTTTATATGGACGCCAAAGGTTCCAAGCTGACGCCAATTATTTGTTGTCAACTATTTTAACGCTTCGCTTAACTCACTCGATCGCCCGTCTGTCCGTCTGTCCGTCGGCCCGTTCATCCGTCCGTCCGTCAGTCTGTCTGTGTTCGTCCGCCTGCCTGTCTTTCTCTCTGACTTGTCTCTGTCGATCGATTATAAAATCAACAAATTGAAGCCCATGAATCACTCATTTTTTAGACAATACCTTTCAACTGTCCCACTGGCTAAGTCTCCGCTTATATAACGGCCGCGATATCTGGTACGTTGCGTGGTTTCTGACCACCGCCACTTTTGACTAGGCTCTACATTTTTGCTATTGTTTTGGCGCTTTGCGAAACGTGCTTGGCACGCTTATCCAAAATACCAGTGCTTTATGTATACACCTGTATAAATATATCCCAAATACATGCGATCACACGTTTGGATCGCTCATAAATGTCCATATAAACTAAGTTTCATTTGCAAGTAAAAATTTCATTTTGAGTGCGAGGGCAAATCAATGTAAATTTTTAAGATCAAAGCAATTTGAATAATATCGAATAACGAATATCAAATATGTATTTATATATATTGTATATATATATATATGTATATATCTGGGAGAAATCGAAACTTAACTGACTGAATAATAGGATGTATGATGCTTTAAGTTTTCGCTCCGCATTCATTTTGCAAATTCAAATACGATCTTGCATTAATTAGCTTATCAGCTGTCACTGTGACTCTGCATGTGTATGCGTGTACGTGTGTGTGGGTGTGTGTGTGTGTGTGTGATTATCTGTGGCTTCTTATCATTGGATGTAATCCCCGTCAAATAGATCTTAATTACTGTTTCAACAGACTCAGCAGAACAGTTACTACAGTAACTACAGTTGTTAACAACAATTACTGCCCCTTATCCTTTATCTTTTATCTTCTATCTGCTATCTGCTATCTGCTAACAGTTAACTGCTTACTACTGATAACGACAGCCACACAGCCTCGAAACACCCTTAGATAACCGACAGACAGGCAGACAGGTGACAGCCCATAAATCCAACACATGTTTTAATCTTGTCACCTACAAATTTGCATACCAAAAGATCTGCGATTCGCTTGTGCGAAGAAACCCGTGAAACTCAATGAATGAAACTGCAATTTACATGAATAATCAAATGTTTTGAAATATTCATTCAACTATAAATCAAAATTCAAATTGAACTCAAAAAATAAAACCAGTTTTCAATATTCAGTTCTCAGTATGGAGTATTCCATATTCCATATTCAAATTCAGTTTTCGGTTTTCAATTTTCGCTTTTCGGTTTTCGATTTTCAATATTCCGCATTCAATAGGAGGTCAGTTGTATCGCCCAGTTCAATGGACTGTCAGTGGCTTACATCTTGTTTTGGTTGAATTTCGATTGCTTATCAGTGAAACCAGAAAACCCGTTACTTCCCCCACTATTACCGAGAGTCTGTCTAAGCGAAACCCGAACTGGACCAAAGGCACAGATCCACTTACCTTAATTGTTAAAATGCAACCGGCCAAAGCCAAGATGTTGCACAACATGTGATGGGAGGCCATGAGGAGTGTCAGTCCATGCGTCAGGTGGCTGAAGAAAAGCTGAAGGATGAAGTAGCACACCGATAGCACCATCACCACGTACAGTGGCATGGGCTGGCAGCGTTGCAGGATATCTTTGATTGGCATTGCACTGCGTTTCAAGTGCCTCCACTAGCTCCAAGTGCTTCAAGTGCTTCAAGTGCCCCAAGTGCTGCGAGTGTGAAGAGTGTGGCGAGTGTGCGATTTGATGGGCTGCAAAGAGAGCGAGAAAATGCGAATTAGTTTTCCAAACATGGGAGCAGCTCATTTGAAGTGATTGGATCACAATAGGTGAATGATACGATACGGAAATGTATGACGCGCTTGTAAACTGCGTATATCAAAATTGTCAACGAACTTTACCCGCTGCATGGGACGAGCCAGACGGAAGCCTATTGATAATAAAAATTAACATTCCCTATACAAAAGATTACAAAGTGTTCCTAATTAGCAACAAGCTGATAGATAGACAAATTATGATCCTCGGTACTAATCACCGAACCATCATTATCGGGTTTCAATGGAAGGTCTTAAAAGGCTAGCCCGATGATTGTGATGTTGAGGTAGTTGCCAAAGTCGTTGCAAAATCCTTGTTCTGTGATCTGACTTGTCTATATGGAACTAGTTCCATTATGAATCCCATTAAGAGATTCGTAAATGATATATGAATGTCAAAGAACGAACTCTAAAAGTGTCATAATTCACACAAAGGAATTTTAAAAATAGATTTGTCATTTTTAATTATTAATACTCAGTAAAATAAATAAAAGTCATTCGAAACTCAAACATTAAACTGAGGATTATATAAACACAATGGTTTGTACTGGTTTAGAGTGCAGTCCGTACTGTTTGCGGAACTAGTTCTTTAATTAAATATTGAAACTTATACACTTTTCTCAGCTGAGTTCTGTGAACAAATTTATAGCACATTTATGGGCTTGGGCAAACGGAACTAGTTCTTTCATTTAATAAAGAATATTATTCACTTTCATACTGAACTAGTTCTTTAATTTAATAAAGAAATATCTACAACCTTTGACACACAGAATGAGATCTTTGATTTAAGAGAGAAACACATTCACTTGTCCCACTTATATGAACAGATTTATCAACATGTCTCCTATAGCCCTTGACATAGGGAACTAGTTCATTTATTTATTAATAAATTTATTATTTATTTGTTATTTATTTATAGCTCATTTATTACCTATTTATTTTATTATAAATTAAATAATTTTGAACAGAATTATTCAGTTTCCATAACCTTTAACATGGGGAACTAGTTCATCAGTTTAATTAAGAAATTAAGCACTTTCCCACAATTGAGTTATATGAACCGATTTGTAAAACGTCTTTCTTTGTATTTTAAAAATTATTTTTGTATTTTCACTTACACAATTTCGGAGCTAACCTTTTGGAAATTGAAGTTCACTGCGCGAGGTTAAACGATGTCAAGTTCAAGTGACTATTGCGGACCAATTGAACTGTGGCTATTCCCCTTGGGTATATATATATACACATATATATGATATGATATATGACATGTGTGTGTGTGTGTGTGTGTGTGTGTGTGTGGTACACAGTATCGCACATGTCATGCATGTACGAATGTTAATAAGCCTTATGACCAGGTATGGCCAGGTGGGTTCAGGTAACGCCTCAGCTGTTCGCCGTTCGCCGTTCGCTGCTCGATGGGATGGGACGGCCTTTCAGCCTGTCCGGCATGCAAATGCAGATGATTAACGCACATGGCCGTTTAATTGGTGATCTATACCTATACTACCTGCTCATCAGCCCATCAGCCTATCACCCGATTTTACCCAGTAACCCAAGCAACCCAACAACCCACCTAACTAACTAAATACCTGACCCACCGTCAGCTCAACGACATTGACGTAACTTTACGTGACAATTGTCCAGGGCTGGTTGTAATGCAAGGTCACAGCCCTTTTACAGATGGCCGCTTAGCCTTAATTATCACAGTGCCCGGCGGATTATTTAATTGATTGGATAAACCGTGAAACGATCGTTAAGACATGTTACCTATGATATCTTTACATATTTATGAGGTTTTTGTTCCCTTTAAAATAGTTTAACTAAGTATTTCATATTTAAAGTCCGCTTATCCAATATTATGTATAGATATATATAGATACATATATAGATATAGATAAAGATATTTCATAAAATCGTTAGAATCACGTTCGGGACACACAATTCATCGACCTTATCCTCAGTTTAAATCTTTAACAAATTACAAATTCCTAACAGATCACAATTGAGTAACCAAACCTTATTGGGAACTGGAAGTGCATTTAAAGTGACCCAAGTGGGTGTTTAAATCATTTAGATCGAAATTTTCTAGCCTGGGGGAGAGCGTCCCGAGCTGATGTTCACTTAAAAGTAATTAAAAAAATAAAAAGCTTACAAAGTAATTTTAACTATGCGTCTCAGGCGACCCTCCCTCGCCCCCCTCTGGCAAACGAATAAACGCGCGCTTTCCCATGGATCACAGACAATGCAACGAATTTCTTTAAATATATATAAATAAATATATATTTATATATGTATACATATATATATATATATACAGATAGTATTGTATCTGAGGTGTCAGATAAGCAGAATTGGCATCCAGTCACAAGTTGGCGTCCAATGGACGTTGCGTCTGCTTTTCGAGATAATAAACGTTCATTTCCTCAATTAGATTTCATTTTCTATGGGCAAAAAAGCAAAGCTTGGGTCTGGGTGGATGTGGGCGGATGGAGATGGGTACCCGCAACATACCTATATATTGTCCTCTCTAAACTAATGTGGAGTAAGTTGTTCAATTGCCCAGAATGCACGTAATACAAGCAGCTAATTATAATATGTATGTATTCGGAGCTCGTAGAGGATTCTTCATATTTTGGTTACATAAACTACGGGGTTCTTCGGATGGAAAAATCTTTCAAGATATGATGTAAATATTTTAGGGTCATTTAGATAAGAGTTTTTGGATTTATAATATAAATTAAGAAGATTGTATAGTTAAGATGACATCATCAATGCCACGCATTTTTTTTTTTTTTTTCAAATTCAAAAACATTTTTCCTTCGGCCAACTCTTTATACAAAAATCACAGTTCTGCATAATGCCCAATGAGAAAGACAGAGACAGGCTATAGATAGGCATAGAAGTAGAGATAGCTGCTTGTTATCAGCAGACTTTTCAGCTTATGTAGAACACATTCTGAATACCTAAACTGATCCGTTGATCCGTTCAGATAGTGTAATTACCTGGCTTTAAGCGGCATACAAAATGAGTTCACATGAAATTTGATAGAATTGAAAAAAAAAAAAGAAAAAGAGAAAAAGATAAAAAACAAAGTAAATCCGTAACCCCAAACAAATTGTATCAAAATTCCGATGGTGTGGGGACCGACGACCTTGTCGACGTGTTCAAAATGGTCAAAATGCAAATACTAACCGATCTATACCTACACCCCCAAATCTACTCCCATTTACTATACACTTCAGCAACGTTAGACATTAAAAATCGTGGGAGGGTCATTTGTTCATTCATTATGTTTTCTATGTTTAAACAAAGGGGCCAGGGACCCGCGTAGACCCATTTCAAAAATTTCAAAACAAAAAAAAATCAATACATTTGTTTCTTTTCTTTTTGTTTTTTTTTTTTCTTTTTTTTTTGGTGTTTTTTGCCAAAACACAAACAAATTTGTATTCAAGTGTCGTCTTTAGCTCAAAGTAAATACGAAAATGAATAAAAATCAAAAAATGCATTTGATGACCAAAAGATACAAAATAATAAACAAAAAACTGTCGAGACTGTCGTTGAGGTGTACTGAACCGGGACATTAAAATGCATCAGACTGATGGACTGACAAATTGATGGAGTGACTAATTTAACTGATCTAATTGACAGCAAAAGTGTAAATGATGAGGACAAGTCCATTTGATGGCTTTCAACAAAGGATCAAGGTTGAGACCGACAAAACAAGGGTTATACACCTAGAAAGTGTAATATATGAAATGCAAAGGTTCTAAGATCAAAAGATAAATATATATATTATAAATATATAAATGAACAGTAATACAAAAATATATTTTTTATATAAATAACTTAGGCTTAGTTGAAAGCCAAGCCCTGAAAGCCTATGTTTAAAATAAATTTGAAGCACAAGTCTGTAGAATAGTTTAAATAATATAAAGTTTTGATATTTAATTAACTAAACTTTAGATGTGTATAAAATATAATGTTCTATATTTTGTTAAGCCTTAAGTCCCATAAATCTCTAAGATACATGATAAATTTAAGTTATATCTTTGTTTCTTAGAAGCTTTAGAATTTATGTTAAGGTTTCTTTTCACTGCTTAGCGGTGGTGAGTTTTTATGAAATGTGGTGAGTTTTATGTTCTGCCGTTGGCGCGTCCAACATTTTTTTTAAACTTTGTACGTATTTAAATCTTCTTATAGAGAAAATACAGTAAAGAACAATTGGTTTACATTTATGCGCAAAATTATATTTTAAATATAAATGTTTTTTTTTATCATTTATATAAGAAATGACGATTGCGGTTTTTGAATTAATTTAAGATCAAGATGGACATCTTGATCTTAATACAAATATGTGCAATATATTTACTCATGATTTGTTTTAAATAAGGCACAATTAATTATATTATTTATGGCTCAATTTATTTTTGAATCTAAGAAACAAAGTCTGCAACTTTAAAAATAAAATAATTTCGATACAGAGAAACCAATATGAAATTCCACTGTTTCCGATAAGCCAATCCCTTCCCTTTTTTTCTGGGCTTTCTCACAGCTTAACATCTGCATTTAAATATTTGTAATGTTCCATTAACTTCAAGTATCAATAAATTTTCACCCCATTCAGATGTATTTTGAAGACATCGACTGGAAATATCGCTATCAAAGGAACAAACCATATGCTTTTAATGATTGTAATTAAATATCTCAAAAAACCATTCCCATAGTGACTGCACCTGTCAAATCATTAAAAAGATATACTATGTTTACACCTACACATTTTGTCTTAAATATCTTTTTATTTCTTTTATAATTGACCAATGCGACGTGATGTCTGCGCCTTTTTTGATCAGGAACATTCTTGTCAATACTTTCACCAATAAAAAAGTAACATTATGTATTAAAATAAAATATAAAAGTATACTAAATGAATAATAATAATAATTATAATAACAACATTAATTATATTAATATTAATAATTATATTAATATACCTAAGTCGGTATTATAAAATCCAATATAACTCTAATTGTTAAAATAGTTGCAAAATTACACTTAATGAGCGTTCAAAAGCCAAGTAAATTGGCCCTTAGAAATTGAATAGCTTTTCAATTTTCCTAACGAATCTGTATTTTTTTTTCATATTTTAAGATAATTAAATTACAAACAACAAATAACAGTTTATTTTCAAGGCCTCCGCTTCTTAATTTGCATTGAATTGAAGCCAATAGTAGAGCATCTCATTAAACAAATATCTATGCTTTATACATACATATATACATAGATATATTATATATATATATATACATATATATAAATATACATATACATAGATATAGACCTACCATCAGCTGAAATTAGCATTAATTTTGAAAACATTCTCAAATGACGCAGCATTTATATTTTTACAGTATAAATATTGCCGTATTTTTGGTACCAAGCGCCCAAATAATCACTTGCTAAATGAACCCATTGATTGTTTACTAAAGAATCACTTGACTTAGCAAATTCATACATCCAGCTGCAACTTGATTTGTTTTTTTTTTTTTCTTAAGTTTTCTTGAGAGGGGAATAAATCGGAAGTTAAAACTAAACACAAGCCCTGAGTCGTTTGTCGCTCTTATCGGCGGAGGTTCACTTTCTCAGGCTTCATGAGATGTGTTATTGGCTGATGCGAAAAAAAAAAATAAAAGAGAACAAGAATGAAAGGTAGGCATAGTCCAAAATCAAAATATGATTCTATAGATTTGATAAAAGTACACTGCTTGACGTAAAAATAGAAACGCGCGTGTGGAAATTTTTTTTTAAATTTGTTTGTGTAAATATAAAAAATTTGATACGTACGGATTTTTAACAGGTATTTATAGAATCGCACACTTTAAACCATAAAAAAAAAGTCTACAAATGTTTGGTAAGCTTATAGGTTTTTTTACCGTTAGCTCTATTTTTATTTGAAGACTAATATTCAATAATTTTGGCGTTAATTTTCGCACGTACGGAGCGACATCTGTCGGCTAACTAATTACGGCACGCCGAATGCGTTTAGGCGACGTTGACGACTGCGCGGCTCAAACTCGAATGAAACGCTGGCTTCAAATACGAGCACCAGATCCAGCGCAAAACCGACAATGATAATGCTCTTGTAAGCACACATTGTCTACAATTATCTCAAAAAAAAAGAAAAAAAAAATATATGACGACAAGCAAGTGAATTGAAAGTGAGAGCGTAACAGAAGAGTGCAAACTGAAAGAAAGAGAAGCAGAACGAGAGAGCATGAGACTGAGTGGGCCTATGGGGGTGTAGGCTGTTCAATGCGTACGTTAGTTAGACGTATATTATCAGTGGGTGGTATAATAGTTGCCAAAGTTAGAGAGACAGAGAAGGGGAGAAAGACAAGGGGAAAGTAAAATATACAGGCGCGTGCAGGTTGTGTCTGGTCTTTGTGCCCGACGTACGGTAAATTCGATGTTTTGGACTTTTGGCGTGCAACTTATTTTGAATTTCTAATATAAATAACTATAATACTGATAAAATAGGCGGTTAGTTTTTGTTTGTTTTAATGATCATATGAACTTAAAACATATGCTAATCTTCATGTAATTACTGTGCTGTCAATTTTTATGGAATTGTTTGTTGCCAGGAGTGAATTTCTTTGAGGGCACTGGATCGTGAGGCTTTACCTAAAATATTAGTGAGCTGGTTTATTTTTTCAGCTTATCATCTTTGCACTGTCGATAAGGGCATTGTTGACTTTTTTCTGTTTTTTTTTTAAGAACTCACAAATACCACAGACTTTATTGTCTTATGCGGTTTTAGGCGCATTAACTTTAGGATATACTCTTTTATGTAGTTACAACAATGAAACAAAATTTAACTGTTATGCAAACCAAGTTATTCATTCTCAAGTGGAAAAAACATAATAACCATATCTTATGCATTAAATACGCAAATTAAAGAAAACATATATAAAATGCAAAGTGTGAATTAACTAAATGATACTGTGAAGCAGGTTAAATTAAATTTGACGTAACAAAATCTTTTAAATTCAAAAATTAAACATTGAAAACAACTTCAACAAATTTCAATCAACTACTAACGAAATTTATAAATTTAATTTAGACTTCAACCGCCAAAAAAACTAATAGAACTTTTTATCGATCTGGTAGCGCTACCCGTGAACAATTTATCGAATATTAATTGTACTGTCAAATTCTTTTTCAGTATTTAAATATTACCGAACTATGGTCACACCTATCCACTGCTGACATCTACGGCTAGCCTATCGTTTTGATTATTACGACCACCAACACCACCAGACGTCCCCATCTGAGTGGAAAACATTTAATATTCAATTTTAACTTACCTTAATTGGTTTGTCATTCTTGCTGTGCACCGCTTCACAATGGCTGCCATTGTAATAACCAGGAACATGCAGTTGGCGAGTAAGTACTTCTACGAGATCTTTAAAAACTCTCATGCAAAAATTATGTAATGTCTATTGCATTTTTGTTGATATTGACGTGATTTTTGATTCCAGAGCACCATGGCAGTGGTGTCGTGGGTGTAGTTTGCCTACGCGGTTACGCTGCCAATGCTGCCCCTTCACAGGATGCTCCACGTCCTCTTAAGACAACCAATTTGGGCGCAATGAAACGCGGCACAGGCGGTCGCAGCAGCTTCAATGGAATGGTTGCAACAGTGTTTGGTGCTACCGGCTTTGTGGGACGCTATGTTTGCAACAAGCTGGGTAAAATGGGCACTCAAATGATTTTACCATATCGTGGCGATGATTCCGAGGTCATACGTCTTAAGGTGTGCGGCGATTTGGGTCAAGTTTTGTTCCATTTTTACAATCTTGAGGACACTCAGTCCATACGCGACGCGGTAAAACACTCGAACGTGGTAATTAATTTGGTGGGTCGCGATTATGAGACGAAGAACTTTAAGTTCAATGATGTACATGTTAATGGTGCAGCGCGTCTGGCAAGGTAAGCATACGTTTATACCATCACCTTAAGATAATTATATTCTGCCTTATAGCATTTGCCGCGAAGCAGGCGTGGAACGCTTTATCCATCTCTCCTCTTTGAATGTGGAGGAAAATCCCAAAAGCTTCTGCCTCCCAAATGGTAGTGAATGGCTAAAAAGCAAATATTACGGCGAACTGAAAGTACGCGATGCTTTTCCCGATGCTACCATCATACGGCCTGCTGATATCTATGGCTCTGAGGATCGCTTCTTGCGTTACTATTCACACATTTGGCGTCGTCAGTTCCGCTCAATGCCGCTGTGGAAGAGTGGAGAATGCACTATAAAGCAGCCCGTGTATGTTTCAGATGTTGCACAAGCCATTGTGAACGCTGCAAAGGATCCAGACACTGCCGGACGTATCTATCAAGCTGTTGGGTAAGTTTAGAAAAGATTTAAAATGTACTCTACTCATTATAATCACTGATATCTTGTAGGCCAAAACGCTATCAACTGAGCGAGCTTGTTGATTGGTTCCACCGCATAATGCGAAAAGATCAAAAGCGCTGGGGCTATAGGCGCTACGACATGCGATGGGACCCTACTCTAATGATGAAAGCTAAGTTTACCTCTTTCATTTGTCCCGGTGCGCCCGTCGGCGGTCTGCATCCAGAGCGCATTGAACGTGAAGCAATCACCGATAAGGTTTTACCAGGAGTGCCTACTCTAGAAGATTTGGGCGTGCAGCTGACATACATGGAAAATCAGGTTCCATGGGAGTTGCGTCCATACCGTGCTGCGTTGTACTATGATGCTGAATTGGGTGAATTTGAAGAGGCGTTACCCCCAAAATCGATTGAGGCTGGCGACGAGATTCGCATGTTTGCCTAAATGTTGTTATCTGGAATGAGTGCGTTTTAATAAAGTGTCTACAAATTAACAAAATAAATCAATCTAGTAAATTTTCAAATACCAATTACCTTTAAATAAATAATATAGATGGTATAAATATATATATATATATATATATTTGGCGGATGCGTTTCATTTAAAGCTCCAAGTCGAACACTTTTCAACACTTTTAATTTATATAGTGACATTACGCAATACTTGGATGATGCTACCAGACGTCAAGGCTTTTCCCGGGCAACCCTAAAAAAATCAAAACAAAGGCACATTTCGATAGATACAGGCAACACTTACAAACAATTTTGAGGTAATTCTTATTTCCTAGCGGCAAAAGCTTTTGCAGTTTTCCTTCAACCTTACACCTGAGTAAACCGTGCAACGCGGAAAATCGGCTCGGGAAAGCGGCCGTAAATTTTATTTAAGATCCAACTTCTTGAGCTTAAACCAATATTAAAGAAAGTGCACGCGCTCGAAACTAAGTCGGCATTCGTGCACATATCCGTGCAAGTGTGAAAGTGTAAGTGCGTTTGTGTTAAAGAGAGAGATGCGGCTCGCTAACACAATAAAATGGCAAGTGCAAGTGCATAATTATGAAAGATGAATGTACACTTCAACCGAATGAGTATAAGCTTTTTAAATCAAATAAAGTATATGCCACAGCTGAAAACAGAACTTTTTCGTACCTTAAAACTGAAACGAGTCACATTAATTTCATAACAGATAAATCGATCAAAGCGCTAACGTCGGCGTCAGCGTCAGCGTCCCTATACGAAAGCCCTGGGCAACCGAAAGCCTCGTCATTGTCCCAACATAGTTTAGAGACGTCGGGGGTCGGTTTTGTAACGGCAAAAATCATCTGGTGGGGTGAGCAACGGGAAACCGCAGCAAGCCTCAGCATCAGCTGTGAAACCTGCAGTAGAATCAGCAGTAGCTGTAACAGCATTAAAAAGCTTTCTCGAAAGCATAATCTAAGAAAAAACCAAAACCACAGTCAACAAGAACGGAAGAAGAAGGAAGAACAGCATAATTACCGTCAACATCATAATCATCATCAACATAACAAATTACGTTATTGTGTGCACAGCAAAAGCCTTGTGCTATTCTTAGAATTTTTACGCGAGTGTCTGTCCGTTAAAGTTGTCATCAAAAGCAACATCAGCAAAAGTAGAAAAAGCAGCAACGTTTACGACCACGCCTACGATCAGGGAATATTACCACCGCCCAAAGCAGCATCAGGAGCATCAAAAGGAGTGCATCTGTCGCTGCCAGCGCCGCTGCTGCGAAAATACGCAGTCTACTACGTCAGCGGTTGCAATTTCGTGTATAAAACCAAAATTTATGCTTTATATCGTCACATCGAGAGTAGTGGCACGTCGGGTAAAGTGCAACAGCAACAGCAGCTGAAAGTCGGGGAAATACAATTGTGCTTCAAAATGCTTTTTGCCGCTGCAGCTGCCAGTGCAAATAAAGCTGTTCGAGTTGGGGCTGCAACAGTACCACCACCACTGCCGCTACCCCCGCCGACGTCGTTACCGGCTGCATTGCTGCAGGATCAGTTGACCATTAACAACTGTTCTCAGACGCAGCCGGGCGAACGTATTCCAGGTAAGTGCACTTTTAAGTGAAGTTTCTTTATAACTTGCACTTTTATTTTCGTTATTTATCTGATTCTTTTTTTTAATCTGTTTACTCTTTTCACACTGATTCCCCTGCTAACTAACTAATGATATGACGCTCGCGAGTTCGTTGTCGTTGCTCTGCGAACGCCCGAATTCTGTTTATTTTGGTTTTGTGCGGCATCTTCATGGTATTTATTTATAAACGATTTTCTGTATACATATGTATATGTATGTTTAATGTTTTAAATGTATTTAAAATATATGAATATGTATATATTCTAAGTGAACAGAAGCTCTTAACAGTTTGTTGACTCTTACGTAAGAGGTGACGCAAAGAATGGTTTGTTTAACCTTCGCCTTGGCAATTATATTCTTGCCAAATGAAATATATTTCCCACAACTGCAGTCTCTTTAGAAAGCTATGTATATCAACAGTAAAAGAAACTACTAATTAAAAATACGAAAAACTTTCCATTGCTGTAAATTTACCCAAGCGAATCCTGTCGATACGAATAATAAAGCTAAAGCAGAATGGCAAAAGCCCAAGAATTGTATACTAACAGAACACGTGCACAGTTTCAAAAATAATAATCATTGTATTGAAATTTATAAAAAAAATTATTGATAAAAGCTAAAATAAATTATTTCAAAATAAAATTATTTATATTTTTTTCATGTATCTTTTACTTTTTATATTAAAATATTAGATCGCATTTAATTATATCCCTCAAAAAAATGAATTCGCTCCTGGGCTCACTTTACAAAAACTTTTCTCACACTGTACAATGTTTTCTCACTCTATGCTTTACCCTATTCCACGCTTTTTTTTTATGACTGTGTTTCGTTTGTTTGCCGGCTGTGTTTTTACTCTCTCTAGATTATATTTTAAATATTTCACATTAGGTTTCAATGACTTATGAGAAGCTTAACTGATATTAATGTGGGCTATATTTAAAGTATTGTTTTATTATAAATAGCAAACGATAAATAATGTAGGGCTGTGCCTTGAATAAAATTGCAGCTAATTGTTATTTTAAAATTGTTCACCCTTTTACGTAAAAAAAAAATGTTTAGTAACATTGAGAGCAGTTGAAATGTACGTATGTATGAATGCATGTGTGAATTTGTTGTGCATGTGTGTAAGTGTGTGTTCTTCTATGTTACTTTTGTCGATAGTTCGATAAGAGCTGAGTCAAAACAAACTTACGTAGATATGCTTAAACATACGGACAAAGCTGTAATCAATAGGTCTAGGCCTTGATAAGTAGTTCTCCCCTTCTGCTTTATGTCTTGTATTTTAGCTTTCTTTTTACTGCCGACTCTTGGCATTCACATTCTATACGAATTTGTATGGGTTTTAATAAGGTGTAGCGAAAGTTTGTCTAGGTAACAAATTTTCTGCTATTTACCAGTTGTTTCCAGTGTTATAGAATCTCTTCCTAGTTATGTCGTTGAACCTACAAATTCTTATCTCGCAATAATTATTTTTTTATTTGTGTTGCTATGCAAAAGTTAACAAAAAAAAAATATGCAACCTTGAAAATATTTGAGTTTTTGTTCACTATTTTTTAATTTCTCACTTGCAGAGCCGCAATGAAAACGATCTGTAAAGTATATAAAATCTTACATAAATGTACAGTATTATATTGACGAATCAATACAAATAAATCCGTTATTCTTTTCCATTTGTTCTGAAAATTTTCCAAGATTGAATGTACTATGCAAAAGTCTCAGCCAGAGTTCAATTGGATGCAAAACTTGAAATACACTTACGCAGATCGTTATTTATAGTTATTTAAAGGCGTTTGAGACAAATAGAGCTCTTACATTCTAAATGCATGAATGAATCATTTCATATTAACAAAGGTTACATTAAAAAAAAATAAATAAAAATAATGAATCAGAATAAATATGTTAAATGTCTCACTGATTCAGTATTTTTCGAAAACTTTAATAAAAATGTTCAAAAATAAATATATATTTCAAAATTTTTGTAGAAATTCTGAAATGCATTTAAATTATTTAAATTACATGTGTTGGTAAATTGTTTATATTCGAAAATGTCATTTGAATCACTCGCAAGAGTATTAAAGGTTCAGTAAACTTAAGAAAGCTTTGGATTGCCAAAAGAAAGAGAGCCGGCGAACGTAGTGATGAGAGCATTCTCGTGAGCGTCGAAATAGCAACACAAAGCATAAACTGCGATTAGCGCCTATTACCGGTGACGGCAATGGCATCATATCAGTAGGGCCGGGGTTGTGCCATCATTTTATAAATCCACGTTGCGGCGATCGAACACGCGCTCCGTTCCCCCTTTTATAGAAATTGTAAAGCTTCTGAAAATGTGCCCACGTTACTGTCACGTTTGTTTCTAATGATTATATATTTGTATTATAGGTACAGCCAAATCAGTCGCATCAGCAGTTGCCGCACCGGCTAAAGTCGAGCTAATGGAAGCCATGAAAAAATTGGACGCCGATTTGGTAGCTTTGTTTGCTACCGCAGCTGAACCATCAATGGATCAGATGAAGAAGCAACAACATCTTAATAGAGTGGAACAACTGTGGCCGGAGCAGGAACTACCGGAACAGGAACTTCCAACAAGCAGCGGACAACAGGACCAGGCAACACCTGAGCTATTCAATCAAGTGAATACTGTGCAGTTGCATTTGGAAGCACTTACCCTACAAGCAGAGGGCACCAAGCGTATGGAGCTGCTGCAGAGTGAAGTTCGCCCCATTTTCACAGTGGAATGTCAATTGTCCGATGATTTAATTTACTCTGTACCACGCGGTCCCATGTTTCACATTATGCAATTCGAATCGGAAAAGTTTCAGAGTTTGACTCAATGTACTCGATTTGGTCAGACTCAGCAGCGCCAAGTTTGTTTGCCAGCGATGGAGGATGATCAAAATATGGGAAAAATACATTTTACCGTTTGGTGGCGCGAGCCTGGAACTTGTCTAAATGAAATGTTGGGAATGGGACAACTCCCTTTAGTCGAACTCTATCAAGCTTCCCTTTTGGAGCAGTGCAAATGCATCACCATTAAGCAACGCGATCTTCACTTGGGCAGTTTGTATTTGAAGATCAGTTTACAAGCGGATCAACAGCTGATGCTGTTTAAGACTCTTACCAATGGGCAGACGCCTGCCGAAACCAATAACAACAAGAATAAGAAGAACAACGAAAGCCACAGTGCGGCTGCTGCAGGTGAATATATATGACTAAATTCGCGTGGGTGTGACCAGCTTCTACAACAACAAAAAGAACAACTACAGCTTCTAAAACTACAACACTACAGAAGCATTAAATACCACAACAATAACATCGACAACAAAGTAGCAACACTCACAGTATTGACGTCTTTTCTTCTATGCGGACTTTTTCATCTATTGGTCGCTCTTATAAAAGTGCTTCCAATCATGTTTAACTTAATAAAAAATTTTCATTTAATTTGCGAAAAAACCAAACAAAACATTTGTTGTTTCCTCTTCTTTTATGTTAAACCTACTTACAACATATGCGCTTTTCTTTTTGTCACAGCTGTACAAATTGTTTATTTGATTCTTCTTTTATTTTATTTTATTTTTATTTAACCCTTTACACATTTACAAATATACACTTATGATGGCTGCATAGCCGGATGAAAGGCAAAAACTGATCTAGGCGATTCTACAGGCTGTTATGGTAGGCAGAAAAGCCTCTATGCAGTTCTGTTAATTCTTATTGATAACATAAAATGTTAAGTTATGTCTTAACGTATGATTAAATTTTGCTGAATAATGAATTGATTAATATTTATTTTGAACAACTATAACTTATAAAACCAGAGAAGTATTTCAATTAAAATTAATTTAATAAAGATAATTTAAATAATAATATGTTGATTTGAGCACTAAGCTAAACATTATTTATGTTTAATTAGTTGTATATTTTTGCTACTTTAGTTTAAATTTTATAATTTCTTGTATGCCTCCACAAATATGTTAACTAATTTTATGCCACTGTTCTCATTGGTACTTAACAGCATTCATCCCACTGTTCTTATCGGTTTTTACATTTTTATCTTGGCCAAAATGCCGCCTTTTTAATACAATACAAAAATAAGAAATCCAGTTCTGTTCTACACACTCAACAAGATTTTTTTTTTGCAATACACAACAGACGAGCACATGGCTTAACCGCTTTTGCCCGGTTCCATCGTCATCCATTGCCAACGCCAGCGATGCCTTTACACAATCTTTTTGCTGACCGAGTGTTTGTCACCAGGCACAGGCGATAAGGTCTGATTCTGTTTTGTGTGTGTTCCATTAATCGGGCACATTAATTTGGTGATGGGGGTTCAAGGTGGAATGTGCCTTGTATTGCATGCTTTACGACGCGGTAATAATCTCGTCCTGCTTTTTCTTTTACAGCCAACAATAACGATAGCATCAACAACAACAATAACAGGAGTAGCTCTGACGCCACTTCTTCAACGTCGCCACCAGCCACACAAAATAATAACAAGTTATCATTGGAAAGTGTTCATTTCATGGCCGAGACCAACAAAGTGCGTCTGCTGCGTGGATATATCTATGCTAGCGAGACGCGTCAAATGTCCCTAACCGATATGAAAGGCTGCAAGGAGCTAGTACTGCAGCCCTTTTGGCAGCCACAGCCACTGACCGTGCAAATGAATGGAGAAGGTGCCTTTCAGTTGCAGGAACAGTTCGCTATCATCAACGATGAGAAATTTCTCCTTAGCGTCGAACGTCAGCATCTTTTGATGGAGTTGTGTCCACTTGGCGGACAAGTACGTTTGCCCCTCCATCAATTCTACATTGCCTACAGAGATGCCACCATCACCAATCATCTGTGCAAAGGCAAGGTTAGTGACTGTTCACCCAAACACGAACATGAGAGAAAAGACTGACTGTTGCTGTCTCTTTTTAAAGCATTAATAAAGTTAAGTAGGAAACCTTGGGTAGTCACTTATTGAGTATCTCTTATGAAATTACAGCTGCCGGTCATATCGATTGATGGTTGGACACCTATTCTGCATCCTGAAACACAAGCAAAGCTGGGCGAGCTTAAGGTATTGCTGGCCATTGGTAGTGAGTCACAGATCGCAGAACTGAAGCTGCTACGAGGCTTCGATATAGAGAATAATCCTCAACCGCTTAGACGTACCACAGATCTGATGGATATGCTACAGAATGCTCTAAATGGCCCAGCAATTCCAATGCTACCAACGCACAACGTGGTCACATCCACTGGCAGTCAGTTTAGCTTCAGTCTGCATATTGTGGGTGCGGCTGGGCTGCCATTGAATCCGGGCTATGGCAAGTGTGGCAAGAAGCAAGGTAAACGTCAGGCAGCGGCCAAACGGTTCCCTCCCAACGAACCACCCAACACGTACGTGACCTTCCAGGCCTTGCGATCCAATGCACATACATACAAGTCACATGAGGGCATGGTCTATGCCACGTCCATTGTGGAGCGTTCAACGACTCCCCAATGGCACAGCAAGTTTGTGGTAGATGTCACCCCCGATTTCTTAAGCAACGTGAGCTACGAATATTTCACTTTTTTAAATCTTTCGCTAATTCTCCTCCTCCTTGCAGCCCCAAAAACTCTTCATCTTGAAGGTGTGGAAGAAGACAGGAATCAGTATGGGAACAGGTACAGGACTAGGAAGTGTTACAGGAGTCAACGCTAGCACAGAGCCCACACCTCTTGAGGACGCGATCATTGGCTTCGCAGCATTGAATCTTAATCAGAACAGTGCCGGAAGCTACCCCAGTGGCTGGCACAATATTGTTGACTTTAATGGACGCGTCACCGGCGGCCTCGAGGTTCATGTGCAGCCACTACCCAGTGCCAATACTGGGAATGTAGACAATGCCATTGAGCAATTTGATCAATCCCTCGAACTGCGTCATTTGCAGCTTGGCCAGGCTATAAAGCGAAAATTTACCGAGTTGGAGCAAATCTCGAATAGATTGCGCACCCGCCTAGTGGATGTAACGGGCGAATCCCTGCAATCACCGCATTATGATGTGGACGCTGCATTGGACAATTGGCAGCCAAACGAACTGCAGCAGTGGCATGAGGATGATGACCTGGTGGCCGATTTTGAGCGTGCGCTGCGCACACCAACACCTCCATTGGCGTCGGCCACAGATTTGGCTTCCACACCCACCGCACAAAGTCAAGCCGAGGCTGACAAAGAATAGCCCAGGCTGTGGCTCAATACCCTAGCACGTATAATTAGCCGAAACTCATTTTTACATTTTCTCAATGTCTACGGAACAGGCTCAAAAGTAGTTATATGATCTTTAGTTATTCATCAATACAAATAGATAATATACATATATATATATATATATATATATATATGTGTATATATATACATAAATATGCGTGTGTGTATGTACATTTATTATGTATGCATATATTGTGTGTGTTTATATATAAACATAGAATATATATAACATATATATATATGTATATATATATATATATAAAACATTACATAAACAAATATTTCTGCACACATATACGCATTGCATATGCATATGCATGCATGTATGCATGTGTGATGTATGTGTGCTTGTGTGTACTTAAATTGGCAAACTATTTGCTAGGTGAGATTTATCTCATCTTTTATGGCTGTCGAAAAGCATGAAATCAAATTTAAAAAAGAAAAAAACCACAAATATTTAAAACAAAAATCGATCACTTGGCGATCGTTAATATTTAATAATTCAACAATTAAATTAAACAATTATTATCTATTGTTTAAGTGAACTGCGTTATTAAACAAGGCCCGACAGCAGTTAACCCCCAGCCCCCCATTTGGCAGCATCAATTGCCATTTTATGTATTAGTTTTGAAACTGTGTTAATCACCTAAGTATTTAGTCATTATTACTTAATACAAATAAAATGCTATGCAGAATTAAAAACAGAAAACACACGTGAATCCCCAAGTCCGTCCGTATCATCTATCTTTCATAACAATAAACACATTGTGACCACAAGATCTGGCAAAGAAAAGGTTTTGTATTCCATGCGCTTGGCACGGATCGATCACCATTTCACAACCTTGCGATTGCTACGTTATCTTTGATATAAATTCCATTCCAACAGAAGCGATTAATAATTCTAGATTCTCCTTAATAGCCATCGAATAGACGCAATTGTTTATGTTAAATTATTATTATTAAAGCTCTGCCTGGTGATTCGACAAATTGTGAAAATAATCGTTTATTTTCCATTTGTTGACGTTTGCCGGAAACTGCCAATCGCTTAGGTAAACAGAAAAACATATATTATATGCATATACACACATATACTTATGTATATATATATACATATATATATATATATATTTATATACATTATATATGTACGTCATTCATATCATTAAGGGTTACGATAATTGCCAGTTGTTTGTTAGAAAACTTTCCCTGTTTTTCATAGAAAATGCACTTTCCAAGTTCATGTTTACGCGTTAAAAAACATTTTTTAATTTGTGTTTAATATAAAAATGGTTACATTGATAGCTTAAAACTAAAGGGTGTCTGTTTTCTATTTTTTTTTTTTTTGATTTTATTTTTATTGTTTTTTTTTTTTTTTGTCGGTGGCTGTCCCTTTCCGAACACTTTCACTTTAATATGCAAGAAAATTAAAGTCTGTGCGATGCGCATAAGAAATGATGATTGATATACATATGATTCTCTATACGATTCAGCTACAATACGTCTATATATATATATATATATATATGTAAATATAAATATATATTTTATAATATATTGTACGTGTATAGGGATATGATGTTCGAAAGTAAGAAGAATGGTTCGGTTTTGATTTGGCGATTTTTTATGATTTAATGTCCTTTGCTAAGCTGACGGAGCAACGAAGGAATACAGTCAGGATCTTGAATGAAATTTAATGCATTTTTCAAATCGATTCGATTAACTGCATTCCAGGTGCTACCGCACTCTTAGCTTTAAACGTTTTCTTGTTGATTTTTATTTTGTCCTTGTTTTGTTTATAAACTTGATTGGTTTTTATAAAATTGTATAAAATGTGTTTATTTATATATGTTAAAAAAAAAAAATTATTAAACCCGCTGCCTAGGCATTTATTTGCTCCTTACAAATTACATAGTTTGCTTATGTACTCAGTGTGTGTGTTATGCGTGGTTATGAATGGATTGATGATAGATAGATTTAAGTTGTGTTTTGATGTGGAATACATTTGGCTGATTATTGACAGTTCGCCGCTCTGCATATTTTTTTTTTCTTTTTTGAATGGAACGTAAATTTACTTATATTTTTGTTAATGAAATGATGGACATATTGTTGTTCAAAATGTTTACTGTTTATGGCGTCTTTCAGTCAATGACCACGCGAGTAAGGAGTATACCGCGCTTGCTCAACCACAACCTAAATTGAATGAATACAATTAAATTAAAGATATCATTTACTCATGTAGTCAATAAATGAAACTTACCCAAAGCCGGCACCCAGCAGCAGCGATAGGACATTGGTGAACAACAGCGAGTAAAGAATTTCGCGGGAGAACAACGAATTGGCGCCCAGACGCTTTAAGCGTATGGAGTAACCAGTGTTCTTCTTTTTCTCGTCTTTTTCCTCATCATTGGAACGCTCAAATGTCCAATCTCTGTAAATAAAATAGGACATTTGTCAAATATAAACAATGAACTGATTTTTTTAGGTTTGTTGCTTACTTTGGTGGTTGCTCGTCGACCCCACGATTCCAATTTTGCAGCCAATCTCCATTATCTGTGTTTTGTTTATCGCCAGTCTATTGAATTAGGGCACATATAATCAATTAGTTCAAGTGCCAGTCTGGGCCAATTGTTTATCATTACTCACCTTAGTCCAATAATTGATGTATACATTACGGAACTCATCATCCGGGCAAAGCTCCGACTGTGGACTGTTTGGCGGACTCTTGGGACTGTCTCGAGGTGTATCACGTCGGGAACTGGCCAAAGATACCACACGACTGGACTGATTTGATTCACGTTGTGCCTCACGTAGAAGACGCAAATATTCCTCTCCATTGTTAAATGGCAAAGGTGTAATTCTGTCAGGACTCTTGACGCCAGCCATGGTAGCAGTTGTGCTCAGTTCAATCCAAGATTCTGTAATAATATAAGTCGATAAGTTTATTTAAGTCAATTGATCAAATAAATTATCAAATGTTAAATTATTGCGAGAACTGTAACTTGTTTTAGTTGATCTAAAATTTAATTGATCGAGCTACTTAATTATGTTAAGCACCACAACAACTTTACAGCGATGTCTGCGCTTAACAGTCGCATTGTTTTTGTTTGCTTGCCTTCCGCGTACATAGTATTGCGTTAAGTTTAACAGCTGTTAAAAATGTTTAGCTTCTTTTTTTTTTTTTAAGTCGGAAGTGTTTACTTAAATTAGCGTTATTTGGCACTTTTTCTTTGTTTCAGCCTGTTTTCTGGCGGGTAAACGTAAACTGCACTGTATTTTTTTTATTTTATTTTATAATCGTCATCAATAAATTATAACAGCTGAACGACAACGACGGAATTACCAAATGACGCCTCTCTTTGTTATGTTTTGTTTTTGGTATGCATGTGGATATTTTGTTTATATATATATATATGTATATATATGTGTGTGTGTACTTGCATGTGTGCTTTTAATTGTGTGAGGGAGCGTGTGCTCCATTGATAAGAAAAACACAAAAAATAAATAACACGCACACAATTTCCGTTTTTTCTTTTTTTTTTTAAGTGTATATGCTTGTTTTGTTTTGTCTATACGTATCAAAAAAAAATTTCATTTTCTACCAAAACAGACGACGAACATCTACGATTGCAAATGAAAGAGCGTGCAAATTACATGGGAATGTGACAGCAGCCACTGATAACAGAATATAACTATTTTGTATTTGCAAGTCAATTACGCCACGAATTGAAACAGCTTACTTACGTGGCAGGCCAATCATCTTTATATAGGGACAGCTAACCGAGTACTGATAATTTAAACCGAGTTTTCACATATTTTTGCCAAAAATATAAGTCGACAAGAACATTTGCCAGGTAGCTGCTGTTTAAATGTACAGCCAAGCCGAAAACCAAACAATAACAAAGATGACCCATAAACAGGTATCACTGCAATCGGTAAACCCAGCAAAAACAAACTTGTAATAAGGGTAGCAAAAAATTTAACATGCTGACTCACGGCACGTAGGCAAACTGACTCTCTTTCACTCTCCTTTCTTTCTATATCTCTCTTTGTTTTTGTTTTTCTGGTTTGTGCATCATTCGCAGCTGTAAAGCCCTGAGCCGAGGCTGTCAAGCGTACAGCCCAATGAACCGTCTTTTGTTGTCTTCGTGTAGGTATTGTTGGGACTCAGATTGCTTGTGTTTATCATATGCATGTATGTATATGTACTTATATGTATATAAGCATATATAGACACGTTTTTGATAATGCGGCTGGACTAAAGTCGCAATTTCTGGGCTACGCAAAAAAGCGAGAGCAAAGAAAAAAAAAATGAAATAAAAATAACAAGTGCTGAAAGGCAAATGCCCTCCTACAATTGCTTTTAAACAATTTTTGCATACACTTATACGCACATGTAAGAACTGCAAAGTCAAAAAGCTGTGTGACGTCAATTAGGCAAAATAAGATAAAAATAAAGAAAATCGAGTGCAAGTATAAATAAAGAGGGCAATGCTTTTTGTGTGGAGAGGAAATGGGAACACGTATGAATGGTCCCACACGCTTCTGACTGTTTTCAATTCTCCTTTGTTGTGCGTCGAAGTTGTAACTCTTTGTTGTTGTCATCGTGTGACGGCTGCTGGGCAAGAGAGAAATATCTATGTAAACAAAACAAGATGGGCAATAACAAAGTGAAGCCTTGAACAGTATATGAGCAAATGCAATGGAGATGCAGTTACACGGGTAGATAGCGGGCATATGCCTGTGTATACATAAATATATACGTGCACGTACAAACAAATCAAAACCAACATCTATTTTTAACTAGACGCAAACAATAACAATAACAATACCACGTAAAAGCACAGCTCGTACGTACACTATTATTATTGAAATATACCTACACATACACACACACAAACACATACAACTCATGTCTTTGTGTGTGGATTGCAAACTTACCACCCAGCAAATCTTCCGACGATTTTGTTGTCGTAGACATTTTGTTTTTTTGTATATGTTGTAGGTTATGGTACGATACTTTCGTACAATAGTTGAATATTGTTGCTTCTTATTTTTTTCAAACTAAACGCGTCGACTAAAGATAACTCGTTTGTTGTTATTGCGGCGAACGAATAAATTTATTTATGCAGATTAATCTAAACTTTTTGCCACTGCGGCTCTCACATATATATGTAAGTTTAGTTGCGCTAGTGTATGTGTTGTATTTAGTTAGTGTATGTGTGAGAATATGCGTTTTACTTTTTACAGTTCCTGTTTCCGTCTGCACTGGGTGCTTGTTTGTGTTTTGACTGAAGCTTACAGCTGTCACTTGTTTTATGCCTATTACGTTAATAAATAAAGACTGTTTTCATTTACTGTAAGTGTTAATACACAATTTTCTTTTACGCAGACTAAAAAAACCCTAATGCGTAGTTCTTTTTAAGCTGCTCAACACAGCAAAACACAATCGGTTCGTCGAAAAACACGAAGCTGACTGCCTACCAGCAAATCCAAAATACAAGACGAAAACAAAAGCAGAACATAAAGAAGAAGAATTTCGAACTTAACATGGAAAAACAGTGTTGCCAGATTAATAAAATTGCAGCCCTGTATCGCTTTATTACCGTGTTTTCAAAAATAATTCAAATGTTTGCAAATCACTTTTAGCAACGTAACGAACAAAATAGAAATTGTTGCCTTGAATTATATCACTGGGTAAAATGTAAAGATCCTTCTGTGGGTCGTATTGTGCGCGACCCAACAATTTAAGAAATTCATGACGCTCGCGTAGGCGAAATTCACGCGACGCTAGTAACTCTGGACATTGTAGAATCTGTGCATGGCTCAGTCCCATTTCGTTGTGAACATAACTAAAACGTTCGACAAGATCGTCTGATCCTAAAATAAGAAGTAGGTTAAAATGTATTCTCTATTTAAGGACGTCTTGGCTTACGTATCATCATAAGTCGTGGCTTATGCAAAATAAGCGATTTAAGCTCTTTTTTACTAAAACCCATTTCTTCGCGTAGTGTAAACAAAGCTTGACGCAAATGTTCCATATTGTAGGTTATAAGTCGCGGCTCCTTGGTTGCTAATAGACGGATGTCATGACCACTTAACTGTAACTCTTTTTGAAAGTAACCCAATCGTCGATCAATACGTTGGGTTGAGAACATTAGCCAATACGGATTCTGTGTCATTATGCGTTGACGTGCTTCATCTGTGAAGCGTTTACTAATAAGATAATTCACTCGAGTCTGCAAGTTATCCAAATCTTCTTTAAATAACAGTGGATTTTTTGTAATCATCTTGCCGAAATTATCTGGCGATATACCCTGATCCGCCAAAAAAGTTAAATAAGGCTTTACATTCTGCTCAAATTCTAAGCGTAAAACAAATTGGCCTAGACCCTTGCGACGCTCAATGCTGCTCAGGTCAACACCCAGATTGAGTAAGTTTTGTAGTGTCACTGAGTTATTAACGTGGGCGCTAAGATTAAAGGTTGGCACGTGGGCTTCTCTTTTTCCAAACTCTACTGCATCATCGCCTGGGCTTTCTATATTCGTTGGAAGTGCTTCATTTGTAGCACTTTCATGTGGTAATAGATGTGGTGGCACTTGTACTTTAATTTCATTTTGTAATTTTCGTGGGGCCCGTAAATATCGCAGTTGTTCACCGGTTACCAAGTATTTTGTTGCAAATTTTGTTGTACTATGTATTTTGTTAACATTACGCAGCCAAGAACCGAACATTGTAACAGCTGACTGATAGTGTTGCCAGAGTTTCTGCTTGTTTTCATTATTCGCTAAGGGTCCATTGAACATTGCGATTGTTCAAAAAACCTGTTGGGCTTAAAAAAGGTTCGGTTTTAATGGTGATGCTTGAGAGCAATTTGAATGTTTAACGTTATGGCCACAAGAAAAAAAATAATAAAATAGTTATGTTTATAGACCAACTGTGTCAAACATATAGTATTTTGACCAATTTAAATCCTTAAGAGGCAAGAATTTTTATTTGATGTTTAAGAAACTTTTGACCAGTATCTAAACAGAAATATAAAGATTTATATGAAAAATTGAATTTGAATTGAATTACTATAAATTCCGATACAAAGTGTTGTAAAATATATAACCATATTGCAACGATATTGCACCGATATTGCAACAGTCGTCTATCGATACTCCCGATATATTTACCTGGTTTATCACACATTCCGATCTTGTGTTTTTCCTCATCAAATCTTTAGGTTAACAATATTTAAACCAAACACAGTAACATTTGTTTTAGAATTAACTTATTAATATTATCGTGTAATTGCAACGTAAAAATACTCAAGTGCAAGTATGGACAAGCTACGTCGAGTTCTAAGTGGTGATGAGCCTACACCGGAGGAAGAAAGCAGCATCATTACTCAGGTGAAACCATATTAATTCATTAAATACCTCCACACATAAATCTAATACGTATTTTCTAAACAATGGTTTCGACTTGTTCTCATTGTATCTCTTCTGGGTGGCAACTGCTCGATCGCTATGACTCAACGGTCATTTATTTTTTTCATTAATGCAGATTAATGATATGTCAACGCTTAGTTGGAGCACTCGAATCAAGGGGTTTTTAATATGCTTTATATTAGGATTATTACTGTCCTTTTTTGGCTCGATAGCATTGTTTTTGCAGTTGGGCATCGCTACCTTTGCCATTTTTTACACACTGGGAAATATAATATCAATGGCCAGGTCAGTTGATATATATTACATTGCATATATAATCTATGGTTATTTGGCCTAATTAAAACATAATAATCGATTTAAACTATTCCAGCACTTGCTTTTTAATGGGTCCCGTTAAGCAAATTAAGAAAATGTTTGCTGAAACTCGTCTTATAGCTACCTGCATTGTGCTCATTGCTATAGTCATGACTTTCATATCAGCATTTGTGGTATAAAATTACTTTTTCTTTTTATATTAATTTATTTTTATTTTTATTTTCCTATACATTTTTATTTTTTCTTATTTAAATTGACAATTTTTTTTTATTTTAGTTAAAAAAACCTGGGCCCACGCTTATATTCATTATCATACAATCCTTGGCGATGACCTGGTATTCGCTCTCATATATACCATATGCAAGAGATGCGGTCAGAAACACCTTATCCGCATGCTTTGAGGTGTAGCGAAGTATTTTATTAAATTTGTACATAACTTGTTCATTGATGAAATTGTAGTTTTCGAAGTATAATATTTGTAATTGTATAATTAATGATTTACTTATGTAGCTCTTAAGTTTCTTACATGGGCAATTATAAAATCAATGTATTAATCTAGAATAAGAACTTAGACATTTTTGCCTTACGTTTGCTTATTAACAAGTTTTCGTTGGTTTATACATGCATATACACAATATAAATTTAATTTAATCAGTACAGTTTTGCATAAATTGTATGTACATATTTTAAAACTGCTTTTTATTACTTCTTAAACGATGTTGTTTTTGTTGATTCTTTTTGTCTTTGTTTTTAACCAGACATAGTTATTATTTTTTGGTTTGCTTTAATGGCCTCATTTGAGTTTCTTCTCTTTTGGCAGCGACAAATTACCTAGAAAAAAGAACAAAACAACAAAATAATTCCAATAATTATGTTCAATCGTCTTTTTGTTGTTAAACTATTTTAATTTTAATGTCGTAGTGCGCGGTGGTGTTAGGAGATTCTTCAATGCGTTTACTTCGTGGCACGTGATGTACTACACGCGTGGAATGCAATTCCAAAAGAGTGAGAGAAGAGGCAAAATGAAAGTGAAATGAGTTGTAATTGCGGTTTTTAACACAGAGCAGAAGGAGAAGATTTAAAATAAAAATATAATTATGCACAAAGGAAAAAAGAAAGAGAGAAAACGAGAAACCCAAATCAAAATATGACTGATAACGAAATGTAAGACGCCATACACTAGGAACATAAAAAATCAGTGATTCCATCACTTATCAGTATAAATTCAATTATAATTTAATATGCACATCTGAAGGAATCCTGAAGCTTGATGTTTCCAGTGTGTGGGATCTTTTGACTATCAATATATGCAATAATCATTAAAGGAGTATTTTTTTTTTAAACATTTATCGACTTATTGGTTAAGTGAGCTAGGAATACCTTTAGTTGGTGAGTTCAATGTACTATCCCCTTGAGATTTTGAAGCATTTTTTTTTTGATGTTGCTGCAAAAAAGGAAAGGGATAAAAAGTTTTTAATTTAAGAAGGGAATTTCGATAGTGAAATGTGCTTACCTGCCACCACACAGCTACATATACAAATGACACTGATATTACAACCTGTACGGTCAGCCAAAGCACAATGTTGATGGCTTGCGTACGCTCAAACAATTCTTTGCCATTCTTAATACAAAGAATGGCCTCAGATACCATAATAGCGCCGTAAACCCAGCATTGGGTGCCAACGCGTTTGCAACGTGTATCGGTGACGTATACATAATATTGCCTGTATAAACGAGATGAACAAACAAGTAAATTAGAAAGATGGGATTATTTGAGGCGTTAAAGAGTGTAGAACGTACCTGACAGATGGGGCTACAAATAAACCGATAAATATTAAACGTCCAATGACGATAAAGTGATCTGGTGGCATTTCAAAGATGTGCTTTAAAAAGAATGTGTTCAGTTCGGTGACTTGCCAGAATATGACAAGCTGTATAACAGCTGCGAATCTCATTGCAGTGGACTTTGGATCCAGCCAGCGTATGGCCGACCAACTCTCTGGGGTGAACTGTAGGACGGCACGCTTGATTTTGCCAGTCGTTGTTGATATATCCTTTATGCTTGCCCACTTGTATTCACGCATTTCGAGCATTTGACATATCTTGAGGCCCATCCAGATGCCCAGTCCGTTGCATATAATAACATCTAAAATTAATGCGTCCCACCAACATTCAATGAAGTTTGGCAGCAGGTGAGCGAACGTAATCTCAGTTATTTCCCACATTACAGAGATGGCCCACAGAATGCCCATATGCCGTATCAGTATGGCCTTAAATGCCCAGCCAAGAAAGTGTCCCCACGCAAACACATCCAAGTGTCCCTTAACACGATCCCAGCTAATGTCCGAGCAGTTCACTCCGTATTCCTGGAAACAAGAAAACGATTAGAGACGATATTGAAAGAACATATTATATTAAAGGGTAACCTTCTCCATGTCTATGTGAAAGTTTCTCAACTTTGGATCCAGCCAGTAGAATATACTACGAATGGTTGAATAGTTTTGGAACATGAGGAACTGCAGCATGAGAAGATACAAGACCGAACAGCCAAATAGAATGCGCCACACGGCTGGATGAGGTCTCGTGAATGGCCCATTTGGAAATGCAATTACCGATACAATTAAAAAGAAGAACACAATGCATAATAATCCAGCCCATAGGTTGTCATCGATGTTCGCTTCGTTCCTGAAATATTGTGATGCCCAATCAGAAGATGTTGTTGATGTAGTAATGCTTTCCATTTGTTTAGCTAATCAGTTAAGTACTTTAAACGGGCAATGACCGAGCTGAATGACCTTTTGCTCAAAATAATGATAATATATATTTGTTCACTTTATGAATAATGAGACTTTTTCCATGAGACCATGAGACGGTACGATTTTAATGAATCCATTAAGATTTTTTAAAGCAATCGTTAATCCAGATATATTGACATTATGTGAATCACGTGATCATTACCACGCAACGCCTATAATATCAAATACCTCACTGTTGATTTATAAAAGTTACGTTACGTATATCCCTCTATAATGACAAAGCTTTTTGACACAACTATTGGGGTTTTACTGTATTGTCAAGTGTGTGTGAATAAAAACAAACTAATAGAAAAGATTTTTGAAAATTTAAGTTGTTTTAACTAAGTTTTGCTTGCCTGCTTGAGTTGACGAACACGAATCGAATGTCATTAGATAAAATTTGCAAAACGGCCTAAACATTACTAAAAATTTCAAAATAGCTTAAAAGGCGCAATCAAGGTTGACAGGCAGTCAGGCAGGCAGGCACATGTCGAGGAGCGCAACAATTGTGTTTGACGATAGGCCGTTGGCCAAGTTAATGTAATATATAAATAGAAAGATCGATATCTGTGAGCGGGCTTCGTACTAATCTCTATATGCTTACCTGACAAAAGCGATATACATGACCGCCAGAACCGAAACGGCCAGAAGGGTTATAGTGTGTGGCTTGTAGAAGAAATCCAAGGAAATGTCATCGACAGGCCGTTCGTTGACAATGACAAAAGTTTTAGCAATTTCCTCCTTGTGTTTTTGTTTGTTTCCATTTCTATCATGGCCGGCACCTTTAGTTGGGGTGGCAGGCGCACTGGCTGCACCGGACTTGTGTTTGGTTGGAAGGCTTTGATCACCACTGGAATTTGTGCGTTGCTGTTCAGCCTCGCCGCCGGTAGGCTTTCCGTGTGAGCTAGAGCGTTTCTTCATTGCTCTGTCTGTAATACGATTATCAGTGTCGTTTGCCTCTGATGTGGTGATGGTTCTGATGTGATACGTGTTGTTAAGATAGCACGCGGATAGAGAGCAGCGAGTTGCGCAACATTCGTTCCAAAATTAATGAGACAACCCGCTCTCTAAGATCCTCAATTGATGGCACCCGCTTTCCAACGATTATATTCAATTCATGAAAGCCTTGTTTTGTTTAATTCAAAATGATTTTATTTTATAATTTCGCCCACAAATTGAATTAAAAAGCTTCCACTAAAAAGAGTGAGAGCGCAAAGAACAAACCTACCCAACTGGCACTTGCCGGGCAGGCAGCAACCAAATACTACATTTGTTGTGACAGCGTGGCGTTGCCAGACTTTTAAGGGGTGCCAAACAACGTGCTTGTAATGGCAAGTACGGAATTCATATTCACAGGCCGTGCAAAAAACAATCGATAGAGATATCGCATGTGTAATAAAAATTCAATTTATTATATATGATAATTGAAATGGTTTTTATTGCATTTATAGATATAAATATTGTTTTAAATAATGATTTACAATTACTAATATCGAATATCCACATAGAATGGCTTTTCGCGTTGAGGAGCTTTTTCATTCATTTTGCGGCTCAGCGTACCAATCAGCTGTATGGCAAGTTAAGGCCAAATCAGCTGAATCACTTGTTGTTCTTTATGAAATCGCGTTTAATAAATAATTTAAAGTAATTAACAATGCTAGACAATGTTAAAAATATTATTGTGGTGCTTTCGGGCAAAGGTGGCGTCGGTAAATCAACTGTTAGCACACAGTTGGCTCTAGCATTACGTGCAACAGGTCACAAAGTGAGTTTCTCATAAAACGGCAGGACACATGTTTTAAATAATAATTTTTATTGGTAGGTTGGGCTACTGGACATTGATCTGTGCGGACCCAGCGTTCCATATTTGCTAGGCCTTGAGGGTAAAGATATTTACAAATGTGACGATGGGTGGGTTCCCATTTATACAGATGAAAGTAAGACGCTGGCCGTTATGTCCATTGGATTTTTGCTAAAGGATCGCAGTGATCCGGTTATCTGGCGTGGACCCAAAAAAACAATGATGATCAAACAGTTTCTCACGGATGTGAAATGGGAGGATCTTGACTATTTAATCATTGACACACCACCTGGCACGTCCGACGAACACATCACAGTCATGGAATGTATGCGCGAAGTACCTTGCAATGGTGCGATCATCGTTACAACACCACAGGGAGTTGCTTTGGATGATGTTCGTAAGGAGATTACATTTTGCAAGAAAACCGGAATGAAGTTATTGGGAATCGTGGAGAATATGAGCGGGTGAGTTTCATTTAAGAATTTCTCTTTGTATACCCATCGTGTATCGACTCTATCAAAACAAGTCCAAGGGTCCAATCACTGCAAGATACCCTAATTGATAAGTTGTTCAGAAGGTTTGAGCACCTTTTGGTTTCCTGATAAGTGGATATGTTTTTTTTATAAATATTTCTATCAATGAGCTTAACTTTTCAATACACATGATACGACTATTGAACCTTTTAAAGAGTATAATTCACCATTTCAATTTGATTTCTGGTTAAAAGTCTATTTATAGCTTGGGTTCAGAGAGGGAGGATTCGCCATTGTTATCACTTGTTGGAATGTTTTTGTTTATACATTTTTCTGCGAGCTATGTCCAAAACATCACGCCTGTGTTTGTTGATTTCTTTGTATTATTGTACAATTGTTTGTTTTTATTTATTTAAATTTTTTTTTTTTTTGTATTTTGTGTGTATGTTTTTTTTTTCTTGTTATTTTTGTATTTCAATGGGGTGTATTATACAATTTGATGTTTTTATTTCCGAGCTTTATTCACAAAACTGTCTAAATATTTTATAGCATTCAGATAATGAACAAAAGCAAATCGGCTAAGCAAAAAGTAACAAATGTCTTCCGTGCCAAGCGAATAGAGGCATTGCTTATCCGTAAATATGTCCGTAAGATGTGTATATGATGGCTCTTCAGACGTGCACACAGAGTGTTGTGTGGCCATTGATGACACTCGACTCGACGATTTCTGAAGAGCTGTTATTGTTTCTATTGAGTATCATTATTCATTTCTAGTACACTTGAGGTGCAGCTAGGTTTATACTATGATTTCTTAATATCATATCTAAAAGACATTCTTTTCTTCTTTCTTTACAGTTTCGTTTGTCCCCATTGCACCGAATGCACCAACATATTCTCCTCAAACGGTGGCGTCGAGCTGGCGAAATGGGCCCAGATACCGCACCTGGGCACATTGCCCATTGATCCACGTGTGGGCGTTCTGGCTGGCACAACAGCTTCCGTACTCACTGAGCTACCCGATTCCAGTACCGCGCAAGTAATGCGGCAAATAGTAGAGCAATTGGATGCATCATCCTCTTGATAATTAGGTAGGTAATCTATAACCCAACCCCGTCAAAATGAGAGACAAACATTTATTTATGTGGTATATTTTCGTTATCCTTTATTACAGTTAACCAAAAATGGGGCCCGACAACGCCACTTCTTAGACCTTTGGTATATATCATTTCCTGTCGTATATTTAAATGTTTATATTTATATTCTTTACATTTTAATATATATGTATATATATTTTGTTTTAAATATGATTGTAAAATAGAACGAAAGCGTTTAAAAAGGAATTTGTGTGAAATCAGTGCGGTGCAGTTCCTTTTTTTTGTTTTTCTATTTTTTTTTTTTTTTTTTCGTTTTCATAGTTTTTGAGACAACACAATGTCGGGCGGATGTCTGCATGTGTATGTGTGTGTTGTGTGTGTGTGTGTGTGTGAGAACTTAATATGTAAAGACTTGACTAATTTTGAATAGTTGATCCTATAAATGATGGCTTTGCAATAAATATAATATTGATTACTAGGCACAAAAAAAAAAAAAATAATAGAAAAAAATACGATTTTGTTTTAAGTCTTGCCTACAGAATGCCAAAGTCATAAGATATATATAATACATGAATTAATCTATTCAATAATTTGTCATATGTAATGAATTTGTTATTATTTAATTGTTAATTTGCATAGCTTGCAGAAGATCTTTGAGTTATGCCTTCGAGCTCTTTTGAAGGATAAACCTTGCCAGGATTTGTGAGCCGAAGGTACTCAACTTAATACTATGTTGTTTTTTTTTCTTTTTTAACTTAAGAGGATTTTAAATGGTTTTTTTTTTGTTTTTTTATCGGGATATCACAATGCGTATGTATGTATGAATAGAAAAAAATACGTTTTTGCTTTAAGTCTTGCCTATAGAATGCCAAAGTTGAGGATGATAAATAGAACCTGGCCAATCCATCCAATAGTTTGTCATATATAATTAATTTTGAAATGTTTAATTGCATAGCCTGCAGAAGATCTTTGAGCCGTGCTTTTGAGCTCTTCAGACGGATAAATTTATCCAGGATTAGCCAGCTGAATGAAGTCAACTTATATACGTATATACATATGTATATAAATATATAAATATATGCATATATACATTTATATACATATATATATTTATATTTATATATATATATATATTAAAATAAATTAAAATTAAAATTATATTACAATAATAATAAAAGTTGTAATAATAAGTGTTAATTTTTTTTGTGTTTTCGCAGGATCTCTGCTGGAGCATTGTCTTTAGGCTAAAGTCATAATAATCTTGTTAAATAAATTAGCGTACCAATAACTAACTATTATAATTAATTTATTAATTATGTCCAACTACTCGACTGTCTCTTTTAGATGTTTCTGCGGTTCGTCTCTTTGAGAGGGTTGATCGATGCACAGCACTAGATCTGATATGTTGTTGTTTCTGCTGAGGTGGGAGTCGGAGCAGGGCACCGAGGAGTACAAAGATTTGCACCGCTTGCTATAGACATAGACCGAAATGCATGCGACAATCACTATAAACAGCGGAAACAAAATGAAATCAATACTCTGGGTCTTGGATAGCACCGAGTTCATATTTAGATTTTGGCTTTCATTTGCCAGACGGTATTCCGTATCTTTAATAGGTGAATCATGATGCCAGCTGGTTGATTCCGGGGTCAATGCTGCCGGTGACGATGTACCCAACAAATGTGGTTGCTCTGTTGTGGTGGAGATGCCGCTGCTTATCAAGTTTATACTGGTGGTGGAGATGTCACTGCTGCCAATGCTGCTGGTACTGCTGATGGTATTGCCGGGGGTACTGCTCGTGGTACTGCTGATGGTACTGCCGGGGGTACTGCTGATGGTACTGCTGGTGGTACTGCTGGTGGAACTGCTGGTGGTACTGCTGGTGGTACTGCTGGTGGTACTGCTGGTGGTACTGCTGGTGGTACTGCTGGTGGTATTGCTGGTGCTACTACTGGTAGTACTGCTGGTGGTACTGCTGGTGGTACTGCTGGTACTACTGCTGATGCTACTGTCGGTGGTACTGCTGGCGGTACTGCCGGTGGTACTGCTGGCGGTACTGCTGGTAGAGCTATCGGTGGAAATGTTGTTGGTACTGCCTATGCTACTGCTTTCGGTACTGCTGCCTTTCCCTGTGGTACTATCTGAAAGCTCCACAACGGTGCTTACTGTAGATTCCTCCTGCATTTCCTTCACTTTGCTGTCTGTCGTACTTCTTGTGGTTGTCGCTTCTTTGAGTTTTGTTATTAAAAGATCAATCGCTGATGTTGAGCTTGGCAGCTCCTGAGAACTCCTTGAAGTGGAATTGATTGCAGACAGTATTAAATCTTTAACTGACCCTGCGAGCGTTGTGGAACTTTCCAATGATTCCTCTTCACTGCTCTTGCTGCTTGTGAACTCAATTTGTTCCGTTGTGGCTTCTTGCTGTTCGGTGCTGACTGAAGCTGGAACTTCCATATTATCCTTAGTGGTTCTGCCAAGGATCGTGGTCGCTGTGGTACTCTCATACAGTTCGGTGGTCATGGAGTTTGTTGTGCTTGATTCTGTTGCCATCTTGGTAACAGCATTATCTTTAATCGTTGTTGAGGATTCCTCTGTTAATTCAAGAGGCTTGTCAGAGCTATTAGTAGAATTGCTTTCGATATTGCTTCTTGTGGTCACATTGACATATGGTCCTGTGATTGGTGTCGTCGTGATTGGTTCTGTATGCTCTACGCAAACTGGACAGCACTTGCCAGGCGTATGGGTAAAATGAACGCAATCGAGACTCTTGCAAACTGGTATCCTACACTCCTTAACACCATCCCTGCAGGTGCACTCCTCGCAATTATTGCCCTGTATCCATGTGGCGCCGTTAAGCTGCACCTGATTGTCGTCCGAGAGGCAGTTGCTGGGAGCCTTCGGCTCCCATTCCTCACATTCCGCCGAGCAGGGCATCCAGCAGCTATTGCATTTGGTGCATTGACTTGGCCAATAGGTTATGCCCACTTTATTGTTGCACTTTGGTTTTAAGCCGCATTTATATTTCGGGCAGCAGGTGCCTGGCGTTCCATTGCCCTCTCTCAGCTCCAGGAGGACTAGATGCTCCGGACACTTGGGCCGGGCTGGACATTTCTGGCATATACATTGCGGAATTGAACAACATTTTATCTCCATGTCCGAATATTTGAGCTGAACATCACGCTTTGTTCTGAGCTCAATGTAGTCCTCCGGTTGGATTAACTGAACAACGTATGCATTGGCCGTGCCCTCCTGGTTGTCGTCGTTGTCCAAATCATGACTATGTGAGCTCAGGCTACTGTCTGCAGGACAACCAAAATCCCTCGGAACATCTGGGCATTTAATCAAGTCGCATTTATCGAATGATATCGAATCTGTGGGAGAAAAGATCAGAGGACATTTAGTTAAATTTTGTACTTAAAGGAAAATAAAATGTATGTGGAACGTATTTGGATTCAGGTTGCACTTTGTGGGGATCTTATGTTATGTATATACGTACGATCCGCATCAAATGAATGCTGATGCGGCTATGTGGAACCTAAGTGGATGCCAATCACTTCCAAGCAAGAAACAATAAAATATTCAAATAAAGAATCTTAAAAATTTGTATAATGCTTTCCCCATAGTTTCCGAGTCTGTGACCATCTATTGGGGAAATAATACGCTGAGTGATATTTACGATCTTCCGATTCTAAATTAAATGCCAATAAAGCCTTTGCTCTATTTTGGCTCAGAAGCAACTCTTGTTAGCACACAAATTTGTGGACTTCTTTCGACCGATTTTATAGAGTGTGTGGCGTTTGAAATTGAATTTAGTAGATAAATTTATAAAAATTGCAACTTAATTAGCGTTAGATTGTAGACACTTTCAATCGTTAAACAGACAACGAGTGTCAGGGCCAGCCAACCCATTCACTCCCTCCCCTTCCCCCACCTTCACCTAGGGGGAAAAGCAGATATTTTGGATACAAAGTACATTGGCGCACTTCTCGTTCATTTATTGTTATTGATTTTTGACATTTTATCATTGAATTAGTAATTGGGGGTAGTGTTGGCAGAGGTCGAGAGTGGAAAGTGGAGAGTGGAGAGTGGAGGGTAGGGAGTGAGGGATGAAGGTTTTAGGTTGGACGAGGGGGGGAATGAGGATGTGGGATGCGGAACGAACAACCCAAAAAGTGGGGGGCTTGGGGGGAAGGTGTATACAAAACGAGAGCCAAAGAAATGTGAATCGCAGCCAACAAAAAGACAAACATAACTCAAAATATTTTGCTTTTGATTTCTGCCAAGAATTTGTGTGCGACGACCGAACAAATCGACGCTTTGACTCTTTGACGTTTTGACGTTTCAACCATTGAACGTTTCAACGATCCACCGACTGACTTAACGATCTGCCGATCGATACAGCGATCTCTATTTATTGAATCAATTTTCGATGTGACATATCACGTTCCACGTTCCACGTTCTACGCTCTACGTTCCACGTTCATTTTTCTTCATTTCTTCTTCATTCTTTTGAATGTTTATTATGATTTCTATTGTTATTACTTTTTATTATTATTATTTTCATTTACAATGTGTGTGCGCCCTTTTCAAAATGCGTCGCAATTGTTGCTTAAATTTTCTAAATGTTTTCGAGGTTTTCTGATTTATTTTCTTTTATTTCCCAATTTCGTTTTCATTGTGAGATTTTCATTTTCATTTTCTTTTTAATTTTAATTTTTGTTTTTATTTTTATTTTGATTTTTATTTTCAATTTTATTTTCATTTTCATTCTCATTCTCGTTCTCATTTTAATTTTACTTTTATGTCTCTTTTTCTTTTATTTATTAACGTGCTATTTATTTTTCTTCTCCCGCTTCGCATTTTCGGCCTCCGTTCCCGTTCCTTTGATCGCCAAAATTGACGTCATAGGAGCCTCATATTCATAGGTGAAGCGCAGCGCACTCAATTGAACATAATTTAAAATAGATATAAGTAACGCTATCATAGAACTCTGATCTATTGTCTCTGCGGGACGAAGATGATTAAGAGGAGGAGGAGAGGGAGAAAGAGGAAGACACGCAGCATAGGGGCGACAATAGATTTGGTTCTCTTTTATTGGGGATGCGCATGGAAGGGCGCCCACAGACAGAGTCACGGAAGGTTGCGTGTTGATCTTTAAGAAGATCTTGTAAGTGGATTTCTAGGTCAAATATATGTATATAGATATATATATATATATATATATGTATTTATATATATATAATAATTAAATAATCACCATAATAAATTTGTGTGTATATTTGAAGACATTTCATGATGTTTCATAAAATTGTAGATATATTATAATTATATATAAATATATATTATATTTTATGATGTTTCAGCTTTTTGTTTTTCTACATTTTCTTCAGTTTTCGCTTTTTGTTAACTTATGGAAATTTCTTTTTGGGTTTATTGACCTGATTGCTCAGCAGAAAAATAAAAGTCTAGAAACGCCGTTAAAGCCGCCAACAAATTGTGGGGAGGGCTGCCGGGGTGGAGGGCTACGAGGTGACGTGGTGGCGGGGCAACGGGGCAGCGGGTTGGACAAAGCTAAATAAACAGGTAAATAGACACGTTCAAAGGTCTTCACATTCAATGCAAATTAACTAGGCACATATCCGTCTTCACAAGTGGGTCGACTGCTCTCATTAGCAGACGCGATGCGGGAGTTCGCATCCGCGATAGCGAAGAGAGAGGCGGGTAGCAGGGAAATAATAATATAGAATAAAAAATGAGAAATGAGAATTGGGGAAAAAAGTAATATTTTAAAAATTTAATAAAGAAAAAGGAAAGGAGAAATATAAATGAAGGAAGCAATAACTACGACCTTACGAAATGGATGAAACCCAGAAGTGTCAATTACGTCATAAAATACCCTGTACTTTCTGGAACCCAGGGAACTTAAGGGAACTGTTGATCAAACTAAAAAAAGAAACTCAACTGCTTTGGGATTGTTTTTAGAAAGAGCTCAGATCATGTCAGATTCTGAAAATCATCATTGTTGATCTTAACTTCACTTAACTTAAGAGTAGCTCCACTCAGTTATACTTTCATTTTTATTTCTGAGCTTAACTTAAGCTGCGGTTTTTTGGAAAAGGATTTTTTAAGCTTAAGTATTTCCAGAACAAAACTGAAATAAATTTTATTTTTGTAAAATTGAAAAAAATGTGAGTAGGGACTTAGCATAAGTCGAATAATAACAATTATGCCAGGCAATGAGTATTAAATAAAGGCAGGTATGAAATTTTATGAAAAAATTGAGGATTAAAAAATGAAAGATTTTCCAAGTTTTAAATCTAGAATATGGAAAAATTGAGGATTAAAAAATTAAAAATGAATTTTCCAATAAAATATATCTTGAAAAACTAAGATTGTTTTTGCTGCCTTAAATTAAGTTGGATTTAAAATTGCTTTGATCCATATTTTTTTTAAATATTTCTAGCTTATTTTTTATAAAATTTATTTAATTAGAATTTAAGTTAAAATTTATTTTATTTTATTTTTATTATTTTATTTTTTTATTTATTTTTGTTTTTCTTCCGTTTATTTTTCTGGTTACTTTTATTTAAAGGGTATCTATTGACTGTTCATTTTGTACATTGAGAGCTGTTACTAGAACACACGCACACACATACACACACACACACGTAGACACGTATACAGAGACTATATTTCATACGTCGTTCTTTCTTTGATTGATCTACTGTCGAAGGTTGCATGCAAAAGTGCAATTCGTTTTTCGAGTCTGTTTTCCAGTCTCCAGATGAAACGATCTATTGTGGCAGCTACGTCGACTTCTAGCGTCATCGACGCTTAAAGAACAAAAAACAAAAAAACTTAAATAAAATACATTTTTCAGTACAATTAGCTGGTAAGTTTGTTGACACGATGTCTGACATGCAAAGTTACTTAAAAAACAGGAAAAAAAAACAATAATAATAATAATAATACTTCAAAAGAGTGATGAAGATGGTAGGGGGTAAACGACAAGATGGGTAAGGGGGTTGGGAAGACGGGGAGGGGAGAAGTTGTCTTTTAACTACAAGTAAACATTTTGGTTTAGAGGTCGACAAAGGCGACACACAGAAAGAGGTAAAGCGGGAGGGGGGGGAGTAACAAAAGGAGATATGATGAGGGGTGAGGTGAGTGTAGAGTGTGGAGTGTGGAGTGTGGGGAAGGGAAAGAGGAGAGGCATGTCAAGTGGTAGCCGTTACAACTGATGGTTGACAACAAACTTAACCAAGTTGATGGAGTAATTGAAGTTTCAGTCATAAACCTCATGGATAGCTGGCTACACACACACACACATACACACACACACATGTATATGCATATACACATACATGTGTAAGTGGCCGTACTTTAATTATGCTTAGGTTGTCAAAATAAATTTCATATATATATACACACACACACACACACACACACACACACACACACACTCACACACACACACACACATAAATAAACAGACGATATACTGAGTGTTTTATTTTCCCCATGAACGTCAATCACGTTCCGTAAATCTCTTCATAATTATCGTGTCTATATAATTTGTGGGGCTTGGACTTTTGCAATTTGCACATTTTTATTCAAAATCATTGACGTTCCTCGGATATGACAGAACTTGAATTACCATTGGCAATTATATAAAACAAAAGCCAAAGCCAAAAACATAAACAAAACGCCATAAACAAATACAAAAGCAAAAACAAAAACAAAAACAAAACAAAAACCAAGAAAAAAGAAAAATAATAAAAAAAAAAGAAAAAAATAAGAAGGGAAAATAAAAACTGCTTCGTATTTAGTTTTGCTCTTCAATTGAAAATGATATCTAAGCTGTATTAAAATGATATGGAATAAAATTATATATTCATTGATATTTATCTAGAATCAGTTTCATAAATCTATTCCAAATCAATTATCATTTCAATTAATCGGAAACGTGATCGAGCTTAGTAATCGATCTGATCTGTTTTTAATTTCGCACTCACGTTTAATACCCTTGCAGAAATGGAAAGGGGAATACTCGACTTGAAGGAAGGTTTGTAACAGAATAAAAATTATGTATAAATATAATAAATACTATAAACACAACAAATAAAATAAATAAAATAAATGTAATAAATAAAATAAATAAAATAAATATAATATATATACAATAAATATATATAATTTATATAATAATATATATAATAAATATAATATATAATAAATTTTATAAATATAATAAAAAAAATAAATATAATAAATATATGAAATAAAATAAATATATATATAAATAAATATATATTTATAATAAATATATATTTAATATAAAAACAACTTCATCCTTAAAAAGGATGACATGGATTCCATGATTAGAGATACCCCTGGTCAAGCTTACTCCCAGATCGGAAACTCCATTTAAGAAATACCCTGGGTACAATTCATGGAACTTTGGAGAAACGTAAACCTATCCGAGTTTGGGACTTTGGACCCTTAAGTCTTTCAGATTACATCGTCCATGGAAATGTGAGGAGGAGGAACGGGGAAGGGGAAGGGGAAGGGGAAAGGGAAAGGGAAGGGGTGACACGTTGTGTGATGCTGAATCAGAATATTTATTGCTTAAGAGATAAGAAATGTCACCTAATGCCATAATAATTTCTTAATCATAATATTTTTTATTTGTTTAATAAATTATTTAATGGTTTTTACTTCTCGGCTTTGAAGAGCTTTTAAATTACAAAGAAACAAATTTCGTTTTAATTAATCTTTAATTTTCTTGGGAAGGAATATTGCAATAAAAAAAATAGAAAAAATAGAAAAATAAAAAAAATAAAAAAATAATTTAATTCAATTTTATATTTTAATTAAAATTTGTTTTGATTGTTTTCATTGCTACCGTCGTTTTTGTTGTGGGTAAATAAATGATTTGTTTATTTTGATTTGTTGTCTATTTTTAACAGTCCCTTGGGATTCTTTCAGTTGCTTTGATCATAAAAATTCCTCTTACGGGAATTAAAATCTTATCAAGTTGATAAAAACAAAATCTTGATCTTTTTTTTATTGCCCATGCGACTTGTAATGTTTCATTGTTTCATTGTTGGGATATCGTAACAGCTTTAGGAATTCTTTAAGCTTTGATCCCAGCGAATGCTTATCTACTCCTCATGCCGCCCCATGCCCCCCTCACGCGCTCACTCACTCACACACTCGCTCGCTTGCTCACTCGCTCACTCACTCACTCACTCACTCACTCGCTCACTGACTCTATTGTCTCTTGGTATCCGTCTTTATCTCACGTTCTGTCTCTACTTAATCACACCTTCCCTTAGCATTCGCTGTTTGGTTAAACTTTCGTCACACTTACTCACAAAAGTATGAGTCGCGGCAAACAAACTGATTACAAAATCCCCATCAAACGTTATGTGTTTGTATGCGTGTGTATTCGAGTGTGTGTGATTGATCAATCACAGTTACACACTGCGTCACGGTCTCCAGCATAAACGTCTCTGTTACGCCTGGCAATCAATTTATAGTTCGTAGCCCTTCGTAATATCTGGCCATGGGTGTCCTTGACTTCATGTGGGCATTACGAGTAAAAACATTTCCCATATTATTTCTATAAGCATATGTTGTGTGAAAAGCAAACACACAAACACACACACACACACACACACACACACACTCGCGCACACACACATTTTCGTTTGTTTTAAGCGATAGTTGTGTGTATTTTAGATTTATACGTGCAATTCGATGGAAAATTGCGTAAACAAAACCTTTTTATGTATTCCACCTTTCCGACAGTTTGCATTAGAGCTTATCTTAATTATAAATCAATTATAATAATCATAATGAATGTATGTATGTATGTATATATAAATATATATATATGTATATGCGCTATTACAAGGAAATGACACATGGGCGGCATATATTCCGTTAGTGCACTTACAAGCCACAGTAGTGGCAGAAGTGCAGAGAAGAGGAGAATAAGAGAGGCCTGATAACTTAGATTAGTTAGAGAGGGATGCCAATAGTTCGGCTAGTGCTATGCAGGAGTTAATGTCAATCGAGGAGTTAAAGTCAGTCTCTGAGGCGTCCAGTGACACCAACTCAGAGCTTGTGCTTATTAAAAGAAAAAAAAATAAAGTTAATAATGGAATCCCTAACGATTCTCGGACATACATACATGTATATGTATATATGTATATACATATGTGTGTATGTGTGTGTTTGTTGTTTATATATGTGCATACATTTCGCACGACATGTTGCCAAAAAAGCGTTCACATTATTATTTATTATTATTATGCGTCAAAACAAATGCTGAACATCAGCAGAAGCGCGATTGGGTTGGCCAGCGGGAGGGGGAATGTGGGGAGGGGCTGATCACAGAAAGAGCGGGACAGTTAGAGAGAATGAAATAGAAGTACTGACTAATGTCCATACACATACATATACATACATACATGTATACGTACACCTATACATAAATATCTCTCCTCGTCTCACATTCCCCATGCTCCATACTCAAACCCCTTCCCCTCCTCGCACACCCCAACGAGAGGGGCTCTTCAATACTCGCCGGTCTTTCATTTTGTATGCCGATAGCGCGCTCTAAACTTTGGACCGGTAGCATTACGAGTATAATTGTTATATTTCGCTTAAATTGCACAATTACATAAAAGTTATGAGGCAAAGCGTCTGATTAATGCCCGTAAATGAATGTGATATATGATCTTTTGAACAGATGCGCAATATAATTATTTAGTATCTTTTCATATGATATTTATTTACCTAGTTTTTGTTGTACTTTTCGCTTAGCCCCTGTAAATGCTTCTTGCCACGGGGTATGATGTGCCATGGGCGAGACATGTGACACCCCGTGCAGGGTAATTTTAGTCTATTTGAAACCCTTAAGTATTTGTACTAAATACATAATACATTATTTAAATATGTATTCCTGATTAGTATCAAAATTTTCAACTAAAGTATCCCCTAAGGTATTGGGAAAATGAAATGAATACTTTTATTTCTGATTAATGTCAACAGCTGACACTTTTGCATTTATAGCCCATATTTAATATATATAAATAATTATTATTTACTCCCAATCAATGTCTAATTTATAAATTATTGACTTAATATAAATATGGATATTCGATATTTCCATATGATTAAATGTAATATCAATTAGTAAGGATCAAAGGCTAAGAGACTGATTGCGTGTGCGTGTGTGTGTGTGTAGGGTATTCGTCGGCTTAAATGCTACCTCTGTTAATTGCCTTTAATGGGGCCCTCATCATGGGATCCACTGGGATTACACGCATTTACCCACATGCTTACACATTTCTTTTACAGCTTTATGACAGATGTGACTCAATTTATACGTATGTATGTATGTATGTATGTAACAGATATATATGAAATACCGAGTATAGGTAGGCATGTGTGTACATACACATATGGTAACCCATAAAAATGACTGCCTCTGCCCATACTTTGCCCAGATTCTGATCTATTTTACCCCCAAGCACCAGGGGCACTGACCTGAATTGCGATGGCCAACGCTGGGCCCAAGCTGACCGACATGCACAGAGAGCTATTGATACATATGTGAAGTGATATGAATGAAGAGAGATGAAGTGTGGTGTATGGTGTGTGGTGTGTGGTGTGTGGGCGAGGTAACTTCCTCAGATACTGCCGTAACGATAATAATACCCATTAATTGGCAGCCGCTTAGGTGGTTGTCAGTAATAAACCATTTCTGGAATTCCCTTTGTGATCCATTAGAAAGTTTCGCATACTTTTGTTATCATATCTTATATGATATCACAGATCAGATAGCTTTTGTTTACTCAGCATATATCAACGCCCAGAGTGGAAACCCTAAGTGACTCAATTACAGGGTATAACTATTTAATTGTATCTTAAAAAAAAATTTGAATTCTCTTTTCTCTTTCATCACAATTAAATTAAAATTAATTTTAAAATATGTATTAAATAAAATATATTTTAAAATATATATCCGGGCATAAATTAGTACACTTTACATAGGGAATATTTTAAGTATTATTAAATTATTATTATTTTTATATATTATAAATTTCTTTCAATCAAACCTGAGACTTTTTCACTTTCGTTTCAGCTTAAATTCGAATAATTTTCAGATATCAAAGATATGAGTCATATATCTAAAGCTGGATATATCATATATAATATTACAGGTCATCTTCCAGTCGATCATCAGAAATGTTCTCGCACCTCTGTCATGGATATTAAATGTTTGCTAACAGTTTGTCATTTCGGCAATTAATTAAATCACATTGAGAATAGGATTTAAAAAAGTCGCCTTTGCTTTACGATGTACATACATACATATATACATATGTATACATATATGCAACATATGTATTGTATGTGTAGAGATTCGTTTGCCACTGCCAGATATCTGACATATGGGAGCCGAGTTTTATAAACGATTCATTTGAGTGTGGAAAGTGTAAAGAGATATGCGTTCACTGAAAGCGCGATCATTTATATGGAGAATTGATGCCTTTGGAACAAATCACTCGTAACCGATACACAATCACTCATTATGCACATGTGTGTGTGTGTGTGTGTGTATGTGTGAGTGTGTTTGTATACCCTACACGGTCTCTAGGGTCGCACTGATCTGTGCATCGAAGACAGAGAATGAAGGAGACGTAGGAGACAAATTCATGTTGATCTACTTTTTTGGAGACTTGATCAACGTGATTGATTAATTCGCATAGTATGACTGCGAGTGTATATGTGAGTATACATATATATATATATATATGTATATGTATATAGATGTCTGTGTGTGAGTCATATGTGGCTTGGAATTTTATCAGTTTATCTTTGAAAGAAATGCATTACTTGAATCCTTATTTATTATCATATTAATTGAGCTCTTTAATTTTAATATAATAATTTGGAATAATAATTAATATATATGTTCTAAAATCGGTCTATATAGACCTCACCCTTTCAACATACAAATTACTTGATCTTTCATTTGAAATTTTCTTTTTTCCGTTCTTTCAACAATCTCATTAATGCTTTGTACTCAACTTAATGCGTCTTTCAATACTGAACGAGAATATATATACATATATATACATATATATGTATATATTCTGAGCGTTAAGAAATGTTATGTACAAGTTTATTATCTACTCGGGATAAACAAATAATATTTTTAATAATAATAATTATTATTATAAGCCATTTCAATTATTGATGTAAACTGGCAACTTTCGAGGCTATACATCTATGTGTATATGTATGCACGTGTGTGTGTGTGTGTGTGTGTGCGTGTGTGTGTGTGGGTATATTTGCTAATGCCATTGTTTGCACTGGGACCCGTAAATAGGGCGCAAATCAAAATGTTCAAGTAGATGTAAAAATAGAACTTGTGACTGTATCTCAAAGATGTATCTCAAAGATGTGTCTCAGGTGTATCTCAGTGCGTGTCTGTGACAATGTGGGTGTGTATGCGTATGTATGTGTGTCTGTGTCTGTGTCTGTGTCTGTGTCTGTGTCTGTGTGTGTTTGTGTGTGTCTGACTGGAATTTGTTAGTTAAACATTTCTTTGGCGCTGTTAGCAAATCGCAACTCAGGCAGAACCATTTCCAGCCATGACATAGCCGCCCGCCATCTGAGATAATTCCGAAAGATAATAATAAGCGTCTAAAAAACATTCCAACTTCAAAAATAAAATTCCTCTTGATGGTTATAAATAAACAACAAACACTTGACCTTGGCTATATACACTGATTACCAGTAGCCTTCCCATCCCATGCTCCATATAAGGTTATATCTGGTGATCTGACTGAATCTCGATATATGACTTAAAAAAAAAGAGCGCAAAAAAAAAAAGTCCTATAATTATTGGCATTCAATACTTAATGCAATTGCTTTTAACCTCGCCCAAGGCAAATATCTAGAAAGTAAATAGTCGTAGTTCTCCCCCAAACACACCCGCACTCACACACACACACACACACACACCCGCACACACACATACACCATTAGTGAGGGAGTACTTTAATTTATAGAACAGCTGCTGCGCAGTTAGACGAAATATTTCCACAAACTTTGACGAAGTGTAAACAAAACAAAAGGAAAAAAAAATAAAAAAAAAAAAACAGTACGGAATTTAATAATTTTTTCTCTTTTAGTTCACCTGGAGCAGGGGTGGGTAGTATATAGTAGCGTGTATTATATTTGATTCCAAGAACGATATAACTAAATTCAAATGGATTCCAAAATTTCCCTTTTGTTTATCAAAATGAAAAGCGGTGACGATTTAAAAGTTCTCTGAATCGTGAGAAGCAACGGGTGGCAGATGGGAGATGAGAGATGGAAGATGGCAGAGGGGGGTTGGGCACTTTTTTAAACTCTCTTAGCCATGCCCGAAAGCATGACTATTTAAAAGTTTCGTATGGCTCGGAACTGCTTGGAACTATTTTCAGATAACTGTTAACCGTCCATTGGCCATGCGCTACGTCATTTCTTTATTAAGGTAGGTATTTATTATGTGTGTGTGTGTGTGTGTGCGTAAATAATTATATATACATATATATGGTATATGGTTTATTAGCCATAGTTATAGCCCATAATCTAAGCAATATCTGCAGATAACTAATTTCTACTTCGCATTATATCAAAACAAATTCCCCTTATCAGCCCCCAAGCCTCAGTCTGTAATATCGCAGAAGCGCATTCCAAGTGCATTAGTCATATTTTCATTTTTCACTCGATTTCATTGCTTTTCTTTTCTTTTTTCTTTTTTCTTTTTTCTTTTTATATTCTGTGCTTCATCTTTGTTGTTGCTTCTTTTGTTTTCCGATCTTATTTGCTTCTTAATCGAATCGCTTATTAAGTAAGCATTGCACTTAATGCGGCAATCGGGAAGCCTTACAGGCAGTTTTATCTAAAATTGGTTACTTTCCTTTTTGGGGTCTTGGGGGGAAAACCCCAAAAGCGAAATCCACTTTCAGGAATCAAACTGAACTCTATACACCTTTTATTCACGGGGCATATGCAACTTAGAGATACCCTTTGCAGGGTCAGAAGTTGTCAACTGAATTTAAGTGAAATTTTAATTTAAATATTTCTTTAATATTTAGTATTAAATAAATTCCAAAATAAAAATTAAAATATTAAAAAACAAAATTTATTTTATATTTGAATTTTTTCATAAATCGCACCGAACTTTTAAAGGCTGAAATACTTTTAACTCTTATTCACCAGCTTAGATATTTGTAATCGGAACTGACTCAATCTAATTTTATTTTCTCAGATTGGCTGCAAATGGAACTAGTTCCAAACACTAGGAACCGGAAAAGCACTGACAGTTTTCAATTTGGGCATCTCGACATTCATACTCAGAGCTTCTGCACTTCCATCAGCTCCAGCTCAGTTGCACTTTGGCTGCAGCTGTGTCTCAGTTTCTTATCAAATACCTAATTAAAACAATTGAACCGTTGCCATGGAAAAATCACGAAGCTCCCTACCAATCGATTAATCAGCCTCTTGACGCAGCAAAAGGCGACCAAAGCACTCGAATGGCTCTGAGCTCCGACCCCAAAGATGCTTTAAAAGCGATGCAGTCTCTATGTGTATGTGTATGTATATAAGTGTGCATGTGTATATGTGTATGTGTATGTATATATATCATATATATATATGTGTGTATACGTAACCAAGAAACATATAAAAAGACCAAAAAACATATAAAAAGAGATGGTCAAACGGACAGACAAAAAGGTGGAAAATTAAAATTTTGTTTGCTCATTTTTTTTTTAATTATATTTTTTTTTTTTATTTTTTTTTATTTCTTTTTTTTTATTATTTTTTTTTAAAGAAATAATAATTTGAGTTTCGCAACTTTTCAAAATTCTCAATATTTTTCCATACCAGAAAATTGTTTTATTTTCGAATAAAAATAATGAATGAAAACTCTGACTTATTCAAATGTCATTAAAACACACTTAATAAATAAAATAAAAGTTTGAATTTTAATTGTTGACAATTTGCCAGATATTAAAAAGTCATTAAATATTGAGCTGTCATTTTTGTTACTGGTACTTCTTTTTTTTTTTTTTTTTTGTTGTGTGTCTAATTTTGGCACATTTTGGCCTTGTTAAAGGCTGGGAAATAACCAAGCCCAAAACATTATTCGCACGCTCTCCAATTCCAATTTTGAAGCCAATTCCAATTCCGATTCCAATTCGGATTCCATTTCGGATTCCATTTCGGATTCCAATTCGGATTCGGATTCCGATTCCAATCGAAGCCGTTGCCAACTTCGACAGCCAAATGCAAATTGTCAAGTGCAGAGCAGTTTGTGGTCTATCCCAGTTACGTGTGGTTTGTACATGACATTCCCACACTCGCACAAATGCCAAAAAAACGGCGGACTACCTGTGTTTATTCCGACATTCGGACATTCGGACATTCGGACATTCGGAGTTTACAACTCTATAAAGTCTGAGGAGGTCGCCAGGTGTAAATGAGTCTATTTTCAGCCCCAAAAAAATGAAAGTTTTTCGGTGGTTGCTTATGCAAATTGAATTTGTTGCCCTTGGTCTATATAAGTGTGTGTGTGTATATGTGTGTGCGTAGGTGTATGTGAAAAGGTCTTTATATATATAGGGTGTATATAAAAAGAGTTTATATATGTGTAGGTGTATTTATTATATATGGAAGTATATATGTACGTGTAGGTGTATATGTGTAGGTGTATATGTATATATGTTTATGATGTATGTGTGTATGTGTATATACTTGTATATGCATGTGTATTAGTGCTTAGTTTGACCCCAACCCAACCTAAACTAAGCCTAGACCCTTTTACTCGCTTTCTCTTTCTACCTATTCTAAGCTCTCCTTCCCCGTAACCACAACCTTCCCTTCAGTCCGCCCCCCATCACTCCCTCTCTTTCCCTCCCACAGATATTGATTGCACAAGGTAGTTTTGAGTGTTGTATACGAAGTTTGACTTCTTGGTGACTGCTCCATTTGCGGAAGTCATTTGTTTCCCCGGCGCCTTATTGATTTTAGCATAGGTTGAGCTGAAAGTCATACTGTAAATGGGTTTATGGGGTTTCCTCTACTGTCATTCCCTGGTTCCTGGCCCCTGGTCCCTGGTCTCCGGGCACCCACAGCGTAGATGTGTTTTAAGTGTTCTTTTATATGGAAATTGTTTTGCAAGCTTCAAAGTTTTTCAATTGAAACTCTAGTTTACTTTGGGCTGAGAACTTTTCCAAGCGATGATCGCCTCTATATATCTCCCCATATATATAGAGATATATATGTATACATATGTATGGGAGTATGTGGCTGGGTATGGGTCTACCAGGTGCACGTATAGTACACACACAAAAGACATCAAGATAATTGGGCTACCTCAATAACAATTGCTCCCATGACGAGCCACGGTTTACAGGTTGTACAGACGCGCACACACACACATACACACACACGCACACACTAGCAACCCCTTCGCTCTTCAATTCACCCTTCAAGGGCGAATCTCATATGAAGTACAAGTAAACAAATTGAATCATATGTAGGCAAACCCAGCAGCAAAATCAAACAAAAATAAACCCACGCACGCTATCAAAACTATCAACGAAATTGTTTCAAAAATTTACAACAACAACAGCAACAACAACAACCATAACAACAATAACAACCACCAAAACAGCCACAACAAAATACACACAAATTGTGTTTGTAGTAAAAGTTAAAAAGAAAAGAGAAAAAAAAATAAAAATAAAAATCTGATACACAGACAAAATAAACAAAAAAAAAACAAAATGACTGAGATATGAGGATTCGATCTCTAAATATAGCAACCACACACACGCATACACACGCATACACACGCATACATACGCATACATACGCATACATACGCATACACACGCATACACACGCATACATACGCATACACACGCATACACACGCATACATACGCATACACACGCATACATACGCATACACACGCACGCACACGCATACAGTCTCACCCATTGGCATTATAGTTCTTGACGTCACTACATTTATTGGCAAGACAGCCCCCATATGACGTCGCTCTTGGCTCGAATATTTTGTTTGGGAATCTCAAAAATGCGAAGAATCGCAGAAAAGGCATTGCCATGATGCATAATAAGGTCGCAGATTGCTGGGGCATCTATAGAGTCTGTAGGCAGAAGGTAGACTGAGGGGAGGGTTGGGGAAGGAAGAAAAAAATGTGGATAACAATGATGATGATGATGATGATGATGACGATGACGATGATGATCGCAAAGCATCGATGAGTCAGCTGATGAGTTTATAAATGAGTTCATTGCTGGATTGTATATCCATTATAGCCACGGATATGCCGTGCCACATTTTTCAACACTCCCAACCCCCCATCCCTTATTGCCTATATATATATATATATTTATATATTTATAGAAGATCGAAAGATTAGAAAATCCCAAAGAGTTAATGTCCGTCGTATGCTCCACATACATTTTTGGCGATAATTCTCGGAACTCACCTGACAAAACCGTTCCAGTGAGGCAAAAGAGGCCCACGCAAATCACTCGTAGACTCAAAAGTTCCATGCTGTGTGTGTGTGTGTGTCTGTGTGATACCTTCTCCCTCGATCGTAAATGATAGGGGGTGTGTGTATGTGTGTGTGTGTGTGTGTGTAACAAATCGATTAACCGCACGAATATATTAATATATATATACGTCAGTATATATATATATATATAGTGTGTGTGTGTGTGTGTGTGTGTGTGTGTGTGAGTGACGTATCTATGTATTTATATTTGTTTTGTTATTGTTTTTCGATTCGACTTCTTTCTCTTTTAATCAAATCTTATGTAAATTTAATTTAAGAAACGCGTTTGTTGATGTAGGTTATGACGACGCTGACGATGAGATCCTGAAAGCTTCGAACTGAAACGAAAAAGAAGAAGAAGAGGAAAACAAAATAACAATAAATGCGAGTACAAAAACAAAATTAGCAAAGTATCGGTTGAAATTCGATTTCGGTTGTCAAGCAGATATATGGGTGTAGGTAGGTAGCAGGTACACGGGATCTGCCCGGCGCTCAGTCATGCCCCAAAGTCCAGTGTATGTGTGTGTGTGTTGGTATGTGTGTGTGTAGTCACTGCGTCTATTTCTTGCCTTAGTCAATTGCACTCCGCAAAGAGTGTTTCAATTTGTTGCTTTTATTTGGTTACTTTTTTTTTTATTTCTGATTTTTTTTATTGCGTCGTAAGCGCGTTTTGGCTCAAAATACCCTCGACTCTGAGTGGCCAAAGGTATGCCCCATAGTCTGGCGTACGAGCGGGAGGGAGGGAAGAGAATGGAAGTGGGCCAGACAGAGAGAATATAAATTTGAAAAATGTACATGTAATTGATTTATTGCCTTGTATAAAATTTGGCAACATTGTAAATCAATCAAATGATATCGATTTACTTTAATTGTCCTCTCAATTACAAAATGCCATCTCTTTCAGAGATACTGGGCCAAAAAAGCGGCTAATCAAATTGCCGTTGTCTTCGTAAACTTGGCCTGTTTTGTTTTTTTGTTATTACTTTACTTTAGTTTTCCTCTTTTTTTTGTTTTTTTTTTATCAATAAATTATTTATAACTAAGAGACTAACATGTCTGGCTTTTAGTTTTCATTGAACTGCACAATAAAGACATAAATGGAATTGTCGCTCCATATATATCTATATACATCTATATATATGTATATATATATATATATTTACAGGGTATATCGTAATCGACTCAGATTGCAGTTATTTTTTTTTATTTGTTGGGAGTATAATTTCGGTTCGCTGTTTTGTTGATATCCGTGTATTGGTAGTTGCGCTTCGACTGGCTTTGGGTACTGTCGCCCTGCTATCAAGCCAATCAGTTTGGCATATGTTAAAGTGCCATGATAAGCTATCTGTCGAATCAAATACAAAATTATGAAAACACACACAACTACATGCGGCAACTGTGCTCCGCGTGTACAAGAGACACACAGCGAGACACACCACAAAATACAAAATACAAAAAAAAAAATACAAAAAAAAAATACAAAATAAAAAAAAAACTTTATACAAAAAAAACAAATAAGAAAAACAAGAAAAGTCAACTACGAGATACCGTTAAACCATTTGTGGTTAACATATGCATATACATACATACATATATATATACGTGTATGTGTGTATATGTGTATATGTTATGTATGTGTATTATGCTTGTATGTGTGTTATATAAAAAGTGCACATGCAAACGCATTCATTTCTTGAGTAACTTCTGTCTTTGGATATACGACTCTCATGATATATATATATACATATATATATATATATAGAGAGATAAATTATAAGAGTTTAAAAATGTATAAAAATATATAAAATTTAATTATTAAAGAATATTTAATAACTGCACTCGTACACAAAATCGAAAAAGTAAAAAAAATAATGCGTCAGCTCTTAATGTATCCAATGTCAATGACTTGGTAGAAAGATGTCTTTGTAGTTCCTGACAAAACGTTTACGTCTGATTCGCAATTAATACATAAATTTGTTGTTTTTTATGGTTTATTTATAAATTTTATTCATTCAAAGTATAACAACAGATTTGGCCAGTTGTCCGTCCGTGCGTTCAAAATTTTTAGTGTGATGAATGAAAGAGTTTTTCACATTTAAAAATGGCAAAACAATAAATAAGGTATATAAATATATATTTATTGGTTAGTTTATTATTGAAAATAATAATAAACAATAACAAATTTAATGTACAGCTTAAAAGCAAATAAATTTGTTTATCGAGTTAATTAATACAAATAAAGCCATTTTCATTACTAGCTGAAATCTTTATGGATTTTAAAGTTTTTTGTTTTTGTTTTTTATTTATTTATTTATAGATTTCTTTTTGGGCTTTAAGACATTATTGGTGAATAATGTGAAAATAATTTTCTGGAATTTCGCAAATAAATTAAATAAACTTCCATTAATTGTTGACCCAAACCTGTGGGTGCTTCAATGGATTTTCGAACAGAGAAAAGAAAATGAAATCATAAATCATTTAAGGTACTTACGTTGAAGACACACAAACATTGAGAAATTCGTTTTGTAACACACTTTTTGACCGAGATACTCGACTTTCTGCTTGGACATACAAAATAACAAACAAAAAATACAAAAAAAAAAACAAACCAAAAAAACAAAAAAAAACCAAAAAAAATAAAAGAAAAAAATAAAAAAGAAAATCAAATCAAAATGATCTGCGCAGCAAAATAAATTACAAAACAATATAAACGAAAGGCGCTTTTGCAGCAAGAAACCGCGACTAGAGATGCCAGCAGGAATGGATGTGGTGCTTGGTCTTGTCTTAGTCATAGGTAACACACAAAAACAAACACAAACAAATACAAAAACAAATAGTCAAAGTGCCGCGAATGGTAATTAAATGTATCTGCAGAAAATTATATATACGATTGAGATTGAGATTGAGATTTCGATTTGAAATCGGTTTCAGATTATTTATACGCCGCAAAGTAAATGAAATTGGGGCAACGAGGCCTACGCACAGATCACTTGGGTTTACTTACCTTTTTTTATATAGATTGATATTTGTTGGTAAAATGTTGCACGTAAACAATTAAATTTTATTGTCACTGTTGTCAATTAATTTATGTTTGTCCATTTTAATGGCAAGGATTAGCACGGGTTTGTCTTTTATTGTTCGTCTTTACTTTTGTTATTAATAACAACAAATATTATTTTTTTTATCAAAAAGCATAGAACTAATTGTGTTCTGTTTTGCCTGCGCTCATACCTCCACTTTTGTCGATTGTCGACTAACGACTGAACCACAAGCGTGAATGTTTCGCAAAAAAAAAAAAAATTGAATTAGCAAATAAGAGAAAGAGAGTGAGCAAGCACAGCAAGAGAGTGTGAGCATACGCGACGGTGGCTTAGGGCGATCGTTTTAAAGTTGTTGTGTTGTGTTTGCAAACATTATGCGCAGCTGCGATTTAATCGAGTGCTTGGTAAATATTATTAAGTACATACATGTACATTAAAACAACGTCGTATGCTTAATATAAATGGCTTACGTTTTTCCTACGTATACGCACCATTGACACAATATAAATCGTTATATTATTTAACACATTGTGGTGGCAGCGCCGATAGGCCAACGCGCGCTCATTTTATCGTTCCTAGCACTAAACTAGTGTTGCAAAGTGACAAAGTGGTACTTGACCGGCATTCACCTTATGATAATATTGCCACATCGCTCAAATAAGTTACTGTATGAAAATGGGCGCCGTGATTTTAATAATTATTTACATTCATTATTTGTGCTGGCATTATTATATTAGATTATATTAAATGTATAGTTCTGGCTGACCATACAAATTAGACGGAGCCTTAAGTTGCTTAATTGAATACGTAACAGATTTTAAATTTTCATATAAACAATTACTGCCAGAAGTTTGAAAAAATTTTTGTGATGAACGAAAACAGCTGTTGACTGTAAAAAGTAATTTTGCGGCACTGCTTTATATTAAAATTATCTGAACCGCTTTGCTTGGCGCGAAGAATGTCTTTAATTTGAATGGTTAAGTATGCAAAGAAGCAAATTAAACATAAAATGAAATTACATTGGGAATAGATTTACTGCTATTTGTAATCTGTAACAAAAATATGTAAATTTTCAAAAATAAGATTTATAATAGTACGAATCAAGTAAAGACATATTAAAAAAAAATTGATATTTTTATTTGTAACTTCATTATTTAAATATTATTAATTCGATATTTTTTTGTAGCTTAGTTAATCGATAAAAAATAAATTAAAGCTAATGGAATTTTTATGTAGTCATCTACAAACTCTTACAATTATCTGCATTCTCCCAAAATATGAAAATAAAACATTCTTAAATTTTCTATTCAACCATGGTTAATATAGTTTATATTTCGTTATCGGTTTTCAAACAGTAATCAACTTGATTATTGTTTTGCGTCCTATTAGTAGTTTGTAGCGCACTTATAGGCGTTTTTCCTTAAGCTGAATTTTTTTAATTTTGTAAATTTATCGATTTCTATGACTTTTAAATTAATTTCAAGGATTCTTAAAGTTTAAAGCTTTGGCGCATCCCCATATTGCAGCTATCGATATATCGATTAAAATTTCATTAGTCTGTGCGCGTTTTCTTAAAACTACGTAAATAAAGTGTTTTCGAAAGTGTTTTTTTAAGTGAAAGTGATTATTATTGATCGGTTTAACATTTAATACATATTATTCGCGTCTAGTACAATGATTTGCATAACGTGGTAAGTCTGATTACATGAATATCCAGGCGCCTTGTTTATTTATTGAGCTGCCGGCTACAAGTGGCATTGACGCCATTTGCAATTGCCGAAAGAGCTTTGGTAATTAGCACGCGCTGCGCTGCTCATTAACACTTTGCGCTTCGTGTCTTTCTTTCCAATTGGCTGCAGGTGAGGAGGAGAGCAAACGTGAAATTCCCGCGGCGACTGCAAATTGCACGCGTGGCATAGACTCTGGGGTTACCGCTAGCTTGCAATATATTGCTCCCTCTACTTGAGTCAAAGCAAAAATGCCGCCGCACTTTTTCGGCGGGGCCGACATTGCCTTTGTCAGTGCAATACCAAACCGAAAATGGTCAACGTGTTTGGCGGCTAGTCGCTTGTCCCCTTTTGGGTAGCAGGCTAGCCCACAAGAGCGTGAAATTTTAATTGTGCCTTTCGGGGCGTTGTCGTCGCCTTGGTGGATCGCTGAATCCTTCGATCCGAAATAAAGATCTCGGGGCTACCACAGCTCATCCTATGTTCACCTCATCCTCATTGGACTGCCTGCCAAAGTTGTTCCATGCCAAAAAGGTGCAAAAGGCCAAATAGTATTCGGTTGTTTATGTTGTTACATGCCACGTTGTTTCTCTTGTTGTTGTTGTTGTTGTTGTTGAAGTATGGCGCTGTTGTGTGTTTTAGCCTTAAAAAATGCTTGTCGGCATGCAAGTACAGTCAAACGTCTCTATTGAATACTTGGCTGACATGATTCCAGATATATTAAGAAATTTAAAACTAATGCTACAATTTATATTTCATAATTACAAAAGCTATAAAATTAGATTTTCTTTCTATTAACTTATGTTAAAAGCGAATACTAATACCAATACTACTGTAGTAATTTTGGTTACTACTTAACTATCAGCAAATAAGATCATTTTTGGTGATTTCAATATTTTTAGAACAAACAAACGTGCAAATTTACAAATGTATATAATTTGCATTATTACATACATACATAAGTTTGTTCTTATGTATGTATGTGTGCATGCAATTATGCAAGTTTCTGATCAAGATAAGAGTTAGGGATGTCATTAACCCCATTCTCTCGTAGCATAAATATCGCATTCCAATATCGATATATCGGGTAAAGAAATGCATGCAAGAGTATCATTGATATCCTATGCATGCATAATAATTGTCATCTCTATTAATTTAAACTGTTATTTTCTAAATATTCGATATTTTTATTTTCGATACTTTTTTACTTTGTTTGATCGGAGCAATACTGCATTTTTATTTAGAGTGTTCATATCTAAGCTCCACTGCATGAAGTGGCACCTGATGTCAACTGTTTAGGTGCTTCTGCCCGCCGACTGGGCATCGACATCATCATCTTCATCTGCCTGGTGCATCATCGGCTTCAGGGTTTTGTTATGTTTGTTTTGTTTCGTTTTGTTTCGTTTCGTTTCGTTTGGTTTATTTTTTCTCCTATTGTCGTTGCTTTGTTGCTGTTAATAGCCGCTGCGGGCCAAATCAATTCCATGCAAGTTGTAAGCCCGTCGTCTTTGGCTATTTTATTGGTTGACAATAAAAGTGAGCCAAGTGCTTGCCTTCTGGTTGCCCTGCCTTGTCGATTGTCTTGCGTCTCTTCTGTCGACTGGCCCCAAGCAGTGGATTTGGCTGCCAAGCATAATAATTATAATCCATTTTATTTTTGCCGTGGCAATTCCATCGATCATGCAACACACTGCCGAACATTCACACGGGTCACGTGTGTGCGCTGACCTCTGCCAAAGCAACAGTCGCAACAACAGCAACAGCAACAACAACAGCAACAGCAACAACAACAGCAACAGCAACAACAACAGCAACAACAACATTAAATACTTATGTATATGTTCCTCTGGTTGTTGTTGTTGCTGTTTTTTGCATTGTATGTCAGTCACTTGTGTAACTGTCGTTGTTGTTGTTTTTGTTGCCTTTATTGTTGTTTTAACTGTGGATATTTTTGCTGTTGTTGTTGTTGTCGGCGACTGGACTCTAGGATGCCAAATATCTAATACGCTTCCACCAAAATGATCAAATTCATGGAATTCGCATAAAGCAGCGACCAGGTCGCAGCCTCTTGTTTCTCCGTTTCGCACCCTCTCCCCTTGCTGCCGCCACCCGTTGCCTTCTGCTCCACCCATTTGCATCTGCTGACTGGCTGCGTAAAGCGAACAAAAACCGCGACAGGTGAATCGGCCGCCCGTTGACTTGCCCCATACGGTCAGGCAATGGGTCCACCATGGCAATTGGGGAGTTGGGATGCGCAACGGATCACGGCCGATCCTCCACTTGGCATAGCTATGTCTTTTTCGGTGCTCACATATGTCGTGGCTTCGTTGGGGGCGGGTGGGGTCAGTGTGCACTGCAAATCGAACGCTGTCAGGTACAGTGGGCTGGCACTTACCGGTACGGGTTAAGGTTTCGCCTAAGTTAATAATTATGTAATTCCATCGGCCATTACAGTTTAATTGCTGGAACAAAATTAAATAAAAGCTAAATTATTTTTAACTTTTATGCTTTACAGTTAACTGGAAGCTTTCCTTTCTTTAGCTTTTCTATTGGCCATAAATGATAAAGCCTTTTGAACACCAATTAATTTCTTACAAATTTTTAAAAATATCTCGTTTTATGTACATAAATTTTATAATATTTATTTTTTTTGGTTTTTTTTTTTTTTTTTACAGATTTTGCAACACGTAAAGCCACCCAAAGTACCCACTTCATAAGGTAGGAAGATATTAAATTTTAAATATATAAAAAATGATGTGCCCAAAAGTATGCTACAATATTTTTAATTTTATTTTTATTTATCTCATATAATGGATTTATTTTATTTTTACATTTTAAATAATTTTTTTAAATTTAAAATTTGTTTTTTAAATTTATCTACTCGCGATATATTTTTTATTAAGTATTCGAACATTTTGCTTCACTGTGCTTACTGTTGTGTGCGTATGTGTGTGTTCAATCACCCACTTTGACTGGGCCTGTGACGGGGTCTGGACTCGGTCTCTTCCTCTGCCTCTGTCTCGAATCCAGCCTTTGGCTCTGACTCTGACTCTGACTCTGTCTCTAACTACGGCCATGGATGTGGCTTTAGTTGTGACTCTGCGTGCTGCATCATCTAACGCAACGACGACGGCGGCGGCGGTGGCGGCGACTGTTAAGATCGATCGTCGTTGTGTTTGACCGTTGTTGCTGCTGCTTTGGAGGTGACTTCGACGTTGTCGTTGTTGTCTCGATCGATCGGATGGTCTGGTCTGGCCTGGCCTGGCCTGGCTTGGGCTGCACTGGCCTGGGCCGTATCGGGGCCGCCTGGGCCTCACTGGGCGACCATTACCAAGCATTGGCCAATTGATGACCAGTTCGATTAGTTGTTCTTGTTGTTGTTGTTGTTGCTGGTGTTGTTATTGTTGGGTTTGGTGTTTTGTTGTCGGCTCGGTTACAGCCTTTACCGTCTTTACACCTTCCTTTATTATTTTGCTATTTATTTTTCCTCATGTTGTTGTTGCTGTATTTTTGTAATTTTTGTTGTTTTTTTCGTTTTTTTCGTTTATTTTTTTTTTTGGCTGTTCGATGTGTATTTAAATTGCCTACATAAATTTTTTTTTGCAATAGTTGCTTTAATGAAGATTTTTTTGTTTATCATAAAATTGTAAATTGGTGAAAATTGTGAACAATTTGTTGGCTCACACACTCAGGCTTACCGTACATATACACACATACTCACACCTCGCCAATTGTTTATAGGTTTGGTGTTTGAATTGCCTTTTTGTTGTAATATTAGTAATATTATTTTTGAGTTTTCTTTTTTTCTTGTTTTTTTTGTTTTTTTTTTTGTATAACGTCGGACCATCTGTTTGGTCTGTGCAAATTTCCCACTTCATACGAACATTAAATACATCGCAAAATCTTGGTGTTATTGTTGCTGTCATTAGTTGTTGTTGTTGTTGTTGTATTTGTTGATGCTGTTGTTTTTCTTTTTAATTTTCGTTTGGTTGTTGTTGCCTTGCGTCTGTTGGGCACCACCCTTTTCATCCATGATGTTTCATCACGTAACACTAATTAACAGAAAATTACCTGCGCACTTGTTTGTTGTTCAAACGGTGCCTTCTAAGCTCTCCCATCAAGTCACAAATTTATAGACCTGCAACTCCACTGGTCACTCCTCACCCCTCACCCCTGTCAACGTCCACCCACCTCATCTCATCTCAGCTCAGCCCATCTGCTTGTACTTTTTCTCCATTAAAGATCGCAAGCCATAATTAACTTTGAAACTCTCGACCTCTCATTGTATTGCCCAAGAAATTTAATTTTCAATAAATCCCCGACTGCTCTTCATCTCCATCTTCATTGCCATCTCCATCTCCATATCGCAGGATCCATAAAATGCTCCAAGCTTTAGATTTATCGTTATGTGGTACACAAATCACCCACACATTTGACATGTTGCGATCGCCGTTGTTCTAATTACCGAAGTACTGAATATATATGTTTCCATAGATTGTTTCGGTCTTTAAGTAGTTGTTAGCCATGTTTGCCACACACACATGTTCTTTGCGTTACACCCACTAGACGGTGTTTCCTTTGGGTACATGCAATTCCTCTCGAGCTTTGCAACGCCGAAGAATTTTTAATTTAATTTATTTTTCTTTTAATTTTTTAATTTTAATTTTTAATTTTGATTTTAATTTTAATTTTAATTTTAATTAAATTTATCTAATTTGATCTGACTTGGGGTGTTCAAAGTTTTTAGAAAATTGTTTTTAATTATTTATTATTATTATTCAGATTCAATTATTATTTTTATATTTTTATATACTATCATATAAACTTAAATAATAATTTTAAATCTCAGCTGTGACTGAATACTTTTTTCTCTTATTTGATAAAATATTGGGCTCTTGAATTATATTATTTTTATAAATATTTATATATAAATATTAAGGAATTTTTTTATCTTTTACTTTTTATAATCATCTGAGCTCAACTTTCTCTTTTTTTGGTTATTCAATTTTAAAATTTAAATATATTTTATTATTTCTTTAATGGAATTTTTTAACTGAATTCTTTATGTATAATTATATTTATGTATAAAAAATTTTTTATTTAAATACCAATATAGTTTAAGTATTTTTATGTATGAAAAGATTTATTTTTATTTAAAACAAACTTTAACAAAGGAATCTTTCATTAAAATTTGCTTTATTTATTTTTTAAAAGTTTTTTATTTATAAATATTTAGTAGTATTTAACTGAATTAAAATTCTACCAACTTTAATAGAAAATTTGGAATTTTTTTTTTTTGTGTTGTATTTTTATGAGCACAAAAAATTGGCAACTGATCCTGAAAGGTTCTATATTATATCTATTATATATGTATAGTATTATAATCTAGTTTAGTTCTTGTCTTTTGTTTTCCTTGTCGTATGATCCTTAAGTCCTATAAAGGAGACCATTTAATCTGTTTGTAGCAAATCTCCTTTTGAGTTTTTCCCGTTATTTGCATTTCCCTGAACGCTCGTCGAAACAGGAATAAGAACTGTCAACTGATTTTACAATCGGCTTGTAGAGAGGAGTTTCAGTAGTAGCCAGTGGATGATAATATCGGCTGAAAAGTATCTCTTTATAAGACACAACCGTCAAGTGTATGTTAGTTTCGGCTTTATGTTTATATATGAACTAACTTGTGCTTTGTGGTATCTGTTGTTGGCTTGTAAACTTTTATTGGACGATCGTTGGGAATTTTATGCGGCGCATTGCGCAATGTGCGGCTCGCACAGTGGGGCACCGACGCGTTTTATGGACAACGCAATTAATTGCTACATTTTCCAAAAGAAAATTATGAACTAACATCAATTAGGACGCGAATAGACAGAGGCGCACTGCCTTGTCCTCCTTCTACCACTGCAGTTCCCCTGCTCCTCCTCCTCGACTGTGCACCTCCTTTAGTGCCATGATCTAGCCTCCAACTCCACCTCCGCCACCGCCCCCATTTTACATACCGCCTTTGCACTCCCTCTCTCTCTTTTTTCTCTCTCTTTCTCTCTCTCTCGCTCTCTCTCTCTGTCTCCCTCTCTGTTTTTTTCTCTGAGTCTGCTGACTAAGTCTATGGCTGTGGATGTACTTGTTGTTGTATTGACTGTGGATGAGAATGAGGATGAGGATAAAGATGGGGATGAGGATGTAGATGTGCGGCTATAGATGTTTGGTTGGCCAAGAAAAAACGCTTAATGATTCAGGCTTTTTAATAGGCCATAAAATCTCAAAATCGGTATTGCATCGTTGCATAGCACTGCCCGAACATATTTCACATGTTTTTATTATTTTGGTGAAATTTTTGCTATGTTTGTCATTATGGCTCGGAGATTTTGTTGCTGGTCGCTCCTATTGGATGCTGCCACATGCCACATGCCACATGCGGTTTTATATGCCAGCCAACAAGCAACAGTTGAGACATTTATAATTGACACATGTCAACAGTTTGCCCTCCCCAAGCGACCAAAATTGTTTACAAAACTCCCCATAAACAACTGCAAAAATCTATGAATATGAAAATAATGAATAATCAGAAATGTTTTTTAAATATTTCTGATTTATATTTCGTTTCATATTGTCCCCTAGGTTAAGTATCGATCAACTCAATACCTTAAATCAGTTGCTTTGAAATTGGTTAATCTCTTAGAATTTTCTCCTTGATCAATGGAAAGCTTTTTTTAAGTTTTCCATCAAGCGGAACTAAAGTTAAATATTGTCTGTTGTTTGAATTAATTAATAACAATACAAATTATTTATTATTATTTTTAATTTAATAGATCAATAAGTTAAATAGATTACTTTTTTTTTTTTTTTAAATTAAATAAAAGCCATCTTTTTTGCTTTTCTTAACATTGAATTCCCACTTTTCTTTATTTTAGTTATATCCAAAATTTTCCAAAAAACGGAAATGTCGTTGGAATTTTAAAACAAAGTTTGCTTATTTTTTATATACGAAATTTAAATAACTTTCTTCATTATGTAGCAAATCGATTGCAATTGTTTTTTTCAGTTTGACGTTTAGTGAAAAAGTTTTGGAAATTTTCTAATTAGCTTATTTAATCTATGTAAAGCGATTCCATTAATTTTTTGTAGAAATCTGTCTTATGTCATTTGTTAATCAATAATTTGATAATTTGCAATCGAAGCTCCAATCACAAACCTCATTCCCTGACGTTAATCGCGTTTGGAAGTTCCATTTGGACTTTTATTGGGGTTTTGGTTTGACCCAAAAGGCCAAAATACCTAAAAGAAATAACACGAAAAGTTATGAGCTCACCTCATAAAAATAACTAACGCCAAGTCAAAGGAATTTCCATATGATATCAAAAAAAAAAAAATAAATATATTTATATATATATATATATATATATGTATAGATATATATTTATAAAAATATCAAGCAAATAAATAAATACGAGAAAAAAGTATAAAGATCTGATGATGATGGTGCGTGGCAAGTACCGCAAATCTTGATAATAATTTGCATATTTAATTAATTCAACGGTGAAGCCACAGAGATAAATATGCATCGAATAGTAGGGGAGAGGGGTTGGTGAGGGGCGAGAGAGGGAAGAGGAGATGAAACGAAGTAGCCAACAAAAACATTGGTGGTACGTACTCTAATTTGGTTGTCAAAACGGCATCAGTTTTAAATATTCCAAAAACAACAATCAACAAAGATTCGAGTAGAGGGGAGCGATGTTGGAGGGTGATGTTGAAGGAGGGAAGGGAAGGGGAGTGCGGAAGAAAAGGTTAAAAATTTAGTTCGTCGGCTAACGACACAGGCGCCAAATGTTTTGCCTATTTAAAAGTTAATAAAATCATATTATCTCCGAGATTTATTGGTTCAATGGCTGCTAAACAAGCCGAAAAACACGTAATATTCCCCGAAACAAGACAAATATGCATTCGTAGGGAAGTATACGGTCTCAGGATACCCTGTAATTACATTGGATATAAAAAAATAAAATAAGAGAAAAGAAGATTCAATCATTGGCAATAATTTCAAATATAAATAATAGATATAAGTAAATGTTTAATGTGTACTGATTTTATAATAATAAAATAATTAATTAAATAAATAAATAAAAAAAATAAATATTCTAATAAATAATTAAATAAATAATTAAATTAATAATTACATATAAATAAATGAGAATAAATAAATTAATATAAATAAATGAACTTAATTAAATCAATAAAGATGTATATAAATAAATAATTAAATATAAATAAATAAATAATTAAATAATTAAATACAATTATATGAATAAAAATAAATGATTAAAAATAAATAAATATAAAGAAATGGACTTGAATGAATAAAAATAAATAAATATATATAAATAAATAAATAATTAAATATAAACAAATAAATAATTAAATACAATTATATGAATACAAATAAATGAATAAAAATAAATAAATATAAATAAATGGGCTTAATTAAATTAATATAAATAAATGCCCATAATTAAATAAATACCAAAAAATAAATAAACATAAATAAATAAATATATATAAACAAATAAATAATTAAATAATAAGTTAAAAGTTAAAAGTTAAGATAAAATATTATTTATTTTATGATCTGTTGTTTAAAATTATTTATTACTTATTTTTAATTTAATAAAATTTGATAAAAGTTAATATAAAAATTTTGAAATACAGTTCAGAATTTGTGGACTGTTAGACAATGATCCTTCAGTCAGGTCAGGATATATTAATACGTTCGCTTTAATTGCTGTCACATACTTAGGCACGCCTCTGGCATACCCTGCCCTAGTCAGGGGAAGAGCAGGGTATAGGCCACGGATGGAAATACCTTAAAACTCGAGCGAAAACTATGCGCTTAAAATATATAAATTTTAATTAGTGCGCGACGAGTCGAGCGATATTTGAGAGCTAGTAATACAGATCAAGATCGAAATCGAAATCCACATTCGGGATCGTGGCGTGTAGTAGTTATCGATGTTGTTGTTATTGTTTTTGTTGTTGTTGCTGCTGTTGTTTGTTGTTATCGTTGTTGTTGCCATGTTTCACTAATTAAGCCAAAATGAGCGCGTGTTTTGGCTTTTTGTCTTTGCATGATCTTTAATAATTTTCGAAATATTTGTGGCATCTTCGCTTCGCTCTCCCATCCCCCGTCCTCCCTCCTTCTCGCACTCTCTTTCTCTCTAAACTGATTTGATCTTGGTTTGATGATATCCCGCAGTGTGAAATATTTTTTTTGATGAGAATTTATCATTCAGAGTATTGCAGCCAAAGGAGTAGCTGCCCATCTCCATCGCCATCTCCATCTCCAGTTCCAGCTTCAGCTCCATCTTCAGCTCCATCTTCAGCTCCATCTTCAGCTCCATCTCCAGCTTCAACCTCAAGTATCGAGCATCGAGCATCGAGCATCGAGCACAAGGAGCCAGCAACCACTGCCAACACCCAGGCAAACCGTTTATAAGTCTCTCGTTTTTCATGTTGCCTCCTTTGGCCTTCTGTCGATCATAAATTGGTGCAACAGCCACAGTTGCAGTTGAAGTTAAAGTCACTGCCACAGGTCCAATGTCTTTGGAACTGGCTCGAGCTCTGGGACTCTATGGCTTTGACTTTCAACCAAACTGTGACTTTGGACTCCTCCTGCTGTCTCCTATCTCCGGTCTCCTGCCTTCTGTCTCCTGCCTCCAGTCTCCTGTCTGCTGCTGATAAGCATCTTACCTGAACCTGAACGCGATGCTGGGCTCGGGGTGCTGATTACTTGCTGACTGTCGCCTTGGCCTTGATGAGGATCATGATTTGATGGCATTGCCCAGTGTTTTGAGATTCAGCCTCAGCCTCAGCTTCAGCATCAGCATCAGCTTCAGCATCGGCATCAGCTTCAGTTTGGAGCTCGAGTTGCCTGGCGCTAGTTGGGATCCCCACTCAAATTTCATTAGCTCCATGTGCTACTTACCAAATACTGAGACTTAATTGTAGTTGATTATTTTGCTTTCGATTGCCCGCTGCGATAAGAACACAGATCTTGGAAAGCATTCCATGCCGGAGAGACTTTACACTTGACACTTGATCTATGAGATATTACCTCTAACCCCGAGCCGGTTCTGGAAAGTGGTTCTTGGAAGCTTCAATTTCATTTGCATGTCACACTAAAAATATCCATTTTTTTTAAGACTTAAGGCAATTGAGTTGTATTTTTATCAAGGATGTACCGCATCTTCCAAGAAAATTTTTACTTTTTTTTAAAAAGGATTTGTCAATAATAGAAAGTAAATTTTGTAAATTGTGTAAAATATGTATATAATTTATTCCTTTATTCCTGGAAATCTCTGCTTTGCTGTAAAAGTGAAAGTGGATAATTGGATTAAAGTTCTTGACTTCAATACAATTTCAGAATCCTTAAGTCTGTAAGCTGTGTGCATAGTCCTACTACCTTATGATATAGTAAGTAGAAAAAGTAGCACAAAGAAATAAAGTGGCATTAACAGATAAACAGATAGAAGAGTAGGAAAAAAGTAGTACTCTAATTTTTCTACTTGAATTTAGAAATGTAAGTAAATAGTAGTAAAATAGTAAATTATTAATAATTTCAAAAATAGTAGTAGATTAGTACGAATAAAAAAGGAAGAGACTTGTGAATATATATTAAGAATATTTGCGGAATTATTATTAATTTAGTAGTAGTTCAGTAGTAGCTAACAAAACCGTACAAATACTGCTGGAAATAGTATTAAATATGCTAGTAGTAAAAATAGTAGTGACAATCGTAGTAAAATTGGTAGTGACAGTCGTAGTAAAATTAGAAGTGCCAAAATGAAATTGATGCCTTTTGTTGCTGTTGATAAAAAAGTAGTTCATAAAATCAGTTACCAACTTCAAAGCCCGATTTTTAATCAAGGATCTGCATTGAATCCTCTTCAAAATGCAGATTTATGATTATAATTCGATTAACTTAGTTCGAAGCGAGAGTAATTATAATTTTGGTCCATCGAATTTTATTGTCATGTCTGCGAATAGTATTTAAAAAATGTCTTTATTGCAAATTCGGCGAATTTTAATCAACTTTACTTTATTATTATTATTTATTCATAAATTATGCACTTCATTGCACTAAATTATGCCACATGAGGGGGCAGCAGGCGGTCGTTGGGGCAAGGGTGTACGGAGCGATGGGCAGTAGGTAGTGGGCAATGGATAGTGGGCAATGGGCAGTGGGCAGTGGGCAGGGCAAAATGCAAAATGCAAATCCAATTAACACTTTTTGCGCTTCATTATGCTAAATGCACAATGGCTAAAATCACGCCCCTAATTGCCGAGGCATTTGCGTTGTTGGCCATGTTTTGTTTGGGCCCAAAACTGCTCGTTCGGGTCATGGCAGTTGTGTTTGTTGTTGTCGTCGCTGTTGATGCTGTTGTTATTAGTGTTGTTGTTATTGTTGTCATTGTTGTTGTTGTTGTTGTTGTTATTATCGTTGTTATTATTGCTTATTTATTTCCATTTCATATGAAAATTTCGCTTTTCTAGTCATTTTTTTTCCTTCCTATTTTGCGTGTTATAAATTGTGCGAACTCAACGCATTCGCGAATTTTCCACGCAATATTCTCACACTTTTCCACACTCCACAGGTACGACACCTGCTGTTCAGGTAGCAATTTATCAGGTGCCTGCTTAAACGCACATCCATTATCATAGCACTTGAGGCTGGGGAGTTGGTAGTTGTTTTGTTGGGAGTTGGGCTGTTGGGAGTTGGGAGTTTTTCTTAAGACTTTCAAAGAGTCTTGGCCAAGTTTTATTTTCCTTCTTTTTTTTTTATTTCGTTTTTTTTCTGTTCTTCTTTTTTTTTTTTTTTTTGTGCCTCCGGGCAACTGGCTACCGATGGCTGGCAAGAGCTACTACTCCTCACCAGGCCAATTCGCCATGGCCTGGGTTTTTAAGCCTTTAATTGAACAATTTGTAACAATCATGTGCACAAAATAGCGCAACAATTTGGCTTAAATAGTTTTCAATGGGGACGAGCCCGCAAAATTAATGATATCATTAAAGTTGGTCAAATCTTTGGCCACGGTGCTCCATTCCCAAACAATAAGTAGAACAATTTCATCTTTAACTGATTTATAGGGACTAATTTAAAGGATTCCCCCAATAAAGGAAAGTTTATTGCCCAAAAAGGATTGCAGCTTAGCAAAATTTTGGTTCTTGGCTTTGCCTAAAATGAAAATAAATACCAAATGAAATTTAAATACGATTCTTAAGATATTATATGATTAAAGAATAAATCTTAAGGAATATTCTAGATTCTATTTTGTTTAGATAAGTTGAAAATTTTTATAATTATTATGTAAGAAATTAAATTAAAATTCTAATTTGACTCAGTAAAATTTTCCAAGAATTTAACGGAAATTTCCACTGATTGCTAAGCTGAGCTTAAAAAGTCACTGGTTTTTTATTTCTTTTTTAAACATAAATAATTTTTTTTTTCAACGAAAATATTACAAACATTTTGACACTAAATTTAAATTTAATTATTAAATTATTTTTAAATTATTAAATTAAATTGTATTAACAGTTAACAATAATTAAAAGGTAGATCTCTGAATTACAATAATTACAATAAAGAAATAGTTTTTTTTTCAGTTTTGTAAGTGTAAATAATATAAATCATTTTAAGCAATAAAAAAAACTTTTCGTATTGCGAATTTTTTTTAAAGGAATCTTTTTATTATATTTTTAAATTTTGCTCAAATTTTTGAAATCGTATTACTATTTTATTAGATCCCAAGTCTATTTATAAATATTTTTAAAGGAAAAAAAAAAAATGATTCGGCTGATAAAAATTGCAAAAGTATTGAAATGTTAATCAGTAAATTGTTTGTTATTATTTATTTATTTTTTTATGTATTTCGAAATTTTGGGAAAATGTAATTTTTTCTCTCAATTTTTTTATTACATTTTTTTTTATTAAGTTCAAAAATCTAACATAAAGTGATTTATAAAAATAGGTATAATTATGATTATATTATTATTTATATATTTTTATTACTTTGATTTGGTATATTTTTGGCATATATTATAATAATATTTAATATATATATATATAATATATATTTATTAATAATTTCATGTACTAGTTAAGATCGGATTCTCTGCTATGGACTGTAAATTTATTATATTATGTATGGAAAGTAGTAGAGTATTGTTGTTTTATTTCTTTGAAACTATAGGAAGTTTAATTCATAAATTTTGTATTATTATTTTTTTTATTAATTTAGTATTTGAATTTTTAAATTTTAAATACCATATGGATGATTATGTCTAGTGTTATATTAGGAACGTTTTCATCAAGTCGAAAGACTGCTCAAGTTTGTGTTCATATTTTTTGTTTGTCCCCCCCCTCATGGCTCTTTTTTAACATCATTTCTCGGCTCTAGCTTATCGCCCGTCCCACTCCCTCGTGGGCATTTGTCTTCGACTTCTCTCTGTCTCGATCATGTCTTGGCAAGTCTTTTATTTTGTTATATTTAAGAGGGTAATTTGTAAGCCTGTCTAGTGACTGCCTCTTGAATAATTGACGGCGATAAGCAATCGCATTGCGCTGACATGTTTCACGCATTACAAAACCCAATGAGCGTTCCGTTCCGTTCCGTTTGGTTCAGTTCATTTTGGTTGAGTTTGGTTCGGTTCCGTTTGGAGACGTGTTGGTGGGTCCCCTAAGAAGAGGCTCTGTCAACAGTCGCGCGCGCGCATATATATATATATATACACGCACACACGCACCACACACACACACACTTATACACACACATAGACATTTACCTTGTAAAAATGCCTCCCTCTCTTTTTGGCTTATCTGCTTCTCTTGTTCCTTCGTCTTTATCTCTCAGTCACTCTTCGCAGTTGCCTATCTGTGAAGCTTGGCACGCGAATTTCACACCATTTCCAATTACCTAGAGAGCCTACTGAGCCAAGGAAAAGCTGCAGATGGAGGAGGATGGAAGGTTGGCTGGCAGCCTGGCTGGCAGGCAAGCAGGCAGGCAGGCGGGCAGACAGACAGACACTTGTTTGGCTGCCTATGTAAACACGCTCCACCTACTTGCCAGCCCCTAAAACCATTTTGTGAATTTGATTAATAAAACCTCGCAACGCGCAACAGATGCAATTCAGCTGATAAGGAACGTATAGGTTTACCTTCGATGGGGTGGTCAGGGGTGGGGGAGAGCAGGGGAGAGTGGGTGCTGCAGGAGTTGATAGAATGTAAGAGCAACAGACAACAGCTATCAGAGACTGTTGCGTCTCGTGACACGAAAATCCATTAAATAAAAGGATCTTCCAACTCGAAAAGGACTTAAATATCGTATAATACTTTATAAGATTTTGATATATCGGTTTATTTTTGGTCTTAATTAAAGTCCCCATTTTATCCCTATTTGATCTTGTGGTCAATCAATTGTGGGCATATAGAAATATAAATATAGAACATATTATATATATATATATATATATATATATATATATATATAATATTAACATTGCAACATCGCGTGTCGTGTCGATGCACGATATGCGCTCATCTCTAGTTCCTACTTCGACACCAAGACCAAACTCCAGCGACGTGTTCTTCATCTCAACGTCAACCGTGTTGTGTGTGGAAAGCTAATCTTTCAATTATAGACAATTTGTCAAATGACTTACAGGCTACAATAAGAACAACAGCAACAACAACAACAATAACAGCAACAACAATAACAATACCAGCAACAACAATAACAATACCAGCAACAACAATAACAGCAACAACAACAGATGCAGGAACAACAACAGCCACAACAACATTGCTGCTGCATCGACTGCCATACCTCCTTCCCTCCTATGGATACAGGGTGCAGCCGGCCAGACGACGATCTCGACAACGCCTGACGTAAACGAAGTCGTCGCCGTTCAATCATAGACCCATTTATAGGCGTCGAATTACAAGAACAAACTAATCGAAATCATTTATCACGTCCAGGGCAGTACCAAGCCGAGAAGTGGAGGATCGTTTCATGTTCGCTTCATCATTTGGCTGGTTGGGGCAGCAATCAGCACCTATTGTCAGAGAGCAATAGTCAGAGGGGCACACAGTGTGTGAGAGGGATAGAGCGAGGCCAAAAGAGTGAGAGGAGAGTAGATGGGGGGAGCAGAGCGGGTGATCGGGAATTGGAGAGAGTTTCCCATTCAGGTTGAGTAATATGATTAATTGGTAAATTATTGGAACTAGAAGGTGGCCCCTTTGTTGTCGTGGGCGCTCATCTCTGTGTCTATCGTAACCAAAGAGTGCACTTTCAAGATGAGATACATTTTCACTTATCGGGCAGGAAGACGCGGGTCAATGGATATGCTGGCCAGAGTCGTGGGCGACAACGTTATTTTAATGCTATCGTCGGGGCAGCAATGATTTCTCATTTTCAGGAAACTAAATGTTGGTGAATGTGATAGATTATGGGTTTATTTGAATGTCGTAATGCGGTCCAAAGGCCCATATATATATTTAAATTTAGTATAAATGAGGATCGAATATATTATTTATAATTGGGAGCTCAAAAACAATTTTAATTCGTGACTGTTTTAAAAATTGATATTTCAGGTTCTGACGAAAATCCCCTTAATTAACTTAATAACAGCCACAAGTCTTACACATGAACACATGAATTAAGTAAATTGGTAATACTTTTGGAATCTTCAATCATTCATTTCAATTATGACAAGCGCTTCATATTAAAATATTTAATTGAAATAATGTGTTTATCAATTTGTAACGGAAATATTCGCAACTGCCATTTCGTATATCGTATATCGGTATTGATATCATCGATATCGTATTTCCCTTGCCGTAAAGTCTTGCTCATTGCATTGCCCATCGCACTTACGTATAGGATGATGACTATATTGATTCCTTAATTCGATTTACAACCGAATCCAATCTGTCTTAATTAATTTGGTGAATTTCATTATGGATCGTACGGTCTGACAAGTTTATAAAGTCTGTTGAATGTAAATGTAAATGCAAATGCAAATACAAATGCAAATGCAGAGGCAAACGCATTGCAGCTCCAATTTGGCATCTCACATCAATTTGCAGTCCGATTCCGAAAGACTGAATCTTCGTCTTCCAACTCATTCTCGCGCTTGAAATGCCCCCCACTAATTGCTGGCAATTTGTTACATGCCACAGGTACGATCCATACGATCCGTACGATCCGTACGATCTGTACGATCTGTACGACTATCCCAAAGAAACTCAGGTCGACGGGGCGTTGCTGTAATGAAATTTAATTATGTTGTATATCAACTTATTTGCATATCAGCCCCAAAGTTTTTTTTTTTCTCTCTTGGATTTGGTGTTGGTTTTGGTTTTGGTTTGGGTTTTGGTTTTGGTTTGCTTTTGGCCAGAGACAACGAGATAACGAGCCAGAGGTTGAGCATTGGATGAGTTTCCGCTTTAAAATGGATACGGATACCCTAGTAACATAAGATTAGCAGAGGTTAAGGGTGTGCACAGCATCGGTCGGGTGTGTAAAGGATTACCTATGATGCGATTTACCATATTTCATTCCTCATTTAAACCTTTACCTTTTAAAACCCATATTTTATTATTATTTATATTATTATTTTTATTACATAATATTTTATTTATTATTTTATATATTTTAATATATAATAATTGTCTTTTTTGATTTTTATATTTATTTATAATTTGTAACTGTGAAATTTTTCTGTTTTATATATTTAGTTTAATATCGTGTAAATAATTAATTCTCTATATTTATCGATTTTCCATATTTAATTTTGTTACGTTTCTTCGTGCCATTTTAAACAAGATAACATGAGAATATCGTAAATAATTGACTGAAATGATATGTATATATTTATACAAAAATATTGTAAACTGGTGGATCAATTTAAATGTCTCTTGCTTGGATGTGAATATCATAAATCGTTCACTCAATTTATATGTTCGGCTTATATGGAAATATCGTGAATGGGCAATTGAAAATACTGCTTGCTTGAATATCGTATAATTTACTAATGCAGCCTTCTAATGAGCTAACATTTAATATCTTTACTATTAATATGATTTATATTTGAATATCGTAAATTTGGAAAATTCTTTGAACCAACAATAATCTGCCTGCATACGTGAATATCGTATATATCAGCTTCCGTAAGAGTTGTCTATGCCTAAAGTATTTTTAATTAACTAAAAATACCGTGTCGATGATCATGAGTGTCTTTATAATCGGCCTGCCCGATCAAACGCGGGTCTATATCCGTCTGCTTCTCTTGCCAGGCTGTAGGGTATCATTTCCTCACGACCTTAAAATTTTCTTAATTCTTTTTGGGTACTTCCACAAAACATTTGCATACAACTTGTATCTAGTTGTGCGTGAGCTTGTGTGTGTCTTTTAGGCTAAAGATACAGATACTGTATCTCGAACCACAAGATTCAGTTTAATTGTCTCGGTGCCAAAAATTAGATTTCATGTGCAAAAAAATTCTAATTTGAACTTTTCTTTTTTTTTTTGCTCTTTATCTTCCTTATTTTGTGTCTGTTCACAAGTTTTGCGCACCCATTTCCCAGATCTTAAGCTTGTTAAGCGGAAATAGTTAGTAGATTGTACTAACGCACAACAACAACAATAACAACAATAAGAGTAACAACAACGGGTAGAACAAGAACAACAACAATTACAAGCACCACAAGAAGAGGCATAACTGTGCGTTGACCTTTTTCTTACGCAGGGAACTTTGATAAATGTGCAACATTTAGACGCGATTTGGGGCCAAGATAAGTAAATTTTTTTGTCTGATGTTAAATTTTTTTATTTTATTTTTATTTTCTTTTATATATTTTTTTTTTTTTTGGTTTTTGGCTTTTTTTGGGGTTTGGTACACAACAATTTTCAACTGGCGCTGCTTGTTAAATGTTTGTTTTAAGCGTTTTTAATTGCTTTAATTATTTATTGTTTGGTTTTGGTTTTTGTGCGACGCACTGGCGACGGCGTCGCCTTTCCCGCTGGGCGTTCAAACTCAAAAGACTTAGGCAACAAACTTGGACTCGCGTTGTGCAAATTGTAAGGCTGAAAACTTGGCAAAACAGTCGCAGCATCTGCAGCCTCAGCTCTTGCTGCTGCTGCTGCTGCTGCCAATTCTTCTTTATCATATCTTCTTCTTCTGTGTGTGTGTGTGTGCGCGTATGTGTGTGTTTGTCTGTCCCTGGTGTTTCTTATGCTGCTTTTGCCTGCTTGCTGCGCAGATTTCAATCAATAAATCAATCAATAATTGTGAAAGCTGCACTGTGTCCAGTTCCAGCCAATGTTACAGTTGGAGCTCCATCATGATGTCCAACTCTTTAGCTGTTCAAGCTCCCTCAAGCTCTCTATCTATCTATCCAATTCGAAATGTCCGTCCATCATTCATACGCATATTTCAATTAACATTCATGCGTCGCATTTTCCCGTTGCGAGTTGTCGCGAGTCGTCGCGAGTCGAGAGTTGAGAGTCGTCGTCTATGCGAAGTCTATACGTTCGATTCGGTTCCCAGCTGTCAGTCTCTGGAACGGCCTTTATTGATGGCACCACTAAGACCATTTTTGCGCCTATATAACAATTACATTTTGTCAGCTTCAACTGCGAAACGGTAGCCACAGCCGCGGGGTACTTCAAGCCAACTAACCATCTAACCAACCACCCACCATCCAACTGAAAGCCAAACAATGGAGCTCCAACGGTTTCTGCCATACTCTTTGCATACTTGGCAATCACATGTCTGACAATAAAAAACTACGAAACGAAAAACCCTTTTATGTGTTCATAACTAAACTCTTTGAATACCCTTACTGCACGGAGTTCCTTGTGTTCTTTAAAGATCCAAGGGAAACTTATCATCTTTGGTTTATTTTATATGTTCCATAAACTTTTACTATAAAAATATTTATTATATTTATATATTTGTTTTGCAACAAAAATTGCTGTTTATTTTTTAGTCTTGATTATCCGGAAATATTTGATTAAAAGGCAATCTGCATATCCTTTATTATTCATTAATTATTAAGGAGTCCTTGTGCTTTAAAGATAGAGTATACGCCTTCGGTTCTTTCTTCTGTCTGCAGTTCCCATGTTTTTTGTATTGAAGTGTATAAAATGTTGTCTCTATTTAATATTAAATATTTTATAGCTATTATCCTCCATCCTTATTACGAAAAATCACTCTAAACGTCTTTGCATATAATTATGTTCCTTTAAAAGCGTATTTAGGATTCGTCTGTGAAAAGGTTTCCATTATTTTGACATTTTTGTTAAGTCATCAGCGCAGACGACGGGACGTCTCTGGGAGTCGATGTTGGTTTTGTTGTTATTGTTGCTGTTGTTTGTTGTTTGTTGTTTGTTGTTGGTTGGTGGTTGCTGGTTGCTGGGTTGTTACCTGTGACTGATTAATTTGGCTATTATGGCATTTGGCTTTTTATGCGCACTGCCCCCAAAGATCGGTGCCCGTCACACCGCCTCCTCCACCTGGTCCACTTCCACCACTTGTGCCTCCTAGTTCCCATACACTTTGAATTTACGATATTACGGGGCATTGAGTACCAATCCCCCGCCTTTGATCGTTCGACTGTGGCTGTAGCTGTGGCTGTGGCTGCGGCCGCGACCGCGGCTGCGATCGATTCGTTTCGATCTTCTTCTGCTTGTAGCACGTCAAATATTTTTGTCGGCTTGGACTCATAATAGCCCCAGTTAATTGCTAATAGCCAACGGTGCAGATTTCTATGTCAGGCACGTCAATGCAGTTTTTTTTCTTTTTTCTTTTTTTTTTTTTTTGATTTTGGAACTTTTTTATTTATTTATTTATTTTTTTTTTTTATAAATTTTGATGTTTTTTGTATATATTTTTTTTTTTTTCAAATGCTTTGCGGGTCTGTGTGCGTTGCTGATGTTGCTTATTAAAAATTTTTTTGTTTGGTCTCGTAAATTTTCGAATTTGTAATTTGCATGACGTTCGTTTCGGTTACAGTTTGATGATAACAAATTTATTGACCCAAAAGGGTTTTCATTACGTACGCCTCATATTTTTAATTTTTTCAAAAATTACTTTTTTTTTTTCTGGTTTTTTGGTCTGTTGGTCTGTTGGTCTGTTGGTCTGTTGGTCTGTTGGTCTGTTGGTCTGTTGGTCTTTTGGACTGCTGATCTTTTGGTTCCCAGTGATCAGATTTGAGCTCTGATCTCTTAATTGCAGAGCTCTTCGAAATTTCTACGCGTCGCTTGGTGAAATTTTGTTTTGGCCTCAAAAATCATTTTATTTAAATTTGTTTTACGGGGCGCGGCATTAACATTTCGCTTGCCCCACTCAAGATTTGGAAACGTATATAATTAAATCATGCGAAAAGAAGATGAAGCTATATATACGATATATTTATGCGTATGCGTATGCGTATGTGTGTGCGTGTGCGTATGTGTATGCTATATATGCAATCGGTAAATGGCAAATTTAAAATCACTTCATTTGTCAGTCGGTCGCCAGGTTGCAATTATCATAAAATTTAACGATCTGCTCCACTTTATGCGCATCTCTGGCAACGTCTGGCCAATATCGAGGCTGCTGGAGGTGCCGTAGCTTGGGAACTGTCTGGCAACGCTTAAGCGCTGAAATTATGGCAAGCAAACAATAAAAACCCATAAAGCTCAATATAATCCTTATGATGATATTTCTTCTTCTTCATTATTTAGTTCTCTCATTTTTAGTTTTCATTATTTTTATTTTGGATTTTATTTATTTATATTCCTCCTCCTCCTCCTGCTCCTCCTTCTCCTACCCTCCATATTCTACCTCCGCTGATGCAGCACGTAAATCACGACGGGGCACAAATATTTAGCATTAACTAATATCGTAAATTGTCACAAGTTGGCCCCAATTTGCCCGCCGTGTTATAAATTTGCATGCCAGCGTATTACAGAGAAGCTGAGTGTGAATACCGGCGGATTGTAGGTAGGCATGCAGGAGCAGGAGGCTGGTGGTAGGGGGCAGAGGATTGGGTATAATATGGTCAATGGTATGGTAACGTTTGGTTGCATTCTCCGAAGGTGTAATCGGATGGAAGCGGGAAACGGACTTCGTCTCTGTTTATGGATCGGCTTGTGGGCGTCTTTGTGAATGCGTGCGCCATGCGAGCAAATTGAGTTCTAATGGCAATGAATACATATACATAAATATGTGTGCATATTGTGCACATGCATATACACATGCATAAGTACATGTACATGTATATAAGCGTACACATATTTGTAGAGCTCTCTCAATATTTCTTCAAGTTTGCGCATTTTCAATTAGACCTCTGAACTCTCGACTCGCCTGGCCTGACTTTTTGCATGGTACCCAGCACCCTCTCTTTCTCTCTACGCTCTCTTTGCCACTCACTACCCCCCTCTCTCTCTCTCTCTTTCTTTCACTCGGGCTACTATCTAAGAGTCCAGTTTGAGTCCATGCGACTGTCTGACGGTCTGCCGGTCTGGCGGTCGGCAACGTCGCGTTTATAGTGCGTCTGACAAGTTTTTCGGCTGAAAGACTTGGCCAGATGGTGGGGGTGGCGGTGTGGTGTGGAGTGGTGTGGTGTGGTGTAGTGTGTTGGGTGAAGGGGAGGAGAGGAGGAACTCTTAAACTGCTTGTGTTTCGAATATTTTAATGAAGTCCATTGAAGTTTGTGCGAACGAAATTGCATTTATAAGCCGAGCTTAGACTTTTCTTAAGTTTTTATGTTGCTGTCAGTTTTTTTTCTTCTTTTTTTTCTTTTTCTCTTTTTTTTTTAACTTCTCAGTGTTGTGTGGGGCTGTAACCAGCGCGCGTTTATTACAATCTAATGAAGTCGAGCCTGCCACTTAACGGTTGTTAGGTGCATCAGAAGGTGGCACAGAGGGAGAGTTAAAAAAATGAGAAGCTAGGGAGGGGGGGGGGGAGGGAGGAACACCAAAAGAAGAAGCGGGATGAGGTGCTGACTACGACTGCGACTGCGACGTCTGTGGCTGTGGCTGCGGCTGCGGCTGCGGCGGTGGCAGTGGCAGCCGCAATGTTTTTCTGCTTTTCTGATTTTCGGTTTTCGGCATTCGTTACGCAATTTTCAGTTGGAGCAAATGAAGCGTTAAATTTGGTTACGGCCTCAGGAAACATAAGACTGTTAAAATGAGTTTCGAATTAGCAGTTATGAAATACATATTGTTTATATATATTTACATATATATATTTATATAAATATATTTATGTATCTTCATCTGCACACAGATACACTTGCACACATCTCCTACCCAACGCCTCGGCTATCAATCAATCTAATGATATTATAGTCTTAACTTGGGGATAATACTCGAAGTTGGGATTGTTTTTTCATTTTCGATTTTCCGTTGACAGTCTTATGCGATTACTTACTTCTATTTTACATTTTTGATATAATACCGTAAAAAGTGGCTTAGAGATTAAAATATTTAAAATGTTTAGTAGGAAGTCTGCGGTGGTTTCTGTAGTTTGAACCTCAGCCTTTGGATTGTATTTGTTTCAGTTTTTTTTTGCTGTTTTGATATTTCATGTCATTAAACTGAATTTAATAGAAATAAATAAATAAATAGTTAAACAAATACAAATAGTAAACTAAATAAAAGTGATAAATTAAATAAAATATAACAGTGAAATAAAATGCGTAAAAAAAAAATATTTTTACGGAAAAAAATGAAAGTCATATATATTAAAAAAATAAATTATAGAAGCTTAACTATAAAAAATTTAAAAATATATATTTTTTTAAAATTTTAAAAATAAAATAACAAACTAAAAATAATCAAACAATAAATTTTTAATGGAATATAAGAAATTGTACTTGATAAAAGTTTAATATTATTTCTAAGATTTGTGCTGCAAAATCGAAGTAGTTTTTTAGTTTTTTTTTTACATTTTTTTAATTGTTGTGATTGAGACTGTAATTTTGATAGTTACTTGATACATTTTTTATTTAACATTTTTTTTTTTTTTGTATGTTAACAAATGTTGCATTAATAGAAGTTGCGCTCGGATTTAAATAATTAAAATAAAATAATTATAATAAAATGTAGGCTCATTGTGTGGGTAATAATTTTTATTTTTATTTTTTAAGTAAGTTAGCCATTTACATGTTTAATTTATAAATGAATCGTAGTCGATTGTTAATCGATGTGATTTATTAATTTTCTTGAGTGCAACTATCGAAATAAAACTTCTTGCATTTGACAGTCGCTTTGAATGAAAAATTGCATATTAAATGTTGAAGCTTAAGGCTTTATAATATTATGATTTTATTTTTCTTAATTTTATTGTTTTCAAATGATGCCTGATTGTGATTTACTTAGTTGGACAGTTCAATCAGTTTTTCCATCAGGTAAACCATAGAATTGTTTGGTGGATTACAAGCGTATTCTATCATATTCGATGGGCACTCGAATGCGCTGGGACCCCGAACTGAAAGCCTGGCCCATTCCCAGCTTCGGCTGCAATTCTCCCTCGCCGTGAATCCAAGACATAATAAATAACCGCTGTCATTCATAATGTCAACAGTGCTGCCAACATTTTGCTCTTATCTGCGCGCAATTCTAACAACAACATTGTGTGTGCTATGTGTGTGTGTGTGTGTGTGTGTGTGTGTGTGTGTGTGTGTGTGTGTGTGCTTGTGTGTTAGCTGGGCAGCTGGAAGTTGGCTTAGACTTTGGCTTTGACTTCAACTTTGGCTATGACTTTGGCTTTGGCTTTGGCTTTGGCTAACATGGGAACGAGGCAGCAGCCACAGACAAAGTGGCTATGGATGAGGTTAAGACTTGGGGCTGGGACTTGCGACTAAGTCTGGGGCTGGGGCTTGGGCTGGGGCTGAGGTTGAGACTGAGGCTGAGGCTGAGACTGGGACTGGGACTGAGTCTGGTCATGTGTGTAAGACCTCCACATTGTCCATTCTGTTGGCCACATTTTGCTTTGACTGTTGTTATTGTTGTTGTTGTTGTTGTTGTTGTTGTTGCTGCTGCGTCTGCGCTTTGACATCTTACAGATCAATTCATGATAATCGTTGGGACCACCATGGCCACCACTAGGAGAGACCCACTTTGGGTGGAACGACGTTCAGCGTTCGACGTTCGCATGCTGTAGACCTTTTTACCGGAATTTAACTGTTTTCATTGGAATTGAATTTCCAAGCTTGAGAGTTGTGCACCAGCACCAGCACCACCACCACCACCACAGCCACCAACATCACCATCACCATCACCATCACCATCACCACCACCATTGCCACCACTAGGAGCAGCAGGCAGCAGCGTCTCACATGTAATCGATATTTTTCGAGCCGCCAAGACCAAAACTCAGACCTAGACCAACTTTGAGACGACATGAACAAACGACAATGGCAAATGGTCAGAAGGTGGCCCGCAGCAGGGAGAAATGGGGGACTGGGGGGATGCTAGAATCGAGCGGTTGGTTGGTCGGGTGCTCGGGTGCTCAGTTGGCCAACTGCAAAAAGGGTCAGCGCATGTTGTGTCGACCGTGCAACATGCCACCGTGTTGTGTATCGAGGAAAATTGTGGCAAATGAAATGATAGACTTTATTATTAGAGTGTTCCGGGCTACCGGTCTTACCGATTATCATCGCCCAAATCGATCGTTGCAACTGCAACTGCAAAAGCGATGACCACGACGACGAAAACGACGACGGCAGCGACGACGATGACGACGACGACGACGACGACGACGACGACAACGTCAACGGTGGCGGCAAATTGTACTCTTAAAAATATGCATAAAATTACAGAATTAATTACAAGCGACCTGCTGCACAGGTCCTGCTACCACTCACTCTATAGAGAAGCAGTTGTAGTAGTCGTATTTGTTGTTGTTGTTGTTGTTGTTGTTGTTGTTGTTGTTGTTGTTGTCGCTGCTGCTGCTGATGCAGTTGTTGCTGTTGTGTTGTTCCATAGACCTCAAAGTCGTTACACGGCTGCAATGTGAAATTTATGTTTGCTGCGAATGTAAATCATTTCGCTATGCCACGCTTACAACTGCTGTACACACAGCAACCACTTCCACACGTTCCCCTCGCACCGCTCCTCATCGATAAGTGAACAAAGCCTCAACAGAACTAAGAGCTCAGAGTTAAAACTAGGAACTAGAGCCAAGAGTTTCAGAACTCAGAATTCAGAACTCAGAACTCAGAACTTAGAGCTCAGAGCTCAGAACTCAGAACTCAACGGCTCATCGAGCATTGCGCCCTCTAACCCTACATAAATTCAGCAGCAAACCCAACCAAAAGTCACTGAAGATCAGTTCGGGCAGCCAGTCCGCCTGGATAGTTTGGATAGTAGAATAGTTGGATAGTTGGATAGTTGGATACTTGGTCCACTGGATGGCTGTTTGGCCGGCTCATTGGATAGACAGACAAGTGGCATTCCATTGCCACGGCACTCGAGAGAGCGGCTGCAGCCCAAAAGCAAATAACAAAAGCTTAGAAGCCCGTCAGGGAGCAGCCAGGAGACATCGAGTGTGAATTGATTTTTAAGATACCCTACGAAACTTCAGGTCCAATGGTTGAAGGACTTGATATGAAAAAGTAGAGTTCCAAAGGAGTAAACTGTTGATGTTGGGGAAATATAAAAAGAGAGTTAAAAAGGTTAAGAACTTCGTGAATTGGAAGTCGAAGATCTTCACAGAAAAATCAAGAAAAATTTAAAATTTTGAAAATAAATAAAAATTCCAATTTGATAATCAGAGATAATTAAATATAGTGGAATAACTGAAAAACTGAAAGATTGCTATATCTAAGAATTGAGAAATTTAAAGTCTGAAGAGTAAACAGATTAAAGAATTGAACGATTGAGAGAAAAGGAGATTGGCAGCTCATTTGAAAGCGACAAATAATAAAGAGAGAAGGCAAGCAGAATAGAAATACAGACAGAGACAGAAATAGAGATAAAGGCAGATACAAAGATAAAGATAAATACAAAGGCAGATACAAATACAGATGCAGATACAGATACAGATACAGATACAGTTACAGATACAGATACAGATAGAGATAGAGATACAGATACAGATACATATACAGATACAGATACAGATTCAGAAACAGATAAATTGACAGACATAGAAACAGAGGCAGAGACAGAGACAGAGACAGATACATTTAAAGATACAAATACAAATACAGATGCATATACAGTTACAGGTACGGAGAAATATGCAGATAAAGTTACAAAGACAGAGAGAGAGGCAGAGACAGAGATTGAGACAGATACAGGCACACATATAGAGATAGAGACAGATACAGATACAGCTACATTTACAGATACAGATACAGATACAGACACAGAGACAGAGACAGAGACAGAGACAGAGACAGAGACAGAGACAGAGACAGAGACAGAGACAGAGACAGAGACAGAGACAGAGACAGAGACAGAGACAGAGACAGAGACAGAGACAGAGACAGAGACAGAGACAGAGACAGAGACAGAGGCAGAGATTGGGGTAGATACAAAGACAGAGACAGAGATAGAGATAGAGACACAGGCAGAATGTGTATATCAGGATCATGCTTGATGTCTAAGGACAAACATTGCAAATGTATTCCATTTTTTTTAGCTCCTTTATGAGATATCAGTTAAAATTTAAAAAAGGCATAAAAATATCAAAAATTTTTGTTAATTTATTTTATTTATTTTTATTTTAATTTTATTTCTAATTTAAATATTTTTTATAAAGATTGAATTTCTATCAAAATGGAAATAAATTTAAAATTCTCAGATACTCAGAGAATTCATTGAAATAATTAAAAATCCCTTAGTTATTGTTTAAGCTCGTTTTAAAGCCTTAGTAAGAGTATTTTAAGTTGGGGTAAGTCTCTGTTTAATGCTGAATACGAGTGGTTGGTAGGCAGGCATAAGGAGAAACACAGAGACAGTCGGGCAATTGGACAATTGGACAATGGGACGGTCGGACAGTCGAGTTTAAGAAAACACCAAGTGTACCTGAGGGCCACATTGGGAACATCGGACGGACATTTGGAGTTTACTACTGGGTTCGAGGATGGCTAGATGACTGGGTGACTGGATGGCTGGATGGTTGGATGACTGGCTTCTAGCTGCTGGGAGCTGGGAGCTGGGTGCTGGCTGCTGACTGTTGACTGTTGACTGCTGACTGCTGGCTGGTGGCTGGTGGCTGCTCAGGAAGCAAACGTTCACGTTCACCACGCTTCTCATCTGCATATGTTTCGGCAATTTTGCGCGGCCTGAAAATGATTTGCTGATCGCTCTTTGAACACTCCATCAATTCGTGATTTTTACGAGCGCAATGTCGTCTCTCTCCCATGGTGGGAATGGAGGCACTCGAGCGCATGCGCAACGAAAGCATCATTTAACGCGCATTTGCCATTTCAGGTGTGGGCCCAAAGGGGAAGGGGACGGTGGAGCAGGGTGGAGACGTAGTGGAACAGGTACAGCTATAGGAAGAGGAACAATGTCCAGGGCCATGGCCAGGGAAAGGTAAAGGAAGAGGGAGAGGGACAGGGACGGGGACAGAACAGGGACAGGGCGAGGGTCAGGAAAAAGAAAAAGAAAAATAACACAAATATGAAAAGGCAAAGGAAAAGGAAAACCAAAATGCAAAGACTCAGGGAAAGGGGGAGCAATCGTGGAGGACGTTCTTAAAGTCATTGCCAGGGCCAGTGTATCTTTTGTTTTTGGTTTGGTTTCTGCTCTCGAAAGTCTCTCAGGTTGCAAACTTTTCTTTTTTTGTTATTGTCTTTGTTGCTGTTGTTGTTGTTGTTGGTGTTGTTGTTGCTGTTTTGTGTTTTGCTTTGCTTTGTTTTAGACTTTTTGTTGCCATCATCCTGTCGGCTCCAGCTACTGAAGTAGCTGCGATTCTGGGCCGTGGATGCGATGGTTACTGCCTTAGGCCAACGACTGTCAGTCATTTGTCCCAGACGCGTCGTTCAGTCTGGTGTGTTGTCCCATGAGCTCATGAGTCCGCTCCTCATGAGATGAAAGCCCCAATGGATTTCAAGTCAGTTCGTCTTTATGTAAATTAGTTCAAGCTCAGATCAAGCATTTCGAACGTGACCTTTCCATTTCTCCTTTACGGCTCCTCCGCACAGAGGGTAATCCTTTCGAGCTACTTATGCATTAACAATTTTTTGGGCTTCTTTAGATTGCATTCCTTGGGCTAAGCAGACTCTTGAGTGTATTAAAATTGAATTAATATTTACATTATATATAATCCAATGTTTAGGTCCTTTACTTCTTAGACACAACTTGAACTAAGCTTGAACTAAACTTGAACTAAACTTGAACTAAACTTAAAATAAAGTTAAGTAAAAATCGGACTTAATCGAAGAATTAAATTGAACTTCATTTAGTAATAATTTTTTGTTTTATGATGGACTGATATCAGCTTTTTTTTTTTTATGTTTATGTGTTACACTTGATACATCTGATAGGTGTATATATAGATATATAGTCCATTAAAATTCGATCTGGCCACATTAAATATGGCAAAAGATATTTTACAGCTAGCATTAAAAATTTCGCTTTTAAGCGAGTCAACATAAAAGTCTATTAAGCGCTTTCTTTATGGCACTTTTTTCATACCCTTCCCGAAGGTGCTTAAATTTTTAATGAACTGCTTAACATAGATAAAGTATGACATATTAATTTTAATATCAAAACTCATGATTCGTGTCCGTATTTGGACTTGCCACATAAATATACGATTTCATTTGCTTCTTTATTTATTTTTAATTATTTTGGTTTTTTTATATGATTTCATTTTTTTATTATTTACAAATTTCTATATCGAGCGGATGCGTATAAATAGTTCGCCAGACTCGTTAGTTTAATTTTAAATATAATTATTTTTTATTTATTTTGTTTAATCATGTTTGTTTAAAAAATAATATAAAAAAACTTTCAAAAGTAAAATAATTTAAAAGTTTTGTTTTTTTGTTTTTGTTCTCAAATATTATTTTTTTTGATTTATAAATTATATAAAAAAAATTTATAAAAATTAAAAAAAAAATATTTTCTAATTTATTATTTTTATTTATTATTAAATATACTCTTATTATTTTATACATTGATATTTTTATTGATTGCAAATTTATTTAATTTTTTTTTGAATTTTGGAATTTTTTACAGTTATTCAGTCTCTTTAAATGAATGAATTAATTTTTTATAATATATTATTTTATTATTTTTATTTTTATATTATGATTATTATTATTAAAAGAGCATTTGAACTTCGTGTGTGGGATATTTGCTCCTTGCTTCCCTGCAGCCAGAAAATGGAAGGCGACCCCCTCTATAAAATATTTGTATGTGTATGTGTGCGCTTAAGATATAATTTAATGTGTTCGGTTGTCGGGATAGAGCACTAGGGGTACGTACGGGTATTACGACAATTGTGCTCTTGTCTTCTCTTGCACTTTTTAATATGGTACCCCGTCCGGAGGTTGAGGAGTGAGATTTATGGATGCATTAGCGTTTAGTTGATTGAATTTATTAACTGTTTTTCTTTCTTAGATTTAGGCTTGGACTTTGGGATTTGGATTTGGATTTGGATTTGAAGTTGCAGTTGAAATTGGATTTTTGGATATGAATATGAGTGCGTGTGCGTGTGCGTGTGCGTGTATGTTTGTATGGGTGTGTGTGTAAGTGCCTTGGGGAGCTTTTATGGGTGGCAAATTTTGGTGCATATAATGAAAATGGCAATTAGATGAAACGTTTAATTACCAATTTAAGATTGAGAGAAATACTTGGACTTATTATGTCCCGGAATAAAGTATGGCCAGAAGCAGGCGGCAGATGCTTTTGTGTCTTCGACCACAGCAATGAACCTCTGTGCCACAGACTCTATGCCACAACCTGTGCCACAAACTCTATGCCACAACCTGTGGCTCATCCTCGCTATGATGTTGCAGTTGTTGCTGTTGTTGTTGCTGTTGTCGTTGCTGTTGTTGTTGCCGTTGTTGTTGCTGTTGTTGCTTTTGCTTTTGGCCATGGCTTATTGGTGTTGGCGTTGTTGGCCAACTCGCAATGATTTAAAGTGTTGCTTTGCATTACATTTATTGCCAATTGAAATTTGAAGTGCGTGAGAAAGTTGAAATGGGCTCCATCGAGTATATACTGTAGAATGCTGCTCCATGGCCAGAGGCCTATCCGTGGCCCCCTTTCATGACCATCGTCCACACTCTATGGCCCGTTTGTTGGCCGTTTGCTGCCCGTTTTGCTGCCTCTTAGCCAACTTGCCTGCTCGCCTCTTTGCCAGCCTGCCAGCCTGCCAGCCTGCCAGGTTGCCAGCCTGCCAGGTTGCCAGGTTGCCAGTTTGGCCTATTGTGCTGCGGGTTAATATGAGCTAAAATTGCCTTTGCTTAGTTTTGTGGTCGCTCGTTTGTGCGCTGTGATTTGATAACATTTTTCAGTTGGAATGGAAAGTTTTTGTGCTATCTGTGGGCTCTTCTTCTTAAGCTGCTTCTTCTTCTGCTTCTTCTTCTTGTTTAGACTTCTTTGGATTCTTCTGCTGGCTTTGGGTCAGGTTAAATGTCCAGCTCTTGTCTCTGTTTTACGCATATTGTGTTAACGATACCCTAGAAATATCTTTGAATTGAACGTGGCTCCCTCCTCCTCTGACTGTTCAATTAATGATTTTCTATTTTATGTCTCCTTGAATGTCCTTTGTAGAAATTTGCTTTGTTACTCGGCCGGTTACATTTTTATGAAAATAGCGCAAAATTCAATTAATAAAAGTCTGAAATCCAACTTCTTGATTAATGTTTATTTTTAATCAATATGAAGTCCTTTTTAAAGCAGTGCGACTCTTAACATAATGATGGGTTCACCTTCAGCTAACAATATTTCTGTCCTTGAATTGTTTTAAACTATAATTTAACTTATTTTCTTCAATGATTGCAATTTTTATTTTTATTTTTTCAGCTAGCAGATTACTTCTAATAACTATACTATTTTAGTTAAGTTCCCAAAGCTCATTTTTTTTTTTGTATTATAATTATTGTTGTTATTTTTATTTGTATTATTTTTTTATAATTTTATTAAATTGTTTTTTAATTTTATTTTTTGTTAATGGAATATTTGTTGTTAAGTCTATAGCTATTTTTTTGTATTGTCTCTTTATCAATTAATTAATTTATTGATTTTCTTATATTTCAATGTTTTTTTTTTAAGTAAGGAATAATAATATTTAAATAAACACCTGAGCTGTCAATATCTTCAATTGACTGTTTAAGTCAGGTGCCGTGCGTAAGTTTGTCTCTTAAGTCTTTTGTTTTGCTATCATTCCTTATAGATTTCCGCCTCTATCTTTGTTCGATTATTAAATGATCTTCCATATTTGCTATCTGTAGACTCATTTCCTATTATTATCTTTCAATATTGTGGCTCCACCCACAATGGTAATTGAAGCCAATTAAATGCTTCGTTCAATTGATTTGTTTATATGCTTTTTTTCCTCCATATAATCGGTTACATAAATTAAATCAATCGTACGGCTTTTTGGGCGGGCACTTCAACTGCAACAGCAACAGCAACAGTAACTGCAACAACAACAACAACAGCAACAGCAACAGTAACTGCAACAGCAACTGCAACAACAACTGCAATAACAACAACAACTGCAACAACAACAACATGCACAATAACCACAACATCTCCAGAAACAACAACAAAAACAACCACAATTCTGAGAGAGACCACCATTACCACAAAGCTGAAGACCAAAGATCGAAGTCTTGGAGATCTGTGCGGATCTCCGTTGGTTATAATTCCATCATTAGGCAAACGCAGAGTCGGTAATGCATGCGAATCGATTGCCGAGTTTTCCAGTCGCCCGTTGGCATTTAAGAGTCTCAGTAAATCTTGGGGTTAGCTCCTTCGGCAGGTGACAGTCTAGGTGAGGAGTCTGAGATATTTACATTGCATTTAATATACATTTATAGTACAGGGAGACCTGTCCGAATGGCACCTTCCAAATGGCAAGCAATTGGGAAACAATATTCGATAGTCGATATTCGATAGTTCAAAGTTATTTTCAGCGATTGTTTTCAATCGTTTGATTAAGAGGCTTTTAAATTAAAAAAAAATTAAATTGTGAAAAGGCTTAAATATATTTTGAGAGTATCTAAGTTTGCTTTAAGTGCAACTTTTATAAATATTAATAATTTAATATTATATTTATTTATTTTTTGATGACTTGTTCTTTTTTTAAATGGAAAATTGGTTCAAAAAATCTGATAAAGGCGTTTATTTTGATTAAAGCTTTTGATATTTAATTAAAATAAATAAATTAATAATTTTATTAAAATTATTTTAAATATTATCAATTCTGAATCATTATTTTTGCTGTTTTCTTATGCTTAGTTGACAGTTGAATTTAACTAAGATTTAATTTACGAGCTTAAAAGTTGAAAATTAGAAATTTTAATTAAATATAAGAATTATTGATTGGTTATTGATGGTCATTCAAATTTAATATAAATTCATGGATTTTCCTCAGACTAATTTTTTTGTAGTTTAAAGTCAGTTAACTTTCCAATATTTGTCAAGCTTTCAAAGTCAATTAAGTTGTTTACTCATTTTTAATTAAGTTTCAACTCAATGCATTGAAAGCTTGCAAATGCTTTTATTACCTTTTTGTGGGTTGGCGGAGTGAAAATTGCAATTGTCATTGCGGGTCAGAGAAATTACTGAGAATAAATGACACCCGTTTGCCACTGCAGTTGGTGTCTTTTTTTTCTTTCTTTTTTAATAAGCCTTAAAAGATTAATCTCGACTGGTTTCTGCTCCTATAGCCTCTGTCAGTGTATATGTGTTTGTGTGTGTATGTGTGTGTGTGTGTGTGTGTGTGCATGCAGAGCTGGTACTCGGGTTTTTTTTCTCCTCATTTTCTTAATATACACGCCCCGATCATTAACTTGTAATACAGTAAACATAAATATACCAAGCATCAGTCTAACGATCTATCTATCCGACTATCCGACTATCCGACTATCCGACTATCCGACTATCCGACTATCCGACTATTCAACTATCCTTCTATCTTCTATCTTCTATCTCCTATCTATCTTACTATATACCTATGTATCTTACTATCTGTTTGTCTGTCTGTCTGCCCGTCTGTCTGTCAGTCCGTCTTTCTGTCTGCCTGTCTGCCTATCTGTCTTTCTGTCTGTCTGTCTGTCCGTCTGTCTGTCTGCCTGCCTGCCCATCTTTCGAACTGAGTGTCGACGGATCGTGTCCTCCCGCTCATTTTGCTCAGCTGCGCCCGTTGGCCGCATTGATTGACCAATAAACTTGCAGCTTGATATCAACTTACATACGTTGTTAGTTATAGTTTGTTATTGGCTGGCTGCCTCGTTGTCTGTCTCCCCGTCTCGCTGTCTCTCTGTCTCGCTGTCTCTCTGTCTCTTTGGTTGTCCGCCCGTCCGCCCGTCTGTCTGTTCGTCTATCTGGCTCGTTGGCCGCTTGGGGCTCGCTACTCGTATCTGGGGCCCCTAAAGAATTCGCAAACTCCAACTGAAACTCCTCGTTTCAAAAACAAAAACAAAAACAAAAAAAAGTGAAACCCGCTTCAGGTTGTCGACAAGTTGTTGTTATTGTTGTTGTTATTGTCGTCTATGTTGTTGTTGTCCCTGTTGCTCGTCTTGCTTTGCTCTTCACTCAAACGGGGCCGCATCATAATTTCCATTTTGCGGTCAGGTTTCGTCCAATCAGCGCTTTGCACATTAGCAAACCAAAAACAGACAAAAAAAGAAAACATAAAGTAAAAAGTAAATAAAACAAAAACAAATCAGCTACAACAACAACTGAAAAAAACGTATAATAAAAAACAACAACAAATAAAATACAAACAGAAACAGCAACAAAAAAAAACACAAGTTGATTGCATTTTATTTTTTTGCGACTTTTGTTGTTGCCGTCTGACAACTGCAGCAGTTGCCATTGCCATTGTTGTTGTTGTTTTTGTTGTTGATGTTGTTTGTACTCTACTAGCTTAGTTGTTGTTGTTGTTGTTGTTGTCGGCCATTAGCGCAACAGTGTGAAATTCGATATTAGTGCAATTCATTTTCAGCAACTAATTTTTGCCAGTCGCTTCGCCATTTCAGCTAACTAAGTTGTTGTTGTTGTTGTTGCTGCTGCTGCTGTGACGTTGTTGTTGTCGTCTTCGTTATTATTGTTGTTGCCTAAATACCCTGTACCCATAAAGCGTATAAAAAGTATAATAAACACGAACAAAAGAAAGACCTGCCATCTCATATAGTGCATATACACATGCATTTACTTGATCAGCTTCTACAGATGCCTAAATTCGATACTTGAATTCGATACTTGAATTTGATACTTAAAGTCGATACTTTGAGGCGATATTTCGTACATTTAAATGATCTTATGATAGTTGTAGTTGCTTTAATATATAATTAAGTCATTTTGTTTACAAACTCATAGAAATCGGTGGAGTTTTGAGAAGGTAAAGATATTATAACTGGATATGATCCGGGAAATGGTTTAATGCCGTTTAAATCCGTCAGCCATTTAATATGTCGCTTATAAATTATTGATATATGCTTCCATATAAATAGTATCATATCTAACTCATCATATATGCTATTACCTAGGTTACTATCCATGGCTATGTCATTGTTTATGTAGATCTATATTAATCTGGTATATACTACAGTATATAAAATAATGTATATAACATATATATGTATATATATACATACATCAAATATTTCATTCCATATGTACATATATAATATATATACTCTTAAATAAGCGTGTATTTATTATATTTACTTCTATGAACATATGGTTTTATTTATTATAATATGAACATATGTCTTACGTTTTATACGATCTGGATTACGATCATCTTAAGTTGTATTATATGAAACTTAAATTAATGTAAAAAATACTTCTCATATCTTAGATGGCTTTTAAACATACAAGCGATTTTTTATATGGCAATATCTGAGAAGCTTTTCTGCACTTGAAAAGATATTCAGGATTTCCAGAGTAGATTTAATAAATATATTTAAATATATTTGGGAATAATTTTATTGACTTTAAACTATATATACATATATATATATATATTTATATATATATATATATATATATATACATAATCAGCAAGAAGTAAGCACTATCCATATACATATATACATTATTTATATACACAAATTTGATCGTAGGTATCAATGGAAGTTGATTAAACTTAAATATTAATTTATATTTATATTATTTTTGTTTTTTTTATTCTTTTAATATTTTTATTTTTTTATTATTTCATTAATTAATTAATTAATAATTAATTTACCAATTATTTTATTTTATTGTATTTAATTAATTGAAAATTCAGTCAAATCACAAATGGCTATTAAATTTTGATGGCTGCAGCTGGCTATATTTTTGCTGCCAACTTACAGGGTAGCTCAGGGTCGATCATTTTCCCATGTATTGGCACTTTGAACATTTCAGCTTCATTAGTTAGAAATATTTTTACGATAGAAATTGTCTTTCTATTGCAATTAGCACATTTTTCGTGTGATTGAAAGCTGCCAGTTGACGGCTGTCGGTCGACGGGCGGAGAGTCAGTTAGTCACTTGGTCAGAGAGTCGATAAGTCAAGAGATCGGAAAGTTTAGAGATCGGAAAGTCGGGAAGTCGAAAAGTCGAGAAGTCGAGAAGCTGCAAACTCGCTGAAGTTGAAGCTGAAGCTGAGGCTGAAGTTTCCCTCTCCTCGTATATGGAAAATTAATTTTACTCTAAGCGTTACGCCCCGTTCATCATAGAGAGCAAACCCAAACCCAAACCGCAAACCTCCCCCTACCCCTACCCCTACCCCTACTCCAACCCATGACTAGCTCACAACTTTTCTCAACTGATTTCTGCTTTTTACGACTTGCGCGTTTTTAATTACAACTACCGTGCAATGGCAATGCTGACATGCTGGGAGATGATGTTGAGATGTTGGACTGTATTAGGAGGGGGTGTGGTAACACGAGTAGAAGAAGAAGAGGGAGAGAGAGAGGGAGAGAGATAGAGAGAGAGAGATTTACAGACAGACAGAGATCGCAATGAAATCTTTAAGTTAGAGAGTTAGAGAGTTAGAGAGTTAGAGAGAGAGAGAGAAAGAGAGAGAGAGAGAGAGAGGGAGAGAGAGAGAGAGAGAGAGAGAGAGAGATATAGAGAAAGAGAGGACGACTTCTGCCAACGTCCGTGGGATTACGAACTGCGCAAATCCAGGTGCTGAAATGTTTGTCTGTTAATTTCAAAGTCTCGGTCAAATGTTTTAGATTGCAGTTAAGGCGTAACGTCATGTGCTTTCGGCCATGTTTCGGCCATGTTGCATCTTGGCCAACATGTGCTCATCAGCTTGAAATGGCTAATGGAAGTATACGATTCGTATGTTTCTAATGCAACTGACAATGACTTTCCACAAATCGTTAAATAGTTTTCCTAGGTTGTGCATTTCGTTAACTGACTGTCCAAAGATTATAGAATTATAAAAACTGAAAGGAGTTTCTTAATTTTGTTTAAAGATGTGTGCTCATTAAGAGGCATCGAATTGCCAGGAACTTAAACTTAATGAGCGCCTAACAGATTTTCTACCTTTTTTTTATACTTTTGCTTCTTGCGTCAAAAATAATTGAAGAGGACTTTGTAAGCTGTATAAGGATACGATCATTAAGCATAATAAATAAAAAAAAACTTTATTTTAATAAAAATTTATGATTTTTAATTTGAATTAAAAAGGAGTAAAAGTATTAAAATAAAAATTCGAAATTCGAACTCTTTTAAAGTGGTTTTAAAATTTGTGTGCGATTTTAAAAATTATATTCAATTAATTTAATTTTAATTGCAGTAGTTATACATTTTTTATATTGTTTGTATTTATATTATTTATATTTATATTTATTTTTTACTTTTTATTATTTAATATTAATATTTATATTTATATATCCATTAAACATAACTTTTCATATAATTGTAGGTTCATTTTAAGAATTTTTTCTTAATTTTAATTATTTTATTAATTAATCATTAACAATGAAATCATATTTTTAGTAACTTGTATTTTCAATATTTTCTAAGTAATTTAATGGAATGTATTGCCAAAAGTTAAATTAGCAATTAATTCTCAAATTAAATTAATTAAATTAATTCTTAAATTAAAAATTTTAATATTTATTTAAATTTTTATTTATTTTGGAGTTAATTTACATACAAGATTAAATTAAATTTTAAACACTTAATTTAATTTTAATTTGTTTATTTGTTAATTTTCTTATGTACATATATGTACATATATACAATATATGTTTAAAATAAATTTTTAATATTTATTTTAATTTTAATTTATTTATGTGTTAATTTTTTTATATGTATTTTTATATTGAATCTTAAATATTTTTTTTAATTTTAATTTATTTATGTGTTAATTTTTTTATATGTATTTTTAAATTGAATCTTAAATATTTATTTTAATTTTAACTTATTTATGTGGAGTTGTTATTTCGGTCTCAAGGTTTTTTATTGCGTGCGTAACATTAAATCCAAGTATAAATCAAAAGCCTAATTCGTATTAAATGGCCCATATATTTGTTAATTTTATAGTACCAACTAAAATATAGATAAAAGTCACAGCTCCCAGCGCTAAATATTTAAATGGCCGAACATTTTTTTTTTTTTTTTGAGTTCACTTAATTATGCTGATGTCTCCTCCCACCAAACGCTGCCTTAGTTCGGACGAGTTGCCCTCTTCCTCCTCCTCCGCCGCCCGCTACTTCATCTCCTTCTCAACCTTCTCAATCTTCTCCACCTTTGCGTCGTTCTCAATGATCATTTAAAATGCGTTCAGCCCCAAAGCTCACACATCGTAAACAATTTTGAAAACTACGTAGCCGCTGCTCAGTGCTGGCAACGTTATGTATGAACATAAATTTCTACAAATCAAATTGAGCGCATTTTCCAACACTAATTAGCAACGCCCACAAGTGCTGTGAGGCGATAGATTGGCTCTGTTCGTAAACTGGGAAACTAGTTAAAATGGAAAGCGTTTCAACAACGGCAACAACAACCAAGGGAAAATTATACAAACAACCTGAAATCTTAGACGATTAAAGTCGAAAAGTTGAGAAAATGGGCGTCGCTCGGTCATAAACAAAAATATGAGTTAAAAAAAAAAAAAAATCGTTACAAAAAATAAAGTATAAAAACAGAAAAATGATAATATGAATATAACCCCCATTTTTAGCCTATAAGCGATATGTGTTACAAATTTGGAGGAAAAAAAAAACAGAAAAAAAAACTTTATGGAACGCGAATGGTATGTGTATTCAATGTCTAGTTTCTGGTAGAATCGATTCGTCACATTTAAAGGGCTTTGGCTCAATGTCGACAGACGAAGATACGAAGATCCGAAGATCCACATCTTGGGTCAAGGGATTAGCATGGGAAGAAGATCGCGGGTCGGGGCCTCAGCGTGTAATTTGCATATATTAAACTACTGTGGACGATGCTGATGCTAGTTCGTTTCTAAACTTAATCTAAATTTAATTATTGTGACCAACAAATGGACATCAAAAGAGAGAGAGAGATGGAGAGGGAGAGAGAGAAGAAGCGAAACGATAAATGACACAGAAATCTGAATTTTTATATGTATAAAGATATGTTTCTTCTTTTTCTTCTCTTAGTTAATAAATTAATAATCAACAACATAAAAAGCGCTTTTCATATATATAAATACATGTATATATATATATATATCTATTTTTTTCCTTTACGGCGCTCTTTGAACTTGATGGTTATATACATTATGTACATATATTTTCATAATTTATAAACGATTTTACGAGTGGAGCAGCCGAAGATTCGGGGTCTTATATCAAGCTTTTGAATGATTACTAAAGCGCTCAAAGAAAGACGGCGGGGAGAGAGTGTGATTGGTAAGGCGTTGGATGCCAGAGGGGTTGGGGTTGGGGTGGGTTGGGGCGGTTCGGAACGGAACGCTGTATATGGAGGCTATGCTTATGTTGTTGATATACTTTTTATGGGCGTTTGATAAATCTCTATACCTTTTCTACAACAATTAGTTGCAATCAATAGCTATATTGTTTATAACTTGGCCAAAGGCTGCTTTTATTATTAATATTATTATTATTATTATGATTAAAATATTTTTTTTTTTTTGTTTTTGTTAAACGTTGTTTTTTTGAAATTCCGTTAATCTGAAAATCATTTAAATTGGGCATCGATCAATGTGCCTAATCGCTTTTGTTGTGTTTGCTGTGTGTGTGTGTGTTTGCGTGTGTGTGTGTGTGTTGCAGGTTATGAAAGATGATCGTTGATTAACTGTAAGACAGTTTGAAGTAGGGCAGTTATAGATGACAATACTAAATACGTAACAATAAATTGGAACAGGTTTCCCCAGTGTTTCTCGTAAACATCTCTTTGTTCTTCCCCGTTGAACTTTACACATCTCTCGAGTATCTCATATACTTACGTATACTTGACCTTAAGCTTAAGAACGTGCACATCATTTGCTTAAAACCCGATGTTAACTTTCAACTGCCAGAAATAACTCAATAATAAACGTAATACACACACACACACACACACCTACACACATGTACACACACGCTTGCGATATAAAGTATGGAAAATAAATGGCGTATGAAGTTCTTTGTCCAAGTATCCGACACACATCAAATTATCCATGCAAGGGGACGCGACTCAATCCGACCCCATCCGATCCGATGCGATACGATATGATGATATGATGATCCGATCGGCAACTCCGACTTGACCTGACCAACTCTCAACTCTCTCATCTGATCGCTTGAGTGTGCCATAGCGTGGGAAGGGAGGGGGAGGGGGCATAATCGCCCGAGACGAGTGCAGATCAATCATAGCAACTCTTCTGTTAGCCTTTAGGTAATTTAATATGGCTAAAGATCAACCCGTCACACAGAAAATATTCCCGTGAACTTTTCCTAGATGCACTTGCTGCTTCTTTCGCATGGAATGGGGAGTCATACTCATTGTGATTATCCTTCCACCGGCGGGTAGCATAAACTGTCAATATAGCGAAGGTGCAACTTTTTGACTTACCCTTACGGGGAAGCCCCCTGTGCCAATTTATTGAAATCTAGTTACGCCTTGTCTATATATATAATTAATATGAATATAATATATATATATAAAATTAATATATTAATATAAATAATATTTGATATCAAAATGTGACGCCGATGCACTTCTTCAATTATTTTCTTCAATAATATCTGTTCGGTGCAGATTGAATTTTTTTTTTTAATAATAATTATTAAATTTTTTATTTTATAATATTTATTCTTAGATAGTCATTAATCTAGTTTATATATTTTTTTAATTGAAACAATTTTACCTTGCCAATATTTCAATTTATTTTCATTTCTTTTTAACTGTCTTTTGTTTACCGTTTGAAAATTAAACTCCTGAGCCTTGAATCTGTTTGGGGACATTTAATGTGTATTTTTTTTAGTGGTATTTTTCTGTACAATGGAATTTCTTCTAAAAATGTTCGTCAGCTTTTTAATTAAAGAGAAAGGGTATATCGAATTCATGGCTTTAAAGAACACATATTTTCATCCTCTTTTTTTTTGCGCTATGCTCAGGCAATTGATTTCAAGCCATTGGCGTCGTTCCAATGAGTCAGGCCGTGCGAATAGGTTTCCGATCATCATTATGATCATGATCATCATCGAGGGTCATTGCTACAAATTTTGAACGTTCGGGTCATAGCCTCGTAGGTAGTCACACGGCCAGTGACTAGGTCTCATCCTAGTTCAATCTTTCACTCTCTCTCTCTCTCTCTCTTGTTCTTCTCCTTCTCTCTCTCTCTCTCTCTCTCTCTCTCTGTTCTCTCTTGTTCTTCTCTATCTCTCTTTTTCTCTATTTCTCCCTCTCTCTCTCTCTCTCTCCCTCTCTCCCTCTCTTTCTCTCTCTTTTGAACATTTGCTAGGTATTTCGATGTTTTTGTCTCTCTTTCTCTGTGTCGCCCTGTCTCTGTCTTTGATCTTGTAATCAGGCGCAGCGAATTTGTATATGGGCATGCATGACGTGTGGCCTGATGAGCCGTGGAGCGTGTGCAGCATTCGTGCCCTGTCCTAGCCCCAGCTCCAACCCCATCCACAGTCTTAGTCTCAGTCTCAGTCTCAGTCGCAGTCTCAGTCTCAGTCGCAGTCTCAGTTTCAGTCTTAGTCTCAGTCTCAACCCCGACTCCAATTCCAACTCCAACTGTGACGCTGACTTCAGTTCGATCAACACATCAACATCATCATCATCATCATCACATGGGATCACATCGGCACGTCGATGAAATGTTAAAGTTCCAGCAAACAAAATCACGATTGACATGATGCATTTGTTGCTTTTGTTGTTGTTGTTGTTGTTGTTACCATTGTTGCTGTTGTTGCTGTTCTTCTTCTTTTTTGTTGTCATTGTTGTTGCAGTTGTTGCTGCTGTTGTTGTTGTTTCTGTTATCGATGTATTCGCATGTGTTGTGCTTTTTTGTAGGTGCAGAAAATATAATTTCATAATTTTCAATTTCCATGCGCAATCAACAGGTCAACAAAATTAGCGTGGCCAAAAATAATACCGAAAAGAGAAGAGAAAAAATATCGGAAAATCGCAATAACTAACTAAAAAAAAAAAAAAAAAAAAAAACTAAAATATGATTGCCCACCTACAGTCATAGCCGCCTATGTGTGATCCTCTGCAATGATCATAGTTCACGGAGTGATCACTATTTGCATTTTCCACACATCGTTGAGAGATTTCGCTTTGATTGCCGACTCCCGGCAAGGGGCAAGGGGCGTGTCAGGGAAGGGCGTCAGTTAGCAAGATCAAAAACTAAATATTTACTTTCCATACAAAGTAATATATTATACAATCTGTCCCTCAACCATATTCCTTGTATTGGAAAGTAAATATCGTTTATTTGTTTATTCGATACTTTGGAAATTCGCCTCAAAAGGTCGGAAGCTGTGACTGCTCCAAGTTTTCAATTATTTAGAATTTCTGCTGATATGTGCTTTTAATTGATAAGTTGAAAAAGTTAAGTAAATAAACTGTTAGTTGATCATTTGAGAAAATCGAAGAGATTTTATTTAACTTTAATTTGTCTATAATTTTAATTAAATAAATATATATATATAGGTTTAATCGATATCAATCAAAAAACTACGCAAAGTATGAAAAGAATATTTAAAATGCATTTAAATTTAAAAACAAAACATTCAATAATAATTTTTAAGAAATTATTTATTTGAAAATAAAATAAAAATAAGAAAATTCTCAATTTTATATTTAATTTATATTCAAATAAATTATTTATAATCTATTAATTACATTTTCAGTAACATACTTTATTTATAACTATTATTTAATTTTATTACAATTATTAAATTTTATTTATTATCATATCATATGATCAGTATACAAGTTACTTAAAGGTCGGAATTTTCATATGACTTAGTATAGATAATAAAAAGTGAATAAGAGAGAGAGAGAGAGAGAAAAGACTCCTAGTTACAGTTGGAAATTAAAAATATATCGTTATATCGAATTACAAATAAAAGGATCCTCTCACACCTTAAGGTCCCATCCAATTGTCGTGTCCTTATCCCCCTGTGTTGCACTTATTTAAAGATCTCCTTGGAGCTTGCATGTTCATTAGTTGGCGATCGACATCATTCACGGGATTCACGGGGCCGCGGATGCTGGCCAAGTGCTGCTCACGCACACTGATTGTTCTATGGGGCAGCGAGAAGTCTTTAAGAGGTCGTAACCTGGGGACGATAGGAAGTAGGGAAGGAGGAGCAGCTACCAACTACCAACTACCAACTACCAACTAGCCAAAAGTCATGAAATTCGATGCTTTGGTGTTGCGCACTAACACATACGCATATAATACACATACGTGTACATGGTCATCGCCTTGAATTCCTTTAAAGCTGCGGGGCAGAGACAACTTTGTCGTTGTTGTTGTCGCATGTAATTGGCTGTACATTTCGACACCCCGGCGACAAGAAAACTACAAAAAATAAAAAATAACATAGCAACAGCAACAACAGCAACAACAACAACAACAACAACAACAACAACAACAACAACAACAACATTAATAGGAACAACAGCGATGCGGTAATGAGCTTAAAGTACAAACATTGCAGAAACATCCCATAGACCTAAAAATATGAAGAAGACGCTCCCAAAAACTGCAGCCCATTAAAATCGGTGAAAAACTGTGGAAAACTGTGGAAAACTAAGTTCAGCTCAGAAATTGTAATCTGCGTCGCATAGCTGGAAAATTGATACAAATTGTTTATGCCAACTGATCAGAGTTTGGACTGCGTGCATATCAGACTATATATCTCTGTCTCTCTCTCTCTCTCTATATATATATATATATATATATTATATATATATATATATATATATATATATATATATATATATATATATATATATATATATATATATATATATATATATATATATATATATATATGTGTATCTAAGGGCGATTTATTAAATCAATCGATTTGCGGCTCTGAAAGATATTCAGGATATTCAGATATATGCTTTTACAGGGTATCATTTGGCTTGCTACTCCTGCTCTACTCTCTCTTTCGCTCTAACTGTGTATGTGTGTGTGTGTGTGTGTGTGTCTGTGTGTAACGCACTGTTTAACGCGGCTTATTACCAATAAGACAAATCCTAATTATACAATAAATTCCATTTTGCATGCGCGTTTGCATTCGCGATTGCGTTTTCACCTCACCAATGTTTGACTAGGTTACAACGCCTACGTAATCCTCCTGCTCCTCGGTGGCTGCAGTTGCTCCTACTGGCGAAGCTGCAGATGATGCGACTGCTGCTGCGACTGTGGCTGATAACAATCTCGCAAATTTCTGCAGCTGAAGCCTGGAACTGGGCACTGGACATGGATGAGGTTGCGGATGAGGCTGTGGCTGTGGCTGTGGCTGCGACTGTGGCCGAGACTGAGACTGTGGCCGAGACTGAGACCGAGACTGAGGCCTAGCCAGCGGTATGGTGTGTGCTATGGTGTGGCGCATCTTGGCGCAATAAAAATAAAACCATAGACTAAACGATAACACAGCCAAGGAGCAGCAGGAGAGGAGCTGCAACTGATGAAGAAGCGCATGGCAAAGGAGGTGCTGGTGGAGGAGATGCCGAATGGCGCAGGAGGAGTAGTAGTTGATGTCTAGGCGTGTTTGTCTGCGTTTTGTGTCTTGTAATTGTGTCTTGTTAATTTCGCATATTTGAGCAAACGGCAGTTTACAGTTGAATGTTGCAGCTGAATGTTGGCCAGGCTTTGGCCCGGCCTGCTAAAGGCTTATGCATAGCATATAAGAGTTGGCTGGGAATACCTGAGATTGCAGTTAACGCGACTGGAAGTAACTCGACACACAAATCTCTTAAAGATATGAAATTTAGGATGCGATTGCAGGACAAAACGGGGTTTAGTTTTTCAGCACTTTCTCAAGGATCCCTGTTGTTATCCATTCATATGCTGCAGGATAGAACAAGTGCTCCTTTTTTTTTTAGTGGCAATAAAGGCGCCTTTTAATTTGTTAGCTGTCCTGTTGAATTGAGAAACACATTAAAACGTAGTCGTTGTTAGTTGAACACATTTGATGGGTCCCATCATGGGTATCGGGTCTGTTTCACTCCACTCACCCTCCTGTCTCGAGGGGGGGAGGGGGAATCTTTGAGGTCTCCAGGTAGCTCTGCACAAATTTGTTGTGATATTTGCTGTGTCCGTGGCCAAGGTGATGCACATAAAGTCGCATAGCTTATGGGACGTTCGAGATGATTTTGTCATCTGTTGATAATAAAAATGAGACTTTGAGCCCCGTTGAGTTCAACCAGATGGCAATTGGTCTGGTTTTGTGTTTGGCGTGTGGTGCTGTTAATTAAATTTAATTAATTGAAATTTATTAAAATGATAATTAAGCAAAATATTTACGCAGGTGTCTACAAGCCTTAAAAGTCAACTCTCGACATTTATGATCCCAAAAAATATGTAGAGTATGTTTCATATATAAAGATTTAACCCATGGAATCCATTCACTTGATGGGCTTATTTTGTATCGCAGATTTTCATATGTTCAAGTGATTTAAAAAGATTTCAATCCCCAAATTTTAATTTTTAATTATTTAAAATATTTAAATTTATTTAAACGAAATTTTCTTAGAGTTTCTTTTGAATAAACTCCCAAATTTCCAGCCACGTGTCTTTTAAACGGATACAAAAGCGTTGGGCATTTTATTTGTTTAGTAAAGTTAATAAATTATTTATTTAAAATAGTTGTAAAGCATCTTAATTATAATATTAATAAGTATAAATTTAGTTAGGTTGTTAGAGCTTCGGAAGATATTTTTTTAAATGCTAAAAATATTTTAAAATTTATGTCGATTATTATTATTCATTATTTTGAATTGTTTAATTAAGTATTCTTAAATTTTTAAGTATAAAATTGAAATTATTTAATTTAATTTTTACGTATTCTATTTTGCCACATTTTGGTTGCTTTTGTTTATTGCTGTTTTTTTTTTATTTGTTTTTAATTTGCATTTAATTTTTTTATTTTTTTATTTGGTTATTTATTATTTACTATTTGTTTTTTTATTTTAAAATTTTGTTCATTTTTTAACAGTAGCTTAAAATATGATAGGTTTCTTTTGGCAAATTTTATTGTAAGTTCATTTGCTTTAATGGCATGATCCCTTTCGAATCTATACGTACAACATATATTGACTGCTTGTGGCTACTTCAAGTAGCAGGAACAGAAGCAGCAGCAACGGCAGCAACGGCAGCAGCAGTAACTGTGGAAGCAAAGATCGTTGGTATCCAAAGAAGTAACGTTCGCTCTATTTCTGGCACAGGCGCATGCATATGATATGCACTTAATTTATTCAAAGTCACGTTGCTGGGAACGAAAGAAATAGAAAAGCGACTTGGTACTTGTTCCTTTGCCAATATATATATGTAAGTACCTTATGGCCCCTATACCACCAAACAGAACCGAGTGAGTCAGCTAAGTGCATCAATTTCCATTTAACTGTAAGCGATATTTTTGCCAGGCAACTACAGCAACATCAGCGGCAACTGCAGGGGCAGTGGCAACGGCAGGGGCGGGGGCAACGGCAACAGCAGCGGCAGCGGCAGTGGCAACGGCAGCAGTTGCTGAAGTCGCATCGAAATATTGCCAATATTTGTGTTGATGTGTTGCTGTTATTTTTATACCCTCCACCAATAAAACGCCCATAAAAGGGTATAACAAACTTAAAGCTCCAGAAAGGCAGAGCATTTCTTATTGATTTTGCTTACCATCGAGGAAAGAGTCAAGTCGTTAAAAATTTAAGACGTTTTTCAATCGTTTCGGATCTGTTCACAATTAAATATTGTACTAAAATAGTAACTTTAGTTAGTTATAATTTAGTTCATATTGTTTTTCTTCTTAATAGATTATTTAACTTTAATATTGAGCAGCTTAATGGGACTTAATATTATCTGATGATGATCTTCAGATGGCATTGGATATGTTAAGTACAGGGTATTACATTAGCCGTATACTTGATGTTTGCTTATCAAGCTGCTGCTGTTGTGCCAAATTGCAAAAGTCAAACTTTAGATTGGCGGGAATTGCGCTGACTGACGTTGTCTAAACAAAAGACTCAGGCAACGAACTTGACTAAGGCTGACTTCAAGTTGGGCCTGAAGTGTGGGTGACATCTTCAGTAAACACTTGAGGCGTTTGAGCTATTTGCGTTGATTGCCAGGCCAAGTCGAGCCTGGGCCAGCTACAAAGCCAGACAGAGACACAGCGATAGATATTTTTTTAAAGCGGGAGGTAGTGAGTTCTCACTAGAGAGTAAGAGAGAGAAAGAGAGAGAGGGAGACTGCGGGACAATTGGAAGAAGGGTAAAGGATGCGCGGCAGTAGGAGTGTGCATTAGAGAAGTTTGCCAAGTGAGAAGACTTCATCGAAGTCGTGTTATTGTTGTTGTTATTTTAGTGCTACCGTTGGTTGTTGGGCATCCCCCCGCCCCCATGGTAACACCACCCAAACACCGCTGCCTGCAATGCCGTTGATGATGCTTCAGTTTTGTTGTTGTTGCTGCTGTTGCTGTTGTTGTTGCTGTTGCTGTTGCTGTTGGTGTTGCTGTTGGTGTTGGTGTTGCTGTTGCTGTTTTTGCAACTAGCCGGTAAGCGAGTGTATAGAGACTTTTGTTTATTTTCCTAACACTTCAATTGGCATTCCACACAAAAAGCGAAAATTGCAAAACGTGAGTAGTTTCGAGTTCTAATTTAAAATAATTTTTGTGTTGACGCTTTTGCAATTTTTTTCCTGCTCTTTTTTTTTCTATTTTTTTTTTTGTTACTTTTTTGTTTTGGTTTTGTTGCAACGCCCGTTTGGAAGCAACGTAGCTTTTGATGCCTCTATTATTATTTTTGTTGCTCTGTGCCACCACCATCCCTGCTCTCTCTCCTCTTAGATTTTTCTTCTTCTTCTTGCTCCTCTTGCCATTTCGTAATAGAGTCGTTAAGTGGCCCGTTGCGCTCTTTTCGGTAATTTGATGAACGATTTTTGATAATTTTGCACGTTTTTTGCACGTTTATTTTTATTTTTGTTATTGTTTTCGTTCCTTTGGTTGTTGTAATGTTTTTTTTATTTCTTATTTTTTCAATTTTTTTTTTTTATTTTTTGACCCGTTTGACTGAAGCATCTTTTAGCCAGGAGCCTGTCCCCGCAGTCGGACTGAATTTTATTTTTTTGCCATGCCTTTTGTCTGATTTTAATATCAAGTGCAGGCAAGTGGGTAATTATTGTTGTTGACGCTGTTGCTGCTGCCGTTGGTGGAGCTAAGCCTGGAGCTGTAGATGGTTATGTTGGTGGTGCTGGTGATGGTGATGCTGATGCCTGTGATGGTGATGGTGATGGTGATGGTGGTGGTGGCAGTGGTGCTGCTGGTGCAGCTAAAAACGTTGACCACTCGAACTGTCAATGCTTGAGTGCTCAGTTGCTGTTGCCCCACCTGTGGCTAGTGCCTGTCTCTGTCTCTCACTGTGCATATGAATTTTTATGTGTGTGTACGAGTGTGCTTTCTGTGTGTATATATTTGCCATTTGGAGTGCTGCACTTTTCTGGTCAGCCTGTCGAACTTCACCTGTGTGTGATTTGCATATGTGAAGCTGCTTCTGTTGGCTGCAATGCGAATGCTGCTGTTGGCTGCCGTTGCTGCTGCTGTTGTTGCTGCTGCTGCTGCTGCTGCTTTTGCTGCTGTTGCGGCTGCTGCTGCTGCTGCTGCTGCTGCTGCTTTGAGTGCCCATGAATAGTCACAAAGCATTAAGCACTTCACTAAGCAACTGAGAGGAGACCGATGGCGGGGAGAAGAGCTCACAATTATCTACACAATATGGCAATCACATATGTAGATATGCGCACACAGCCCAAGCCAAGCCAAGTCAAGTCAAGTCAAGTCAAGTCAAGTCAAGTCAGCCAACCAGTTGTTCAATCTAGGAAGTGCATGAGTTGCATTTTCCATATGGCCACTACCTCGCTTGGTCTGTCCATTTGTCTATGCGTTTGTCTGTCCGTCCAATTGTCCATTTGACTGTCTGTCTGAATGTCTGCTTGTCTTTCAGTCTCTCTGTCTGTCTGTCTGTCTGTCTGCTTGTCTGTCTGTCCTGTGGTCTGTAACTGCGGCTGTGTTTGCCATTTCCTCATTACTAGCCTGCGAACGGGTCGCAGTCGCAGTCGCAGTCGTCGTCGTCACAGTCATCGCCGTCGCCGTCGTCGTCGTCGTCGTTGTCGTCGTCATCGCAGTTGGCTAAAAAGAAATTGAACTTTTTCACACCAGAATCGATTGTAATTGAATGCCTGAGGGCGCTCACCAAGCCGCCAGAGAGCCTCTGCCTAACCATCCTAGTTTCTTTTTGGGTTTTGTTTTGTATCGTATTTTTTTTTTTGTTTTGTTAACCTATTCCTATTCCTATTCCTATTCCTATTCCTTTTCCTGTACCTTGCCTTGCCCTGTCCACGCTTAATGCAAATTTTTCCATTTTGACATTGGAGAATTTTTCAAACAACAAAACTTTCCCAAAAAAAAAAAAAAAAAAACACAAATATAAAATATGTGTGTATATATATATATGTGTACACACCACTCGCACGTTGGCCAAATGGGGCCACACCACACACCACACCACAGCACACACCACACACCACACACCACACACCAACAAACCATGCCACGCCATAGTACACCACCACCACCAATGGCGTACATTAAATTGCTTTATTTTGGAAGCACCGGCACTCAACCTCCGCTCGAGCTCCACTGAGCTGTTGATGATTAGCCAAAGCTGATGAGCTGCATCGGCTGTGGTGGCAACTCCGGCGAACACCTGCTGCTAACATTTTGCTATAAATTGAAATTTGAAAAAGCAAATCTTGTGGTTGATTCAACAGAGAAGATGCTAATAAAAATAAAAAAAAAAAAAAATAACTTGAATTTATGCAGAAGATTAAATACTCTTATGATATAAAAAGAGGAAAAACATGTAAGAGTCGGTGGATAAAGTCGGGAAAGGTTTCATCATGGAAATTAATGCTTTAAATGATTTATAAACAAAATAGTTTTCTTAATCCTTGTTTTTATAGCTAACTAATTTAAGTAAGTCTCTTCCCATTGAATAAGTAAGATTTAAAATATATATTGGATATATTTTTAAACTGGAAAATAGTTTAGGATCAATATTTTTAACGATTTTTTAAAATTATTTTTTATTTAATTACTATCTATATCCAAACCTATCTACATCTATATCTATATCTTTATGTATATATTAATATTTGTATTTAAATCTATACCTTTATTAAGATATTTATATGTATAATTAAATATGCACCCAAAGCCGTAATTTTTATTTTTATCTTTATCTCAATCTTTATCTATTTAATATTTGTATATTTGTAGTTAACTATCGCTTCATCACTTTGGGTATATATCTACATATATGTCGGCATTTATAACCTGTCTATATCTATATTTAACCTCTGACCCTCTTCCCATATCAACCTGTTTAATCGTTTCGGACATTCTTTTAAAATCGATACACTTTCTCCACTCCTCCTCTCATGTTTTTTTAAAGACTTGTAAAGAAACTTCATTAACTGATTCGATTTCGCCATAATTCTGCCCTAATAATAACTCAACAGGCGCCATTTGCTATGCGTAAGGTTTCTCAGAAGGAAAGCAAAAAAAATTACCCCAAAAAAATAAGGTTCCCATGGCCCCCACATAACGCTTCGAAGCGTAACTAAAATTTATAGCTTACAGCGATTCAACATTAAAAAAAAGCAAGATATAAAAAAATAAAAAAAAATTTAGTAAAACGAAAAAAAAAAAAGAAAAAAACATAATAAGGGAACAAAAAGCAGACAAAGTTTGAAATGTAAATGATTCATTTGCTTTGCTCGCACAGCAGACAAGAAATCAAAGCAGAGGTGTTTAATTACCAACAAATAAACAAAATGGAAACGATTAATTCAATTCGCCAATTTTCTAACGAAGGCCCCGTTATGGTTAGTACAACAACAACAACAAAGCAACAACAACAAGAAAAACATAAACGAATGAAGAGGAAAACATACAAAATAGATAAAGAAATAAAATCCGAAACTGTTTGAAATTGTAGCTAAATTTGTGGTCGATCTTTGGCTATGACCCCGCGGGGCAATCAACAAACAGAAATAATATCAAAAATCAAAAAAAAAAAAATAGAAAAAAAAATAGAAAAAAAATAATAAATACAAAATACAAAATATAAAAAGAACAACAAAAATACCAAATAGAAATCCCACAATAAACAAAAAAAAAAAAAAAATAATAATACCGAAAAAAAACAACAGTGAGACAAAACACAATAATCAACCTCGAAAAGGTTGTGTGCCATTTATCAAATAATGTGTAACTTGGCCGTTTGCTCAGCTCCAGAAATGGAAATGGAGATGGGAGCTAAGAGCTGCGGCTTGTGGGCTAGGGGTTAGGGGGTTGAGGGTTGTGGGCTGGTAGTTGGTAGTTGATAGTTGAGAGCTAAGGCTGAACCTGGTTCCGAACCTGGAACTGCGTTTCATTTGCTGCCTATGACTATTGGGCCCTATTTGTGGATGCGGCTGCGACTGTGGCTGTGGCTGTGGCTGCCCATGGTGTGAGTTACATTTGCCTTATGATACATGAGGCGCCCCCACTACTTCTCCATCTTCCATCTCCATCAGCGTCTTCGCCCGTATACCCCTCATCCCAACCAACAGCATACACCGTGTCTCTATCTCCCGTTCTGGGTCAGACATGTGAGTTCAAACTCATCCGTCAAGTGGCGAGTGCTATGGGCTTAATGGATCGACATCGTCTATACGCTTCGACCTGTTGTTCCCCTACAAGCACACACACACACACATACACACTCGGCACACATGCCAGACATGTGTATAGACACACATATTACAATCCATAGGCTAGTTGTGTTTTGGTGTTGTCATTTATCATTTGATTTGGTTTTGATTGCTCGATGCTCACCTCGAAGATCTCTTTGCTTTTGGATCGGTTTGGTTATTTGGTCTCTCGGCCTTAATAATTGTTAACAAGTAAAGTCTATTTAAGCCTTGTTCGTGGCTTTGTTGTAGCTCTTTGTTGTTGTTCTTGTTGTTGTGTTGTTGTTTGTTGTTGTTGCGGTTGTTGTTGTTTTCATTTAATTGGTTCACATGATTTGTAAATTAAACAATTGCGGCTCATGTAACAACCACAAATTCTAATTGAAAAAATTGAGCATGTCGAAAACGGTGTGAGCTTTGACAGCTCCCCTCCATCTCCAATCTCCAGTCTCCAATCTGTACATCCCCCCACCCTTCTTCCCACACACTTCATCCACCTTCTTCTTCATCTCGTCGCACACCAATCTCCTCCACCTACTCTTTAGCAGCGTTGATTGGTCTGGGGAGAGAGAGAGAGAGAGACAGAGAGAGATAGAGAGAAAGGGAGATATCGAATATGAAATAGGCGGGGGCTATCCATTGTTGTGTAATTACCGTGGATGCTATAGAAAACGTTTAGTCAAGGTTCGACTATTACAAACTGCAATTGAATATATTTAAATAAATTCATAAAAAAGATTTATTCAATTAATAATTTTATTATGTAATGCATTAGATGTTTGGAAAATGAAAGAAAGCCTTTTGTTCTAACGATCCATTATAATCAATTAGAATCTCATATTTCAGGCATTAAAAATGCGCTAATAGTGTGACTTCAAAATATAATACTCTATAAAAATCAAATATTATATTCGAAATATACTCTATAAATTTTGTATAATAGCTCTGATTCTGACAAGGCATATTTTTTTTTAATTACCCATTTTGTTTATTAATTTGACTTTCAAAGTTGCAAATTCTCATATTTATTGAGCGTAAAACGCTCTTTGATTTTTATGCATAATTTTAAATGTAATTTTATTCCTCGAAATATTTCAACACTTGCGAAATATTGAAGCGAGTGGGCAACATGTCGTATACATGATGTTATCGTTTTATTTTATAACTTTTAAATAAGTAATAATATATGCGAATTAAAGAGAATATAATTAATAAATATTCTTAAAAAAATAAGAATTTATTTAGCATCAGATTTTCTATAGGATTTAAATAATTATTTATTATTTACTAATATCTGTAAATTTAAAAATAATTATTGGAATTCTATGGAAAAAAACTTTTATGTTGAAACAATTTAAGAAAAGAACTTTTTAAAAAAATTTAATTAAAATTGAATAAATATTTATTCATAATAAAATTGAGTTCAATTGCTTGTTAATGAATATATAATATTCAACTTTTAATTTAAAAAAGAAATTTTAGTCTATGTTTTCTTAAAAGGATGCAATTTATATGCTTTAATATAAGTTATTTTTCAGTGAACTTTGGCTTGGAAGTAAGGGAAAGGGAAAATATAGAAATAAAAAAATATTTTTAAAATAATAATTTTATTTTTTTTATAATTATAATTTTTTTTAAATTAATAATTTGTAAATTATTTCAATACTTACAGATTCCATGCTTTCCTGCGATCTGCATGCGTTTCTTGCTCGGTAAGTACCCAAGATTAAATATCCTTTGAATTGTTTACTATTATATTTTGGGCTTTAAGTCGATTCATAGAGATTCCCTTTAACTTTATATATTTGAAAATAACTGTTATATTGATAAAGAATATGTATTACCTGGTATCCAATTGGATCGTAACTCCGATGGGAATCATATAATATTTTCGTTATTTGCCGTGTTCATTTCAGTGTTTCCTTTCAATACTTCCCCAGCATTCATTGCGTGAACACAATAATACCCATAGACTAGACTGATCGATAGATCATATCATGTTTCTACTTTGTCCATTCTATACAATAGATCTAAGTTATTTAGGTCTCCGAGCAGCGTTTGTACGCCGTCTGGGCCTTGCATTGTTTGACATGCAATCATCTCGTTTAGTATTGCAATTGTGTATGGATCTTTTAGGTGGAATGAATGTCTGGTCTTGGTCTCCGCTGACGCTTCCCGCTTCCCCCTTCTCCCTCTCTCCCTCTCTCAATGCTCTTCTCTTTACTTTGTCTGCCTTTCCTGCTCTTTCTCTCCATATTTCCATCTTTCCATCTTTTCATCTGTCGCTCTCGCACTCGGTCGCTCTTCCACTGTTATCTTTCGCAAAGCCTGTGGCGCAAATCTCCACACGCAGAGTTGCCCCCAAGTGGCGACCTCTTGCGACTGCATAAGTTTTTCGCTCATTACAGCGGAAAAACTCGATCCAAAAGATTATAATTGATTAAGATGAATCAGCGTTGCGGTCAAAATGTTTGTTGGATGGGAATATAAATTGTTTGTGGTTTTGTGTAACGATGCAGATGGACAGGCAGAAATTCCAAAAAAAAAAAAATAAAAATAAAATAAAAATAAAAATAAAAAAATTTAAAATAAAAAAAACACTCGAAATGTCGAAATCAAAAATGCAAAACCAGAGGATACGCTGTAATAACTATGTAAATTACTTACAGTGCATTTATGTGAACTAATAATTAATTTAATTTAATTAAACTAATTAATTGGATGGGAAATACTAAATCAATAAGTGATCTGTATTAAAATGATCGCTTTAAAAGATATTAGATGTAAAATGGCTAGAAATACAAGAGATCAGCTAACACTGGAATAGTGAGGCTGTTCTTTAAATTGATTATTTAATTTAAAGAAATTAATTTTTTAATTTTTTTTTATTTTTGTTATTTTTTTTTTAATAAGTTTAAAATAATAATTATAATATTGACAGCATGGATTAATATGTGTGTTTCAGATAAAGAGAAACATTGATTTAGATTTTTAATAATAAAAAAAAAATATTTAAATTTTAATTATATATTTATTATTTTTATTATTTAATAAATATTTATATTTTTTAAATTTTGTTTTTATTTATTTAGATTTATTTCTTTAAATGTCTTGCTTTAAATTTTTGTAAAATGTACAATTTTTTTTTCTGAAATGAAACCTGAGGTACGAATCTAATTAAGGAATATATAGCACCCATAGCCGATATAGAGCTGTAACTGTTGCCAGGGTATAGCTCACTCAATCATTGAACCACTTCATTATCGTTTTCCGGGCTACAGGGTATTAAAATACTGTTCGCCAAACCAAATCAAACGCAAAATTTAAAGCTGAATGCGCCGTTGGTGCCGCTTGCTGATGATGCGATTCTGTTGACGAAGGGTTGGTAGATAAGCGGGGGAGCGGACGGGATCGGCGAAAGAGGTGGCCAGTTGTGGAATGGGGCAGTGTGAAGAGAGTGTTGGTGTGGGGAGGGGTGGAGAGGGGGAGTGGAGTGTAGTGGTCACTGGAAGATGCGGCTGGTGGGACTTCAAAAGTGGAAAGCATCATCAGCACAATGCCAAAATGCCACTCGGCTGCAAGGCGGTAAATCTAAGCCGTGGTAAATAAATCAATCGCACTGCGAAATTTTCTTTCTGCTGCGTTTGATTTTTCGCTGCTTGTGTTATTGTATTTGTTAGTGCTGCTGCTGCTGCTGCTGCGGCGGCGGCTGCTGCTGTGGCTATTGATGAGCGGCCATCAATATTTGTCTAGTTCGAGTTGGAATGTGGCCTATGCTTGGACAGAGAGACAAAACAAGAGATATGTAGAAAGAGAGAGAGAGAGAGAGACGTGGACGAGGACGAGGAGATAGTGAGGATAGTGACCAGGAGATCAGGAGGAGTGAAGACTGAGAGGCTAGAAGAGCCGCGACCCGGTGGTACCCAGACTAGTGTGAAATCTTCGTCTTTTGACTCTCGACTTTGGGTGCTGATTGCGTGTGGTAAACTTCCTGTTAGTCTTGCCAATTCTTCTGACTATTCATATGTGTATGTGTGTGTGTGTGTGTGTGTGTATGTGTAGCTACATGCATGTTGGGTGTGTGCCCTGTGGGCCACCCAGCCATAGGCAAAATGTTGCACTTTTTTATTGCATACGAAGATTGAGCTCAAGGCTTGGACCAGCTAATTAACACACCTTCAACCACAGTAGCTCCACTTCAAACTCAATGGACAGCCCACGGTTCGCCCACAGATTAAAGCCCAATTCGAAATATACAGAGAAAAAAAAAAGCAAACAAACAAAAAATATGAAATAAGAAGAAATATGAAATAAAAATAAATAAATAAAATAGCAAAAATAATAATAACAAAAAACCGAAACATAATCATCACCAACATCGGCGGTTCACTCTGATTTGGTAGCCAACTTCAAGAGCGATAAATTTCAAATTATATTATACTTTATTTATATAACATTTGCATTGACTTAATTGACAATAGGACTGTCTGACTTGCCCATGGCTGCTCCTGCACTGCACGATGACGTGTTGCATGCAGCAAGTTGCACCATTGTATAGGCTCTCCTGCAACAACAAAAGGTACAATGAGAACTTTTTGCCAAGCAAACCAATCATCAAGTTGACCAGCAAAATACACTACATATGAAAGATATATAACAGAGATCTGTATTTTATACTATATCTCGATTTTGATTGCGATTATTTATTTATTATTTATCAGACCTGAAACCATCCTGAAATATAGTCCTCAGTTTTGAATATGTAGCAAAAGCCCCACACACACACATCATTTTATCATCCTGTCCCCTTCATATGTACCCGAGGATTTTTTCGCCTTCTGCTGCAAAAAGCTCACCAATACATATGCTCACGTTCACCCATACTCAGGCAATTGCCAACATCTATATGCGAGTGACAAATCCTGATGGCAATTTGTGAGATTTGTGCATAAAGTATGTGGGATTGTTGCAAATGCCTGCACTAAACTGATATGCCATATTATTCACATTACTCGTATTGTGTTAGGGTATTATAAAAGACCCCAAGAAAAATAGAATGAGCAACAAGTCTGGCAAACTGGCGACGCATGTGGGATGTTAAAGGTGAGGTTACAAGCAGCCAAAACAGCGCAGAACAACAAAAGCGTCTCGGAGATGGAGATGGAGATGGAGACCATAGAGACCATTGCCTAGAGACCAGAGACCAGAGCCAAAGCCATAGCCCAAGCCCAGAGTCAAGTCAGCAACAAAAACAAAAACAACAACAACAACAACAACAGCAACAACAACGGCGACAACAACACTTGAAGGCAACTCGTTGCTCGCGTTGTTCCCAATTCCAATTCCCATTCCCATTTCCAATCCCCATTCCCCATCCCCCATTCCCGTTCCGTATCTCTTATATATATATATATATATAAATTTTTTTTTTTTGTGGATTTTGTGGCAAACGTCGTATGCCTTGCCACACATATGGGCACGGCGATGACAAACTAAGCGACAGAGCCTCAGCTCAAATAGACAGACGAACAGACAGATGGACTGACAGGTAGACAGACAAACAGACAGACATACAAACAGACAGACATACATAGAGACGGACAGACAAAGAGACAGACAGACATTTAATTGAAATAAAGAAGTTTAATTTAGCCAAAAGTCGAGGTGTTGCAGTCTGTTACCAAATGCAAGAGCTGCTGGTGGCCTGCGTGGGAACATCGCCAGATGAGATTAGCTTAATTTGAGACGAAGGCAGCACAAATACAGGAAGAGTATGACGATCAACGTTGTTGTTGTCAAATGTTAAACACACTCTCACAAGCAAATTCAATACGATTCAATTTGAAATGATTTCTAATGGAACACATAACACTAGTTGGAAGAGCTTGACTCTTTGTTAGGGTAAGAGAAGTAAGCGTATCGTATTTATAAGTGTGGCTCATAGGTGGCGCCAGCATGTGGGCTAAATGTGTCGCCAACATGCAATGAATTCAACTGCAGCACCAGAGATCGCATTATTACGCCACAATTACAAGTTTTGAGGAGCACACCTCCATGTCCAGTTCATGGTGGAACCGCCTTGGGTTCAGACATGGATCAGTTGTGGCTCACTCTGTGGTTCAGTCCAGTGTGGTTCGGTCTATGGTTCGGCTTCGGTTCGGTCGGTCTTGGGTCCGGTAATTGCAATTGAAGCGCAATCAATTACCTACCGGCTGGTGGCTGTTAGGTAGTCCGTCTCGAGTCTAACCCAGCTATAAGTAAAAGTCGTCTTCACTGGCCACCACATGCTGTGCTCTCGGCAAGATTTACTCGCTCAGACTCCACTTAAATGGAGCTAAGCGCGCCAGTTGATTGCGTGCAATTTATTAAGACGCGCTAACAAGACGTGTGAATGACCAAAGCGGAGCAGGCTCCAGAAGCACTACAGCTGCCACATCGTTGGTTACCTCTGAGAGACCTCTGCCTCTGGATTGTTCCTCTTGCCTATCGTCTTTTATCTCTTCGCGCACCCCTTTTGCCATGCATTTCTTGTCTTGTCTCCTGCTTCTAGTCTCCTGTCTCCATCATCTGCCTGCCGCCTGCCGCTTGCCGCCTGCTGCCTGCCGCCTGCTGCCTGTTGCCTGTTGCCTCATATCTGCCTGTCCACTGGCTTGTAATTGCAATGTCTTCTGCCGGTGGTGCTGTCATCTGTTTTTTGATTTCTTCTCTTTTACTTTTTTTTGGGTGGCTGGGAAGTATATCAATTTAACTTCTATTTTGATCTATAAAAACATGATGTTTCCACTTGTCCTCCGCTTCGATTACAAATTAACTTAACAAATTCTTAGTTATTGCTCTGAACTAAACTGAATGATTAATTGTCCGGAATTAAATCGTATCGAGTTTCTTCGCTAGATTAATGTTCGTTCAGTATATTTGTTACTTTGAGACCATTATTTGGATCGGATAAGTTATGTGACGGATCAGTTGATATATGATGAGCTCCACATGAACTGCTCCTCCAAAGACATTAAACTTTCAACTTAAGACAGTTGAAAGTGACTTTTTAACTTTTAATTTATAATAAATACATAATTTTATAATTTATTTTGTTGCAAGTATTTAATATTTTATGAGCTACTATAAAGGATGGATTTGAAGTGTTCTTTATTTACTTTCACTTAATTTAATTTAATTTTAAAATGATTTTTGTTGTTTTGGGGAAATTTTGAAAAATATTATTTTTTTTGGTATTTATTAAATTTAATATTAAATATATATAATAATAAAATAAGTAATAATTATATATATTTATATATATATTGATATTATATTATATCTAGAAGAAATTTGAGCTTGTCCAAGTTTCACTTTAAGCAGGATCTACTCCTTGGTTTAAAGAAATACAAGCATTGATGTGATTTTTGGAGCGACTCTGGGAAATCACCATCTGATTTGATTTTCCAAAGGGAGACAATTTTGTGAGGCTCAAAGCTGAAGCTTTGCTGTGAGATTTGCTTAAGTGAAGTGCTGATTGGGCGCTTCGAAGCATGGTTGAAGTCTTGGCTCAACTGGAGCGCTGACCTGGCAAAAAAGGCCAAATGTTTTTTTTTTCGTTCGGATGGAAAGTAAAGTTCATTGGTTGACCTTCTCGCCGTGTCACTTTCTAACACACTTATTACGAGTATTCGCAAATTAAATTCAAATGTTATATCTATCTTTTACCATCTTTCTAACATCTCGACTGGGCCCACAATCAGTGTCGTCTCCTGTTACCACGATTCGCCCACGCAGCCCACAGCTTGTCTCGGTATCTCAACTAAGAAGCCCATTACTGTCTCATTCCTGACTCATTCAACTCGTTTAGCATGGCTCACCGAAGGCTTATCTTTAGGCTGAGTGACTGCCTTGGCTGGACAGTGAGCTTGGGCTAGTGTTCCAGCTATAGAGACGCCAATGACGCCAACGACGACGGCGACGACGACGACGACGACCACAATGTCGACGGCGACGACGACGACGACGACGACTTCAACGACGACATTGGCGACAGGCCATTGTTTTGACTTATTGCTTGGGTTTTCTTACTGCTCTCTACCCAAGCTACAAGATTGATCTTTGTGCAAATATTTTGTTTTTGTTTTCGTTTTTGTTGTTGTTTTTTGTTATTGTTGCTTTTGCTGTTGCTGTTGCTGTTGTTACTTTATTTTTCCTTCATTCGATGGCTGGCCTAAGAGTGCACTTGTTCGCCTCCGGTTATGGGGCCTGGCCTAGCCCATGAGTTGTTAAATGTTTAACACGTGATATGACAAATAAATTACATATGATCAACAGATGCAGCTAAAAAGGAAATGAACCAACGGCCAAGTGAGCGAGTGAACGAGTGAGCGAGCGAGCGAACGAACGAACGAACGAAAGAACGAACGAATGAACGAATGAACGAACGTTTATGACTTAATAAAAGCTTGTAACGATCAATCAGTCTTATGTTGTTGACGTTGTTCTACATTCATCATCATGATCATCGTCATCGTCATCGTCATCGCCATCGTCATCCCCATTCCCATCGCCATCCCCATCGTCCTAGTCATCGTCATCGTGTGATCATTATGATTATGATCGTCATCGTTATTGGTAAGCCAGACACCCAACACTCGCAATATTGTTTCCTAAGGATCGATGTGTGTGCCCTGCAAGATCGATCATTGGTCCAACAAAAGCTGTGATCTTCACTTAAAAGACGGATAAATCTTGAAGGTGATACAAAAAATTAAATCGCATTAGAAAATAGAAAAAAAAAAAACAAGTTAAGTTCCAACTACCGAGATTTTTCTTGGGTTGAAGGTATTGACATAAAGTTTTACCTTTACGCTTAATCTTCAATCCAAATGACATTTGAATGAATCTTTGAGGAACAAAAAATAAATTATCATTATTAAAGGTGATTATATCCTAGATGTTTACAATGACAGTCCCTTATTATTTTCCCGGGTAAACAATTACTTTTATAATCCGCAGATTTTATTTGCTCTTAATTTACATTGAGTTCAGCTTTCCCATTCTCCCTTCTAAATCCCTAGTAAAGTTCATTGAGCTCCTGCAATTTGCAGGAAAACAAAAAAATAGAAAAAAAAGGCAAAATAGATTCTCAGCTATGGATTTTATTTACATTTCTGACCATTGTATCGCAGCCTTTATATCAAGATTTTTCATGTTTACGAACACCATAAGATACACTATAATTCGCCTTTTCATCCAAATACACCAAAGCCTTGAAAGTCTTGAGAGCCTTGAAAGCCTCGAAAGCATTTACGATCTTCATACGAATGCTGCCTGCTCTTTCTCGTATTTACTTTTCTTCTGATTTTCATTACCCCCTCCCATTTCCCACCACCCCCCACCCGTATATAGTACCCCATACCGAACTATATCGAGCAACAAAATTATAGAGCGCTCTAAAGCGCCGCCATTCAGAATGTATATGGAGTTTGGAGTTTGAAGTTTTGAGTTTGGAGTTCGGATTTGGGTTCGGGTGTGAGTCCGGGTTTGAGATTGGAATTGGAATTGGATTCAGGTTTGTGTTTGCGTTTGACTTTGGATTCTGGTATGGGATTGGGTTGAGTTCGCAGTTTATAGTTTATAGGAGATCACTTGCTGTGGTAAAACACTTAAAACAACGACGCCAGCAGAGTGTGGGAGAGGGGTGTGGTGAGGGTCAGGAGGGGGGGTGGGCAATGCGGTGGAGAAAGAGCCCCCAAATGCCTTCAATAAGCGATGCTTTGCATGACGAATAGAAAAACTAACCCAAAAGTCACGCTAATAGTAAATTGAGCTCAGCATTCAACACTCATGGCTCGAATGCTCTATTCCTACACATGCCAACTGCCAGAAAGAGCGGTTCTTCTACATGCGCAGGATACCCTGTAAATTTATTTCATATAATCGTCAGAGGTCCTTTGGGTATAATTGAAGTTTCTACCTCAGCAAATTTCATCTGGAACTCAAAATAAACCGATAAGACAGCTTTGTGTATACATATATCCTTTGTGTATGCAATTTTGTTGTCTTGGAATCCTTTGCGCTTGGCCTGCTTATGCTTTGTTATACCCATTGGCTTACCCATTTTATGGTAACAGGGTATTTCAAGAAAGCCCCAAAACGGCGCATACAAATTGCAATTTTTTCATATGCAACAATTGACACCCTCTAGGCACACGTCGTCATCATCGTCATCGTCATCCTCAGAAAGTTCCCAGACATTGTACTTTTTGGTCTATGGATCGTGTTGAGTGCCTGCCTGATGTCCAACCGAGGAGAAGGAGGACGATAGCGACGACGACGACGACGACGACGGCGGCGATGGTGGCGGTGGCGAAGCAGATGCTGATGCCGATGATGGTAAAGTGGATTAATGTGGCATGAAATGATTTGGTGAAATAATGCAGTCAGTGTCTCAATGTATGTGTGTGTGTGTGTGTGTGTGTGTGTGTGTGTGTGCGTGTGAGAGTGTAAGTTGGTGTGTGCTACACTGGACACCGTCTCGGATCGCCGTTTGGAGCCCAGCTTTTGTTTTGTGGTTCTTTTTTCTTTTTGTCTCCACTCACACGCAGTGGCCCACTCTAACGAGTTTTTCATTGGGTTTTCTCGCATAGCGGCTACCTGTACAAATTTTTTTTTTTTATTTTGTTTTTTTTTTTTTTGCACAATTTTCATGGCCCGTATGAATCTCTCTCACTCTGTGGAGGCATGCAGGGCAATTCCCATGACTTGATAACACAATTTGGTGCCTTGTGATGCCGCATGAGACTTCATTTACCGCAAAGTGCATGTGGGTTCACCGTGGCATCTTTTGGCCAAAAACTTTTTGGCCAGCAACTTTGACTGCAACTGCTCTTTCTTCTCCTTCTCCTGTTTCTATTGCTGCATCTTCTTCTGCTTCTTCTTATTATTATTTTGCCACTGCCTCTGCTGCTGTCGCTGCCGCTGCTGCCGTCGCTGCTGCTGGTGCGTTGCGACGCTGTTGACTGCAACTGTGTCCCGCGGTTATTACCACTAATAAAAAAGCCACACAGCAAACATGAAACGGGCACACAAACTGTCTGCTCTCTGTATTTCATTTCCTTCTCACTCTTCTCGCACTCCCCTCCCCCTTCTTCATCCTTAGCTCAGAAGTGGTGATCATAGATTTGACTACGCAGCGCGGACAGCGACTCAGCAGTGCAAATTCTTGGGCCAATGTTTTCTTTCCCAAGACAGGAAGGAATGTGGAGACAATATATTCTTCAAGTATTAGCAAGGCTTTCAGCAATTCTTGTGATATTTGTGCCAATTATCGATTAATTATCGATAAATTATTACAAAACCAAAGTCAATTGTTGGGAGTGGGAACAAATGACCCAATGTCCTACATCAGATTGAGTACTCGTTTTTGACTTCGGTTTCGAGGAAAGCTGCCAGCTAAACAAATAAATTATACATTTTTAAAACTTAAAAAGTTTACAAAAAAATTTAATTTATTTTATTTTTTTTTAACTTTATTAAATATAATAAAATTAAAATGACTTGAATGAGATTGAAAGATTTTACTCCAAAGCTCAAATAAATTAAAGTTTTAATTAATTAAGTTTAGCAAAGAAGTTTTAGAATTTAATATAATTTATAAATATATAAATGACCAAAAATATGCAAATTTATTTATAAATTATAAATATTTATAATTTTGGGAATTAATGTCCCCATAAATTTTGAGCACTTTAAAAGTTGTTGCCCAAGTGATCATTTCCATCTCATGGGAAATTGAATCATGTTTTTATAGTGTCATTTATTTAAATTTATTACTTAACATTTTTTTAAAATTATTAAATTTCCTTTTAATATTTTTCACAATTGTTTCTATTTTTTTTGTTGCTTATTATTATTATTATTATTTTTTTTTTTTGGTTTTGTGTTTTTGTATTTTTTCATTAAAATTCCTCAACGAGTTCGTGAGCTTTGCTGCCAAATCAGCAAAACTCCCACACCATTCAGTACCATTTCAGCACCATCAATACCACCAGCAGCAGCAGTACGACCACCACCACCACCAACTCCGCCACCGTCACCACTATCATCACCTCGACCACTAGCACCACCAGCACCACAATGCACTTCGTATTTCGTGCTCTACATAATTCATCATCAATCCACACTGTGGAGTCCATGGCCAGCACTTCCTGCGGGCATAAAATAACCAGGGAGCTTACTTGGGAGCCCCACCGGAGGTGTGTGGTGTAGTGTGGCATGGTGGTGGTGTGTGGTGCGGGTCGTTTGGCCGTTGCGATATTTCCAATCAGCCAACGTCGACAAAATATTGGAGCAATTTCCTATGTTGCCGAATGCCGAAAACCTTTTGCTGTTGCCACGTTCATTTTGGTGTATGACTTATTTGCCTTAAGACGCGCCATCGTGGAGGACAATGTCCAGTTGGACATTGTGCTCGTTATACCCTGCACTTGAAATATGATCGAGAGAGGTATTTTGGGCTGAAGATAGAAACATAATTATTAATTTTTCGGATCATAAGGTGATGCCGACATTTCTACTTCTCAGTGGCTAACGGAATTGATAAATATTATTAATATTAATTAATTAATTTGATTGTCGAATAATAAGCACTAACTATCTATATTTTTAGTTCATTTCCTTGAACTTGTCTTGAAGCAGGCAGGGTATCTTCAAGTCGTCGATGATTGACCTTTTACATTCGAACTTGTTATGCCTTTTGCACCTACAACTTGACGCCGCCAACTATCGATACGATGGGTATCGATGCTGTTGCCGTTGCCGTTGCTGTTGCCGTTGTTGTTGCCGTTGCCGTTGCTATTGCCGTTGTCTGTATCTGTGTCTGTATCTGTTTCTGTGTCTTTGGCTATTCCTACGCCTATGCTTATGCCAAAGTCAATGTAGTCGCACCTTTTGCCTTTGCCAAGTTAACTTTTGTGCCGTGTTTCGTTTTCGTTTCGTCGTCGTATGTTTCCCCCGGTTTTTCCGATCCAGAGTCAACTTTGGCATGACTTTTCATCGCTGTCGATTGTCGTGATCAATTGAGAGCAATTTATTATGAAATGAGGGTGAATTATATGAATGAGTGTCGAGGCATCCCTGACTCCCCCAACCTCCCCTCTCCCACGCCATGTCTCTCTTTGTCTCTTAACGCGTTAAGCGCCGCACAATTCTTTTGATCTTCAGTCGGAAAAGAGAGAGAGAGAGAGAGGAGAGCTAAGGAGCGAAAAGGAGGACATTGAGAAAGAGAAAAGTGTGAGAGAGAGAAAGAGAAAAAGTGAGTAAAATATAGATAAAGGGATCGAGGCAGAAGGAAAGAGTGAGTGAATTAGAGAGAAGAAACAGACCTTAACATTTTCCAAGTCAGCGTCCTGATGACTTGTTGCACTTTGCATTCGGTTTGAGTTGTGAGTGTGATTTTTAAAAGTGTTTTACATGGGAATCGACATGATCACCCCCCACCACCACCCCCTCGAGCAAGGTAATGGAAAACGATACGATGCAATGCGATGCAGTGCCATGCCATGCGATACGATACGATAGCCTGCCGATACGATGCGATGCGATCCGATCCGAACCGATCCGATCGGATCCGATCCGATCGAGAGATCCATGAGTTTAGTTTCTCTTCAGTTATTGTTGTTGTAAATTTTCTGTCGACAATTATTTTATTATGCTGTCAACACTTAAATGTAATAATGCCAATAATATTGTTTTATGACAGTCGCAATATCTTTGTGGAGGCGCATTTTTCGTGCCTCGGTTCGATCTGCAGCTTTGTAGCTTGTAGTTTGTAGCTTGCAGTTTGCAGTTTGCAGCTCGCAGTTTTTAGTTAGCAGTTTTTAGTTTGCAGTTTGCAGTTTGCAGTTTGGAGTTTTCAGTTTTCAGTTTGCAGTTGTCTTGCCTTGAGGCCTTCTTCGGTTTCAGTCCTCGGCTCTTTAATGTCGGTCTAGTTGAGGCTCTCAGCTTTTTAGCTTTTCAGCTTTTTAGATTTTTAGCTTTTCGGTTTCGTTTTAGTTGGCTTTATTTTTTTTTTTTTTTAAAAGATAGAGGTCAGCCATGAGATTGTCTGTGTTCCCATGCCCTCTCCTCCCTGGCCTTGCCATGCCTGCTTTGCTTGTCTTGTCTTGTCTTGTCTTGTCTCAGGGTTTTCTCTGTCCCTCCAGTCAGTTATCCAGTTCCATGCATATCGCTTCTTATGTACTTGGTGACGGTGACGGTAACGGTGGGAATTCTAGTCCGTTGCTCTCCAAAAAATCACCATCCACCATCCACCATCCACCATCATCCAGGCAAGCACTTTGAATGCTGCTCGCATTGCTGTCTGTTTTATGGTCTCAACTAGTAATTGGTTCATTAGCCCTCCAGTTGGGAACCGAACCAACTTAAGTAACCATAGCGAACCAAGCAACCCAAACAACCCAAACAACCCAAGCAACCCAAGGAACCCAAGCAACCCAAACAACCCAAGAAGCCAAAGCAACCCAAGCAACTGAGGTAGCGGCTTTGGCAATTTGATTCTTTGGTTTTAGTGTCTGATTTTAAGTAGTTCACAGTTGATTTGATTGCTTCTGCTTGCCGTTGGCTAAAGTTCAACTGGCTAAGGCCGTTTTGGCCCATTCGTTCTATGCGAAATACACTAAGTTCATTTCTGCTATTTAATTAAAATTTTTCGTCAGTTTTCTTCTCCATTTGTTTCCACTCGACATACAATTAAATATTGCGTGAAATTGCCATGTGATCATTTTGGTGCTTAAAGTTCATGAGGAGTTTTAAAAGCTTATTAAAGCTTTTTCCTCGATCTTTAATTTGTTAAATTTTAAATATTTAACTTAAATGTATATATATTTTTTTTCTTTTTTTTTTTTAATATTTAAAGATTTTCTTGGTACAAAAATATTAAGGAGTTGTGCTTATTTTTTTTTGTACTGTAAATAATGTAAAAGTTTCCACAAATTATTTTTATTTTTACTTGTTGTGAATTAAAAAAAAAAATAATTTTTTTTAAATATATTTAATGGGGTTTTTTTTTATTCAAGTGATACAAGAAATAAATAAAGGCTTTCTTTTTCCAAGTAAAATTTATTTATTTAATTAATTTTTTTATTTTATTTTATTTAATTTCATATTAGTTTTATTTTATTAAATAAACGTTAAGTCTTACTTTTTTAATAATTAATTAATTTTAATTAAATAATATTAAATCTTACTTTTATATTATTTTATTATTATATTATATTATGATATTATTACATTTAATATTAAATCAACAATTATTTTTAATTTTAATTTTTTTTTGTTTAATAACGTACTGCTTAATTGTTAATTTTACGTATTGGAGTTTCAAAGTAATTTATATTATTTTTTTATTTAAACAAAAAATAGATTTTTTATAATTTTTAAGTCGAGTTAAAAAAATACCTAGACATAAATGAACCAAATGAAAGCTCATGATTTCACAGCAAATCAAAGTCGCTTACTGAATACCTAAAAATAAAATAATATATATATTTGAAATATAAAAGTATTAATCAATTTTTCGGTATTCTTAAAAGCAACTTTCATTAGTTAAAAAAAAAAATATCGAAATAATAATTTAGCAATTGCTCAAAATTCAATTATCCGAACTCATTAAAAATGTGCCGTGCACACCTTTTTTCCTCCCCTTTTTATTTTGAGTTTATTTATTTATTTTTATTTTTTTCTTTTTTTTTTTTATATTTAAGGGTCCATTTTAGTTTTTTAGCAGCCAATTAGAAAATCAACAGGCAAACACAAGCAGAAATTAATTAAATGCCAGCTCATGAAATTTAAGTGCTGCTTAAATAAGACACTGAAAAATCAATTTCACTTGGCGTTGCTTTCGTTAATTTACTCACTCATGTCCTAGTGACTGGCCACAGAAATAGGTAGTTTTGTAGTTAGTTGTTGGCAGTGGGCAGTTGGCAGTAGGCAGTTGGAAGTTGGAAGTTGGAAGTTGGCAGTTGGCAGTTGGCAGTTTGTAGTTTGCAGTTTGCAGTTTGCAGTTTGCAGTTGGCAGTTGGCGTTGCCTTATTCTCTGGGTTGAGCTTATGGCCATAGGGGGATAGACAAACAAAAGACTTAGGTAACGAACTTGCGGTAAGCGTTGCTGTAAAATGCATTGGAAATCTGAACAGATTTTACGAGCAGCAATAATTATAACAGTTTCACCAAACATGAAACTATGGCCCGGCTAAACCATTAAGTATACGACCTGGTAACAGGTACAAGTCAACTAAAACAATCCGGCAATCCATTAAAATAATAGAAAAATTTTATAATACGCCAGCAGATCCACAAAAATATTAATGGACCCGAGATGAGACGATGATTGAATTCAAATAACATATTATTCGCATGGGAGCTTAATAATATTTTAATAATTTAATTTATTTTAACTATTTTTAATAATGATTTTTTTTTCAAATTATTCTTTTTAATTGTGTGCTCGGAAAAACTTAATATTGCTTTTTCTTCAGGCTATGCATATTTCTCATGTAGATACGATTTTTTATTATAGTAAATATTTTATCATATGCACATCACATAACATATTTAATTAAATATGAAAACTTAAAAATAAAAAAAATAAAAAAATACATATTATTTTAGAGAGGCAAAATAATATTTAATTTAATTTCCTTATTCATAAAAATTGTTGGGCTTCGCTAAGGGATAAAAGAACGGGAACAAAATAATTTGGGGCCTTCTTATTAATAATAATTATACATATATATAAATGTATTTCTTATATATGTGAAACATCCTGTTATAACTGACTTTCGAGAAAGGGTATTTAATAGTGTCCCCTGGCTGTTTGGTTGCTTCCTTGTCTTTAAAGGTTTGGTTTTTGGACCAATATTTCAGTTCTTTTGTGTGGGCGTTTGCAATACCCCAGCATGTGAGATGCACATGTGTATTGCATTTGTGTGTGTGTGTGTGTGTGTGTGCATATGTATGAGTTATGTGTGTGAATTGCAATTGTTGGTAGTCAGGTTCGCGAGGTTCAAGTTCAGTTGTACGAGGCACCAAAAGGTTTACCGTCGGCGTCTAACTAACGGGGAATTTCTAATCGAGTAATTACGACGAACTTGGTGTGGGTGATGGTGAGGGGTTTGAAGGGGGAAGTGGAAAAGTGGGAAGGTAGTGCCTTGCATTTTGCACCAGTTACTTCCATTGTATAGAGCATTGTGTCAATGCGGCTTTGACTGGCTATCAAGTCATGGCCATCAGAGAGCGGTGGATGCTGCCGCTGCCGCTGCTGCCACCGCTGCCGCCGCCGTTGTCGTTGCAGTTGCAGTTACAGTTGCATTGATATAATAAATAAATGTCTGTCTGTTGTACTTGTTGTTGTTGTTGGTGTTGCTGCTGTTGTTGTTGCTGTAGCTGTTGTTGTTGTTTCTGTAGCTGTTGTTGCTGTTGGATTTTCGTTGTTTGCCGTGGATCATTGAGGCTCATTTCGTGCAGTTTTAAAGCGTCTTCTCTCCCTTTCTCTTGGCATGGAAATGCGCGCGCGTTCAAACTAAATTGCTTTAAATTAGCTTTTCGGTGCTTTTTGGTGCCGACTGCTGAATGCGGACTGTGGACTGTGGACTGCGGACTGCGGACTATGGACTGTGGACTGCGGACTGTGGACCGGCAACTGCTGACTGTTGACTGCGGCAACAAGTGGCCAGGCCAAGGCACAGGTCTTCATTTGCACTGGACGATGCCACCAAAGCAACAATCCATCAATCCATCCATCCAAGTGAGTGCATTGCATGCTGCCAGCCAAACAGCCAAATAGGCAGCCATCGAGTCTTCCAGGCAGCAAGGCGGCAAGGCGGTAAGGCGGTAAGGCGGCCAGGCTGCCAGGCTGCCAGGTTGCCAGGTTGCCAGGCTGCCAGGCTAGCTAGGAAGATAGCCAGTCAGTCAGTTCAAGTGGCCGGGTCATCATCATCCACATCTCTGCACGTGTTGCTGGTGCCGCCACTTTCAAAAGGCAGCCGCGTTTTCTTTTGCGCTTTAGCCAAGTTTATGGCACTGGGCACTGAATGCAGCCACGGAATGTTGGAACCGACGCGTGCGTCTCCCTCTACCTCACCCATCCATCTGCATTGTCTGTTGTGCGGCCCATAAAACTCGGCAAATCTGCGTATTTCACATGTCAAGATTTGCAAGGCGCTGGCCAAGAGACCGACTGCCACTCCAGCCAGGCCAGCCGGGCCAACCGGGCCAACCGAACAAGTGCAGACGTTGCCTCGCTTGACAGATTTATGGAATTTACAGCATTTTGCCAGAGCAACAGCAAGAGCAATAGCAACAGCAACAGCAGCAACCGCAGCAGCAGCAGCAGCAGCAGCACCAACAGCAACAACATCTCCAGCAGCAGCAGCAACATCATCACCTTCTCCTTCCTATATTCTCATTTTTGTTTCTGTTTCTGTTCGTTTTGTTTTTGTTTTTGTTTTTGTTTTTTTTTGAATCCGTTTTGGTTTTGTTTTTGTATTTGGAATCATTTTGAGAATGTTTTTTGGCTCGGAAATGCTTGGTGCGCGATCTACCGCAAAGGCTGGCCGCAGTGTGGCACAGGTGGAGCGCATTCTCCAAAGATCGGAGCTGGTGGTCAGCCGATGCTATGGAGCAATTAAGAACAATCAACGAGATTTGATGGATTGAAATGTTGGCTCCATGGATTGAAATTCCTGACGTTCCCACAATAAACTCCACATCCTTCAATGTGGACTGACCCACAATGCGCAATGGTTACATATTTGAAGCTCTTCTAGGGTTTTGACGTTTTGTCTTTATTTAACAATTTTCAGTCGAGGCTTATCGATAATCGATAGACGCATGTAAAGGGAAATATATTATGGCTTCATTTTTATTATGTGGAAAACAATAACAATCGATATTTTTAGCAGATAAAACTGTGATTAAAGATATCGTTCTTATCGTTTTGAGCTCGATTTTATATTTACTATCGTTTTAGCTGCAGTATTACGTCTGTTCATGCATCGATTAATCGATAGTCGGACTATCAAAATTTCTATTTGAACTTCTTCGTTGCCTTTACCCCCTCCGAATGGCATTGCCATAAATTGATTATCGTTTGTCTGGTCATCTACCCTGGCTCCCCCACTCCTCCCAACACCTTTCAAACTCTACTTATAATACGCTTCTAGTGGCACTTCTTTTTTTTTTTCCTACCGTTTTCTTAATTGTTTTTGGGTTCTCTTTGTATTTAGCGCGTGCTTTGGCCCCCCTCCGCAGCGCCTCTGCTGTCCGCCCCCCCCCTTCAAACCATTTAGCGGCACTTGCTTTCATGAGATATATAAATATATACATATATATCCATATATCCATATATCCATATATCCATATATATATATATATATATATATATATATATTTATGTGTATGTATTTGTGTTAGAAAAGTTCAAATGCCTCGCGGGTCAGAACTGGTAGCAAGTTGTGCGCCTCTTCGCGAGATCTGTAACAATTTGTGCTGCTAATGCTTTGTTTTGCCTTTATGTTTACGTATATATACATACATATGTGTGTGTGTGTGTGTATGTACGATTTTATCATTAAAAACTGCTTATAATTATTTGTAGAACGCGTAGTTAAGGAGACTTTGACTCGCCCTGGCCGCCGATTTGAAAACAATTAAAAGTTTTTCAAAGATGGTCAAGCCAACAATTTTGGCCATTAATCAAAATTAATGCCACATGCGCTGCCCGAGGTGTCTGTCTATTTTACTATATATGTATACAATTATATAAATTTGTATGTGTGTGTGTGTGTGTGTGTGTGTTTGTGCGTCCGTAAATATATAGTCAACCTTTGGATGAGTTTCTGCATTGATTGGAATTCACAAACATTGATTGAAGATGTTGGAACAAGAAAATCAAAGCAATGCAAATTGCAAAAAGAACTTCTTTTTTTTTTTTTGCAGCAGCAACAGCAGCAAATTATTTGGAGTTTTTTGTATTGAAGATTTCATATATCGCATTTTGATTAATGTTTCCCATTTAAACGCCAATTTTGGCACTGAATTTTACTGAATTTTCCGCCATAACGTTACTTCGAACAAACAAATGTGTTGGCATCAATCATACGCCATGTGTGCGCCCTCGACTCGACTGCACTTAATGAACTTTGAAGGCGCAGTTAACGCTCATTAAAGTAGCCACCGCCACTAATCACAGGCACCCAAAAGCCCATGGAACCATCATTTTGTACCACCACCACCACCACCACCACTACCAGTACCACCACCACTGCCACCAATACCAAAAAAAAACACCAGCACCACTACAACCACCACCACTCGTAGTACAGTTCGGTAGTCGGACTCCGATCTTTTAAAGAGTCCGGCTACCAAAGTTCGAACCGCACCTGCTGAGTGTCTTGATTAATGATCTTTTTGATCACAAAAGTTGGGGGCCCTTTTTTGGAGCGTCGCGTATCGTTATTTCGTTGGGTCTTTAACAAGGCGGGTTAATAAACCCTACAATGCTACAAATATGGTAATATTATAGTCTGCTATATATATATACTTATATATATATACATATATATATAAGTATATATAACTATAACAGTTTCATTAACTGTCTTCCACATGGGCATTAATTAAAACATTTTCGCCAAGAGCAGGGCCCAAAGTGATTGTCCCTCTTGCTTGGGTTTTCAATCTTTACACTATGCAGCAGACTTTTGGTACCGAATGCTTGTTGCAAGAAGCGAAGAGTGTCAGAAGGTAGTAAGCAGTAAAAAATATTTAATAATTAAATATAAAGTAATTAAACCTTAAATTAATTTTTTATTATTTTTTATTTAACGCTAATATATATATAATTTATATTTATTTTATTTTTTATTTAATTATAAGCTTAAGTATATTTTTATATATTTTATTAGCTTCTTTCCGTTGCTCGTGTTAAGTGCGCTCCTTCTTCAAAACTCTATTAAGTTTTCATCGTGACCCACATTGAGGGTAATTGATTTGAAAAGAAATTTCTTAAATTGTTGCATAGTGTAATATCTGGCCAGTCAATGCCATAGTTATACGTATTTATGGTAGCTACACTCCAAAAGTAATAGCAACATTTTATAAACAACTTATTTCCTTAATTGATTGTTAACAATGATTGCGCCAAGGGGGCCGCACACTTCTTTCACACTGCCCCAACTGCAGGAGTTGTTATTGTTGTTGCCGCAGTTGCCTCAGTTGCCGCTTTTGCTGTTGTTGCTGTTGTTGCTGTTGCTGTTGCTGTTGCTATTGCTGTTGCCGCTGCTGTTGCTGTTGCCGCTGCTGTTGCTGTTGTATCTATTAACCACGCACTCCATTATTATTTAATAACATATTTCTTAAGTATCTGCCAACCCAGTTCAGAGCACAAAACGAGGCATCGCCTGCTGCCTGCCAGCTCTTTGCTCCTCGCCAAACTCTTGACCATAATTTGATGTTGCTTCCCCCCGTTCCCATGCCCCGCATCCAACCGTGCTGCTCCATTGATAGGCCAGACCACGGACATGGACACGGACACGGGCACGGACACGGACTCGTCGTCCAAGTGATTGCCACCCCATTAAAAAAAAATACTATATATATGTATATGTATATGTATATGTATATGTATATATCTGTATATATATTTATATATATATATATATATATATATGTGTATATGTATGTGTATATGTGTACATATCCATGGCTGCGCCTTCTTCTTGTGGTTGTTGCTGTGGCTCCTGCCACGATCACTCAATAAGTCTAGACAAAAATGTAGCTGGTGTTGGTGTTGTGCTATGATTGTCGCTTTGTTGTTATTGTTCTTGTTGTTGTTGTTGTTGTCTGGTTTTGGCCTTCCGCCTCTCCTCTCCCTCCCTCTTTATCCCACCCTTTCCATATTCACCCGTAATGGATCAGCACGTTTACTGGAAGTTGTGCCATGGCAGTTGCTGTTTTTGCTGTTGTTGCTGTTGTTGTTGCTGTTGCTTTTGAAAGCCCCCTGACTACTTGATGGTCTATCTACAACGCTACGTCATCAACGTGCTGCCATCCAACCATCATATTTGTTGCATGATTATGTGGTAATTGCGGCTGTCAATAAAACTCCCCCGTTTATTCTTTATAACCCAAAGCATTCTACGCCTATATTTTATATACCCATACAGACAGCAACCACAACTGCCGCATGGATCACCATAGATCGTCTGTGTCTGGGTCTGAGTGTGGCTATCGTTATTGGTTATGGTTTGGGCTTGGACTGGGTTTTGGTATTGGTTTGGGTTTTGACTGGGTTTGGGTTTGGGGATTTGTGATTTGGGGCTTGGGACTTGGGGTTTGGGGTTTGGGGTTTGGGGTTTGTGAGTTCGGATCTGAGGCTTTCGGGTTTTCGGCTTTCAGCTTTTAGCTTTCGTTTCTTTGGTTTTTCGGTTTCGGGCCTTGCCTGAGCCTGTGACTGGCTATAAAAAACCCGTCCAGACGGTACCGCACTATGATTTACTTTGACAAAGGAGTGACATACAAGTACTTAAGTGATTTCTTTACACCTTTTATGGAGTAGTTAATGTGGCCATGGTATGCGCGCCCGGCATTGAGCAAAGTCATGCAATGGGCTTCCACCAAAAGCACCACCACCAACAACCCACCGAATCCCCACAGTTTTGCTATGCTTGTCATTTTGGCACTTACCGACATTTAGGCTCCGGCTTAAGCCACACGTTCGTGTCCGTCTCCCACTCCAACTCCAACTTCATCTTCATCCGTTTCCATTTCCATATCCAGCTGCATCTTTATCGCCAGCTGGTAGCTTCCTCGTGTTTCTGATATAATGGGAAATACGTACTTCATCTTTAGGAACTTCTTCTCTTTGAGCTCTAATCAGGTTTTTTGGTTAATTTAGCTGTTGTGTCAGACTTGTCAGGACACACTTGGCATCCAACGGTACTTGGACGATGCACTCCATAAGCCTAACTATCCTAACGATCCTTCAGCGCTTATAGTTCATGGGGGAATCGAATATCCTTGGTATATAATTTGTTGGACCAACTCTAAGAAATCATATATGTATATAAGTATCGAAAGCAACTCCCAAAGTATCGATGTATCTTTTCATTTTCATTTTTATTTTTGCACTTTTGAATTTCCTTTACCATCTTTTTCACGGAGTTTCCCCAGTTTTATATCCCCAGTTTTTACAAGCAGTCGTTATAAACTTGTTATTTGCAAGATCTTAGGTTTCGTTTAGCACTTATCATAAATCCACCCAAAGCAAACACAAGTATTAGCCTATATGAAGTGACTCTTATTCGTCTAACCGTTTATCCGTTTATCCGCTTATCCTCCAATGACTTCCGTTCCATTTGCGCAATAGTTAACCTAGTTAAAAGCCACTTTCATATAATATGGGCGCACACATCATCATATCCATTCGAGGCATTGCTCCATTGCTCAATGGCAACTGAGGCGGGCGGGTCTAGTCCAAGCCAAGCTCTGGAACTGTTGCAAGTGTGGGCGTGTTGATTACAGTGTTCAATAGAAGTACTCGCTCGGGTATGCTTGTTAAATGCACTGAAAGTAGTCTTCAACTTTTCAAGTCTTTCAACGCATCATCGTCTGGGTTTTGGTCTTCGCTCAATGCTCTTAGCTCTACGGTCCATGGCCTACGGTCTACGGGGTACGGGGTACGGTACGCGGTCTGTGGTCTTCGGGGTGCGGTGCTTGTTCGGTTTTCGGTGTTTGGTTTGGGGGCCCAGTTCAGATCAGTTCAATGCTTTACTCATAGGTGTTAATATTGGCACACACCACGCTCCAAACATCATGGGGCATGGAGCATGGAGCATGGAGCATGGGGCATGGAGCAGCAGCCAACAGCTTCATGCATCACATGATGCGTGTGGTGTCGGGCAACCTGGGAGTTCCAGTCAATGGTGGCGTTGGTGTTAAAATACCCTGTATAATTAGACTACAAATGACAGTGTGTTTAGACACCAAACGAATGAATGACTAACTTTGGATCCATTAAAGATGATCGATTTCTATCGATAAAATAATCGATATAATTGAAATTCTCTTAATTAAAAAACAATACATTTCTTCAAGTCAAAGACTACAGTTTATTTAATTCCCTCGATTTAATTTCTATAAATTGTGTTCACAGGGTATCTTCGGGTGGTGCACACCCGTTTAGGGCATTCTCAGATGTTTATTATTGTTGTCGTAGGTGCGGAAAGTGTTCCAAATGCGCGACAAGAGTTTAGGGTGTAGCTCCAAAGACTCTGGCGCATTTGCTCGCTTGCCGGATTGATGATTCGCTGCTGTGTGTGGGCAGCAAATAAAAGCGCCAAAACACTTAATGGATTTGGAGCATATAAATGGAGTATAAGATCGTCCCAAGACACTTTCATCTGGTAGCTGGGTGCGTCGTCGTTTATAAAGCGTCTTGATGTTTGTTGTTGTTGTTGTAGTCTTTTTTTTTATTGCGTTGCAGCTTGTTAGCAAAAAACGCCGCTGGGTGTTGGCCAATCTTTGCAGATCAAACAATAAAGTCTGCTCCTATCTCCCGCTCTCTACTTCACGCTCTCTCTCGCTCTCGCTCTTTCTCTCTGAGGCCTGTTTAACGCATTTGCATACAAATTCGCTGAATCTAGTGTGCAGTCAAAGTGTCAAACAATGTCAGTGGGAGAATGTGTCTCGCAATTGAAATTTATTTGCACTACTATTCAGTGCTGACAGTGTGCCCAGAGATAGCATACAGTGGCGCAAATGTGTTGCTAGGAATCAGCTCATAATCGATTCTTAGATAACAATCGATTGCCAGCTAATCGATGTTGATATTTGAAGGCATCTCTTTGATTTACTTTGAGAAACACATGTGACATTTCATAGTTCGTTTTAATGTATTCCATTAACTTGGCTCGATCAGTTGGTGGAGCTGAAACCACTGTGCATGCCCACCAACTGAGCTGCAGCTAACTGCAGCTGAGCTTCAGCCTTTCAACTCTTTTGGCTGACTAGATCTTTGGGCTCCGTCAACTCGTCAAGCGTTGTTGTGCTGTAGACGGCCAAGACTGCACCCAGAGGCCCCTGAGGCAACATTTGTCGCTTGGCTTCTGTCTGTATCGATTCCCGGATTTTGCCGCCAATTGCCGCTTTCAAGCTTCAGCTCCCATCTCTTGGCTGCCATCAACCAGTTCCCAAGCTTCCAAGATGCGAGCAAACTGCTCAGCATTTGCAAAATGTCAATCTTGTGCCGCGCATCAATTCAAGTGTGAAATAAATAGAAATGAATTCAGGTCTTACAGTATTTTTAATACCCTTTTCCCTTTCCCAAGTTCCCCCTACCCCTTGTGCAACGTTGCCGCATCATTCTATTTGAATTGAATACACACTCCTCTGTGCCAGGTTGCCCTACCCTTCCCCACCCTTCCTTACCCTTTCTATACCTTCTCGGCCCGGCCCGGCCATCTCTTCTACCCCGCGATCATGCTATTCAAGCATTTGCTATAATTTTCGCGCCATTTGCTGTCGACTCGTCTCATCGCGTCTCATCGCGTCGCATCGTGTCGGATCGTGTCGCGTCTTGAACTCGTCGCGCCAACTGTCAGTCCAAGGCAAAGCGAAATATGTTGAAAGTATTTACAATTACGCAAAGATTGATTGAAATAGATTTCGGATTGATTGGGTCTCTTGGTATGCACATTGACACAGCTGAGAAGTGGAGGCTGCTGTGTGGCTGCCGAGCTGCCAAGTTTCCAAGTTGCCAAGTTGCCAGGCTGGCGTATTGTCGAATTGACGAGCTGACAAACTGACAAACTGACAAACTGACGAACTGCTGCTGCAAATGGAGGAGCTTTGTGTGGGAATTGTTTTCGCTGAACTGCAGTTTGCACTTGCTGACGAGTGTTTGGGGACTGATTCGAAGATAAACGCAACGAGAGTCGCCAAGAACTTGTTCATTTCTAATTTAAGCAGCTCATCGGAGACATCACGGACATTAGGGAAAAGAAACTAGAACAGTTTTACGTGAATTACTTGCATTTACGAGTAAATGAACGACCGGAGCAATAAACACATTGAACATCATTCCTGCAACTGGAACTGGAACTATTCACATTAACTCTTCTCTATAAAATTGTTCATTCTATGATCTATCAATGATGATGCTTCGATCAATTAAAGTCTAATCCTTTTTTCCCCAAGTCTCATCCATTCAAATCTCCGTTTTCTTCGGCCACTAGATCTTTTTTTACCTCATAATTTTGAAGATTTATTTAAAATTTTATCGATCTTGTCTTTTTTATGGCTTGATCTAATTTATCATCTTTAATTTTGGTATTTATTATATATCAGCAGATATCAGCAGATATATTATATCTAGATGCCTAATCTCATATGCTCGAGCCTTGTCCTTAGTTTGATTTAATTTAAATATTTATTATTTATTTTTTTATTTACCACTTAATTTCTTGTGTTCTAAGAATCATATCATTTATTTTTTTAAGTCTGTAAGTTAATTATAAAAAATTATAAAAATAAGAAAATTTGATTTATGGAGCAGCTTCTGTTTTTCAAAATACCCTATATGATATCTACTATCCGGGAAATATCTCTCATATAATTTCTCTGCATTTATTCAAAATTTAGTTCTGTGAACTCGGACTTAAGATCAGACTTTCTCCCAGCCCTTGGTCTAAATTTTTCCCATATTCACTTAATTTGCCTATCGCATACATGCATATATACATGTATACATTATACATATACATATACATATACCTATACATATGTACATATTGATATGCCTTTTGACCCACATGATGGGCCGTAAGGCATTCAAGTCCAAAGACAACCAATAAAAAAGCCCATCAATGTCGTTCATCTAAATATTTATTTCTGTTTATTTAATATCAATAATATAGTATATGATTTTTTTTTTTTTTTTTTTGCTTTCTTAGTTTTTTTTTCTTCGATTTAGCATTTATTTCTGGGATGTTTGTGTTTTTATTTGTTGTTTTTAATTCTCTTGTATTTGCATACGAAGCATGGAAATGCCAAAAAAAAAAAAAAAGATAAACTAAAAAGTTATATAAATTTATATATTTATATTTCAATAATAATACACAAAAAAAAAAAAGGAAATAATAATTTATGCTATACAACATTTTTGATTTGATTTTATTTATTTCTAAAAAAAAAAATAATTTTATATATGTATTTGTTTATAAAAGTATATGTGTCGTGTATATATGTATGTGTATTTGTGTATATATAAATATATATTTATATATATTTCGTATAGGTAAAAAAAAAATTTGCTAATTGTGACTAATAACTCGACAAACTAAAGCAATCAAATACAATAGTTTAAAGTTGAAATTCGCTAAGATGATACAGGTATTAATATAGATATATATATATATCGATACATAGCTGCATATGCATGTGTGTGTGTGTGTGTGTGTGTGTGTGTGCACTAATATATTTAAAACGATTAACATACAAAATTTGTAGGCTAAGAAATACTTGATACATGCCTATTAAGAAACTTTAGTTATGTATGCATGTGTGTGTGTGTGTGTGTGTGTGAGTGTGTGTGTATTTGTATTAAACGTACATTATGCTACATATCTAAAAACATAGCTTATAAATTATAAATTCCACTACAATATTATGCAAACGACACATCGATAAGCTCCCTTGCATAATTTGCAACAATTTAGGTTGGTCTCGACTCTCGATCCCAAAACCAACCCAAAACCGATCCATAGCGATCCCGATACCGATCCGAAACTATCTATTCCGATTCGATTCGATTCGATTGGATTTGATTCGATTTGATTTGATTTAATTTGATTCAATTGAATATAAATTTTTTTTTTTTTTTTTTTTACTTTTAATTTATTTATTATTTTTATTTTTTTTATTTTTTTTTCAGTTTTTGCGCTACTTTTGTTTGTTTGTTTGGATTCTATACGATCGATGGATCGTTCTTAAATACTTGTACATATCATTTTGTCTAAACGATAATGGATATTAAGTATGTCTATAGGTGTATGTGTCTAAAAGTGTTTTTCTGTAAGTATGCGTGTGTGTGTGTGTTGGCGTGTGCATGTGTGATATTGATGCTTATAATACGTTGCATCTAATTAAGAACTCGACTCTCCGCACCGTTTGTTATACTTTTTGGATCTTATATGCTAATTCGGATCGAAGTCGGCACCTTTAGCATATTTTTGCCATTTAGTTAGTTGTTTTAAATGATGTGATAATATCTTTAAAAACGGCACGAACCACGAACTTAACATTGAACGCACGATCTTGTATATATATACATATATATATATATATATATATATATATATATATATATATATTGTATTTGGCATGATGGGGACGGGGAGGCTATGCTAACTGGGGGCATATTATATACACACATATATAATAATATATAAAATATATGCACATATATATATATATATAAATATATCTCTTTATATATTTAATTAACACTATGCAACACAGTTAAATAAAAACCTTTTTAAAACATTTAAAATGTTTAAGAGTTTTTTGTGTTTTAGCTTGAAAAGTTGAAAAACAGAAAACTAGAAAAATAGAAAAATTGAAAACTAGAAAAATTGAAAACTAGAAAAATAGAAAAGTGAAAATATTGTTTTTAATATTTCGTTTTTTTTTTTTTATGAATTTCTTTAAAATGTCTAAAGAAATTAAAAAGATTTAAAAATTTTCTAATTTTCAAGTGAAGGAACTCATCATATGATTAATTAGATATTATAATATTTATATATTTCTTGTTTCAAAAATTATAAATTTTATAATTTTTTTTTAATTATGATATTTTTTTTCTTTTCTTTTTTTTTTATTGAAATAAAAGCTTCTATTTGATTGAATTCTATTGAACATTCCGTTCATCATGTTGCATAGTGTTGAACGTACGCTTTCCTATGCCGATAAGTTCAGCTCGATAATTTATCGATCACACCTTGGTAGTCAAATCGAGTGCTGTTGATGTTGCCACCTTCACTGCCAAATTGGCCGCCGGTGGCGATCCCAAACGCAGGCGCTTCGAGTCACCTGAATCCTTCATCAGTTCGTTCAGCTTGCGTTTTATTTGCTCGCTTGTCTCGTTATCACTTGTGTTGCTATTGTTGTTGTTGTTGTTGTTATTATTATTATTATTATTATTATTATTGTTATTGTTGTTATTATTGTTGTTGTTGTTGTTGTTATTATTATTATTGATATTACTATTGGTATTATTGGTATTGCTGTTAGAACTATTGCTATTGCTGTTGTTGCTGCTTATGTTGTTGTTGAGCTTCTGGGATTGCTGCTCAATGCAGGTTTTAACCGTCTCCGTTGTGCTATTATCCTCGAGCTCCGTCTGCGTCGTGTCCTCCTTGTGCTCATCTTCGTCATCAGTTGGCCTTCGGTTTGATTCTTCATTGAGGAGCTGCCCTTCGAGTGCTAACTCCTCGTTTTCACTGTAGATCTCGGTATCGGGCTCCAGGCAGCTGCTCTTGACGCTGCTGCTGCTCCTGGAACAGGAGCTGCCCGTAGTCTTCATGCTCAAATCAATGGGATTATCCTGGGCAGCTGCATGGACGCTGGAGTTTTGTTGTACCTGGAGTGGCTGTTGTTGTTGTTGTTGTAGCTGTTGCTGTTGTTGCTGTTGCTGGTGATGCTGTTGCTGATGATGCTGTTGGTGTTGGTGTTGGTGTTGCTGCTGCTGCTGCTGCTGAAGCTGAAGTTGAAGCTGCGCTGGCGAGCTAGGAGGTGTCATAGACACTACCAAATCCTCATCATCGTCATCATTCTCATCCAGATCTAGTTCTTCGTCTGGCGCCTTGTCACTGCCTGTGGTCGCCTCACGATCCTCTTCGTCCGCCTCGCCGTTGCTCTGTCTGCTCTTTACGCGCTCCCGCCCACTTTCCGAGTTGGGCGTGACCAGCGCCGATATGGAGTAATCCTGTTTGCTGTGCGGTGGCAGCTTGGTCGCCAGCGGCGGTGGACTGTGCTGCTGCGACTTGAGCACCGCGTCCAAGTAGAAACGTTTTGTCAGCTCATCTGCGGCGCTCGTCGTCATTTTACTTCCATTGGGCAGTAAATGATTGTTGTTGTTGTTGTTGTTGTTGCTGTTACTATTATTGTTGTTGCTGTTACTATTATTGTTGCTATTGTTGCTGTTGCTGCTGTTGTTGTGATTGGGACTAACGGCGGCCTCCTCTTTGGGAACAGCGGCAAATGGTGATGTTGCATGCAGATGGGGTCCAAAGCGTTGCCCACTCGCATTGCTCGAGTTGAACAAATGCTGCACTGCAGCGGCGGCGACTGCCGCCTGTTGTTGCTCGGGCGTGGGCTTCAGCAGGCCCTGATGATGGGAATACAGCGCAGGATGATAGCCGGGAAAGAGCAAATGCGAGGGCGGCAAAAACGCGGGCGGTGGCATCACTGGCATCGTGGCGAGGCCCGGAAACGGTAATGGCAAAAACGGTGCCAGATCCTTGCGCAGTTGTGGCGGTCGCCCAGAGGCGATGCTGCTTGCCGTTTGGCCGCCATCGCCGACTGAAGCAGCACCGGCGGCATTCTGCTTTCCGCCAAGCTGCAACAATGGATTTCCACGGACGCTGCTCACCTCCACGGAACTGTCCGAATTGTGGGAGTCCGGTGAACTCACCGATGGTGAGGCCACTAGCGAAGGATGCTTGATGCCGCCATAATCCCCACTGCCATCCAGTCCCAGCATCATAAGCTCTTCCTTGCTGCGCGGTGGTCCCGCCGCATACAGACCTGGATAGCCGCCAGTCGCATGCCCCAGCATACCCAACGCCGCAGCAGCTGCCGCAGGCGCGGGCACACTGGACATGGACTTGACGCAACCATTCGACGCCGCACCGCCGACCATGCTGCCAGCACCCCCTGCCTGCTGATTATTGTGGTGCGCTGCCATGGCGGCCACCGCCTGTTGCTGTTGCTCCTGCAGCAGGCAGTGTATCTTAAACCAATTGGAGCGGCGACCATAGCGGGAACCGCTCTTGGACATGCCCACCATCAGGCACTTCTTCAGGCGGCAGGCCTTGCACGCCGTTCGGTTCTTCTTGTTGATGATGCATTCCCCGTTATTCTTGCAGTCCGATATGGAGGACAGATTGTTGTACGAGCGCCCGAAAAAGGACTGCAATTAAAATCGAAAAAAAGTTATCGATTATTTTGGGCTGCAAAGGACAACAGCCTTCAATAGAAAGGCAGTTGATAGGCTAATTGATAGGTGCAGGTGGGATGGAGAAAGAGGTGAAGGGGGTTGTCAATTTTTAAGTTTTTAATTATTCTTTTTTTTTTTTTAAGATTAATAATTAATATTTTATATAACTTTGATAATCTTTTATTCTTTTTTACTCATATTCCGCTCATTTTTTATCGATTTGTTTATGCATCTCTTATCTGGAGACTGACATCTATAAACCCATAAAAAGATCGAACACTCTTATATAATTTTGAGTTAATTTTTTTATAGCCAAATTCCTGATACTTTGATAATTTAAGATATTTTTTTTTTTGTTTTTTATTTCTTTGAATGCTTAGGGAAGGGGAGGGGAGGGGGAAGCAGTGAGATGTTTAAAATTTAATTGCTTTTCTACAACTTGTATAATCATAATTATTATGGTAATTGGGAGAATTTAATGTGTTAAAATCGTTGTCTCGGATATCATGATATAGTAGATATAGATATCTGGACTCGACTGCCCCTTAGATGATTTTTAAGAGTCCGTCGAATGAGCGTTTAAAAACTCTTCATTCGTTTATGGATATTTTTGAGTTTTACTTAAAGTATCTAAAAGTCTTAATGCCCGTTTATATACCCTACATAATGGCTCTGGGAGTTCCTTCGATGATGTCATTCAACAATAAAAACTCATTAAATTTTATGATGATTCATCAGAGTTTGTCGCTTTTCTTCTTCTTCGTCTTCTTGTTGCGGTTGTTGTTGCTGTTCTCGCGAACTCTTTTAAAAGCTTTGCCACCAAAAAAAGGCAAAGGCAACTGAATCGACATGCAACATCCAAATCCGAACACTAAAACCAAAAGCAAAACCAAAAACAAAACCAAAAAAACAAATCCAAATCCACCTACACTTACGAGTGCAACATTAAACGTTGGCTGGGCCACAATCAATTGCAACAAAGCAAACAAACAATTTAATTCAATGCGGCACGAAAAAAACAACAACAACAACAACAACAACAACAATAGCAGCAGCAGCAGCAGCAGCAGCAGCGGCAGCAGCAACAGCATCAGTCAGAGCAACAACTACAACAACGACTTTAACATGTTGGTGCTGCCGCAGCCGCGGAGTTAGTTTCGGAGTCGCAGCATGTTGCAAAGGTTATAGGCTGTGCAACACTTATGCCAACTTGCGATGTTGGCCGTAAATCACAGCGCAGCGCAGTGCAGTGCAGTGCAGCGCCGCTCAGCTTGCAATCAAGTTGGCGTATGGACGACAGACAGACAGACGGACAGACGGACAGACGGACAGACAGACAGACAGACAGATAGTCAACCAGACAGTCATGTCTGTCAGTATTCAGTCAGCTGCAGCTACAGTTGTTGTCGTCGCTGTACAGTGGGACAAGAGTGAATTTGTCGTCAAGCAAAATGGCTACAAGCCATTGTCAAAAGAAGAGAAGTCAAAAGTGATTTGGATTTTCATTTATATAAGGGCCACCGTTTGATGCCTCAGCTGCCTGCCCCACTGTGCAACGTAGGTGGAGCTCAAGTTGCAGAGGAGACGCTCAAATTGAACTGCGCATAGGAACAGAAACAATGCGAAAATCCACTTTTAAGGTTAATTGGGCATCAAGATTACTGGGTCGGAAATGGAAATGGAAATGGAGGATTTTCGTATACACGGCATGAATGTATTTGCAGTATTTTTTTCGTATTTTTTTTTTTTTTTTTTTTGTATTTCGTTTTCAGTTTCGTTTGAAAGAGCAGCAGAACCGGACGAACTTATGTACCGGCTAAGTAAAGTATTTACAAGCAATTTTGTGCGCCAAGCGTCGGCTTCACTTTTGTATGTTTGTTTTTGTTTTTGTTGCTGTTGTTGTTGTTGTTGTTGTTATTTTTGCTGTTACTCTTTTCCTTGCCCCGTTCACTCGTCTGCCCTCTGGCCCTCCCGCCTCTTCTCACTACTCCTACGCCGACTAGTGCTACTCTCCACTCATTCATCTTGCATGCCTTTTAGCCTTCTACTACATCATCATCATCATCATCATCATCATCATCATCATCATCATCATTATCATCATCATCATGACGATGATCATCAATGGAGCGACGCGTTTCGGTTTGCTTTTTGGGGGCTTTGTTTTTGTGTTCGGTGGGCGTCAAATTAGCCGGCCCACGCCATGGCGCACAAATCAAATAATGTTGACCCACAAATTGTACGTTAGTTGACCTTTTTTTTCTCTCCTTGCGAAAAAAATAAACCACTGATGAAGACGAGGAAGATGATGAAGAGGGAGGGAAGATGGGGAAGAGGAAGTGAACTGAAATACCCGGTAAATACTCTCGGCCTACCCTGCCCTGCCCTGCCTTGCCTTGCCTTGCCCTGATCGGGCCTGCTGTTGTACCCGCTACCTTGTCCTTCCCTGCACCCTACCTTGCCCTGCTCTGCTCTGTTTCGACTCATCCACAAAATAAGAAACTAAAACAACAACAACAACAACAGCAACAAAAGAAACAAAAAATCCTCGTGTTTAAATCAATTATGCATTTTGTGGAGCGCTCTTTTTGCTTAACTTTGACCTTAGCCCGAGGCGCTCTTTGTTGTCGTTTGTCTTATTGTTATTGTTGTTGTTGCTGTAGCTGTTGTTGTTGCTGCTGCGATATTTGTTTTTGTTGCTTCTTAGCTGATATTGCTCGTAATGAACTCAACATTCCAGTTTTGGAATGAAACCGTTTACTCTACGGCTTTGTCACGATGCGGCATGCGATTTATTATGGAATGCCAATAGCGATTGATAACTATTATTCATATTGGCAGGGAGGCGCCGACTAAGCGATAATCAGCATTATGTATATATACATATCTATATATATATTATATATATATAAGATATTCCTTGTGACTTTCTATCGATAGTCGCATATGAAATTGATGATGATGATGATGACATGAAAACGATGAACTTTGCTCCACACAGACTTCAATTAAAAGTCCATTTAAATATTTATAATTAAATCAGACAATCGAGAGTAACGAAATGTTCTATTAATAATCAATAATATTTAAATTTATTATTTATAAAATGCAATATTTAATTCTAATCCAAAGTTGATCAATGCTATAAACAATATATATTTTTTATTTTTTTATTAAGGAAAATATATATATATTATGACTATCGATAAATTAGGTTTGTGTGGGAAAGCAACCCACTGTAAAGGATGCCTCAGTTAACAATGTTTGACCCTTGAACTCACCTTACAACCTTCGCATGTGAATGCGCCGAAATGAAATCCAGCCGCCGGCTCTCCACAGACCTTGCACGTCTGATTCATCTGTGGGGCATATGGAAAGAAACAGAGAAGGAAAAAAAAAAATTATATAATATAAAACATTAGTTGGCGTGTTCTAAATCTACGTAATTCCCCACCTCCCTTCTCACTCTCTCTCTCTCTCTCTCTCTCTCACTCTCTCCCACTTCAAGGCTGTCATTGTCTACAGCTATGCCCTCTCCTTGTCCCACACGATTGCGTGCAATACAAAGGAAAAGAAAAACCGAAAGCAATAAATTCATAAAATTTCAATTAAAAGCAACAGCAAATCATGACAAGAGCATCTCTCCAACTTCTCCAACTTCTCCGACTTCTCCAACTTCTACGACTTCTCGAATGTCTCCCCACCTCTCTCCAGCCCCGCCAAAACCCCAAACATGGGGAGCAAGTGCGCCGCCAGCGAAATTCACACGCATTAAAAATTAAAATGCAAACATTGTTTGTCATATCGCAAAATTGGTATCAACAAAAAAGCAAAACAGGAAAAAAAAAAGCGAAAGAAATAAAAAAAGTGGAAATAAATAAATTAGAAAAGGAAAAACCAACTGCACAACAAATGAAAATGGAAATAGGTGTGTGTGTGTGTGTGTGTGTGTGTGTGTGTGCCTGTGTGTTGCTTGTCTGCCTATTTATTTGCATGTGTGCTTGTTGTGTGTGTTTATATATGTGTGAGTGTGTGTGTGCGTGTGCGTGTGTGTGTGCGTGTGTATGTGTGTGTGTGTTAAAGCTGCTCGCAATCGCCGTTTACTGGGCCTGAGACTGTGACTAAAGCTTGAGACTGGGTACTGGGTATTGGGTACTGGGTACTGGGTACCGGGTGCTGGATACTGGAAACTGGGAGCTGAGAGCTCAGTGCTGGGTACTGGGTGCTGGGTGCTGGACCCAGTACTGGGGCATAATAAAATATGAAGATGGAATCAAATGAAAAATTGCCCCAGAGCACAAGCAAACATCGTAGCAGGCGAGCAAACAAGCAACAAGCAACAAGCAACAAGCGGCGTGTAGACCATTTGCATTTATATGGCCTGTTGCCAGTTTCTGTTGCCAATCTCTTGGCCTGTCCCCTTCATTTTCCCCTGTCCTCACCCATGCCCCCCTACTTGCTCTGTCCGTCACTCTCACTCTTTCGTTTGTGTTCCCCTCTTTATCTCCATCACTCTCTCTCTCTCTCTCTCTCTCTCTCTCTCTCTCTCTCTGTCTCACTCTCCCTCCTGCTTGCTCTCCCTCCCAAGCGATAGATGCAACTTGTTGCCAAGGCACTCGTATATTTGTTTATTTATTGCGGGCGAAATGTTTATCAACAAATTGCCATCATTGTTGTTGTAATTGTCGCTTTTGTTGCTGTTGTTGCTGCTGTTGCTGTTGTTGCTGTTATTGCTGTTATTGCTGTTACTGTTGTCATTGCTGCCGTTACTGTTGTCGTACTCTATTTGGTTGGGCTTTGAGCTTTGCACCGAAACCTGCGAACTTGTCCCCCTGGGCCAACAGCCAGCGGCTTTCGAACATCGCTTTTTGGCCAAAACGCGTTGCGTTTTTACCCCCTCAGCTGCACTTGCAGTCAAAAAAAACTGGAGCAAAGCGTTTCTGTCACGCAAATCTATGGGAAACCGGTGAACTATTGGATGTACACTATATATCGGTTATATGCAAACTGCTTATATGCAAATATTGCTTAAATGCAAAATTTTTTTTTATTTATAAGGAACATATCTGTTCATTAAATTAGAATTCTGCTTATTAAATCATTAATATGAAGAAGAAATAACTAAATATCAATTTATCAATATAAGAATATTTTTAAGGTCCTTTAAGTAAGTAGTGGGTGTTTATGAATCCTGTTTTAGTATATTTCATCGAAGTTAAACGTATGAAATTATTTTATTCTCTAAATCTTGAATTTTTTAATATAACATTTTAAGCTTCGAGGTGATTTAAAGTCTGTAAAACTATCCACACATTTCCAGGGACTTTGTGTGCGCATCCTCCCACCCATAGTTATTTTAAACAATTATTATTATAATTATTTTTATTTTAAAATAAGTGTTAAAATAAGCATCTTTAATCCACATTCAGTTTCCCTTCCGCAGAATACAAAATCTTAACTATTTTTATTTATTTCTTATTTTTTTCCCTTTTTTTTGTTTATTATTTTTTTAATATTATTTTACGAACTGGCAGATTATTTGATTTATTTATTTTTTTATTTATTTTTTTATTTATTTATTTTTATTGATTTAAGTTTAAAGTCTTATATTATTTTAATAAGTGCCTTTTATTTAATCTATAAAATGTCATTATTTTAATTTCCTTCTTCATTTACCGCTAAAGAGCCCTTTTGTCTTTAATTCCTTTACTTAGTTTTTAATTTCCTTCCTGAACAATATGTCACAACTCCGTAAAGTCCTTAAAACGTGAGGAAAGAGTAGCCTAAGCTAAGATAGAGTATTTCATATTCATCGATTAACTTTTAAGCTGCCTTCAAAGTATTTTAAAATCCTGACTTCATTTAAAAGGCATTTTTTATGCCTATAATAAACTTTATAGGGACTGGCTTTAGTTTTATTTAATAAAAGTTCCTTAAGAAATCAGAGGATATATTACCCAATTGCAATCGACAATAATCGATTATTTCCTTGTTCGCCAGTTTGAAGTTCAAACTGCATCTGAGTTGCCTCTCAATGTGGAAGGCTTTGGAATTAAATTGAATAAAACAATCACGGCTATGGAAAATTGGAATACTCGAATCTTGATATGAATGATATATATATTATTTCATTGGCAGCTACGCAAAGATATTAACACTTGAAATTGACTACAATTTTCATTTTTAATAGATTCGTTGTGAATTATACGAAGACTCGACCACTTTGAGGGTCTGCTTGCAGTTACCATTAAAGGAAATTGTTTTTGGTGCATTTGGCAGGTGGTTTTCAGCGGCTCATCTCTTGGGGAGTGTAGTATGTTTTTCTTATTGTTGTTGCTGTTGTTGTTGTTGTTGTTATTGTTGTTGTTGGAATTTATGTTTTATAGCCAGCAATTGCCCCACTGCCAATTCGGGGTAATAATTTTTCGCCATCTGTCCAAACAATTGGCACATTACAAAGTAGGAGAAAGCATTGAACAACACATTCACTTTTGGCCAGGCCAAAATGCTGCTCGGCCCGTCAACCTACGAACTGCGGCCACCTAACCACGGGCAATGCCATGACCACTGAATACATTGGCCACAGCAACACCACAACGATGGCCAACTGGAGGGGATGATGGGGTGGGTGGGGGTACAGGGAAAGAAAGGGGGGTAGGTGGATTCCCAAAAGAATGCACCACACCAATTGGCTTAGTTCGTTCAATTCCTTAGCTTGTACGGCCTGTAAAACATGCTAATCTGATTTCGTGTTATGTGTTGAGTTTGGCTCCCCAGTCAAAGTCGCAGCAGCCGCAGCCACAGCCGCAGTCGCAGCAGCCTTGCTGCCCCTCAACCTCTGCCAATCGGACGCCCGATCGACCGCCCGAATGCTCAGCTCTCCACTGTCCATTTGTCTCGTCGCTGGGTAGGAAATAAATTTTGTACGTTTAGGTTTCATAGAGCGTCGTCGGGCTCGTCGTTGCTGTGTTGTTGCTTGGATTAATCGACAAATAAAAATCACATAAAATAAATTAAAAATTATGAGTTTCAAGTTTCAACAACTTGCGGATTGGCAGCAGATTTAGTTTGATTTTAAATCTCAAATACAAAAAACAACAACAACAACAACAACAACAAAATACCAAAAACAACAACATTCAGGAAGAATAAGAATAACAAAGTTGCAGACGCGACTGCGACTTGTTCCCGAAGCCGTCCCTCTGGCTACACATCTACCCGTCTGTCCATCCCCTCCATCCGTCCACCCGTCCGTCTGTCTGGCGTGAAATTTATGCAGACAATGTGCAATATTAAAAAGCAATAATCATTTATTTTACAACAGACAAGCGACACATTCCTCTCGAGTGCGAGAGTGGGAAAGGAAAGGGAGAGAGAGAGAGAGAGAGAGAGAGAGCGAGTGAGAGAGGGTGAGTTTGAAAGGGGAGGATGAGTGAGTCTCCACCAAGAACATTCGCCTAGTCGCAAGTCTTCTGCTTGCCATTCGTTAGCTTTGCCTTGGGGATAAGCCGGCGTTTGCCTGATTTACACACAATATACAATGATTATACACACATATGTATATAGTATCACATATACATATGTACACACACACACACACACACACACATATAAATTTACATTTGTATATATTTTGTATTTGACTAGAAGATCTACCTGATCCGATCTGCTCCTCTGCTCTGAACTTGTTTAGTGCCGTTTATAAAATTTATTTTTATGTGTCACCAAATGATTTGCGAGTTCGTTTTAATCCAACAACCAACTTCCAGTTTTACTCTAATTTGTACCATCGGGTCATTAGCTTTGCATGGGTTGTTCCAAGCTTAACTGTTAAGCCAAAGCTTCTTAATTAGAATCAAATATTGTTTTTATACTTGAAATATATTTTTTGGATCCCAGAAAGTTGCATGTGAAAGAATATTGTTTACTTTTTTGAAAGTGAATAGAGTCTGGACGGTTTGGTGTTAATAAATAACTAATATATTAAGTACTAAGTATATATATTAAATACATCTAGATACAGGTATTTTTAGGTATATATATATACATATATAGGATAGATCAACTTCAGTTTAACCGATCATCACTTATCGTGATCAAATCAGTTCGACAGTCACAACTTTGAGGGATTATATAAATCGGTGCTAATTAGAGGAGTATATATCATGTATATAAATAATTAAATATAAATGACCTTGAGAGTTTTAATTGATAGATTTGATTACATACCAAATAGTTCGTCAGTAAGGAGCAGTACTTGAATTTATAGTTTTTACTGCGTTTACTTAACTTCTCATTTGGCTTTCTAATTTATCATAGAGACAAGAAGTCTTTATTTTAAAATTTATGTTTTTCAAAATAATAAATTAATTATAATTTATTTAATTAATTTATATATTTATGCGTACACCTATTAAATATTACCATTCTCGCAGCTCCTTAAATGCCACTGGTTGGACATATCATGTTTCATATTTATCAAATGACTTTATTATAAATAGCCCATTTGGTCATCTTCTCAAGCGACCCACTAATTTGGTACAGGTTTTCATAAAATTTATAACTTGGCTTATTGCATAATTTCAAAAGCCAAAATCTAAAACCTCAACCTCTGCCTCAGCCTCAGCCTTAATCCCAATCTCAGTCTTAGTCTCACTGGCAATCACAGTCGCAGTCGCAGTCTCAGTCGCAGTCTCAGTCGCAGTCTCAGTCGCAGTCGCAGTCTCAGTCGCAGACTCAACCCAACAACTGCCAACATTTTAAAGCCACAATTAGTGACTATTAAGTGAAAGTGTTATAAATTAAATACGTCAAAAAAATAACAACAACAAACAAGAAAAATTAAGAAGAAATACACAAACAATGCAATTTAAATTTATATGCATAACAATAATATTTATTTTTTAAGATTTTTTGTTTTTTTTTTTCTATTTATTTATTTATTTATTTTTTTTTTGTATTTTCGACGATTTATATTTTCAATATTTTTCTTTTGTCTTTATTCTGCTCTTCAATTTGTTTAATTCGCCTGCTACTCGTCTACTTAAAGCTGAGTTGTGCGCAATTTGTTAGACAGCCCCCCTTTATCCTCTTCCCCGCCCCTCTTTTTTTTTGTCCACTTCTGCTCTTCGTGGAATATTGATGAGTTCAGCTGTTGCACTGCCTCAACCCCCCACCCCTCCTGCGCATTTCTTAGCCTTTCTTATAGTCAATTTATTATAATTAGTTGGTATATTTTGCGCGCTTGGTATTTTTAGGAAAAAGTACCCCAATAAAGTGCTCGCTGGCGGTGGGGAGGAGCGGCAACTAAACTAGTTAAAGACAAGCTTGACGTGTGGTGGATATTTAAAGAGTTAATACCCTTTAAATATGCTTAGATAGAGCCTCTACTTTAGTCCAAGGTCACAGGGAATAGAAAATTTTCCTTTTACTAAAGTAATGTCCTTTCTTCTTCACTTTTGCTTTCAGGCTTGTTTTTTTTTTGCCAAGTTTACTTGGTGCAACTGTTTTTTTTTTTTTAATTATTATTTAATTTAATTTATTTTAATTTTTTCTATTTTCTTATTTTTTATTATATCAGATTCTTTCATATTTATTCCCTTCAAGAAATAAGCTAAATTCCGTTTCTTCTGGCTTTTCTAGCTTTTTTTCTTCGTATTTATTAAATATTTTAACCTATGTTTTATTTTTATTAATTTTATTTGAAGTTTTTCATTTTTTTATTTTTTACTATTTTATTATTTGCTTCGCTTCTGAACTTGGTCTTTTTAAGATTTCCCTGCCAAAAGTCCCTCATCTTTTTCTCCTTCTGTCCTTTCTGTCCTCTCTACTAGAAATAAAGCCATAAAATCTACTTAAGTCAAATTCAAAGGATTCAAGGATAATAATATATGGAAGCTGAACATTTTTGGTTCCTCTTAACTTTTCATATCTTGAATATCTTGAAAGCTTCTCAGTGTCACGAAATCTCGAGGTTTCCTCTTCGAGTCTCTGCCTTGATGTCATTGCCAGCTTGTCCCTCCCGATAAGTACAGGGTATTCGAGAACGTCACTTGATCTAATCAAAGTGGCAGTTAATATTTCCCGCGTCGTCATCAGAAACTGACAGTACATAAAATATATTTTTGGATCTTGTTGATTTTGTGTGTGATTAATTATAGCTGATGTTCTTATTGCTGTTGTTTGTTATTATAATTGTTGTTGTTGCTGTTGTTGTGTCTTGTCGTGTGTTGTTGTGCGTTGTCGTTTGTTGTTATTTGTTGTTAACCTTAAGTCAAGCAAAAATAGCAAGTAGAATTTTGAATATTTCATTGGGAATCTGATGATGCAATGTGGAGATTTATCAAAATTTAAGCTCATTAAAATATGAAAATTATTAAAAATAATTCATTTAACGACGATGATGAAGAAAAAAAGCGTTAAAAAAAAAAAAAAAAAATAATAATAAAAACAATAAAAATAATAAAGAGAATAACAAAAATATTTAAAAAATTAAAAAAAAAAAAAAAATATATATAATAATAATAATAATATCAAAGGCACGTTTACTCCAGTTTCATCGTAACGTCTCGCAGTTAAGCTAAGTGCCATTAACGACGTGGCCGTCGCTTCGTTTTTAGCCAAACACGGGCAGATACAACAGCAACAAAAATTATGATAATTGCCCAACTTGACCTTGGCAACATGTAGTACAACAAAGCCAACAGTAACAGCAACAGCAACATCAACAACAACAACAATAACAACACTCGTAATATACCAACTGTGCTGCATGGCAAACAATTTTTGCACATCCACAAAACCTCAAAAGCAACAGCAACAGAAACAGCAACAGCAACAAACAACCTAAGGACTCCCCTGCCCCCGCAAGCACCACCCTTCAGACTTCTACTCACTCTATAAGAGTGAGCCATGTGCTCGTCTCGCATTGTTTGCATGCAATTATAAAAAAGTGCAAAAAGCACAAAAAACATAATTTAATTAAAATGAAATCATGCACAAAGCAATTGCTTCGCTTTGTTCATAGCTCGAAACAAATTGTTCTAGTTTTTTGTCTATTTTACTATTTTATTTATTTTTTTTCTGTTTTTGTTGTTTTTGTTGTTTTTGTTGTTTAAGTTTTAATTTTTTATTCATGACTCGTCGACACTGAAGACGAGCGAACGATGTGTTGGTGTTGCCTTGTGGCAACAGATGAGATATGTACGAACGTGTATATAGATATAAATATTATATATATATATAAATGTATATATCTGTATATATCTGTGTATATCTGTATATATCTGTGTATATCTGTGTATATCTGTATATATATGAATAAAGAGTATAATCCATGATTTGCGTAGTGCAATCAAAACTGGGCTTGTGTGTGTGTGTGTGTGTGTTTCTGCCAACAATTTAAAGTGTGGGGAGTTTTCAGTTATACATTTATATATCTCTATATTTATATATATCTATATATATATATATATATGAATTATTTCTGGGCTTGTTTGCTTAAAGTTCAGCTTAAGTTTTTCTGCTAATTGCCGCATCGATTAAGTTAATAGTAAATGCAAGCTTTAGCTTCAGCTTCAGCCAGCGACTGTTCCTAAAAAGTATTAGAAACGAGTGTTAAATAATAATTCATATTTTCATATTTTCATATTTTTCCTATTCATTTGAGTTTTCAGTAAAATCTTTCGGTTCAGCAGTTGTTTAGTTTTCCTTCTTCCCATTAGATGTCTACAAATTGCAACATTTCCTAGTTACTGTTGCTAGAAACGTTTACGGATGCAACACAAAGAGGAATTGCAAACTTGAGACTCTGGCACACCTGCTCCACCACACACACACACAGACACTCACTTGCCTGTGTATGTGTGTCACGTTGTGTGCACAGCTGCTGGTTGAAAAGAACCTTGTTCCAGGAGAATCTGTAACTCCCACAAAAGACATAATTCTCGAAGTTCTCTGATGTGTTGTAGCTTCTGTAAATCCATTGATAAATGACTCGCATTTGTTTGGTAATTTTTCTAGATCACACACACACACACACAACTGTATATATACCCTATGTTGTTGTCTTTTTGGATGTTTGCCATTCAAAACAATAGAAATAGAAAACTAGTTAGATCAGCTTTTGAGGCACAGCTGCTAGTCTGTGTCTGTGGCATCTTCATTGCTGCTGCTGCTTCTTCTTCTGCTTCTGCTTCTTCTTATTCAACGGTTTCTGCTACTTTGTCGATGCGAATAAAGGCGATGAGTCATTCTTGTAATGCGAACTCGTTTATATGGCGATCTATGAACTGTGATACGATCTATGATGTGGATCCCCTCCCAAAAAAATTCTTTTTTTTTGTCAAAATCAAAATCGTTATATAGCGTGTTTGGCATTTCTTTGGGCTTAGCCATAGCCATAGCCTTAGCCTAAGACTGAGCCGTCGGTTTTGGCTGCTTTTGATGGTTAAAGTGAACGTTTGCTTTCTTTTTGCCGCATTACAAATACTTGAGGCCTTCAGTCAGCTGCACACGCATCGCATTTCATTTGTGTGAGAGCAGATCCAAAGACCGCCGGCCTCTCCCCAGAACGGGCTTAGTCACGGCCGGCAACTGGTCAACGGAGTTGGGCAATTTGTCAAATGCGCATCGCGTTGTCTGCAGAATTTTTACACATTTTCATGGCCCTTAACAAAACGACAACTTGGCCCTCGGGGAGTGATCAATCATAGGTCAGACCCCCTATTCCCACCTACCCTCTCCATCAACCATCAACCATCAACCATCAACCCAACAGCATTGCCTATTCCTGTTTCTCACTCACTCACTTGTCTCTGGAGATTTTGCCGTGAAAATTATTATTATTTGTTATAGTTTGAGTGCTGAGTTTGGCAAATTCTTCAATTGCAAAAAGGGAAACGCATCAAATTGTAAATCAACATTTTGTTTTTTTTTTTTTTGTTGAATTTTAGTTTTTTTTTGTTTTTGGGTCCCCCGTTGCACTTTGTTTCTCCTCTCGATTCCCATTGGATTTTTGACAAATGATGCATTTGTATTTGACTGTGAGGAGTGTGGCACGCCTGGCAGCTTGTTTGTGTTTGTTTGTTTCTTTTTTTTTTTTTAAAGGATCCTTTTCTTCCTGGTTCGCATGACGCATTCATCATTTTGTATGAGCTTCTGTCAAGTTTGTCGCTTAAGTCTTTGGTTTGATTTGTACTTAGCTAATTGCTGCCGCTCATAGTTAAGTCGCTGTCTAAACTACATAAACTAAAACACTATAATTATGAACAATGATGATGAAAAGCAAAGCTTTTATATTTATTGTTGTTGTTGTTGTTGTTGTTGTTGTTGTTGTTACGCTTATTGTAGCCACTGCTGCTGCTGTTGCTATTGCTGTTGCTGTTGTTTTGACTTGAAGCATCATCGTCTCTGTCTCAGACGCTTACTGCAAGCTCTTCAAGCTGTCAAGCAGGAAATGTTTAGATTTATAATATGCTCATGTGTTGCTGTACAGCTGCATTCCCATTACCATTCCCATACCCATTTCCCTTTACCCCCATATTGACCCCTTTACCCACGCTTCCTCCTACCGTCTTGCTGCGCCATCACCTGCTGCTCTACACCCCTGGCAGTGTCTTTGTCATTATAATTAATTTGTAACTATTTTTATGAGCTCATGTAAAGTTTAAATGCACTCGCCACATCTCTCGCTCTCTCTCTTTCTCTTCCCTCTCTCTCTCTCTCTCTCTTTTCTGCACTCTCTCTCTCTCTCTCTCTCTATCTATCTTTCTCCTATATAGCTTTTGTCCAGAATACAGCGCCCATGTGCCAAGTGCTTGTGCAATTTCCGCTTAAAATTTGTGACCATCCGCCAAACGGTTGAAATTATGTTGAAAAATCGACGGAAAACCGTTGACGGTTTAAAAAGCAGCATCTAATTTTCAATAGAATACGAGTGCACGTATGATTTACCAAGACAAATTTGCAAAACAATTTTTAACCAAGCTCTCCACTACGTGTGGGTCTACCGACAATCGCACCGATTGCACTTCCCAGCGAGTGTATCTCTCGGTTACCTCGTCAAGGTTGTCAACAACTGCAAGTTGAATTGCTTTTAGAAAGTAGAAAATCAAATCCTGATTAAAATATATATATATTTATTTATCTGCATCCAGTGGATGCATCTTCAAGGACTTCACTCAACTCTTTTAAAGGGTATTTATGTGTCGCAGTCGCTGGCAAAGTCATGTTACTTGTTATGCAAATGCGTGCAAAATGTGCGAGGTTTTCTTCTCAGTTTTGTACTGTAAATGATGATGGTTGTGGTGGTGGTGATGGTGGTGGTGGTGGTGGTGCTGGTGTAACCATTTGGCTGCTTGTCTGCCAGTGTTGGCTTCGAGCCACACGTTCGGCAAGCTCTGTGGCATTTGTTACAATTTTAAATGTTAGCTTAGGCAAACGAGGCAGGCAAAACTTGTGCCAATTGTTGCTACAAGTGTTTGGCTTGACATTTTAGTGCGCGCGCGCGCCTGTCTTCTTAACGTGTGTGTGAGCCACTAAATTTAGCCAGACTGCGATTTGGACCAGCAATTGACAGCAGCGTCGCAGTCAGCTGGCGCCCCAAGTGAAATGCCGTTGCAGCAAATAAATGAATAAATAAATAAAAACTAAATAAAAATATTTAAATGCACACACACACACACACACACACACACTCAGAAATACACACGCACACACACACATACAAAATAAAGGGCAAGAAATCTTGGCTTACAAATTAGTAAGCGCTTGGAAAATTGCATTTAAATTTTTTTTGTTGCTGCTGACATTGTTGTTGTTGCTGTTACTGCTGCTGCTGCTGTTGCTGCTGCTGCTGAGTGACTTTGGATGCCCGGCCATGAATTGGCATAAAATTGTGTAGCTGACTTTAGCTGGCGGCTGTGTTGAGTTGTTGCGGCTGCTGCCGCTGTTGATTCAATGAGCATTTAACTGCACTAGATGCCAATGACTTGACACATGCGAATCAAAAGGGGCTAAAACTCAAAGCTCAGCACGTCAAGCTTAAAGTCAGTCGAGCGATCAGACAGATTGCCGGACAAAACGGATAGACAGTCAGGCAAACAGACACACAGCCAGACAGCCAAACGGCCAGACAGACAACTGGAAAGACGGACAGACCTATACAGGCTGGCAGGCATACAGATAGACAGACAGACAAACAGCCAGAGAGACTGGGAGACAGAGAGACGAATAGACAGACAAACAGACGCACAGACTGTCTGACGGACAGCTGGCTAAATGCAGCAGCAGGGGGCCAAATAGCGTTGGGAGCGTTTCTCATGATTTCTGTGCAATCGCATTTCGTATAATTTTTGCTATTTGTTTGTTTTTGTTGTTGTTGCTGTTGTTATTGTTGTAGTTGTTTTTGTTGCTGTTGCCGTTTTTTGTGTGTGTGCACTTTTTTATACTTTTCTTCTGTTGACGGTCCGACAAACGACAAACGACAGGCAAGTGATGTGAAGTGTCTGCCACAAATGCGACACGAGCAAACTAATTGTTGACTACTGATGGTTTTCAATTGAGGATCACATAGAAAGTTTGGCTGAGTAAAAGAAAAAGTTGCGCATAGCTGAAGGAAAAGATGTGCAGATTATTGGAGAAATGAGTAAAAGCTTAGAAGAAATTCTAAAAAAAAAAAAAAACGTTACAAACTGTTACTTCCTTCTGGAATTTCTGGAATAAGGAATTCCTGTCTGCACTGACAACAGACCCCGAAGAAAAATGTAGATCTAAGTCTTAGACTTGAGCTTTTATTTTCTAATCAATAGTGAAAAAGTTCACTTTTAGTTTTCCTTTTTGTAACTTTTTCTGTTATGTTGCAAATGACTTAGGCAACGAACTTGCCTCGTTGACTTGATAACTGGAGTAGTCGCTGGACATATGCACCTCATTCACACATAACTTTCAGTTGTTACGGCTGCTGCTGCTTCCGCTCCTATGGCTGATAGCAAAAGTTGAAGGAGTAGAAAGAAAAACTTTAACAAGAGCAAGAACAAAAGACTTAGGCAACAAACTTTACCACCTTTTCATAAATCAACACGAAAATTCTCAAATATAGCAAGCGGTAGAGCTGTTGGTGAAATGGTTCCCAGAGCGCCCCCAAAGGCACATAGTTGCACAAATTGCTCGTTTTACGAACCGAAAAAAAAACCAAAAAAAATTAAAAAAAAAAAAAAGTACAAAAACACAAGTACAGCAGCAGCAACAACAGCATCTACAACAATAACAAGTACAAGCTTGCGCACTGCTCTTATTTAATTGACTTTTGACTCCCGAAATCAGACGATGGCTGTAAAAAGTGCAGAAAAGCAGCGGACGACAACAACATGAGGAAGGAGCAAGAAGTTGGAAGAAGTTGGAAGAAACAACAAAAAGGAAAAACGAGTGAAAAAAGCCAAAAAAGCTCGCACAGATAACAACGAGACAACAAACAAATAAATCGCATGCAACACACACCAAAGAGTCGCCAAGAAGCTCAAAGCAGCTACAACAAAAAGCCAAAACAAATAAACAAACAAAGCCAACGACAACAGCAACAGCAACAGCAACAGTAACAGTAACAGCAACAACGACAACGACAACGATGCTGGGGTCGCCCAGGCTGGGCAACAGCAACAACAACAACAACAACAACAACAACAATTACAGTAACAACAATTGCGACAAAAAAAAAAGTGCACTGTGCAAGTGCAAATAAAAGAGACGCGGACACATTTACTTATCGCGCCTCTTTAAGGCAGCAACAACGCAGCAACAGCAGCAGTAACAGCGGCGGCAGCAGCAGCAGCAGCAAGCAACAAGAAACAGTGGCAACACTGGCAGCAAACAACCAACAAAACACATGCAAAACGTTGCAGCGACGTTAACAGAGACTGCGACGACTCCAGTTGACCAACTTCTGCGCCGCTCGCTGCTTCTAATGATCCAATTCCCACGAGCCGCGACACTGCCGCCGCCGATGACACTGACTGCAACTGCAACTGCAACTGCTAGAGAGGCACAGGCTGTGGCTCTGGCAGTGACTGTGGCTCTGGCTCTGGCTCAGAGGAGCACCACCATCACCACCACCACCACCACCAAATGACGATGCCAACAACGATGCTCGCCCAATGCAAAAAATAGAAGGTGGAGGTTGCTGCTTCGCCAGCCACCAACTGCTGCTGCTGCTGCTGCTGCTGGCATCGCCTGTTTAAACAACTTTCAAAGTTAATAGTCTGCGCCACGGCGAGACAACGGTGGCCTGGTCCAAACACAAGCACACACACACACACACACACACATACACTTATACATATACAAAAAACCAGCTAAAACCGAGAATCCAAATATAACCAAGCCAAACCGAAAAACCAGCAGGAGTCACAATTGCAGCATTGCGTCCCATCTCCTGCTCAGTCGCCGCAATCCCTCGCTTCATGAATCATTTCTCGCCCGGCAAAGAAAGCTATCTTTACCACCGCCCCCACCTTCGCATCCACCTGCATCACCTTTTGCCTACTCAGCCAGCATCTGGACCGTCCTGTCCTGTTCTGTCCTGTCCTGTTCCGTCCGCTCCAATCCTGTCCTGGTGTAAATGTGCTGCCACTTATAATTTTTGGTGACTGCCATGGCCTCTCTCAAGGTTGGCCCACACATCGCACAACATTTTTACCCTCGACGTCGTAATACGCGACTAATTAAAATTGAATTTGGGTCTTTGATTCAGGGAGGCGTGGGAATATATATATATATATATATATATGTATATATATATACTGTATATAGGTAGATCTTGAACACTCCGCTGATTGATATGCCAAATAATTAAATGCTAATCAAAAAGAAATTCAAAGCACTTCAAAACCCTGGGAACTTTTATGGCTCAATTTCTATGAAACGTTTGCCAAAAAATAGAAATGTAATACAAATTGGGAGTATTTTTTTTTCTTAACTGAAGATGGAAAGTTTTAAAGACTTTTTAATTTATTTAATTTGATATTAGTTTATATTTCGATATGCGATGCGTAGAATTCAATTTTGTTTTAATTTGATAAAAACGGTTAAGAAACCAAGAGCTGAAGTTTCCGATTTTTTTATTTTAATTAATTTTTAATTTTTTTTTTTTTTTTTAATTATATTATTATTCAATGATAATTTATTTTAAAGAAAGAATCAATATAATCTTCTTCATCTTGTATTTATTTTTATTTTTTTATATTTTTTAAGAAATTTATCAGAATATTTTTTTTTAATTTCTGTGCAATGAATTTTTTTTTGAGTTTTAGCACTTAATTTGACTTTTTTTCTCACGCAACAATTACGTAACAAGGAATGCCAAACCTACGTAATTTGAGAAACATCAAAATAAGAGAATTTATAGGACATTTTCTTCATTTTTATTAAAAGCCAAAAAAATAAAAAATTGTCATTTATTTTTTTATAAAATATAAACAAGAAATCGCGTTTCCTTTTTTTTTTTCATTTGTTACCCTTTTCCTTAATATAACAAATGAGGTTTCAGCTTCGAAAACCATAAATTTCACTTTTTATCGCAGCTTTTATTCCTCTGCTCATTTTGCTTATTAAAACTGAATTAAGCTTTTGGGTATTTTGGGGCGTGGGAAGTGGTATTTAGGTTGGCGAACAATATCAATGAAAATATTCAGATTGTTCAAATGCCTTTCAAGAGATTGGCTTTAATGTCTGTTTGGCGAATCTGCGCTCAATGTCAGACGGACGCTCATCCCTGGCCGAGACTCAGACGTGCATCAGCAACACAACAGAGACTGAGGCAGAGGCAAGAAAAGGCAAACGGCAACAAAGGCAATAATGATAATAAAATAAATAAACAATATAAATAAATAAAATAAAAAAAAAAAAATAAAATAAATAAATAAAATAAATAAATAAAATAAATAAATAAAATAAATAAATAAAATAAATAAAGATAGCAAATAAATAAATAAAATAAAAAAAAAATTAATAAAATAATTAAAATAAATAACATAAATAAATAAAATAATTAAAATAATTAAAATAAATAAAATAAATAATTGAAATACATAAATAAATAAAATAAATAAATGAATAAATAAATGAATGGAGATAAAAATGATAAAAATAATAGTAACAATAAGAGTAATAATAAAGGTAATAGTAATAATAATAATAGTAGTAACAATATTTATAATAATACCCAAAGCAATACTCGCATTTGTTGTTGGGATCGCAATGCGATTTACAAATAAACAGACAATATAACAATGGGCACAATTTGCTCGGTTCATTGGGGCTTGGAGTTTGCTCGGCTCTAATGTAAGCGGACATCAGATGCTGCAGCAATATAGCTATATAGCTATATAAGAGCCGCTACATACACATGCATGGATGTTTTGTATGTAGATACGTTGATAGATACTTGTCTCTATATGCAATTTATATAAATTTATATAAATTTAATTCAATTTGCTGCGCTAAATCGCTTGTGAATCGTGCAGAGGTCGTCGTCGCATTTGGATTCTCAACTTAAGTAGTTTCTATAAACATTGCCAGCTGGCCAATTAATTGAATGTTACGTAGCGTTATTTTTTTTCAATTTTTGTTTTTTTTTTTTTTGTATCCCACAACAACAACAATAATCTAACCACAATTCTAACAATTTGGCAGCTCATTACCAAGCACCACAACGCAAAGTTACCTCCAATAAATGGCGCACAACCTTGACCTTAAGTCTAGCATTTGCTGTTGTTACTGCCGCTGCACCATCATCGTCTTCAACAACAACAACATCATCATCATCCTCATTATCATCATCATCATCAACACCATCACCATCATTATCATTATCATTATTGTTATTATCATTTTCATTTTCATTATCACTATCATTATCATTGTTATTATTATGGATTACAAACCGAAATTATAACAATTTTGTTACGCTTCTTTGAGGAAAGCCACCTACCCTACCCAACCCACCGCCTCAATCCCTTCTCCCCCATAAGAGACACGGCACCAACAGTCCACGTAATAAAGTGGCAGGGCAACCACTTGGAACACATTGCCAGTGGCTGGTGCCCTGAATGCTTGAGGGGGTGTGGGGAATTGCGGCGGTAAGTGTTGAACTTGAAATCGAAAGCTAAAGCAAAGGCAAAACCAAAAGCAATGGGCGATAAAACAGAAAAGGAAAAAAAAATTACGAAAATAAAACAACCACAAACAAAATTACGATACTTAAATATGATTTTTGGCGTACAGCCGAAGTTCGGATGCACTGGCCGTAGGACTTGGAGGTGTGAAATATGCGGGATATATAGGGAAGGAAGAAAAATAAGTAAAAGTTATTTTTCTTCTGTTCCGCTTTGAAACGTGTTCGTAAAGATTTTACTAATAATACATCTTCATTTTCTTTCTTTCTAAAATCCAACTGAAAGGTGGGAGAATTTCTGGGGGAATAATAATAATATATACTATATCATATGATATCTGAAGAACCTCTCATGTCTTGATTAGTTATTTTCCCCTAAGTGTTTCCTTTTTTTTTTTATATATTATCTAGTTTAATTTTGATATAGTATATATTCTACAGTTGACTTCAAATGACTCATACATCATAGACCTTGCCTCAGTCTTGCCTCAGTCTTTCCATAGGATTTTCCAACTTCGTCTATGCCCCAAACGCTTTACGCGTCGTAAGCACCTTGAGAAGGCCACGCGCCCGTTTTTAACTAGGCGAAGATAAAAAGGTGTTTGCAACTACTTGGCAGCTTTACAACTACCTGTCGCCGCACTGCCTCCCCTCGCCATCCTCAGCCCATCCTCACAAGGCATTCGTCCCGCTCGACGTCTTATCTTTGATAGCCACGCGCTAATTTGAAAATAATGCGCTCAATCATTTTCACATTTCAACTTTACTTTTTGGCCGCTTTTCATGATCAAATGAAACTATGTTAGATACTTAAATCATTACCTCCTCCTTCCCCTCCCCCCTCTCCGCCTAACTTCTCCTAACTCTTCTGCCACCCCTTCTTCTCCCTCTTCTGCTATCCCCACTCATCATACTCCACAAGCTTTGGCAGTCAGTTTGGCTTTGAGGGTGAGTGGGCGGGTTAGGGGTGGAACTGGGGGGAAGGGGAGGAGCGGTTAACCTGGCTTGCTGATTGTTTGTATAATTACATAATATTGCATAATTTGCAAAGTACTTTGGCTTTGGGATTTATGCTCTGTTAGCTACAGTACCGAATCGAGATCCAAGATTCGAGTGCACGAGTATCTATCGGAGTATCAGAGTATCGGAGTATCGGAGTATCGGAGGGGAGTCTCTAAAGTCGTGGAAGTCTTGGTGGGCTTTATAGACAATGCTGCCTCATTATCGTATAGCTGACCGGGTCGGTTTTTCGGTCTTCTTCAGATTGTTTCTCTTTTTGGCTTTGGCTTTGGCTTTGGTTTTGGTTTCGGTTTTGATTTTGGTTTCGGATTCAGTTTTAGTTTCAGTTTCGGTTTTCACATTTCGGTTTTTGGTTTTCAGTTTTCAGTTTTCAGTTTTCGTCTTTCAGTTTTCAGTATTCAGTTTTCAGTTTTCGTTTTCAGTATCAGTGCACAATGTGGTACTTAAATAATAGAAGTTTAATAGCGTTTTGTTTTTGGTACTTTGTCGGTACTTGCAAGTCGTTAGTTTTGCCAGTTTTTTTTTTTTTTGTTTTGTTTTGTTTTTGTTTTTGGGTTGCTTTTCAGTTTTCTTTGGCTTGTTGTTGTATTTGCTGTTTTTTTTTTTTTTTTTGTATGCTTTTTGAACTACTAATGCATTCAGCTGTGTAGGATTTTTGTCAAGGTTAGCTCGTTGTTTGCAGTGCCAGTTACGGCGGGGCGGATATAATGACTTGATGCATGCTTTGTGCTTTGTGGCCAGCATCTTTGGCCCAGAGGAAGTTCGCAGTTTTCAAAAGTAGTGTAATTGTTCTTAACTTCGTTCAAGTTCGTTGCCTAAGTCATTTGGCAATATATATATATGTGTGCACTTATGCATATTACAAATATATACATATATATATATATAAATAATATGCATATGTATGTAACATTGGTACCTGTACACACACACTCACACACATTTAAATATATATGTGTATTTATATATGTAGATGCATACAGTCATATGTTGCAACGACTTTCAGTTCGCTAATTTCGCTCATTAATCATCAAAGAAAATCGCTCTGCTGTGTAACTGATTACACATGTACACGAGCACAACCCACCAAATCAAAGAGTTGTTTGCCAAAAGGCAAAAGATACTCAAAACGATGTCTGTTGCAGCAGCACCACCAGCAGCACCACCACCACCACCACCAGCAGCAGCAGCATCAACAGTCGCAGCAGCAGCAGCAGCAGCTGCCGTTGCCTTTGCCTTGTTGCTCTTACTGTTGTTGTTGTTGCTGTTGTCGCACACTGGTCACAATTTTATATTTTTTGGCATCAACTTAAGCCAAAATCTTTCCCATACAATTCTTAAAGGTTATAGGTTATATCGGCAATCAATACCCGTAGCTTATATAAGAACTGCTTTAGTTCGCTCAAAATCAGAGCTTTGAAACGTCACAAAACCAACTTTCAAAATATGAAAAAAAAAAATAAAATTATGATTTCTTTTGTGTTAATTTGTATCTTCATGTTTGCCATTTTTGGCAATAGAAAGGGTAAAATTTAAATGGAGCTCATTTAAAAAATATGAAACTGGTTCCAAACTTTTAGCTAGTTGGTCTATAGTCCGATAATAGAACTTGTTTTCTAATTCAAAAACATTTATCTAATGCAGCGCTTGCATAATAGCCTTCTATGTGGAAGGAGTCAGAGGAGAAACTCGAATATTGAATTTAATCAAGTTGACCTTTGGGGTCAAAAGGTAAATAAAATTTTATTTTCTACTTTGATTGAATTGGAAAGTCATATCAAAAATGTTTCTATGCTTTGGGTCCAGTGTGCGCAGGATGAGGCTGCATTTTGGGCGCCCGCCTGAAATGTATCCGCAAATAAATGAAGTTGTCTGTGTCTGTATGACTGTATGTGGGTATGTATGTATGTGTACACACACATATATATATATATATACATATGTATATATGTATATGTATATGGATTAGTGTGTGAGAGTGGAAGCCAAGTCAATTCTCTAACTCGACTGGGCCGATGCACTGCGGCTAGTAGAGTCATCAAGCTCCACAAGCTTCAGGATTGATCATTGATCTTTTGGCACTCGCCAGACATGTGCGACCGAGCGTTGCCTTCACGAAATTATAAATAGTGCAAATGCGTGCAGTGCATCATCATCATTAGTTTTTGGCCAGGCAATAGACTTGTCTGGCCAAAACAAAACTAGACAGCAACACGACTGGATGAGAGGAGGATGGAGGGGGGTATATTGTGCTGCTGTAGTGGGGTGCAATGGGGAGGGTTGGTCTTGGGCTATGGCTTTGGCTTTGGCTTTGGCTTTGGCCTGGGATTGGGATTGGGATTGGAATTAGGATGAGGCGAGCCAAGTCGACTTTGGGCTGCCCTACAACTTGTCTGGCCAATTATATAACACAAATCATCGGCTGTTACTTTTGTCTGTCAGCCTTCGCATTTGTTAAATTATTTCAATTTGTTTTGTGACTCTCGCTCGCGCCTTTGCTCCTGCGCTTCCTCTCTGTTTCGTTTTTGTCTCTCTGTCCTTTATGTCTTTCTGTCTCTTTTGCTCTTTTTAGCCGTGGTCGCTGTTTAGCTTAATTACAAAGTGCGAGTTGGTTTGCAGTTTACCATTTTGTTATTTTTCGTTTTTGTTACAAGCTTTACCATATCAAGTTCGTGTCCTAAGTCTTTCGTTTTGTTGCAAGCATTTTCTAATTGCAAGTTAATTTCTTGTGGCGTACATAAATTTCACATTCTAATTGAGTTATCAACCGCAACATGTACACCACACGAGCAAAAATTCCAACAAGGAGTCTTACAACAACAAGAGCAGGAACTACAACACCAACAACGACAACAACAACAACAATAAACACATGAGACGTACAACTTTAACAGGCTCCTCGCTGAGGTACCGCCAGAGCTAACAAACTGGCTACGCATGTGAAAAATTGCAACCGGCTATGGCTTCAACCGCAACCAACAAAAATTGCAAACAACTGCAACAACAACAGCAACAACAACAACTACAACAAGAGTCACAGCAACATCAACAACACCAACAATGCTGTTGTTGCTGCTGTTAGTTTCTGTAATTACATTTTGTATTTGTGTGCTTGTATGTGCGTATGCCTATGCATGTGTGTGTGTGTGTGTGCATGTTTGTATTAAAGTTAGAGTGTATGTGCGTGTGTGTGTGTGTGTGTGTAGCGCGGCAAATGCTTTTTGGGCTTTTGCTAATTTGCTAGCTGCTTCTGTTTTTTGCATTTTGGCCATGTTTAGCCATGGCTTTGGCTTATTTATTTTTAGGCATTTATAACTTTTTGTCTGCAAGAATTTTCCAGCGTGCAAATATGTTGGCTCGAGCCGCCGCAACCGTCGCAGTAGTCGCCGCCGTTGCACCGTCGCACCGTCGCAATCGCCGCAACCGCCGCAGCTCGTAATTAATTTACTTTGTGTGTTCGCAGCGTCCAACAAAATATGAAAAAATCCATTACGCAAATGTTTATGACCAAAATGGTCAGCAGCGGCAGCAGCATCAACTTATTGCAGCAGCAGCAGCAGCAACAGCAGCAGCAGCAGAAGCAACAACTGCTTGCAACTCCTGTAATGCAAATAGAAAAGATGCCAAAGAGTTGGAGCTGCAAATGGAGTTGCAGATGCGTGCGGCGGAGTCGAAGTGCATTTGACTGTAAGCCACCGCTGCAGTCAATTCCAAGTCAAGTGTCTGTCCAACTTGGGCCATGCCTCAGGCAGCAACATCACACACACACACACACACACACACACACTCCCAAAGACAAGTCCAACATTGTAATGCGTTTCTTTGTGCCTGCCAATACGAATCTTTACTTGATTTTCACCAGCAGCAGTTAAGTTCGTTGTCCAAGTCTTTTGCCATCTTACGTACGGTTTTGGGGGCGTGACAGTTCACATCTACACATATTTATGTTTGATTAGCTACAAAATTAGAGTCAATATAAAACTGTTAAAGAAGATTTTCCATACAAAGTTGTCCGCAATTAATGCCTAAGCCCATGATACCTGCAACAGCGGACTTTGATGATGAGGCGAGGTTCAGAGGTTACTTAACGGCGCGGGTTGGTGCGGTATGCTACCATACCGCAATGAATTATGGCCGCATCTTTGTAGCTTATGCCATATGAGGAGTTCTTTTGCTTGTGAAAGTAATGACTGTTTGCTTAGCTCTTGGCAAACTGCAGAATCAACTCAGGGGAAACTTATGTTGCGCCTGGAAAATTGAGTTGTGTTTATAAAGTGAACAGTGCACAGGATTTAATTACCCAATATTTGTGGCAGGATATCTAAGGATATCTAAGGATATCTAAGGATACCAAATTTGTTATGTTTTTAATTGTTTGTCTTACTTTTCATGAGAAGAAACTCAAAGAAGCGCCAAGGAATTGGTTTGAATCCAAGATATCATCGTTCAGTTAAACGCTTTATATATGTGTGTATATATGTTCGACTTCCTCTATAACAACAAATGAATTTCCATACTTCTCACATTAACTATATCAAATAACGCAAAACGATAGCTTCGGTCTCATGTTCATACCTATTCATGAACTTATTGGCCAGGCCAGAGATCAAGCTCTACCGCAGAACTTCAATGTGTGTTAAAGAGTTTTTGGAATGCTTTCATGTTGTTGTAGCTGCCGCTGATATTGTTGAAGTTGTTGTTGTTGTTTTCATTTAAATCAAACATTTAGTTTATCGTCTCACATTTTAACTAATTAACACTACGACGGACCCGCCTCTTTTGGGGCAACCTCATTTTCTAGGTGACTCTGTCGCAGCCGCCACTGTCGCTGCCATTGCGGCTGCCGTCGCTGCCGTTGCTGCCGTTGCTGTCGTTGCTGCCGTTGCCGTTACCACCGCCGACTGTTTCGTAGCAAACGAAAATCGGCTTAAAGCCATAAAAAACGCACTTAAATAAAATTTAATATTCAAATATTGACATTTAGTGCCATGTTAGCAACAACTTACGTGAGTTTTAACCAATTTGAAAATTTCTATGTGTGCGCCCCATAGAAATCCATTTTAAAAATACGCAGTTTTTGGCATTCGAGACGCTTAATAATATTAACTAATTGATCTGCATTAATTTAAGTTGACGTGCAGATAGACAAAGACAAAAAGCCAAAGGCTTTAAATGAGAGGGAGTGATGCTGATGAAGATGAAGATGGGGGATGGTGGGGCTGGTGAAGGGGTGGCATGGCGGATAGAAGCAAACGCAGTTAATAGAAAAAAAAAAAAAAACAGGTGAACAGCTGCCGTTTATGAAGATCATCATCTAGTATTTAAGGCATACACATATGTGCATGTGTGTGTGTGCAGTGTGTGTATTATATGATTATTATATTTATAGATTTTTTCTATCTTTACTAAAAATTATGACATCATTTAAATATTTTCGCCGCCAGTTGCTGTGAAAACTGGTTTAGGCCACCGAAACATACGAAATTTTTCTCTCCCCCCTCCTTTGAAAAGTAAAGAAAAAAAAAAAAAATTAAATCGGAAAAAAAATCACTATATAGTTGGGTAATTATGCACGGACTTCAGAAACTCATAATTCATAAATGTTTGCGCCCATTTGCGAGATGCGGAAGCGCTTTTGATATGATGTTGACTTTTGATTTCGGATGCTCATTTCGCTTTTGGTTTCGTTTTCGATTTTGATTTCGGTTTTTGGATTATGGATTTTGAATTTTGAATTTAGGATTTTTAATTTTTAATTTTTGGATTTAAAATTTTCATTGCCTTGTCTTATCAATGATAAAGAGAGAAGCGAAACTAAAGATAAAAAAAACAAAAAAAAAAAAAATACGAAAAAAACAAAACAAAACAAAACAAAAACAAACAAAACAAGCAATATGCATATGCGGGTCCGATGTGTATATGTTTCTATATATATGCATATACCTGGTTTATCATGCTTTGCATTTGATTTGCTTGAGTTTTATTTTTGGATCTTGGCGCTCGTAAAAAAGTTTTTATCTGATTTTATATCAGTTTGTCCACTTTTTAGCTCGTAAAATAAACAACAATTGTTGTTGCTATTTTTTGTTGTTGTTGTTGTTGATTTGTATTTAGTTTTTATTTTTTTATTTTTGAATTTTTGTATTTTCGTATTTTTGTATTTATTTTCTTTCAGCTCTTTTCTCTCTCACTCACTCTTTCCCTCTTACTCACTCTCTCCCTCTCTCTCCCATAGAGCATATTTTATATTCTTGTTGTCTTTTTTATCATTATTATTATTATTATTATTATTATTATTTGTTGCTACTTTTGTTTTGTCTGCCCGACGCTTTGGCCGCTCTGCATTTATCATGCGTTTTGGGCTTTGTGTTAAAATATGCGACATTTTACGGTTGAGCTAACGGCCGGGGAGCCAGACTTGTTATAAAATCAATATAATTTATATGGTTTGCTTTGGTCTTTGGTCTTTGATCTTGACTTACCGCATATGGGTTATCCTGATTCATCATTGGAGTTGCCTCAACGTGCCGCTTGTGGACTGAAATACAAAAGACTCATTTATAATTTATAGAACTTTCGCTTCTCTTCGCTTCGCTTCTCTTCGCTTCGCTTCTCTTCGCTTTGAGAGTTTTTAGAGTCGAAGACCGAAGTAAACATAAAAATGAAGTTGAATTCTGGGCGGCTTGTCGGTCCGAAAATGGTCAATTCTTGTCCGTCCTGATCATCCCCCAACCACTCCTAGTTGCCACCGCATGTGTTAACAACCAACTGACAACAGGTGTTTGCTATTCTCTCGTGCCTGTGCCGTATGTGCCGCAATGTGCCGCATGTGCCGTCTGTGCCGCTTGTGCCGCTTGTGCCGCCTGTGCCGCCTGTGCCGCCTGTGCCGCCTGTGGCACATTTGCATTTTATATTTCGAGCTACCGTTGATGTGCACAACTTAACGCGTTTGTACTAAATACTTTCACACTTTGCCTGCCAGCCTCTTATTGCAACAGTCGGTGGCAAGTTTGTGGCAACACTTCAACGGGAAGCAACAATTGTTGTCTTCCGGCCAGCGCTTCACAAGGATGCCTTTGAGGTGTGCAATTGCCACACTTACCACACTTGCCGTAGTTGCCACAGTTGCCACCGTTTGTTGCAACAACGACCTTGATGTGTTAATTTGTCGTGCAGTGGTCAACAGGCGCTTCCAGCGCTTCGGGTAATCAGCAAACACCTGGCACACACAAACACACACACACACACCCATACACAAACATCAGCTCCAGACTCCACACTCTATTTAGGCGATACGATTTGCTTGGGTTTTGACTCTAACGAAAGACTTAGGCAACGAACTTGTTTCTCAGGCTTCACCAAGCAGTGCACTTGAAGTGCTCCAAGCGGAGACGTGAGCTAAGGGACTAAAAGATACCCTGTTCTAGGAGTGAAAAGGCAGACATACAAAATCGGTTGATCACGAACGGAGCTGGACTTCGTATGAAGTCAGATAATTAAATTGAAAAAAGTTAAAGTTTTTTTTTAAATTTATATATAGCCGATAACCGATTGTACTGTGGCTATATATAATCTGATTCTATATAATGCCTTTGATATGAAGTTGGAGTGAAGCTGATGAAGTTTATTTTTCTCTCTGGAAAAAGATTCTTAGAAGCTTGAACTAAATACAACTTAAGATCTCAATTAAAATCTTGATGCAATATTAATTATCGGAACACGAAAGGAAAACGATATAATAATTAAATTAGAGATCGAATTTCCAATTGGGAAACTCTAAAAAGTATGCTATGCGATCGATGGTAGATTCCAATACAGGAAATCGAATCAATTTGATTGCTTTAATCTTATTTAAACTGTTATCGATTATTTGATACTTCTTTAATCTGTTATCGATAGAAATCAATGCTTTGTTGATAAAATGAAAAGTTTCACTCCCAGCAACTGGCTGATACACCCCATTCCTGGGCTGATGACTATTGTAGAGCACTGTGAGTGCACACTTTGTAGAACATGGGGACTACAAGTCACTTATTGTGACTGCGGAGCAATTGTCAATATTTGCGGCACATGCAAACGAGCATCCAAGTCATCGTTAAAGGCAAATTCTTTGATTACTGGGCTAGTCGATAGTTCGAAGGTTTTTGTAACAAATTCAGGCAAATAAAACTTTACACGCTATTTACATTACAAAGCAAACATGTGCGGTCCAACACTGTAAAAAATCTTGGATACTTTTCTGAGCCCACAATGACAGGGGAGGAGGGCAGAAATGAAGAAGAAACTAAAGTAGCATTGGATAGGGGGGAAACCCTAGCCTGCAACTCGTTGGAGTCTACAAGGGATTTAATTAGCTGTGTTTTCGATTGGCAAGATTTGAAGGACTTGCTAGGGATTGCATCTTAAATGTTTTGACCTTATTTCAACTTGACTTCTTACTTTGAATAATTTTATATTTATTTTTTAACTTCGGTCTAAGCTTTGACCCTCAACATGAATAAATTTAATACTAGACCAAAACTGAATAATTCGCTGGGTAATCAAACTTTGAAGAAATAAAAAAAGAAGAAAATCTAAGCTCAGATTTGATGTATAAATATATATAGTATATATTTTATATATTTAGTATATATATATTTTAGTATTTTTTTAGATTTTAATATATATATTTTCATATTTTTTTCTTTTTTATTTAAATAATTTAATTTTCGTCTCTTATATATCGCCCTTAGCTTTGGATATCTTCATAATTTTATCCAAGGCTCGACTGAAGCTGAGGCTCCCATTGAGTGACAATTATAACATTTGTATGTCAGTTTCGCTCAGTGTATGGGGCTTTGGCTTACATTGATTCTGTTATATAGTCGTAAAGTTTATTTGCCTGCCCTTGTAGTCGGTTGTACGTTGTTGTTGTTGTTGTTGTTGTTTTTGTAGCTATTGTTGTTGCTTTGCTGTTTTATGGCCACACTAAAAAGTGCACTGCCCAAGAAAACTGAAAACTTTCTCACACACAAATACACACACACACATACACACATGTATAAACATATATACACACAACCTATAGCAAAACGTCAATCGACAATCGTCAGTTAGTCAATCAGTCAATCAGTCAGCGCATTTAAGTCTTTTATCTGCTCGCCATCTTCTTTGTGTGTGTGTGTTGTGTGTTGTGTTGTGTTGTGTGTGTTGTGTGAGCCTTTTGTTTTTCTCCCAACGTTTCTGAATTTTTACGTTAATGAAATTCACATGTTTGATTTTTATGTCATGCCATCTTTTTTATATGTATGATGAATGTGTCTCAATGTTCGCGTATCGCGGGCCCATCAATCTTCCAATCAAAAGTTATCGCCAGCCTGTGATTCTTCCAGGCCGACTGCTCGAGCTCTACAGGCATTATGGTTATGTTAATAGCTGATATCAGTTCTATATATACGTGTGTGTATGTGTGTGTGTGTGTGTGTATGGTTTTTCTTTGTCGTTCTATTTCACTCGGCGGCTATTAAGCTATCTAGGTGCCTGGCAAATTATGAATGGCCCTAAGTGCCCCAAAGTTCTGTTTAGCGTCTAAATAAAACCTAAGGGCTATGCGGATGATGGACATGATGATCAAGATGATCATAATGATGATCAGTAGGATCAGTATGGTGGAGAGATATAAAAGAAGCTTAAACTAGAACTAAAATACGATCACATACCTTATCAAAAAAATGCGTCTTTGAACTTCCGAAAGTCGAAGAAATAAACAAGAAAAAAAAATAAATAAAAAAACGAAAACGAAAAAAGTTTTCTATTTTTTTTTTCAATCCAAAATTAAAATGAATTCCGTTTTTATTATGATCTTAAGTCTTCCGTAAATCAGTTACAAATTTTCATTGCGTTTTAGATTGTAAAGTTTGTTTGTTGTTGTTGTTATTGTAGTTTTGTTGTTGTTGTTGTTGTTGCTGCTGCTGGTGCTGCTGTTTGTTTTTGTTGTTGCCTTTGTTGACTTTTATTATTTTTGCGTTGCGGCAAAATTGAAAATTCATTTAAGTTGTTTGCACATTCTGAACTCTCCGGTCATATATTTATTTATTTCTAATTTATTTCTATTATTTTCTCTATTTTTTATGATTCTTTATTAATATTTTTTCACCTTGCGCCAATAAAACGTCACTTGAGTGTTAAGTATTTTAGCAATTGTTGTTTTGGGGCTGTTGTTGTTGTTGTTACTGTTGTTGTTGTTATTATTATTGTTATTATTTTTATTTTTGTTGTTGTTGCTGTTGTTGTTGTTGTTATTGTAGTTGTCGTTTGCTAAATTGCACTTGACTTTTAGAACTTTAGACGAGCGTGAAGCATGCACGTATATAGACAACATCCAGCCATATAGATAAACCGTACATCATGTGTATATAACATCACATATAAAGCCCGATCTTAAGTCAATATCTGACACAAAACGCGCGCTCGTAACGCTCTCTGCGTGCGTGTGCGTGTGTGTGTGTGTGTGTGGCTGTGTGTGTGTTCGTTTGGGGGTGTATATGTGTGAGGGGTGATTGTGGGGGGAATGTATGTGTATGGGATGTATATGTGTAGAGGGTGTGTGTGTGTAGGGGGTTTGTGTATGTGTGGGTGTGTGTGTGTGTGTGTGTGTGTGTGTACATATAGCACACACGATATGTATTATTTTTCAATTTGCTGTCGTTCTACTTATATAGAACATGGCGAAAGATCAGACAGAAATCGAAGTCAGTTCCTCGAGTGCTTCCTGGTTGTTGTTGCTTTTGTGGTTGTTGTTCTTATTGCCGCTGTTGTTGTTGTTGTTGTTGCTATTGCATTACCTAGGCCACTCCTTTATTGGGTGAAAAGACACTTGATCTTGGGTCTCTAGACGGGCAAATGGCGAACAAGAGCGCGCCTCTGTTTTCTTTTTGGTTTTTGTTGCTGTTGTTGTTGTTGTTGTGATTGTTGTTGTAGTTGTTGTTGTTATTTTTACATAGGTGTGAAAAGTAATTCATTTGCGGCACTGCATTGACTTATAACTGTTATTGGGGCAAATTTGCTTTATTGGGTTCGGCCGCCCAGCCGATTAACGATCAACGATCAACGACCAGCGGTAAACGATCAACGATCAACGATCAACGATCAACGATCAGCGATATACGATCTACGATCTACGATTAACGATAAAAAAAATGGATTTTCTTAGAAAAACGCACGTTACGGTTATGATCGCTAAAAGCCGACGACGCAACGACAAGCGTGCGACATGCGATTCGAGCGTGCGAGCAAGAAGCGCGAGCTACCACTAAAGACTGATGTTAAACAGTTCTGCAAAATGCTCAGGGTACGGAATACCGAAGCGCACCTGGTAGCGGCTACAGCTGCTGCTGCTGCTGTTGCTGTTGCTGTTGCTGTTGCTGCTTTTGCTGTTGATATTGATGTTGCTGTTGCTGGTGCTAGTGCTGCTGCTGCTAACGTCGCTGACGCTGCTGACTCGGAGGCCTCTGCAAAATGTTCATGAGCTCAGAGATGCTTTGCAATCAACGCCGCCGCGAATACGAAGCTACGGCTTGACTTCGGCTTCGGCTACCATACGGCAGCAGCAGCAACAACAACAACAACAAAGAAAGAAGCTACTGCTATAAACAAAAACAACAAACTGGTTGTCTCATCAAAGACAAACAAAGCCAAGAAGAAGACGTGCGCGCGCGCGCTCTCTAACGGTGCTCGCTGCTTAAAGCGATTTGAAGAGCATTTTCTGAGCTCCCCCGTCATCAGTCGTGAGAAACGAGAGAGAGAGAGAGAGAGAGAGAGAGAACGAATACGAGCGCGAGTCGGGTACGAGTACGAGTGCGTGCTTAGCTTTGAGTGATTTTAAGAGTTAACAGTGCTCTGTTATGTTAATGCCTAACAGCATTTTGAAGGCATCAATATCCAAAAATTTTTTGATATGATTTCATTGTTCATTTTTGGATTTTAATCATTTATTTCAACGACTTAAATGGGGGGAAAAAAAAGTTAATTATTTGTTTAATTAATAAACAAAATGAGTTACTTCTTATTTATTGAGTTAGCTGCTCATGCTCGTACTCGCTCTCACTCCATTTTGTATTTCGATGCTTAACAGCTGAGCGATGTGCTCTCTGTTGACGCTCAGCTTGCGGCTGCCGTCGCTCTCTCTCTTTGGCAGGCAAGCGTTACGACATTTGATTGGCTCGATTAACACAATCGGAGCACCTGGTTATAAACCAGTATAGCAGCGCACTCACACAAGCACAAACACGCACACGCATGGGCGCACTTACAGACACATACACAGGCACACATGCGCAGGAGAAGCGTTGCCGACATCGACAATAACGAAGATCGCTCGCTCATGCGGTTGCGCTCGTTTTGTCGGGCTATAAATAAAGAGCAGCTGTTGTGCGTTGGTTGGAAAGAGAGGGCGGTATAGCGCCGCTTTGGTCGACTGGACGCGAACTTATTTACTCATTTCATTGACCAATGCAGAGCACCACTCACACACACATATGCGCATGCAATCGTCATATACAAATGAGAGCGTCGCACATCAATGAGAGTGACGACGACAATCGAATACATATGCACATGTATATGCTTTTGTTTGCTTGTCAGTGAGTGTGACTGTGTGAGTGTGTGCGAATGTGTGAATGTGTATGTAGCACTCTCATTGATATCACATTTGCAGCAACTCGGTTCGGCTGGTCAGCCGTCGCACGTGGGCGTGGTCTATTTATGCAGCACAACTGTTCCTACGTACATATGTATCGATCGTAAGTTGTATCGCTCAGTCGTCCCCCCCTCCCCCCACGCCTCCTTGGGCGCCAACATCACAACTCTTCTTCTCCCACTAACGCTCTCTCGCTCTAGCACACTGTCTGTCCCTCTTTCCATCTCATTTCTTTGCACCGTTTGGCGTAAATAGTTTTTTGCATGCACACGAACTGGATTCAATTGCCGTTGGCAGGGGCAACACTCACGCGAGTTTGTTAGTTAGTTGGTTAGTTAGTTAGTTAGTCAGTTACTTAGTTAGTTAGTTAGTTAGTTAGTTAGTTGGTTGGTTGGATGGTTGGCTAGATGGTTCGTTGGTTGGTTGGTTGGTTGGTTCGTTGGTTGGCGTGGTTGCTGGTGTGGTTAGTTTAGTTGACTTCCCCATTGCTAACGGTGTTGAATTGACATCTGCCCGCCCGACTACACGTTCAACAACACCCCGCCCGTCACCCCACCCCAAACCCATCCAGCCGCCACCCAGACACCCAGACACCCAGACACCCCGCCTACCCTCAACCCTCTACCCTCTACCCACCACCATCGGCCGCTCACGCCATCTTTTTGCCATTTGCAGTTGTCAAGCTGTCAGAGTATCGATCGTTAAATGCGTTATCTGTTGATAGCCATAAGACATTTTATGATATTAGTAGCTTTGGAAACTGCATTGGGCCCACACCAGAAACGCCAGCAAAAACACTGAACACACTAGATACACCAGATACACCAGATACACTGGAAACACTGGAAACACTAGAAACACCAGAAACCCCAGCAGGAGCAGAAACTGGAGAAACAGTAGAAACACTAGAATCATTAGAGACGCGGGAGACACTCGTTCAGAAGATGTTCGAGCTGCCGCCAGCATTAAGATGAATGTATCATAAAGTCCGCCATATTTATCGTTATATTTGCAGATAATGAACTGTTTATCGAAGCAATCAAGATTATACAGAGATAATATTGAGGCCAGTGGAAAGCGCAGCATTGCACACTTTTCGCATTGACATTCTAAAAAGAAGCAGTTTTCATTTTTAATCCCCAGGCAGACACCCAAGTTTTTCCTTTTCCGCTGCACAACTTTCGAGTTAAAAAAAAAAATAATAATTTATAAAAAAAAAAAAAAAAAAATACAAATAAATAAAAATAAATAAAAAAAATATATATTTATTTAAAATGTAAATAAATAAAAATAAATATAAATAAATAAAAATAAATATAAATAAATAAAAATAAATATAAATAAATAAAAATAAATATAAATAAATAAAAATAAATATAAATAAATAAAAATAAATATAAATAAATAAAAATTATTTAAAAAATAATTAAAAAAATAATTTCCATATCTTTTTGGCTCTTTTAAAATGCCCTACAGATGTTTACCCTTAGACATGACTTTTCTTTATCTTTTCTCTTCCCCTTCTTCCCTCTCTTTCTATCTTCATCCCTTGCTCTGCGTCTCTTGGCCGCCCTATGGGCGTTTCCGTCGTCAAACTATCGATGCCCAAAATCCTTTCGATAGCAATAATATTCCCACTAACGGACTGAAGTTAATCCAATTTGTCGAGTTTTATGTGAGGCAGAGGCAGGGAACACAGCGAAAACCCGCAACTCGTTATCATCTGGTTTTGTTGTGTCTAACCCTTTTTCGGGCTACGGCCGGAGTCAAACAAACTGCGGGCCGTGCCCGGGGTAACGCCCCGAAAACGAAACCAAAGATTCACTCACAGCTCAAGAAAATTTCATAGACCCGGAACACAGTCGGGAATGTGAATGTGAACGGTAGCGGTAACGAGAGCGGGAGCGGGAAAGAGAATGAAAATGGAAATGGAAATGGAAATTGTAACGGGAACTGCGAGTGACTTCGACATCCTTAAAAAGGGGGTGTTTAAGCCCATTACGTTGCATGCAACGCTCATAAGGAATGCGAATGGCTGTGTTCCTGTTGCACTTTGATTTACGGTGCTGCGGTTCCTCTTGCGGTTTTCCTTTGAGCTACCTTTTTTGCCGGCCAACACCCACGCACAAAGGGATTCGATTTGGTTGCCTTTTGACAAATTTTCATGCTTTAATTTTCAAAACTGTTTTTCCAACCATTTGCATATGAAGTGCTTCTGCGTGTGTGTGTGTATGTGTGTATGTGTGTGCGTGCGAGTGTGTGTGTGTGTGTGCTTGTGTGCGCTGTTGGCCTGATGTCCTGGCTTATCCTTGCTGAGCAACAGATTATCCCTTGCAATTGTTTGCTTGATTTGTTTGTTATGGAACCCGCTCCAGGCAGGATTCGAAATGCCGTTCCTTCTGTAGAATTGCCCGCATCCTTGCCATAGTATTGCAACAATGGGACGTGGCACGACTCAGTCTTTGGCTAAGACTCGCCCCTTTTTGGTTACACTTTAATGCGTTCTAATGTATGTGACTTTTGCGCAGATCCTCAAAACGCGCCTCAAACATTTGTGCCGCCAGATTTTAAGTGACTTGCAAAATACTCTGGCACTCATTGTCCTGCGTCAATCAGGAATCATCAATCACTCGTCTGATCAATATAAATATTTCTGCCGAAATTAGGTTAAAGGCTTGCAGCATGCCTCTTCTTGTTCTTGCAACAAATTCCTCACACAATGCAGCGGCAAAAAAAAAAAAAAAAAATAACAGCACAAGAACAACAACAACAACAACAACAGCAACATGAAACAAATACAACAACAACAACATAACCAAAAGCGAACATCTTCGGCATTCTGAGTTCCAGTTTTGAACTTATGTCATTCCAGAAAATAGCTGCCTTGGGGTAGACTCCTCTTTGCTACCATGCCTGTGTCTTATGTGTGTGTGTGTGTGTGTGTTTGTATATGTATGTATGTATCTGTATACAATAAATTAATTATAAATGCATTAATCACTGCCAAAAACTTTGACAAATACTGACATGAGCGTTCGTCGTTCATTTCGTCTCGTGAAATGAAAACAAAAATTTAAAACACGTTTTCGCGCTTATTTCTGACTAATTTATGCGTTCGATTCCTCCGTTGTCTTCGACCGGGCAGCGTTACGTCCATATGGGGACAGAGTTTCGTCTTAATTATACCCTATAAAAAATAAGCCACTTCAAATGGGTCGAAAGCGTGCAAATGTCTCTCTACACATTCACAAAGTGCCTGCCGTTTGCCGTTCGCAGTTCGCAGTTCGCCGTTTGCCGTTTGCATTTCGCAGCTCGCCGTTTGCCTTTTGCCATTTTTCTATCGATTTTCGATTGGAATTTACTGGAATTTCAATAATGGGGCTTTACTTATAAAGCAGGCGATAGAAAACATAGAAAGTTGGCCATTTGAGTAGGAAATTGGGAACTGAGCGTCTATATAAATTAATAGTTTTTAATGCCATTTTTCATATTATAAATTGAGGGTTTAATTCCCGGCGATTTTTGGATTTGTTTTTTTTTTCTTTCTTATCATTTTTATTCCCTTAAGAATTTTATTGTTTAAAGTGTGAAAACTTATGGTTTGGCCATTAATTTGAATATTATAATTAAGGTAAAGTTAAGTATGAATTTTTATTTTTTATTAATTTAAGAATTTTTTATTTAATAATATGAGTATTAAATATTAAAGATTTTATTTTTTTAAATTTATTCAAATTTCTTTAATTTTTTAGTAAATGAAAATGAATAACAGTTTAAATTATAAGTTCAATTTTTAATTAAATAGTTAATAGGGAGATTCATAGATGTAAAAAGGATTCAACTTTAAATAGATAAAAAAATGAGTTTTTAAGAAATGTATAGTTAATGTTTGAATAGAAAAATAATTATTTATTATAATTTTAATTTTACATTTAAATTATGTTTCTTTATGCTTTATATATAAATCAACCAATAATTTATTAGGTATTTGTTTTAATGAGCATTTAAAACATAAATTATTATTTTATTATCTATATCTAATAATATAATTATCTTATGCTATATATTATATCTTATCATTGTAATAATAATTATATTACTAATTCATTAAATAGCTTAAAAATAATTATTATAAAGTAATTTTCAAGAATCTATTAGTAATTTATTTTATATTAAGTGTTTAAGTTTAAGGCTATTAATTAAATATTTTACTTAGGCAATAATTGTTTTAGGTAAAAAATATATTAGTAAAATGAATATTAATTTTAAGTCACTTTTCGTTAATTTTAATATTTATTTTTGAAGGACTTAAATTTTGATAATAAAAATTTGGCACTTTAAATTAATTGTAAAATTTTTTTAAATAATTTTATTAACTTTTATAGTAGTTTTTAAGTGTATGAGAGTATAAATATAATCTAAATTTTACTCTTTTTTTTATTACCATTTAAAAACTTTAATTATTTTATTTATCAATTAATTAACTATTAAGGACTTTAAGGAAAAAATTCAATATAAAACATGAACTTATTTTAATTAGCTTTTGGTTTTAGGGAAGTGAATTAATTGATATATTTATGAATATATATTAAATAAATTTCTTAAAATATAACAGCCCAAGACTCTCGTTCCGGCTCGTAACTACAGGGTATCACACAATCGCATTCAATTTGGTGCAAAATTCACATTCGTTTCGTTTGTGCAAAATGCCACCTTTTTTTGGGTTTCGATTTTTTAAATAATTTCTGTGATTTTTTGTTGTATTTCGCCGTTTTGTTTTTTTTTTGTTTTTTGAATTTTTTTTTTATTTTGATTTTGATTTTGATTGAAAGCCCCAAAAATTGATTTCCACCTTGCGGCATTTGGATGCTCGATGCTCTTTGGCATGTTTCACATTTGGCAGCTTTGTGCGGTATGCAAATGAGATCATTGATCTGTTTTGGTATCGATTCGCTTTTGAAGACCATCGTGCGTGCCACAAAAAGCACTAAGACTATAGCCACATGCCATATATACCAAATAACCCAAGCTCGAAATCAAAATCAAACTCAAACTCAGACTCAAATTCAAAATCAAAATCAAACTCATATTTGACCCCTAGGGGTCGCGCATGCCAGTAATGAAAACCGATACAGCAGAAACAGAAATGTTAATTTCCTGAATACATATATATATATATATGAAGGAAAAAAAGTTGACTGATTTTTGGTATATTTGTATATATATATATATAATGTATATTCAAGTATTGACTGGCAGATGATTTGCTTTGTGGCGACTGCGACCGTTGTATCGATTTTTCCAGTTTTCGTGCCGCGAATTTGAATTTAATCAAATTAATTATGTTTGTCAATGAATTGAGGCTTCTGGCTTATGGACATTGATAAATTGACAGATCGCTTTGACTATGGCCAACAAATTGCTCTAAAAACCGTGGAGACACTTTTCGATATTTTGACAGCGCTTTTATTGTAGTTTCTTCTTTTCTTCTATGAACTGCTAGAAAGCTTGGCTTATTCCATACTTAATGGCTTCAACCGGTTTCTAATGATCTTACACGGTCTTTCATCCTCATCCTCAACCTCAACCTCAACCTCAACCACAACATCTCCCTCCCACAGCCGTCACCAAGCCGGCCTAAGTCCAATTCTTTGCTTAACTACTGTAAATATTGTGACCAAGCGTTAAGAACAGCTTCCGTGCATCATATCTGATGGGAGATCATTTCCATTACCATTTTCATTTCCATTTCCATTTTCATTTTTATTCCCATTTTCATTTCCATATCCATTTCCCTTTCGGTCCACAAGCACAAAACTTGGCCATTGTGTCCACAAAACAAATTGGTCAGATTTTTGTGTAGGTCATAAAAAAAAGATGCGCTTAAATACCAATTTAACAATTGTTCAACACTCGTTTCTAAACTTTTTTTTTTCTTTATTTATTTATTATTATTATTTTTTTTTTTTTGCTTTTTTTAAACTTTTTTTTGTTGCCATCTGTGGGAACCTGCGAGCCGTTGACATCACACATCGTGGCTTTTCGGACCCATTTCAATGCGTAATTGTAACGTCTTTGTGGTTGTTATTAACACCTAAAGCTGCCAAAGACCAAATGGACTATGAAGTTCGGGTCGCCCGCCCAGCCTCCGCCCCTTTGTAAAGGTGTTTCACCTTCGTTTTTGAGAGCAAAGAGACAAAGCATTTGGTTCATAAAATAGAAGATCTTCATCTTCATCCTCTAACTGATCTTCCCTGATCGTCCCCAGCTTCAGCTTCAGCTTCAGCTCCATCCTCAATTTGATTCATCTGTTCGCGGCTGGGACCAATGGAATTTCGTGAATTTATGCATAATGGATGTACATTAAATCCATAACGCCGACAAATGAACAGTCCAACAATCCATCGACAGACGTACAAGCTGTGATATGGGATCCATTTGGCCATCTCTTTTTCACTTACGTTCTCGCTCTCTGTCCGCCCCACTGTGCCCTACAATGATGCTGTGAAAGAAGTTTAGTTCAGTTGAGTTGAGCTGAGTTGAGTTGAGTTCAGTTCAGTTCTGTTAAGTTCAGTTCAGAGTTGGGTTCAATTTGGTTGTTATTTTCGGTTTTTAGTGGGTCATAAATGGCCAGATTTTTCACAGCTGATTGTGAGAAATGTGTCCGACTGAATGCCACAGCACTGTGGCCCACAGTCACTGGCAAAAGTCTCATTCCGCTGGACAACGAGACTTCCCAATTTGGAGCCCAATTGTGATATTTGGGTATGAGGTGCTGTTTATACCCTACAGTAACATTTCTCCCAGGGCTCTCATGCTTTAAAGATCCGTATAACTTCATATTCATTTGAATAAATATTTTACTTTATTTTTAATTAAATTTTAATTTATTTATTATTTTAATAATAGGCTTAAAATTACACACAATTTGCTTAAAGATAATAAATTAATGTTACATATCCACAATTATATTTTTTTTATATTCTCAATTATTTAATTTTGTTTAATTTTTTATATATTATGTATAACATTTTATTATGCTTAGAATTTAAATATTTATTTTCTGAATATTTTTTAATATAATTACAATTAAATATATTAAGTCATTTCATCAATTAACAGTATTTGAAGACTCCTTAGAATATCCTTCAAATATTTATGGCTTATTTTCGTATGAAAAAGATTCTCTTGTTCCTTGATTATTGAAGGGTATCCCCTAGTCATGCCGTCTTGCAGCTTTTTTAACTTTGTTATAAATTTTTTTTGTAGTGTGAGAAAGTAGCATAAAGTTTTGTTGTCGTTGCTACATTTGTAGCTGTTGTTGTTATTGCTGTTATTGTTGCTGCTGTTGTTAGGGAACTAATAAAAGCGCATGCATGAGGACGGTGAAGCTGTGAAGTGGGGCAACACCCGTCCAAGTGCTGCACCTGCCACACTCTCCCACAGACAGCAAATGAATCATTCCATATACATGGTTAGAAGCCAAGCCAAAGACCAAGACTCCTAAGACTCTCAAGACTCCCAAGATCCCAAGACTCCCAAGACTCCCAAGACTTTCAAGACATCCAAAACTCATGGACCTCCAAGACCGCGACCGAGTCCAAGTTGGAGTCCGAGTGGTGCTAGAAAGAGGCGTTAAAAACAAAGCTACACGAAATGTGTATAAATCAAAAGTTAAATTATGAATTCAATATTTCTGATAATGAAAATACGTATAAAAATGTATACATATGTATTTTGTGTGTATTGGTGTATACGTGTGGGTATATATGTGTATCTAACTATCTATCTAATTTGAAAGGTTTCTTTGGAAAATATTGTTTTAAATGTGCGCTGAGCGCTGAACTTGACCCAATGATATTTCAACAACATTGCGACTGTGTCTCTGCCTTCGTCCCCATCTCCATCTCTGCCTCTTCTCCCCTCTCCCGCTCTCTCTCTCTCGCTCTCTCTCACACACTCTCTCGCTCTTTCTCTCAGTTCCTCATCTCTGTCTTTGACTCTGTCGCTGATCTTGGTCTAAGAAAGTGCCACCAGCCGTAGCCTCAGCATCGGCATCACCACTACCACAACTACCACCACTACCACCACCAACATCAGTTCCCAGGTTAGTGTTGCTCTGGCTGACAAATGACTAAGGTCGTATGCGGCCCCTGTCGAGGGGCGGTATCAGTTTGGACGGGCGGTAAGAAGGTCGACACTGCCTCTGACTTGTCTTGACTTGACTCCAAAGTTGACTCCAAGTCTGCCTCGGATGCATCACACACCAGCTGCAAGCTGTGGCTGAGACGTCATCGCTGGCTACAGCAGGTGTTCCGCTAGACAAAAGATGCACTAACCAACAGCAACAGCAACAACAACAGCAACAACAGCAACAACATTAACAACAACAAATTGAAGCTGTTGTTGTGATGCGCACGAATTCTGCTTTTAGCTTCAGCTTTTCGCGCGCTGTTTAGGCGCTGCCAGTTTTCCATTTTATTGCAATAAAATTTTAATAAGATTTTTTTTTGCTTTTTATTATAAAGAGAATTAATACATATATATATATATATATATATAAACATACACGTATGTGTGTGTGCCAGTGTGTAGCAATCAATAAAGCTTAAAGTTGCATCGTTAAAATCGTGATGCAGCTCGACCGTTGCCTTAACACTTGGCCACTTGGCAATCGATCGATCGATCGATCGATCGGCTTGTCTGTCGGTCCATTTGTCCATTCATCGGTCCATCGGTCCATCAGTCCATCAGTCCATCAGTCCACTAGTCCATCTGTCCATCTGTCCTCCTGTACAGCTGTCCATCTGTCCACCTGTCCAGCTGGCCATCCGTCCGCCCCATCGAGCTCCATTTTGGTATTGCTTTGCATTCGTAACTCCTCCGATGGCTTCATCTCCATTTGCACCACTGCCATTGATAATGCCACACAATGAATGCCCCGATACCCACTCCACGTACCTCGACGTTACCTGAATAGCTCGATGCTTTTAGAACTCGATGCCTCAATGTTTGAATGCCTTATTGTTTATAGCAAATGCAAATTTTTGTTTAAAAACTAAACGCTTAACGTTGTTAATGACATTCCCAGTTGCAGTTGCAGTTGCAGTTGCAGTTGCCGTTCCAGTCGCTATCATCTTGCAGATACATTGATGTTCTTTTGGGTGTGTCTCCTCCGTCTATTATTGGAAAATATACTTGTAGCCATAGTCGTACTTATATTATATAATTAGATATATAGACACTCGATTTAATATGCATTTTAATTGACAACTCTACATAAAGTATTTCCATAATGAGAGTTTCTCAAGTTGACTGACTGACGATGCGATTTTATATATGTATTATTAAAAGGATAACGGAAGGATTTTTTGCTTCTACTAACTAGTGCTCTTTCTCTCTCTCTTCTCTTCTTATTTCTCTATTCTTTTCTCTATTCCCCTCGGGTTTGTCTCTTTGAAAATTCCAACCATCTGTTTCTCCATCCTCCTGTAACATCCTGTGTGACTTGAGTATCTCGACTTCGATCGTTAACTGTTATCTTGTATCTAGAATCTTTCGGATTTATCCACACATGTTACATTTCATCCGCGATACGATGATTTGTATATATCACTTGGATAAGGACAACTAACAAGATCTTCTATCTGCCGGAGATATTGCCCATGAGGGACTCCCACTTCCGACAATTTTTAAGTTGACTCTTAAAGGCTCGGAAGTTGTGGGATTTGCTCCCATGAGGTGGATCCCAGTAAAACTGAATCTGTATTTTTTGAATACTTTGATCGGTTCAAGTTTGGAATCCAAACTGAAGATTAATGTATTTTGTATACATCTCAATTGATGTGCAGTTCCTATGGCGCTACTTTAACTCCCTCGATGTTTGAGGTGCTTGATGAAAATATTCCCACAAAAGTTGGTTAAGTTCCACATATGGATAGAAGGTATCGATTGCTCCTAACTCATACTAAATGATGATGACAGCCTAATTTCGGACATGCTGGGTAATTAACCGAGACAAGGGCGGTGGCAGAGGCAGGCGCAGGGGCAGGAGAAAGGATCGTGGGGAAGGGGATAGATTGTTCAATCGGTCGATCGATTGATGGCTTCTATTTTGGTATTTAGGTATTTCGGTAGTCGGCGGTCGGCGGTCGGGCCGTCGCGTTGGTGGCCTAATGACTGTATCAAGGTTTGGGTCTATAGGTGGGCTAAAGATACAATTTATGTGTATGTTTATTCTATGGTTCTATGTTGCACGTTGCACGTTGCACGTTACACGCTAAACGTTAAACGTTAAACGTTGCACAGTTAAGTACCGTGTGAGTGAGCATGAAATTGCCACAAAAGGATGCACACACACACACACACACACACACACACACACAGAGGACACGACTCGCCAACTGTGCACAACATATGTTCTGACTTTAAAATTTCCCAAAAGAAAGAAAATAAAAAGAAAAAATAAATGAAAAGTATTGAAGCAGGGAAATGGAAATGAAAATGGAAATGAAAATGACTAATTTCCTTAGTCTATGATTAAGGATACGCGTACGCGTTCGCGCACTTCCTAATCGCTGGCAGGAAGTTTGAACAGCGTTTTCCAAGCAGCCTGCCGGAAAATTGTTGACATGTGACAGGACTTAGCCGTGTGCATGAGCAGCTCAGGCCACAAGGACCTACCTCATTCAGGACATTAGACTGTGTGCACATTTAAATAAACCTTTTGTTGTCTCAACACAAATCCCAGCGACTTCTCTTCCAGCCGCTAAGTACACGCACAGCGGCTTAGCCACATTGCTCTTGGCCAGGACACTCTCCATGGACCATTCACTAGCCGTCAGTTATTGGCCACCAGCCACCAGCCACCAGTCACCAGTCACCATGATCACCTCATGATCCTGGGCAACTCCTAATTACATGCGTGAGCGCTCTAAATGCGGCAAAATATGGAAATTATTGTTGCTTGTTTAGGTGTCTCCTCCATTGGTAATTCCAATTCCAATTTCAACTGTTATTGTTTATTGTTTATTGTTATTGTTTATCCCTCATCGTATTGCTTATTGATTCCTTTATTTAAACCATCCGCACACACGCCACACGCACAACTCGCATCGCTCATCCTTCATCCTTCATGTTTCATGCTTCATGCTTCATCCTTCATCCTTCAACCATCATCCTTCAACCTTTATCCTTCATTCTTTGGTTTCTTTTTTTCGCCAAGTTCTGTTTGGATTTAGCCGTAAATCTCCTTTTTCTTCTCTCTTGTGTTTCATCTTGTGCGTTATTTTTGTTTTTTTTTTTTATTTTGAATTTTGAATTTTGAATTTTGTATTTTGTATTTTGTATTGTGGCTGCTGCCAAAGTGAAGCGACTTTAATGATGCCCTTTTGCCGGCCACGCCCCGTCCACCGCCCAATGGCCCAATCGCCATCATAAATTTATGTTTCAAACGCTGAGCCCAAGTGTTGACGGCTGTGGGCGCTGTCAAAGGGAACCAATTGATGGGCAAATGGGCAAATGGGCAAAGCGGCAACAGCTGTTCATGTGCCAAGGATATGCTGCTGGATGTGCAGGGCTGAGCGGGGCTACTGTGTCCGTGTGTGTGGCCCGACTAATTGAGTGACCAAGCGTGAGGGTCAACAGCAGCAGTGGCAGCAACAGCGGTGGCGGCGGCAGTTAAAATACATCTTAATTGGCAGCGTCCAGCGAAGGACTAACAAATTTGATGGCTAATCATGAAAGTGGCAGGAGACGGAATAAGAGGATGAGGGGAAAAAGAAGATAAAGAAGAGGAAGAGAGACAGATTGTTAGAAAAGTACAGATTGATATAAAATGGAAAATTAACTTTTGAGTTCATAGAAAGTCGTCAGGATTCGTTCATTCCAATGAAAGAGAGAGAGATTTAGGAATGTAAAGTGGCTTTATATATTTATATATATATATAGATGTATTACCTGGATCAGTTTCATAGACTCCAATTACCCTTTATAGTTTTTATAGTTACCCAATAAAGTTCAGAAAGTGAGCTTTAGTCATCATTTATGATGCTAGAAATTGAGAGCTTGGTGTCGGTTGAGGTGTTCGTCGTTGGATCGTCGGTCAGCTCGTATTTAGGGATCAAATTGGGTAATAATATTTATAGTAGTTGTCTAATCCATAATAGTGCGATCATTATAATAGCATCATCGTTTATTTGCAATCATGCGGCACATTGATTAATAAACTGATTATTCATAAGCCGCAAGAGGCAGCTTCTTGTTAATGAGCCGTACGATGAGTTAGGATTGCGCATCATCCATAGTTCGGGGTGATAAATATTCCGATTCGTGTGAAGTTTGATAGCTGAGGTCATGCCATGGATTTATTTCCATAGATCATATATCATGCGGGCCAACGAGTTATTAACGGGGCGGTAGCTAACACCTGCGTATTAGCTGAATTTCCGCATTGCTTTACCCTAAAATCAAAATGAAAATATGGCGCACACACACACACACACACACGCACACACACACGTACACGTGCATATTATAGACTTACAAATACAAACACACACGCATACACTTACACAATGATACCAATTTATATCCATAGATGAGATCCATTCACTGCCCCAGACATTGACCCAAAAAGTATCATGGAAACGAACGCACTGAACGATCCAATCAGTTATAACTACGTTATGATATATTTTCTCTCCTCATCCTCAATCCCTGCGGTACCCCCGCCCAATCCACCAATCCACTACCCCGGCTCCAACAATAAATCAAATGTATTTGATGACTTGGCGTGAGAATTGAAAACAGCGAAATAGTTTTAATAATGAAAGGTGAGCAAACAGCATCAAACAGCATCAAACGCACAAGAGACCCCAGAAAATCTTTGAAAAAAAAAAATAATAACAAAAGGTAATCAATTAAATTTCTTATCATTGTGGTGCATCAGCGATTGAAAGCGAGTTGGGCGCCACATAAACCCAGACTATAGTTAATCAGCATCGATTGATGGCCAGGCAGATGCTCTATAAATGCAAAGTGATATTCCGTTGGAAGGATGGGACTAGAAGGAATAGAGGTTGAGTTTAATGAAAGAATTGGGAAAGAAAAGGGTAGATTCTGTGAAGGAGTAGAGATTTTCTTGTCAAATTTGAAAATTCTTTAAATTTTCTTATTTCTTATGAAATCTTCATTTTTGGAAAGCTGAGAAAAATCCTTGTTTTTAATTTAAATAAATATATATAAATATATTAAATATTTATTCTATATTTATACTACCCTTTCTGGGCTTAAATATTAATTATTTAATAAAATTATTTTTATTATTTTTTTATTTAATTTATTTTATTTTTATTTATATTTATTATAGTTTTTTTATATTTTCTTTTTTTAAGTTGAAAGAGTTTATTAAAAGTTAATACTTTAGCTTAGACAAATAAATTAAATGGGAACTTTAAATTTTATATGAATAAGTTGCCACTTGAAGTTAAATTATTAATTTTAAAAAATAATTAAGATTTCTAGAGATTTATTTATTCTTGAATTTCAAGTTTATTCAGCAATTTTTCTAATGATGAATTTATTATATTCCTTTTTAATTATTTACGTATTTTTCATATATGCAAAATTTGATTTGCTCTCAGCATTTTTCTTGCTTTATTTTCCACTCAGTGTAGATACACATATACCCTATATTTCAATCGTAATCCCAGGGTATTTATATTGAAAGTGTTTTGCTTAAATCACGAATTTCTTGTACCTTTTTAAATTGATTTCGTTTTGTTTTTGTTTTCGAATTCCAATGGCAGAAACCTTTAAAGTTAGTCGACCTACGAGCAGACGAAATATAGAAAGCAACAAAAATAATAATAACAACAACAACAACAACAAGTTCATCCTTCCAAAAACAGACACTTCCCTTTTGAATGATCGAAAATGCAATTACGAATCATTGACAGTTTGTTGTACTAATTTCGAGAGATTTAGAAGGAAATGAGTATGGGATTCGGAGTGGGATTCAGAATGGGATTCGGAGTGGGATTCAGAATGGGATTTGGAGTGGGACTTAGAGTAGAAATAAAAATGATTATGGGCGATAAGCCTGAAGAGAGATGGAGCGACGAAGTGCTGGAAGTGCTGGAAGGGCTGGGGTATGGGGAACCCATCAATCATGGAGAATACGATCCTGCAGACAATGCAACAAAATTATATCATGTGTTAAAAGTTATGACGGATCATCGAAGGTGTAAAGTGTTATCTGAGGGTAGCAAAGATTCGGTCTTATATATATGTATATATAAATATACCCATGCTCTTTTTTGTTGTTGTTTTTTTTTTTCTTTTTTGCACAGCTTGACTTTGAAGCTGTGCCCAACCTTCCAATCGCTACTCCCTGCCCTTCTGCCCTAACGTCTGCCCGATTCTCTGACTGACTGACGTCCACTTTCCAATCATTACTCATCAGAGTTGACGACGCATTGTTGATGGGATTTCCGCTTTTGAAGGTGTTCAATCCAATACATATATATATCTTTCTCTCTCTCTCTCTATATATATACATATATTTCTATATATGATTGTGAATACAAAAAACGCCCAATCAAAACGAGACAAACAAAAGGATCGTTCAATATTTTTGATTTCATATTGACAGGCGGGCATACAAATTGCTTGATGATGCGCCTCAGACTCTTTTCAGTTAGTCAATATGTTGTTGCTGCCGCCGTTGCCGTTGTTGTTATAAATTAGCTCAAACTTCGTACACACAACAATGCAATTTGGCCATCAATCATTTAAAAAAAACAAAGTTATAAAAACGAAAAGAAAATCACATTGACAAATGAAATGAAAGAAATTGAACTGCGTGCACGGTTCAAAGACTCCTCAGTTAAACAGGATCTAGCGATAAGTGCGAGTCCGAGTCTGACAAGGGGATTAGTCCTGAATCCGGTTTGAAGTCTTGATTCGAGTCCTTCATTTAAATATATATATATATATATGTATATATATCAAAGACTTTCTCAGTTCTGCTTTGAATTTGCACTTTGTATCCCAACTCCGAATCCGAATCCGAATCCGAATCTCAGCTCGGAGTCAGACAGCTGAATGCGTAGTTTAAAAGCACAACCAAACTAGACACCAGTGATTATTATTAATCAATTAATTAATTAATTTGTAATCCACATCCCAACTCCGAATCTCCGAATCTGCATACCAACTCCGAATTAAATATCTTCATGCTTACTTCCAATGCAATTCCTCTCAATTACTTCAATTATCAAGTTCAAACCCAAGTCCTATTCCGGATCAGAATCGAAGTCCCTATGCAAGAGCAGTTCCGAATCGGACATCTGGCTCCGCTCTGGCCCCCACTTAGCGTCCAAATATGGCGACGATGAGCAGTTCAAATGTCAGGCAGAGTCTTCAAAACTAAAGACTTGTTCCAGCTGCATCTTGAAGCCTTCATCTTCTTCAGCGCTAACCTTAATTGACTTTACGCAAGAATCCAAAAAATCAAAAAAAAAACCCAAAAAGCTAACTAAAAATCTTGAAAAGCTGCACAAAAAATAAGAAACGAAAAAAAAATACAAGAAAAATACTAGAAAATTATCATGCATTGTCTATCGGCTTGGCTGTCAAAGCTCAATATCTGTGACTATCAATTGTTTTCACATCTGAGTTATCTTTTTAATTTCGCGCAACGCGCAATGCTCCATGCTCCATGCTCCATGCTCCATGCTCCATGCTCCATGCTCCAAGTTCCATGCTCTGTGCTCCATGATGCTCCATGTTGCTCGATGCTCGTTGCCCGTTGCCCGTTGCTCGTTGCTCGTTGCTCGCTGCTCCACGCTACATAATTTCAACTTGCGGTTGGCCTGACCCGGGTCAAAGTTGAGAGTGCCATGTGTGTGCCCTGGTGGACGACTGGTCCAGGCTCCCCGTCTGAGAGCCCACATTCGCCTGGCCATGTGTGTAAGTGTATGTCGCGTGTTTCATTAAGGCGACAAACAACAAACCTCAGCAGCAGCAGCAGCAGCAGCAGCAGCAGCAGCAGTGGCAGCGGCAGCGGCAGAAGCGGCAGTGGCAGCGGCAGAAGCGGCAGTGGCAGCAGCAGACCCCCAGACCCAGCCTCAGATTTCCAGCGATGATCATCGTCGCCGTCGTCGTCGTCGTCGTCGGGCATATTGTGACCTCAAAAATTGCGAAAAAATAACGAACGTGCGGTAAAAGCGTCGCCAAAGATGCACTGAGAAAAATGCACATAAAAATATTTGAGCCTTAAAAAGGGTTTTCTGGCTACAGGAAATTTCTGTCATTTTCCACTTGAAAATTAATAAAAGAAGGAAGGATTTTTTATGCTTGATTTTAAAGCCAAATTTGTAGATTTTCGATTTTTGATAATTTTTCAATTTATTTATCATTTTTAAAAGTGAAATATTAGAAAATGAAATTGGCATTTATTTGATTTTGTCACAAAGGTCCTTTAAGGATTTCTTTCAGTGCACACTTACTGCCTAAGATGGAGCCAAACCTCTTGATGGCCTGGCCAAACGGCTGGGGCAGCCTCCCAGTTTTGTTTTCTTAGTTTTTGGTTTTTGTTTTTTGGTTTTTGTTTTTGTTGTTATCGTGGCTGCTGTTGTTGTTGCTTGGCTTTTGTTGTTGTTGCTGTTGTTGCTGTTGTCTTGGCTGTTGTTTTTGCTTTTGTTGGCCTGTGTGCTGCACTGGTAGTTACGATGCGCATTGTAGACGCGATGTGCCACACCTGTTTCATGTTGCAGGCTCTGGCATTGAGGCACTAGGCTGTGGCTGTGGCTGTGGCTGTGGCTGTAGCTGTGGCTGTGGCTTGGGAGGCTGCGGCTCCATGGACACGGACCATGGACAGAGGCCAGAACCAGTGCCGCGGTGCCAGCAGCCTTGTGAGAATTTTTTTATTCCGTGTGTGTGCACAACAATTTTTGGTCTCTAACTGACCTTAGAGCTGTTGATGTTGCATTTGTTGTTATTTTTGTTGCTGTTGTTGTTGCTGGTAACGCATTTCTTTTACTGCTAGGCGGTGTTGGTGGCTGATAATGATGGACTGTATTAACCGTTAGCTGGCTGGATGGCCTGTTCGACAAGCATTGGCAATCAGTGGACATTTTGATATTTGTCTGTTGTTGTTGTTGTTGTTGTTGCATGTGGTTGGTTTCCTTGTGAAAGATATTTTTGTTTTTTTTTTTTTTTGGAAAAGATTTTGTTTTTCACATGCCTCCCAACGCTTTCACTCTCTCCCTCCTTCCCCTCCCTTACTCCTTCTTCTTTCCCCTTTCTCTCTCGCTCGCTCTCTTTCTCGCAGATCATTAGATCTCGCCCTATCCCATACGCCAAAACAATTTGAACTTGTCAAGGCTAATCAGTTTTCCTTTCATTTAGACAGACATTTACGACACCGACGTTGATGCATGGCCATGTCAGAGCCTCACAAGCTCCGAGACTCTAACAACGACGAGCAGCAACCAACAACCAACAGCCAAACGCCGACCGAAGACAGACGACAACCGACAACCGACAATCGACCAAAGACAACGACAACGCCAACAACAATAACAACAACAATAGCATCAACAATAACAACAACAATAACAACAACAACAACAACAACAATAGCAACAACTCTTTGTCGCAATTATCAAAAAGGCGCGCAAATTTTCACACGAAGCCTATCACATAGCACATAGCTGGGCATCTAAGTTGTCCACACATCAGGCACTAATTACGGCTCATTATAGTGACCAAAGTGTAACATGTTGTCAGCTGGAGGACAACGGCAGCCCCATTGACGACCAGAGACAACTAACGACAACAACAGCAACAGCAACAGCCCCAACAATAACAACAACAAAAACAAAAACATCAGCAACATCGCCAACAACGACATCGACGAGTGGCAACAATTACAAGCTGCAACACGACGAGAAGTTGCAAGCTGAGTCGAAACTTTGTTACTCTTAACAGACAGTAAAGATCCTCTACAAGGAATCAGGTAGACGAATCACAGATAGATACAAGAAAAGGAAAAGTAAGAGACTTAACTCTGGTAAAAGCTTCAAGTTAAATAGAGAGAGGCTATTGAAAGGTTAAGGTCTAAGTAGAACCTTAGGAGCCTAAGGAAAATAAAATCGCGGACTCAAAGGAGCACATAGAATTTATTATAGGAGTTTTAGGGATATGTGAGAGTCCTGACAAGAAGGTGGGATATATTTAGGTACAATCAGTGATTATCCAAGGAAAAAGGCCTTTAATGGATCTAAGCTCTAAAAACAACTTTTCCGATTACTGATTAGAAAAATCAACAAAAATTTTTTTTTTTATTTTTAAATAATATTTATATATAATATAATCAAATTTAAAAATATTAATTTTTAAAATTATTTTTTTTTTTTATACATTTATAAGATATCAAATACCATGCAGAAATGTGCATATTATTTATATATATATATTATTTAGTATAGATTTGGTTACTAAACTGTGGCAAGTAGTTAACTATTCATTCATTTACATTCAATATCTAAATCAAAGATTTTTTTTCGTGGGATCTTAAAAAGAAAAAATATATTTATATAATTGAAAATTTTTGTCAATGGTCCTGGGATACTTGATACTGAGACTTCACTCAGAAATGGCAAAATTGTCCTTAAAGAACTCTCTTCTCGATTTTAATTTAACTATACTCCGAAAGAACAATCGAACTTAAATAAATAATAATAAATATTAAAAATATAAATAAAGAAAGAATTTAAGAAATTTTTAATTTTCAAATTAAATCCCAAAATTTGAAAATTTTTTATTTCTGTTATTTTTTTATCTTATAATAATTTTTAAAGATATAAAAGTGATACTCATTATTCTTGCTGTGGGAAACTTAACTTTAATAAGGAGTATAACATATCCTGGTTAGGATAGCATTTAGTCGGTTTTCTGTTTAGTCCTTCTGAGTCAATAAAAGTCTGAAAGGAACAACTTGAAGCTTCTGCAGGACAAACTTGATGGTAAAGTGATTAAGCCCCATTTCTCAGCTGGTCTAAAACGACTCGTGGCGCACACAAACAGGCAAGGAGGCAGACGAACCGTCAGGCAGTTGGATAGTCAGACAATCGGACATTTGGACATTCAGACAGTCGGACAGTTGGACAGTCGGACAATTGGACAGACGAGCAGTCAGTCAGATAGATCTGAGGCAGGCATCTAAACACCTGACAGTTGTTGGCGAGTGTTGGCGCTACAATGTGACCAGTCGTTGTAGCGGCTGCTGTTGTTGTTGTTGTTGTTGTTGTTGCTAGTGTTATTGTCAACGTCTTAAACGTTTGTCTGGCTAACCATTTTTGGCAACGACGATGCCAACTTTGAAATCTTAAGTAAATTGAAAGTGCATACGCACGTACAAAGAGAACGCGTTAAGGTTGCAACACCTGAAAAAATGTGTAATGCCAGAAATTCTAAAATTCTAGAAGAGCCTCGATAGTTCGTTGGCATGGCAAGCGTGTACTGTACTCAGGATCCTTTTCAAATGCAGGACATTCCTGTAATGCTTTTACTTTCCAAGATGATCTCTTTATTTGCTCAATTGAAATAATTTAAGACATATAATAAAATATTGTATTTAATGAAGTTTAAGATGTGGCTTTAAAACACACACACACACACACACACATACACACCTATGCACACACACATATGTGTACACGCCGCAAAAATGTCAATTGAGTTGAAGAGCCGGTCTTCAATTAGCCTAAGATAAATCGAATGATCGCGGGTATCGATTGATGATGATATCGTGGCCAAAGCCAAAAATCCATTCAAAATAAATAACTCCCCAGCATCAGGCATCAGGCAAGAGACAACAGGCAACAGGCAACAGGCAACATGCAACATGCAACATATAGCAGGCAACAAGCCAACTGCTTGTCTAAGTGTGTATATCAATTGTTTGATACTCTCACTTGAAACTTTATAAAGTTGTTTCATATAGATATGTCCATATGAGCATATGACGATATGATGATATGACGATGCTCGAATCACTTATAAAAATCGTTCGACATTCGAGTGCTGACGAAAATCGCCAGGGAACCCTTGAAAAATAATAATAAAAAAAAAAAACATTAAAAAAAAAGTAATTTTTTTTCTTAAAACAAAATATATATAAAGAGGAAGAGATGAAGTGGGAAGAGAAAAGAGAGAAGGGGGAAGATGGGGGATGTGGGGGTGTGGGGATGTGGCGAGTGGAGACGAGTCGCTGAAGTTGAAGTTGATCGTAAAGTCATCGCTTGTTGTGCTCGTTCAAAGTTCGTGTCAACATCATCAATTTTGATCAATATGTATTGCCCATTATGAGTGTTCCGACTCGTACCTGTATATCTGTATCTGTACTGTAAGTTGAGATGCCCTGCCATTTAAACGGTTACGTTTAACAGTTCCTCTCGCTCCCAGTTCCACTCCCACTCCCACTCCCACTCCTACTCCCACTCCCACTCCCGCTCCCGCTCCCGCTCCTACTCCGACTCCGACTCCGACTTCTACTCCGACTCCAAATGCAGCCCCAACTTCAAATGCACCTCCAACTTCGACTTCAGCTCTGACTCCAACTCCGACTGCAACTCCGACTCCGACTCCGACTCCTAATTCGACTTGGAGTCGAATTGCCAGAGTCGTTGGTGTGCCTTTGGGGCCCGATCGTGTTTGGTACGTCTATGATCGGCATATAGTCGACAAAAATATGGAAAATTACAATTATTAGGCATTTGCCTTGTTTGTTTATTGATCGCCGTATTGGGGTTATACACTAAATGATACATCGATCGATCGATCGAATAGAGCGATCGAAAATGCTGATCGTTCAATTGATTGCTCGGACACCAAGTGAAAATCGCTGAAGAAATCTTTTTGCCAAGATGTATGAAAATTGCTGCCTAAATGGCTGCCATAAGACACGATCGTTGTTTTTTTTGTTGTTTTTGTTGTTTTTGTTTTTGATTTTGTTTTTCTTGAGGATTTTTGAATTTTGTTTTTTAAAGACCTGATCACTTTCTTTCTTGACAAGGCACGGCAATATGTATGGCTATGGCCAAGAGACAAACTAAGAAAGACAGAGTGAGAGAGAGAGAGAGAAAGAGAGAGATAGAGAGAGAGAGAAAGATAGGGAGAGAGAGAGAGATAGGGAGAGAGAGCGAGATCTGATGATGATGATCGCATTGGTGACATGTGTTCTTTTGCTCAACTATGTTGACCTAGCTCAAAGCAATTATCATCTTCAGTCATGATCATGATTCAAGAGCCTGTCCAAGTTCAACTCTAGTTAAGTGACGCCCTAAGGCGTAAGCGAGGGCTGCGACGGGTACCGGGTACCGGGTACCGGGCACCGTGTATCGGGTGCCTGTTGCCTGGTGCCTGGCGCAGGGTGCCGAGTGCCGAATGCGGAGTGCGGAGTGCCGCGGGGAAACGACCCTGTTTAAAGTTTATAAAAACTCATTATAATGTCTTATAAATGCACTTGTATCAAGTGGGATTTCTTGATTGCCGTACCGTCTACGGGTCTACAGCTGCTCTGATCCGTTTTGCTCTGCTCTTTTTTGTATTATTTTTTATTGTTGTTGTTGTTGTTATTTTTTGTATTTTTTTTTTTTTTTTGCTGGCTCTGCTCTGTGTCTTTGATATTCGTTGTTGCTGCTGCTGTTGTTGTTGCTGTTGTTGTTGTTGTTGTTGTTGCTGTTGTGTTGCAGCAGCGGTTGCAGTTGCTGCCGCTGAGCTTGGGCTCCCATGCTCCTCAGCGTCATCGTTGGACTTAGACACATAGTTCGCTCAAGATCATAACATGACCTTTTGACTGGCAGTGATTTCAACGCCCACGCGTATAAACCAGACCCAACAGCAACAACAGCAACAGCAACAGAAACAACAACAACAACAACAATGAGTCTGGTTAACTTTTGCTATTGCTTTGGCTTTTGTGGTTTATGTATGTTTATGGAAAATGGGTTATGAGATATTTCTTCCTTTTATCTTTTGGCCATTTCTATTTGACCATGGGAAATAAATTTTGTGAGTCAGTTTGGCTCTCAGGTAGGTAGGTTGGTTCCTCTTAATCGAGTTGCATTCCTTAGCCGCAGCGAACGAAGGACGTTCCGCATTTTACACCTACGCGTTTCGCCCCTGGATCTAAGCCCCGATCCTCAATCCTGCCCGGGATACTTTCCCATCCTTATCCCCATCCTCATCTTCTCCTCCTTCTTCTCACTCTCCCTCCATTTTTTGTATTTGATCTATCTGATATTGGAACCGAGTTCAAGCCCCAGACTTGTTGCTCGCAAAGAGACTCATTTACATAGGGTACAAATTAACTAATATTAGCAATCGATAAATTCTACTAACTAAGCAAACAATCGCCCATGGAATCGTCTATCCTTAATCTACTTTTAAAATATGCAAATGTCTATTTGTGTGCCCCACGACTATTTCTGGGGAGTCGAACCCCCAGAGACAGACAATTGGTGGCAAAAGTGGCAAGTGACACGCAAACCCTTTTACAGTGTCCCAAAGCTAATAAAACCTTAATCACTTATCGATTTTTTCAATGGCGCGGCTAATCGATAAGTTTACTTAAGGCTTTTAATGACCACAACACTTTGGTTTCTTTGGGAAACTGAATGAAGTCTTGGAGGGAACGTTAAATCACTTATTGTTTATTTGTTTACTCGTGAATCTATTAACTATTTAACACTGTTTGCCCCACTGTGCGGCGCTGACTGCATTAACCCACTGCGAGTGGAGTGCAAGGACTTTACCCATCGCTCGTCTCCTCTAGCAGTCATTGAGGAAGTTTTTTGTTTTACACGTGCTGGTTGCCAGGACGACCTGCCAGGACATTCCAATGCATAAACAAATCGAATTTCGCTTCAGTGCCGCGAGTTTGAAGGAATTTTGTCGAGTGTCTTACATTTAGTGCTTACTTTAGCCTTGTTCCGAGGTGGTGTCCACCCGAGTCGCCAATTCGTGCTTTACTCCTGCTTCAATAAAGTGTCTGTATCTGTCTCAGTGGTTGAGTGTGTGTGTGTGTGTGACTGACCGACCTCCCTACTACTTGGTAGGAGCAATGAACTGAGTGGCTAGACATGATTACGGGTCCGGAAGCAAGACAAACGCACAGGTTGTTGGACTTAAAGAAACAGCAATGGGCTAAGGAACGAGGTTGGTGGACATTGAACATTGAAGCGGTTCCTCATCCAGTTACAAAAATATTTTAATGGTTTTCTAGAGGAAATAGCCCGCATGGATGAGATGTATCATCATCAGCACACTTCATCCACATCGCACCACAAAATTGAACGCACCTCCATACGCACCTACTATTCGAATCTGGATCTTAGCCAGGCCTCATCCTCGAATCAAAACTCCAGTCACCTACGTCATCCACCTGGACAGCCCGTCCACCTTATAATGCGTGCTCCCCCCATTGTCGACTATCGCCAAGTCCAGCAACAGCGCAGCGAGGATTACATGAATCAACTGGAACGCTACATAGATGATCTCGATGTAGACGCCGATATGGACTTCGAGGACGACGAGACGCTGTATCGACGCAATCGACGGGGCAGCTATGCGCCGGGCATGCAGCTGCAGGCGCCAGGACGCTATGTGGAGCTGGTGCCTACATCCCTGCAAACGGCCAAGGGACGTATGCAACATCCCATGGGGCAACAGCAGCAACAACTGCAGCAGCAGCAGCAGCAACGCTTAAGAAGTCCCAGTCTGCCAGCCATCAAGCAGCGGAGGAGACAACAGGAACAACAGCAGCACCAGCAGCAGCAGCAACAACAACAACAACAACAACATCAGATACAACAACACCAACAGCAACATCAACAACAACAACAAAATTTACAACAGCAACAAAATTTACAACAACATCCCCTCAGTCAAGTCACTGGTAACGCGAAGGGTACAAAAATTGTTGATCCCGGCAACGGCAACGGGAACGCGGCCCATCGATTAAACAACCCAAATTTGAATCAGGCGCCCGTCGGTTGCCAGGAAGAGGACACTTCCGGCTATCTGAGCGATACACCCAAGAACACACACACGCCCGACATTTGGTACAACGACGGTGCCAGTCAAAATGGGAGCATGAGTGGAATGGGCAGCGCCAGTCAGGCCGAGGAGAGTGTCGTTAGTACTGCAACTGGGGGTGTTAGGCGTTTGAGGCGATCGATACAGGGTGCACCCGTGCCGATTCCCATGCCCATGCCAATGTCCATGCCCATGCCAATGCCGATGGCTATGCCCATGCCCATGCCCATGCCTATGCCCATACCCATGGCCACACCCACGCCCGACCCCAAGGCGCAGGCATCGAACTGCAAGCAGCCATTGAACCATCATGCATACACCATTAAGGGACGACGTGTGCCAGGGCAGGGTCACACATATGAGCCACTAGCAGCCGATGGTTACCTGGCTGATGGGTAAGTTAACCAAACACCAAAAGCCAAACATCAAACATCAAACATTAAACATCAAACATCAGACATCAGACATCAGACATCAGACATCAGACATCAGACATCAGACATCAGACATCAGACATCAGACATCAAACATTAAACACCAATCAACGACTCCATCGATTCCCCTTTTGCTTAATCCAACGGATACGTATTCCATCTTCATCTTTTAACAGCTACTGCTACTTGCCCGCTCCGGCCAGCTCCTCGAACATGAGTATTAGCCGCGATGTGTCCACATCGAACACGTACCAGGTGCACATCAGCAACACCTCCGATCAGGGCGACTACTACGTCCACGAGCAGCACGAGCGAGAGCGCGCCCGCTGGGCGAACTTCAATGGACAGCAGCAGCAACAACAGCAGCAGCAGCAGCAGCACCAAATGTTGGTAGTTCCAGGTCCTGGCTGGCTGAGTCGTGGCGTGCACGATCTCAAGGACAGCGAGGATGATGGACAGTCAGTGCAGTCGTCGTCTACGTATTTGCGTGGTCAGAACGCACCGCTGGATGCCCAGACGCTGGCCGAGCGCATGGATAAGCGCCGCAAGGCTGCGGAGTATCACAATGCCATTAAGAAGCAGTTGCATGAGCGGGAGTTGATCCGTAAATGGGAGCTGGAGCGTCATCGGCAGGAGGAGCAAATGGAGGAGCAGCGTATGCGTCGTCAAAAGCAAATGGATGAGGAGCGCGTTGAGTTTGAGCGTCGTCAGCTGCATGACCGCGAGGAGGCCCAGAAGAAGAAGCAGCAAGTGATGCTCGATGCTATTGCCAAGGCGGAAGTCGCGGCCAAAATGGAAAAGCAGAAGAAACGCAAGAATCGCGTGCTGCCCATGGAGCAATCCCTGGGCAAATCCCAGAAGCAGATTGAGAAACCGGAACTTTTGCAAGTGCTCTCCGTGGAGGAGGACGAAGATCAGAAAATGTCGCCGGAATCGGATGCTCTAGATGCCGATCTAGAGTGCAGCTCACATACTCCACGTGCACCTCCGCCTCAACCAGCCGCTTCAGCCGCTCCAGCCGTCTCAGCTGCTCCAGTCATTGTTACGGAGGAGAAGGTACTCATTGGCACGCCTATTAATCTGCGTCGCACGATTACCAAGCCAATCATTCCGCCAGCTACGGAGTCCACACCGAGTGAACCCGCACCAAAAGCCAATCTCGAAAGAGAGAACATGGCACTGCTAATGCAGCCGGCCACATTGATCCCGCTGCCCGTGACCAGCGATATCTTTGGACTTCAGAATGCCATAGGTAACCTACAGATAGCCACTTATTTCATGCAACAGACTCCCATGAAGCCGCCGTCAACCATGGAGCAGTGCTACTCGAAGGCCACAATGACACAGCGCACGGAGACGTCCATATGTACGGAGGATGGCTATCAGGCTGAGAAGGAGGAGGATGATGAGGAGTTGGTGCACACGGCACGATCCGGACGCACAGCCCTTGAGACCGCCAGCGGCTGCTTCTCCCCAGATTCGCTGGAAGTGGACATTGCTCCAATTGCAGTGGAGGATAATAAACTGGCGCTCATGCCAGTTAAGACGCCGCTGCTGGACGGCGAGTGTGTAGACAAGGAGCACATTGAGAGATCCCTGCAAACGGATGTAGAGACGCAAACAGAACTGCCGCTTAACTGTGATTTGTGTCTCTTCCACGATAACTTCTACAAGGTATTGCTGAAGCGTGAGGTATCCACAACGACCACAACGCAGACATCCAAGACCCAAACTCAACCCGCCCAGGAGTCTGCGGCGGAGAAGGATCATGAGACGACAACTACAACCACAACCACGACCACCACCACGTTCAAGGCAAAGAGCAAGGACAAGGAGAAGGACAAGTCCAAAAAGAGCCAGAGCAAGGATAAGGATGCTAGCAAAATGGACGATCGTCCAAAGTGGGGCGTCAATCGTCCTGTCGTTCAATACGTCAAAGCCAGTGATCGGGATCCCTTCTGTTTGCGGAAGAAGAAAAATCATGTGGCCATCTCAAAGCCGCCGCGATCCCAATCAATGGACTCACGCCTGGACTCGGTTGTGGTGCTACCCGAGGATCCTCAAATGGTGCGTGCCGATGGGGGAACCATCGTCCCTGGTGACCAGGAAGAAGAGGGTTTTCTGCTTAAGGCTCGGAATGTGTGCACCGAGATTCTGCCTATCAAAACTGACGAGAAGGGGAGAATTTTCCTCAACTTTCGGGAGGCTAGCGCCATCATGAACGAGGATGAGATCAAGGACAAACTGAGACAGAAATACTTTAACTTCGGACGGATTCTACCAAGACGAAGCTGGGCCTCGGCCACGCAGCACGGACTGCCCTTCACTGTGGCCGGAGGTACAGTCACAGCTCCACCGACTACCGTTACAGTTGGTGACTTAGCCGACGATTGAGACCCAGTAAAAAACTAACCAAGTCACTAACCAACTTAGCAACCAACCAACTAACTTACTTACTAACTAAATAACTGATGAACTAACTAACTTAACAAAAAACTAACTAACAAACTAACTAATAACATAACTAAGTAACTAACTAACAAGCTAATGACTACTCATTATACCAACTCGGAACACCAAAAATACCAATCACAGTATATATTTATACCATGCGCACCCCTAAAATAGACAGTCCAAGAATGTGCGAGTTTTTTTTTTTAAATATGAATAATAACAGACATAACTGAAATAACAGTAATATAAATATACAATAACGGGTAGAGTACATAATAAACTTTATATAAATTGAAATAAATAAAGGACCAAAGAAGAACCTTACTCAGACTTGAGCGGGAAATGTGATGTCAGCAAGAAAAATACTAAAGATTTGGAAGGGAAATCAAATGGTGCAATCGAAGGTCAAGGGGTTAAGCCCTTCACTTCTGTTTAAGTTTGGTTATAAAAAGAATATCTGTCTGGTTGCACACTTAAGTCCTTCCATCTAGATTGCAACACAATCCTGACAATCCTCATGTTTATTTGGTGTTAATGTCCTTATGGAAGTCATAAAACTTAAGCGCATTTCGGATTCGATTTTGAATTATGAAGACCTATAAAAGCTTCGATTTCAGCGAGTGTCCAAGTAGCCAGGTGTCCCAGGCAGCTAGAAAGAGCTTTCACCACATTGCAAAAGGAATTTAAGAGCTTTTATGTTGCATAGTGTTGCGTCTGCGGCGGCAGCTTAGCAACATCTATTAGCAACAATGTTGCAAAGTTAACGTTGAAAGCTACAAATCACTGAGATCTTGGCTTATTGTTCACGGTAAGTAAGCAGCTCGCTGTCTCGCTCCCTCCCCTCCCCACCCCTCACCGCCTTAGCACTCGCACTCGCACTCGATTTCTCCTTCTCCTACCCCCCCTCTCTCTCTCTCTCTCTCTCTCTGGCTCTTTTCTGGCAAATAGCCTTGTGTGCAGTTCGAGGTTTAGTTCCCAGTCCAGTTTCAATCCCAATCCCAATCCCATCTTCAAGTACACCTTGACGAGCAGCTCCAGCTCCAGCCATGTCCATGTTCAATTCCAAGTCCAGCTCCAAGTCCAAGTCCAACTGCAAGTCCAAGTTAAGGTCCAATCCCACTCTCATTCTCATATCCATTCCCGTTCCCATTCCCATTCCCATTCTCAGTCCCATACTCAGTCTCAGTCTCAGCCTCAGTCTCTGTTTTGTTGGTGTTACACTTTCACAGAACTCAAAATGTCGTAATTCACGCAGTTTTACGAGCGTTCGCGTAAATTTATGCGAAAAATCGTAAATTATAAGCCGAAGGCATAGTCTATAGCTCCCCCTCTCCCCCTTATCTCACCATATATACACTCATACGCTCATATTTGTATGGTAGGTACTCACATACCCCCATACTCCCCATATCCCCCATATGGCATCTACGAGCCTCTCCAAATTGAATGCTGCTGTGGGGCGTTTCTAAAGCCAAAGTTGCCAAGTGGGCGCTGCATATTTCTGTTAATTAACGCATTTTGTGCGTTGTGAAACTATGATTCTTAATGCCCTAACCTAGCATCCAGCCAAACTGTCACTAAGCATGTAACCAGCTGTTCGATTACCCACTCCAAGCATCTACAAACTGATAGCTCTCCCCTTCCCAGCATTTATTGGTAAAATGATAATTCCTGGAGTGAAACTTATCCTCCTTCCTTGTCTAACTTTTCTTTATTTTCTAGGGTATTCAATGTTCGGCTATTCCTTGCGAAAAGCATTCATTGTTTCTTTTTGTTACTTGAAATCTGAAGTTTGGTGCTCGTAGGCCTTCATTCTGGTCTCTTGTCTTGTTAACAACTGTCATTTTGTGTGCCCAACCAACTCTTCGATTCACCTCCTCTGCGACTCCGACTTTGACTGCGACTCCGACTCCAACTCTGTTTTATGTTCCTCCCTCTGGGTGTCCGTCTGTCAGTCTGTCCGTGCAATAACAATGCAATCGCTGAAGAATTAACAGCATGTGCTAATGCAATCTCTCTAAGTAACTAAGTAGCTGCCGAATCGGAGCCAAGGTGCTACCCAACAAGTTCAATGCCTCAATGCCTCGGAACTATTAAAGTTGACCTTAGGCTCTTTTGGGGCCGAGCCTATTCTTTTTGGGCAAACAAAGCGCCTCGGATAATGGGCCTGAAAAGTTCTCATTCGTGTTCTAGTTTCGGAGCCACAATTATTGCGATTGCATGTTCGAGGTTGCAGGTTCGTTCTCTGGTTCTAAACTTTTCTCGTAGTTCCAAAGTTTCAAAGTTCTAAAGTTCCGACGTTCTGAAGTTCTGAAGTTCTGAAGTTCTGAAGCTTTGAAGTTTTGAAATGGCCAAATGAATACAGTTAAAGGCCTTGCAGAGTTGCATTTGCAACAGTCCAATGTCATTTGGGTATGTGTTTGAGTGTGTGTGTGTGTGTGTGCATGTTAATTGTTTTGTTTGGACTCCTAGTTAGGTAGCCTTGAACGTATGCCAAATCAAAACACCTTTTGACGGACTTGATTAATGATTTAACATTAGAAATTCATAAGCATTTGCTGCTCGTCTCTCGTTCTCTGGTTCTTTGGCTGATAATGCTTCCTACCATTTATCCATCCATCCATCCATCCATCCGTCCGTCCATTCGTCCGTTTGTCCGCGTATCCATCTATCTATCTACTTACCTAGCATATATAGAACATGTTTGCTTAACCCATTCCTATCGCAATGCCACTCGACATTTTCTGGGGTGCTGAACCACAAAGAGTGACAGTTGGGCCTAAACAAAGGTATAATTAATGACAATGCGGTGACATAATCAATAGAATAGAGTCTCTCAAGTGGGATTTTCAATTTGCCGATTTACGGATTTACCGATTTACCGATTTGCAGATTTTCCCATTTAACTATTTGTCTCCTTTTTATTTTCTCTCCTCTCTTTGGATTTCGCCTTGCCTTCTGCAAATCTATCAAACTTCTAACCAAAAGGTTTTACCTAATTTAAGTCGCTCGGCGGTCTCTTGTTCAGCAAAGCGTTAAGTGCACATTTTTTGCATGATTAATGATTCCAAAATACTCAAGAACTTCGTATTGTAGTCGTTGTAGTTGGAAGACAGACAACGGACAACGGACAACGGACAACGGACAACGGTAGCTCAAGTAGTTGCACATTTTCCAAATGTTTTCTAATTGTTTACCCGGAAAGCATTTCCATTTGCCTTATACCATTTGTTTTGACAATCTTGCTGCCTACTTGACATTTTTGCCAGGACTCTCTTTCTAGCCTTCGCGTGATCTACTCTTCATTTGTCATTCGTCCCTTCAAGACGATTATCCACATTGGTCCAAGGATCCCATAGCAGCTGCCAAGCTGCAAAATATAGTATATGTTCTGTGTGTAAACGCCATTGATTAGTTATCCCATTTAAATAGTCAGTTAAATTAACATCATTTATATATACTATATATTATATAATATATGTATATGTGTATATACTTCCCATATATCCTTTCAATTTTCAGATAACTTCCTAATGTAATTCTTAATGCATTTTGAGTTCTTACAGCAATTTAAAGCTTATTTTTCATATAGTTTCCTGGGGTAGTTCTAAGTGAATTGTATCTTTATAAAAAACATCTAAATATAAACAATTAATATAAATAATAGTTTTTATTATATTTTAGTTAGTATTCCTTAAGCAGCAGTTTTAGTAGTCGACATCAAACACCCAGGATTTATGTTTAGGTTCCATACATTTAACTGCTTGTCCACTGAAGCCATACCCGACTCTTCTGTGCATTGCTTAGAACTCACTTATTGTATTTATATTAAATATTTTAAATTTAAAACTTTTTTTTTTAAATATTATTTTTTAATTAAAAAACTTTAAAAATCACAAATTATTATATTAATTATGGATAAAGTTACATTTCATTCTGGAGCAATATCTATGAGTTTTCTTTAATTTTGTTTTTCCAGGCATTTTATTTATTTATATTTATTATTACTATTATAATTTATTTATTATTGTTGTTAAAATCGTAATTTGATAATTTTACTAATTATCAATTTATTTTTTTTAATATATTTTCCACATACAATATTTGACAATAAATATTTTAACCTTCAACCAGATTTAATTCTTAACCACACTTTAACTCTCATTACGAATTTTAAATAATTATTATCTTAAGTAAATAAAGGAATTATAAATTAATTTGTTTTTTTCATTTGTTTTAGATAAAAGGGGAAATATTTTGCAACCGTCGTTCCTTACAAAATAAATATTTCAATGCTCTGAAACTGGTAACTGGGTAAGTAATCCTTTTTATAAACAAGTTTTATTAAAGATCGTTAAGAGACACTATATTAACTTTAAATACTACTATTCATAAAATTATTTTAATATTTAATTTTTTATAGCGGAGTGAATCATGATTCATTCTTTGCTATTCTATGTACAACTCAAGCTATTGAAGATATATTCATATATATTCACATATATTTTTGGGCATTCATACCTCCACCTCAAATTAATGGGAGAAATATTTATTTTAAGCTTATACTTATTTTTAAATATATCCTTTATATCCTTTATATATACTTAGAATGTTTGGTTACTCAAACGTATCCTTAAATTGATATGAATTCAATTAATAATGAATGAAATTCTGAATAATATTTTGAAACACTCACACTCTCCATTTGTGTCCTGTGATGAGTGTAAACAAAATGAAAACGTTACACAAATATTAATTAAATATCAATTTATTCATCTTTCCGTTGCATCCTTGGCATCCCTGCCAGCTTACCTTGCCTTACCACTCATTCCTTCCTACGAATGACCCGAACAACTAATTCCATTCACACTGAGAATTCGAACTAAAGCGATAACCTAGTGGGGAGTACGAGCTTCCTCAATAAAAAATGTTATGATCGTATGATAATTTATCATATATGTTGTATGTTGTATGTTGTATGAGCATATGAGCATATGAGCATGCATGCACATGATCTATTGTATGCACATTCTCGAGTTGATCGTTTATAGATTCGAGTGCTCAACTTGTCTTTCCTTTTGTTTTATTATGCAGGCTGCATTCCTAGTTTGATTTTCAGTTAGGTTTTCGATTCTTTCTCTTTTTGATGGGCTCAGCCCACCTACTCGACGGGTAGTTCCCGAACGGAAATCACATACGACACAACATAAAGCATAAAATGCCATGCACCGATCAATGAATCTCCATAAATTTTGTAACTTTTGATATTTTTTTCATTTTTTTTTCTGCTTTTTTTTTGTTTTTATTTTCTGTTATTTTTTTTTTTTTTTTTTTTTAGTTTTTTAGTCTTCACTGTTTTTTTTCCTGTGGCTTGGTTTATGGGTAATTTATGAATGCGTCACTTATCATGTGAGTTGAATAATTGAAATTGCATTTTATGAGTTTTCCTCATTTTATAATCTTTATATGGCATTTAATCAATCAATTTGTAACATGTCCATTTGGCTATTGACCTCAAAGCTACTCTGCTCCTTGAAACTCAAAAAATGTAAAAATGTTAATTTAAAGTTCAAGTGTTTTAAAGTGTTTGTAGCTTTTGCCAGTACACAGAGGATACAGAGGATCTTTTACGATGACCCCAAGCGAGTCTTTGAATATCAAAATATTTCCTTATTTGGATAATAATTAATAATCACCTTAATAATATATTTATTATTTGAAAATTTATTTATTATTTATTATTTTTTTGGGATAAGCCATTTATATTTTTACTATATGTATAATAATAATAATAATAAACTTTTAATATGTGTTCCAAGTTATACAATACTAAACTTTTTATAGATCCTTAAAACCAAAATACCTTTTCTTTCCTTATTTCTGCACATCGTTGGGAAAATCGGTTTTGGTTATGATCGTTTTATGAATTGTAGTTTAATTTTTTTTTTTTTTTGGTATTGGTTTTTCTTTTATCTTCGTCCTCGAGCCAAAGCCACCCTCTACAATCTGATCGTGGGGTTTCCCATTGGCCAAGTCTCCTCAAGACTCAACCAAGCACGCATCTGCAGCCAACAGCTGCCCATTTTCGAGGATCGAATTTTCATGGGCACACTTGATTAATTCCATAAAAGGATTAAAAGTGTCAGAGGCTATTGGATAACTTCCGTATATAATCTAGATATCCTATAGATGAAGTCGTCAGGCGATGCCGATGTGTGTGTGTGTGTCCTCGGCTCAGGCGTGTCCGATGCTGAGCAGGAAATTGACATTTATCACAGACATATATTTTGTGGCTCGGACTTTCTCTCGCTCTTTCTCTTTCCCTCACGCTGTGTATTCTCTATTTCTCCACTTTTGAGATTTCTTTGATGGTCTTTTATGTGTTTTTATTGTGTTTGCTTTTTTTTTGGCTTTGCTCATTTTTTATTCGCGCACACGTCGTTCCTTTTATTGTGTGAGCCTTAGAACTCAAACAATATCCTGTTCCCGTTTCAATTGCCCTGCTTGCCAGGATGTTGGGCTCTCTCCCTTTGTGATCCTGGCCATTCGAATCGAGATTCGAAACACTCGTCATCATTATCATAATTAATGTGACTTAATCAAGAATAATGTACGGCAAGTTTCTCTAATCAAGTTGTTAGCGTTAAGAAGACGGAAAGGAAACTCGATGAGCGGCAACCCTTTTCTTGTTTTTCCGCATTCTCGGCTCCTGAGAAGGATCGAGCGTTGAAAAGCGTTGAAAATGCGGTCAACCGCAGACCCGACGTCTCAGGCAAAGGGGTTGAAGGTCACTCCAACAGCGGCGCGCACACACACAGTCAGTCACATGAAGATATCAACTATTTGCATATTGTAATAAAAATGATATGAAATTCTCCTCAAGCGCATGTCCTGCCAAAAGATTTATGTAGCATGCCAAAAAATGGGCATAAAAATTGTTATTCAAAAGGTAACAAAAAGTAGTTTATGGCTTTGAGAATTGAGCCAAGGGACCTCTCAATCGTGCAGTGTGTGTTCTGCGATATGTCAGTTCAGCCATCCTGCTGGCTTCTGGGTCCTTGATCCTGAATGTTGATGGCCCATAGCTTCTGCCACTGCTTCTGCCACTGCTTCTGCTCCTGCTCCTGCTCCTGCTCCTGTGCCGGGCCCTCTACTCATTATGCGCACATTGTTGTGGTCGCTGTGACATTCGCACGAATCGAGTGTGTGTGTGTGTGTGTGTGTGAATGCGAGTGTATGACTGTGTGTATTAGTGATCCTTATCTACTACTTTTTGTGTGGAATATCTGAGTACCAGGAACTAGACATCAGTACTATTTGTTTTTGTGACTAAACATCGAGAACTACTGTGTGTTCGATTGTTCACTGCATTCAGACTTATCGCACATGTTGACACATTAATGTCCTTGCGGTGTGCGTGAGGCCAATGGTAGATCCTAATCAGCGTTACTAACAGGAATCGTGTCGAACCTTACAATGTACTGCATTAATTTATCTCTCGTTCGATTAATACGATTGTTATGGTTGCTGCAATGCAACATACAACATCATTGCTGGTGGTAGCCGCTGCCCATGCGGGATTCGGGATTCAGGACTGCAGGACTGCGGGACTCGGGGATAGGGATGTGAGATGTCAGATGCTCGATGCGATATTTGGGACTGGAGTGATTCCGGATTTGGGCTCAGTTGTGGAACACCGTTAAGTTGCGCACTTCCTCGATCGATGCGTGCGATAAGCTGCCAGAGGTGTGAAAAGACTTTGATTGAATTTTGATTGCTCTGGTGGCAACTGTACCCCCAGAAAAGGGAAAAAACAACAATGTACGACATTGTCGAATGAGGCAATCCCCCTCCTCTCATCCCCCTCATCCCATCTAATTGGCGGGCGTTTCCCCGTTTTGCCCTCAGCTGCTCATCTGGGCATAAACAGATCATAACAATTGAGACGAGAGCCCACGGAGCTGGAGTTGGCGTCTGATTCTGGCAGCTTGCCGGCAATTTATCATCGAAGCAACGAGACTCTTAAACTCTGCCAGCTTCCCAGCTTCCCAGTTTTGAATTCCCGAAACCCAATGCATAGACGCGAGCGCACAATGCACCGATGTCCGTAAGGACCTCTCGCATTGTTCTCCTTCGTTGACTCTCCGCATCATAAAAGTGACTCACAGAAGTAACAGATCAACGAGAAAGAGAGAGAGAGAGAGAGAGAGAGAGTGAGAGAGAGAGGGAGGGAGACGGAGAGTGAGAGAGAGGCTGCAAGGAGAAGCAAGGAATACAGTTATCGCCGTCATATAATTTTCTTCTTTTTCTTATTTTTCTCTTTTCTTATTTCTGTTTTTTTTCAGTTTATTTTTTTTTATTTTTATTATTTAGATGAGAGTTCAGACTCTTGAGTTCTTTTAGTTTTTATTGGTGTCCTGATTTCCAACTGTGCCCCAGTCAAGCCTTGTTATTGATTATGAGTGTATATTGTATAAACGTTCCTCTTTTTTGGGTTCTCTTGTCTCGTTGCCCCGGGGCGTTAATAAAAAATGAATTAGTGCATCAGGATTCCACTTCGAATCTACACACACACACACACACACACGCACACACACACACACACATACGCATAAAGTTTTTTTTTACTATTTCTTTTTTGTTTCTCGTGTCAGGTACAACTGGCATAGATCTCCTTAGAGTTAGCAATGATTTATTATCAATCGTAAATTGCTGTTGAGTAAAGGAAAGAGCGTTTTATAGCCCGATGAATAGAAAAAAAAAAAACGAAAACAAAAATATCTTTATATATATATAAATATATCTATATATATAAAACATACAAACTGAATCCCAAATATCAAACATAACTTTTATTTCCATTAACATTTCCATTACAATTTTTATTTCTGAGGAACTTTTTATGGTCTCAGACAGCGTTGAAATTTTTCCCTTAGATTCTCTAGTTTTCCAAGCTTGCAGCCTGGAAAGTTGCCCATCCCATCTTCATTTTCAGTTGAGCCCCATCATCGTATCTCCTTGTAGCGTCCATAGGCCAAGAAATGAGCCCTACTAACGTTTACTTCCTCTATTAGCACCCGGAATCCGGGACAAGAGCCGCTACTTTAGTCCAAATAACATCAAAATAATACTATTTGTTTTGGTTTTTTGTCTTATGTGTCGAAACCAAATTTTAATAATGTTAATTTTTTGTGTTTCATGGGATTTGAGATTTAAGATTTATGTCATCGCTTCTCTTTTTTCTCTGGGGCTCCTTCTCTTTTTTTTCCCCTGTAACTCACCTGAGACACACGGAAGGTGCGGTGCACCCAACTCGTTCTAATGCCCCTGTGGACCTTTGGTCCACTGATCATAACATTTGTCGATGCGAAAAGATGTTAATTTGATGATATGGGCCCTTAGTTCTGGATAACTATGGATAGCTAATACCCTCAATGAGTCTGTGAAAAAAGAGAGTTACCAGAAGGAAGTGTGATTTTGTCTTTTTTCCCCCAAGCTTTTGTTTTTCCAATAAGTTAGAACAATCGCCGAATTGTTGTGGGAAATTAATGGAATAAATTGTGAGGGATCTATCTTGGGTGTTCTTAAAGAGCTTCCAGCCCTGCAACACGGCCTGTAATAACGGACTTTTCTCGCCTATTAGACTGGGGATTTTTAAGCAGTTGCAGCTTAAGTTAGGAGCTATGGGATTAAAGATCTCAGGTTTTCCATATAACATTTTCAATAAATCAATGTATAGCTCTACCATCGGTAATGGTAGTGCAGTTAGTACCAAGGACTTGGATCCTAGGGATTTATTAAGTTTCAAATTATGAATAGCAGAAAGATGTTTTTACTTTCATCGTATCCCTGTGCGTAGATTCTTATAGATTTCTTAAATATCCTTTATATATTTTCTGCTCATTTCCTGATCCTTAAGCAGTCTTTGGGCTCTCTTGGACCGGCAGTTCAGCCTGAGGAAATGATTTTAATATAAAATGTCCCTGAATTAATGTAGGTTTCTTTTTTTATTTGCTTTGGCTTTGCTCTATTTCTTTGCTCTTGAAACTGATGACTCTGTGTCTTTGAACCTTGGGCGACAGTTCAATCATTCCACGAATTTCCTGACTCATTGCCTTGCCTATCAACTGGCTAAGTGTGTCAACTTTAAACTCACTTTCTGGCCATAGAACCGTTGTCTCTCGCTTGTTTTTTTGTTCTTATAATTTTATATATATTTTTTTTTTGTTTTTTGTTTTTGGTTAATTTCAATGAAAATGACTTAACACTAACCCAATGACCCAATAGACAAGTTCTTTACAAAACTTTACATAGAATTGAAGTGTGTGTGTGTGTTTTGGTATTTATATATAGTTTGTTGTTGTTGTTGTTGTTGCTTTTGTTAGTGTCCGTGGTGGTGGTTGTGCACAGTCGTCTCAGGGGTAATTATAACGCTAAATCAGCCAAGCCACGACCATTGTTTAGACAGAAAATCTTAAGATATGCGCACTTAGATAAACTTGCCGTACAATGGCAACAGAAACAACAAGAACAACAAAGAAAAACAGAAACGTGCATTATAATTATTTTCATAATAAACTTGACAGAATTATAGTTTTTAGCAATTAAATATAAACATACAAACAGCAAAAACCAGCAACAATTATGTGAATAAACCTAAACCATCGAAGAAGCCAACATCCGACCCGCCAAGACCTGCTTCTCTAGACTCCGCTGCATCTCCGAGACGAAACCGAATCAAATAATCTACAAAAAAAAAAAAAAAAACCTAAAATAAAATAGAAATTTTTTTATATAAAAAATTAAGAAAAAAAAACAAAATAATGAAATAATGAAATAAAATAATAATAATACTAAATGTGCAAACTGAGATGCTGTTGTTCTTGTTGCTGGCATTGCTGCTGCCATCGTTTCAAGGCTAAAGTTTAAAGAACATGTTCGTGCGGTTCGGGGCCTGTCAATATTGACGATGATGAGTCTCTGCTGGTGCTGTTGCTGGTGATGCCTCGATTCCAGCTCCAAGCTGTTGAATCCGTTGGATCAACAGTCGTCGCATAATTAATGACTAACATTCGGCCCAGGCGTAGTCGGAGTCAAACTTGCGCTTCATCTAACGTTCAAATTTCTACTCGTATATATGTGATTGATAACTCCACAAATGATGCAAACCTGCTTCGACTTGTTCGCGTTTCGCGTTTCGTGTTTCTTTCTGCTTCTCTTCTTAGTCATATTTACTTTATGTACTCTACAGTCAAAGGTCCTACGGCTACGACATGCATTCAGATGGCTGCGAAAACCTCAAACCATTACAGGAAAAGCATTCTAAACTTCTACATTATATCTGAAGGATATTGAGTCTATCCAGATGACAGTTCATGCAATTAACCAATTGTATCTTTGAGTGGTAAATGAATTCTGCATTTCATTTGATTCCTTCCTTTAATAACTTTGGCTATACTTAATGAAAGCAAATGACTTTTACCGAAGCAGTTCCTTAGAGTCCTTTATTTCAGTCTCTTTCGAAACTTCCAACATAAAAATTAAAAATAAAAGGCTATGGATATTATACAATTAAGATTGGAAAAGTGGAAACTGTTTATAGCTATAAAAAAGGACTAAAGGAACTCTGAAATATTTGTCTCCAAACAAAAGCACTTATAGTAACTACCTATGAGAGGCCAGAGCAAAGAATAGCCTGATGACTCAGCATTATTATGCAGTGTTTTATTCGATACCAGAGTCCTTTGAAAAAAGTACTTAGTTATAATAGATATCAAAGTTTAAAAACTCGCACCTTCCACTCTAAGATAATTCACATATGACCTTAATTTTAAATAAAAAGTGAAGTCCTTGTCCTCTGGAACTGATATCTGCGTGTCTTTTCCAGATGTAGGGTATGCAATAGTCGGCTTAGAATTTGTTTGACTGCTTTCTTGTATCTATTTATGTCCGGACCTGCAGGAGTGGCCGCTGGTTAGAGAATCAATCAGCAGAATGAGTACAGCTTGCAAAAATATTCAAATTTTCGCTTCAGTCGCGTCAGAGGAGCGACAAGTGCATCCATAAGACAAAAGACTTAAATAGGCAACAAACTGGCTTTGGTGGGAATCAATTTCATTTGTGTGGTCTTTTTTTCTTCTCTAGTTTTTTTCTTTTTCTTTTATAATTTTAGTATTTTTTTTCTTCATTTCTGTCTGGTAGATTTTCGTATTTTATTTGTTATTGTTGTTTTTTTTTTTTTTCGTTTTAATTAACAGCTTTACAGCACAACGTTTTCAACGGTGAAACTTTGGGGCGTCCCTCCGAACCGCCCATTAACATAAGACGTTCGATTTGCCTCCCGCCCTCGTTTGGGCCTCAGCTCCCGCCCTGCTCCATCGGCCTCACATTCAATATATGGCCACAATAAATGCACAGTGAAAATTAACACGCTTTTCAGTTCGCGCTCATTGTATGTGTGTGTGAGTGTATGTGTGAGTGTATGTGTGTGTATATGTGTATCGTTATGTGAATGTGTTTGTTGTGTATTTGAAGAGTCGCTTTTGGGAACCCATCATCCATTCATCCAGTCCAGCAACCAAATATCTGAAGCCGGTGCCGGAGACGGAGACCAGTGACCGACACCAAGACGGAGACCAAGACGTAGTACAAGTCCCAAGCAAAGACCCACCGCCGCGTTTGTCATACGAAATATGCAAATGCATTCGATTTGAGTTTTGTTTGTCAAATTTATAATACGAGTATTTTACGGGTGTTAAGTTTATGCGGAAATGTTATAAACGTTTTATGCTTGTGTGAACTAATAATTGCTTCTAGATAATTTCCAATGTCCCGTGAAGATTACACATTTTTTCCTCTCTCACTTTTGAGAGTGGAGAACTGGTTGACTCGCCGAACGATTCATTTATTTGGTTCCATTTTATTAAAAGAGGAATACTACGTATGTTTGCCAGATGCTTCATAGCATAAACGTCTATTAAATATGGAATTTATAATTTTACCTTCTACACAATTCGCCTCGGTGTGGAAATCTACTTCCATATTTTTACAGTTTTTTAAATAATTTTATGTGATTTTTAGAGAAGATTTCACACTTTAGGATCTCGCTTTTAAAATTTTCAAAAAATTTTCTTTTTAGTCTTAGAAAAATTCTTTAGATACCAAACGGGGGTTGATCCTAGCTTGGAGAAAGATCTGTATAGATCGATATTTCTCTCTTCTATGAACTGTCTTTTTCACTTCCATTTCCATTTCCATTGCCACTACCATTTTCATTTCCATTTCCACTTCCATTTCCATTTCTTTCTTTTCTTTACAAAACAAAACTTTCTCTGGTTTTCCTCTGGGGGGACGACTGTCTGTACTATAAAAGCCACCTCCCTCCCTTCTACCCATCCATATAAAACCGCAACAATAACCGATCCACAAGCCAAACAATTTCTCATGTTTTCAGCAAAACAATTTTGACACAAATTGCCTTTGGTTTGCCCTCCTACTTAACACTTGGAGATCCCAAAAGATGATCTCGCACCAATTGGCGAACCAACTGCGAAACTTCCCCTAAAAATTTGTATAACCTATTTGTACCTTTTGTTGTTGTTGTTGTTGCTTCTGTTGCTTCTGTTGTTGCTGTTGTGGCTTTGAGATATTTATGGGATTTGCTTGTTGGCTCGCTGGGCTTAGGTAACGCCCTGGTTAACTGTTAACTGCTAAATGTCCTTGCCCTTTGATTTGCTCATCATAAGGAACTTATTTTGCGGCCCGAAATTGCAGGAATTGTTCGCATTGTTCTGCACATTTGTCAAGAGTCAAAATATTTATTGAGTTCAACTGGTTTTATTTGGTCAGTCAGTTCAGGGTCTGTGCTGGCCCTACCCACAGATGGCGACGTGTGCCAAAATAAAAGAAAAAAAAAACAGAGAATTATAAAAAAAATGTATAAGAACTGAAAACCATCCAAAAAAAAAAGGAAGAGGAGAAAAAATTATGCGATTCACTCTGATAAATGGTATAAGCGTAAAATTTTGTCGCTTTTGGCTGATCTAGATAAATGCATTTGAATTTGCATGTTTTATTAAGAAATTTATTAACACACACACAGGCGCACACACAGGCACACACAGGCACACACAGACACACACAGGCAGACTCTTACACACACATTCCCAAATGCATACACCCATACACTGATGCACAGCTCTGACTCCAAGATCAATTCCAATTCCAAGTCCAAGTCCAGGGCTCGTTATGGTTGGTATTTCAACCTTTTCATTGTCTCGATGCCTCCTTTCGTTATAAATTATGCACTTAAGTTGAGGGTGTTTTCATTATATGGATAAAGTTCGACGCTGACTGTGCAACAGAACGGAGAAGGCAAACGTTTTGGCATTTCGATGCCCTAACACGAAGAGTCCCATTAATACAGTATGTAACCTGAAACACGGGAAGGATAATAAAACCAAATATATGAAGATCCTTTGTTGGGCAGATTTCTAAATTTTAAAATCTTATTAATTATTAGATTATCTAGTTTTGATACTTAGTAAAATGTATAGTTCAAAGCAAAGGCCAAAATCTGTTCTTGGCCGAGGTCAGTAGTAGACGTCGTTGGACAAGTCGATCGGACATTTAGGGAAATAAATTAAAAATCTGTCCTTATTAAAATAATAATTAGAAAAAGAGACCAGTTACAACTCGTTACTCTCTGGATAAATAAAAACAAATTACAATCGATTATATTAGGAGCCATTAGTCAGAATCACAATCTACTCGAAGACAGATTCCGATAGGTTGATTAATCTTCTTACACTTAAAATTAACTTAACTTTTTACAATTGCTGTGAAAAAGTTAAACTTCATTTTTTATAAACATATAAAGTTATAGAAAAATATATAAAATGATCATTAGGCACCGATCTGTCCAAGATCTATAAGACATCTAAATAAAGTTGCTAGGTTATTATTATTATTAATAATTTTTTTATTATTTTTTATTTACCCCAAAACAGCCTGGCCATAGCAAGGATTTAATAACAATTAATTAAATAATTAATTATTATTAATATAAATTATAAAATATTTATATTTTCTTAAATTTTAAAATTTTAAAATTTTACATATTTTTTATATATAATATTTATATTATGTTTTCTTAAATTTATATACTTTTATTTGATTTTTATTTGATTATTCATTTTTATTTATTTTTTTTTTATTTAATTTAATATTTATTTTATTATTAATGTAAGTCTCATTTAGTAAAAGTTATTCGATAACATATTTTTGCATTATTTCCATAATTTCCATAATTTCGATCAATCAAAATCATCATAAATTTTGTATAAAAAACATTTCCTACATTTGATAACTCATTAAATTAATTTGTTGAGCATTTCAAAGACCTTGTCAAAGTTCAAAACTTAATTCGAGGAGTTCAGCTGAGTTGAGTTGAGTTTGGCTGCAGAAGAGTATTCAATATTTGGCACCTTGGATATGAGTGAATTTCAGTTCGGTTTGTTATTTTTTGAACTGTCTGGAGTGTCTTGTCTGTCTGTTCTTCATTTTTCAACGCCTGGGATGGTCCAGGGTCTCATCTGGGTCGGTCGTCGCCGCCCGCCCGCTGTGCGAGTGACACTGACACTTGAGTAGATGTTTTGCGGTTGATAAAATCAAGAGCAAACAAGGCGAAGGCTCTTCGCAGTGTGGCCATTGGGGTAGCTGGACGGAGGTGCGTTGAGGGGCGGGGCGAGGAGCCGTAGAGCCAAGGAATTGGGGAACTGGAATTGAAGTAAAAAGTTGGAATTGGAATTGGAATTGAAGTCGGAATCGGAATCAGAATCGGTTGTGGTTATGCTTGTAGCTGTGACTGCGATTGTGACTGCGACTGTGACTGTGACTGTGTGTGTGTTTTTTTAGCTGTGATTGTGGTTGTGGTGCCAAGTTTGGGTAGTCCAAACTGATGCAACCGATGAGGTCCTTTCGCCGCCGATTTTTTTTTACTAATGGTGTGACAAATTTTAAACAAGTAATTTCTGCATGTTGTTTATGAGCATCGGATCGGATCGGATCCCCTGGCAGCGCACTGCATCGGATCGTATCGGATGGGATCGGATCAGATTGGAGTAGAGCGGAGCGGAGCGGAGCGGAGCGGAGCGGAGCGGAGCGGAGTGGATACCAGCGATCTGTGTGTGCTCAACGGGAGAGTAAATATATATTCGAATCTGAGCTTTTGAGTTGAAGTTCATAATAAAATTTATGAGCAATGCGATGACTGAAGTAAAAACAAAGAAACAGGAGAGGAAGAGAGCAGGGGAGGAAGATATATATATATATATATATAGAGAGAGAGAGAGAGAGAGAGCAAAGAGAGAGAGAGGAGGAATAGGGAGTGTGAGTGGGGCATTAATTTCGTATGAAATTGACTTCATTCAATCTACGATTATTGAACTCTGTTTAAAAATCTATAACAACTCATCAGGTTTACGATTGTGCCCAGCGTCCGTCGTCAAAGAAAGAGAGATGCTTATCGCCTGACAATATAACGCTTCATTATAGTAAATCATAATTCTCATCTGGCGACTGCGCTGCACCGCATGGGTCCCAGACTCTTAGCCTCTAGACTGGAGACTGGAGACTCTAGCCTTTAGTCTCTGCTCCCTAGTCTCTAGTCTCTAGTCTATAGCCTGTAGTCTCGAGTCTCTAGTCTCTAGCCTGTGGACTAAAGACGGCTGTTAACCCAAGACTATGAACCTGTCCCTGGACCACACTCTAAACTATCGAAAGATATTGTCTGAACAGCTCAGAGCTGACAATGAGTGTGTGGGCCAGTTAAGTTTTCTCTTTAGACATAAACGCAGTCGTTTATTATATATTATATTGTATTATGGCCTGGCGCTAGGAAATTCAATTCCGAATCTTAACAAATTTTTTGTGTTCAGCTATTCGACAGTTCTTCACCTTCACAGTTACAGATCAAGAAAATAAAGGAAACTAATAAAGATACTCAGATACTGCGATACTCGGATGCTCGGCTGCTCGGACACTCGGATACTCGGATACTGGAATACTGAGACACTGAGATACTCTATGGTTGTCACAAGATGCCAATCAGTGAGCTCCAAGCTGCAGCTCGTTACCTCCAAAGTTGTCGCATTTTCATTTTCAGTTTCAGTTTCGTCTTCTCGCCGTTGAAGTTAGACTCCGAGTTGGAGTTGGAGTTGGAGTTGGAGTTGGAGTCGGAGATGGGCCCGGGCTTGGGTTTGGGCTTGGGTTTGGGTTTGGGTTTGGGTTTGGGTATGGACATTGTGGTCGTCAACGTCGTCATTGGACATTGACGACTTTGTTGATAATTTTGATTTTATTATGTTAATAAAATGTTATGGTTTAAAATGTTCAACCGTCTTCGTCGCTGTGGCTGTAGTAGTCGCACAGTTGGAGGAGACTGGACTCACTTATGTCGTCTGTGCCTCATAACTCATTAGTGACAATATCTCGCCAAGAGCTCGCCGTGTGGGTTAACTGATTTTCGATAAGTTTCATCTTCTGTTTCCCGTTCCCGTTTTCCGTTCCTCATTTACCATTTAGCATCTCCCCATCCCCCATTTACCATTTACCATTGACCATTAACCATTCTCACTTCTCTGCTTTCTGTTCTCTGGTCTCAATTCTTCTCTCCGAAGTCTTTGTTAATTGGATTAAATATCCGAACTGGCAATTTTGCAGTAGCCCGAAGTCACAGCCTCAGTTTTTAGTGGCTATCTTTGTCACTGTCTCTGTCTATGTCTATGCATCTGTATCTGTATCTGTCCCTGTCTCTGTCACCGGCTGAACCTCTGGCTCTCAGATCTCTTAGCTTTCCAATACTCCGCACGAAATATGCACATTGATTTGAATCGTTACTGTTCTCTGATTCCGATTCTGATCATTAGCTTTTCGGCCCCTCCGGCTTTTGGCAGGTTGGCTGCTTGCATCGATTTTTATTGCCTGTTCCATGGCGCTCTGTTCACTGCTTACTGTTCACTGTTCACTGGTCACTCTTCACTCTTCACTCTTCACTGTACCTGCTCACTCCTCTGCTCTTGTGTGTTCTGTGTTCTGTTCGCTGTCATGTTAATAGCATTCGTAATATGCGTTTTAATTAGTCTGACCGATTTGTGGGGGGTCTGGGAATAAAATAGAAAACTCTCATCTGATTGATGCGGCACTTTGATTGCGCATCTCTTGCTGGGACATATATGGAGGAGTACTCCTTAAATATTGATCGGATAATATTTCAAATCGTTTTGGTCTCTGATTATTTTCTTTAATTTTTTTTGAGCACAATTTTTATCGCCTCGAATCGATGGGCGGCCTTTTGTCTTTCCATTATTGACATTCAAATCCCATGCCAAAGTTCTTATTAATTTTTAATGGTACCAACTAAACTCGTTTAGCAAATGTAGGAACTCACTCGAGATTACGAAATATTTTATGGAATTTTATGTTATTTGCTTAGCTCGCTGAGAGTTGTCGGCAAATCGAAAACCTCCTACTCGAGCTTCAAGGTAAACATCGATATCGAACTCTGCTCTACAGCCAACAAAATAAAAACTCAAAAAACAGAATAAAAAAAAAACGAAAAAAAACAAAAATACAAAACCCAAGAAAACGTAAAGAAAAAAATAATAAAAACTAAAATAAAAAAAATATAAACAGATCTCTAAAGCTTAAACATAATGCAATTACTTAAAACTGTACCATGGCCCCGGCGCACAGAGCACAACGAACAGTTAAGGCGGGACACGCCCACCGCGACGGCGGTTTAAGCAAAAGGTCGGATATGCAGCGTGGATGCGAAACGGGGCAAGCGCCTTGGCATGGAAGAAGCACGGAGGAGGCTGCCACAAAATCTCTCTCTTAATGTAGATCATCTCGCGGCGCTGAGACGCTCGGCCGCCGATCGATTGATGCACTTCGATGGCGAGGGAGTGTTGCGGGCTAAGATGTGGCTAAAGGGTGATGGGTGAAGGGTGACCGGCACGTTGTGGGGAGGGAGTAAGATAGATGTGGAAGGGTCGAGGTGGGGCACTTTGGGAGGACGGGCAACGCAGTTGCGGCCATGTGAAATGCATGAATTGCGGCAAAAAGGCCAAAATTAAGTGTATTTTGCTGCAATAAAAGCAACAACAACAACAACAACAACAACAACAAACACTGCAATAAAAACAACAAATAAAGCAACAACAACAACAAATTAAATGCTTCGCTTTGCGCTCGAGCCAAAAAAAGGAAAAAATCCACAAAAAAGTGGGTGGAATAATGGGCGGCTATGCGAATTTGCTCAGTGCATGATTATAGCGTAGATTACAAAAAAAAAAGCTACAGCAACAACAACAACAGCAGCAACAGCAACAGCAGTAACAACAAACAACAGTTCGCAGCATAACGTACTCCAGTCTGGAGGTCTGAGACCCAAACTTGGTCAGTGCCTCAGCCGCTGCACCGAAATCCGCGCCTGCGCGTCTGGGTCGCCTCAATATTCATAGAGGTCGTCGTGTCGCGGTTACATGAGAGATGCTGTCCGAGATCCGAGTGGCCCCTCGCCCTCATATGCTAAGAGAATTATAACACACTGGCGCAGTCCCGAGTATCCCAGTGCTTTATAATTGCTTTGTAACCTTTGGTTATGTACCAGGCACCAGGCAACAGTCACCGGTCACCAGGCAAGCACTGGGCAGGCACGCACCTCAATGAAAGTTTTCCGCTAGAGATGAGCCGACTGTGGGATGTGATCGATGCAAGGATCAAACATGCACGGACATTCATACAGAGTGAGCTTGTGTGTGTGTGCGAGTGTAAAGGTATAACCCTTTAGCAGTAGAGGTCTGTAGTTCTCAGACACTTTGAACAGAAATGCGTAAGCAGAAGTAAATGGAACTCGATCAAGTATTGGTGAACGCACGAGACGTTCGATGTTTAATCACGCTTCCACCACTAGTTCCCAAGTTCCATGTGCTACACTCTCTTTTGTATACTACGAAGTACAAATTAATTGCTGCTTTACACGCGTTCGCCTGCGAAATCATTCATCTGCAAGAAACACATGCCAGTACAACAGTGTACACTGAGAGAAACGGCATAGGCGATAGTTCAATGGCATAGCTATTCGCACTGCCGCATCAACGAGGCACTCAACCATTTCTTGCCGTGTGCCTTACTATTACAATTTGGCCACAGACTGGCAGCGATCCAAGTGGAGCCTGCGACTGCGAGTGCCGTCTGATCAAGACATTATCGATATGTTTTACGTAGTCGTAGGCAGTCAGGAGAATGGGAGAATGGGAGATTGGGAGGTTGGGAGGTTGGGAGGCTGGGTGGCTGCGTGGCTGGATGGCTGAGAGGGGCACCGCAAAGGGGTGGACGGCTGGAGTGACGGCTAGGCGGATTGGCGGTTAGCGGCTGGCGGCTGGCGGCTGGCGGTTGGCGAGGTGAAGCTCTCCCAGGAGAGAAATCCAATTAGCTGCGCTTGTGGCGGCTTAGGCGGCGGCGGCGGCTCCGCTTAGAGGGAGTCGCTGGTCCGAGACATGCAAAGGACTAGAGCCAAACGGGAGGCTGGACTGATGCTACATGCTCCGGCTTAAGACTAACTTTAAAAAATTCAATTGTTGAACTACGTACTCCGTAGGCAGACTGCTGCCAGGCTGGACCCCTTCCTTGAGCGTGGACCAGCTCAGAAGAAGAGATTTAATCGCTGCGGCAGCCTCTGAAAGAGCCAAAGCTATCGCCAAAGCCAAAGAAAAAGCTGAAGCCGAAGCCGAAGTTAAAGCTGAAGCTGCAGCTAAAGTCGCGGTCGCAGTCGCAGCCGCAGTCACAGCCAAAGCCAAAGCCAAAGGAAAAACACCGCCATAGAGTCTCCCGACTCTCAGCGTCTTTGAGGCGAAAAATTATAATTGCAAATTTTTGTTGCCACAACACACACACACACATACACACACACATACACGCACACAAACACACACACAGACACACACACCATCACACTCACTACACACTTCTAGGGTAGTGAGAGTGTGGCGGCGTGATAAGCAACGAAAGCAACTCATAGACCAAAAGATCTGGAGAAGGAGATCCAGAGGAAGAGATGACCCCGTCGCCGCTCCGCCAAAGAAGTGGCACGCAGTGCACTTAATTGCCCAGTGAACGATGTGACATTAATGCCGCCGCTTTGCATTCATTTTGGTAGCATAATGAGCCCCACAATGCCACAAGCCAAGAGGTCAGCCAGGCTACGAGGACGTGGACGCGACCCCAGCAGCTACATTTATGCCTTACAGAGCCAGGAGACTCACTTTAACCCACAATCCAAAGAGTGGCTGCTAAAGGTTACGGAATGGAAACAGGAGAGTCGCTAACTTTCTCAGTGGAAGATTCCTTAGGCAGGTCCTATCTCATTATCCCGTTCCTACCAAGTCCTGGGCGCGGGTCTGAGATCTTGATATTTGAACTCAATTCCGGGTGAACGATCGCAATGGGCATAATAATCGGATCGTTCACATCTTGTTCTCAACTGCACAGGCCATTCGCGCACAGGCACACACAGGCACACACAGGCACACACAGCACACGCACACCAACACACACACACACACAACAAAGGTAACTCGACGACATCTATCAAAGTCAAAATAGAGCGCAAAAATCAGTTGCAAGCGTAGGTCCCGCATCCTCGCCGCTCGCTGCGTCGACGCTGTGGCATCCCCTGTCAGCGTTGCACATGCAAATTGGCTGCAACACAGCAGTCACTGGGCGCTGCTCTAAGCCATGCCACATGCAGCCAGATGCAGTCGCATGTGTTGACTTAAGTGCCACACAATTTACTACACTTTTGGCATGACAAACGCATGGCGAACGCATTGAGGTAGCCAAAACGGCAACGGGCTAACAAGAGCAGCGAACTGGTTGGTTGGGAAGGGGATAGGGGGGAAAGGGGGGAAGTGGAGTTGCCTGGGGATTAGTCTGCGGATCGATGGAACCATGGGAAAGAGCTGCCGCTCAAAACTTGTAAAGAATTGCAGCAATTTTCTTCTTGTTAAGCAAACGTCACAAACAAACCGCCCGCAATTGCGACAAAAAAAGGATTGAGAGCCTTTCAGTCTCCGTCTCGGTCTCCGTCTCCGTCTCTATTGTTGTTATTGTTGGCTGTGTTGTGAGTGTTGTTGGTGTTTTTAGTGCTCTTAGTGCTGTTGTTATTGTTGTTATTGTTGCTTCGGCCATAGCCAAGACACATTTCGATCACTGTCAAGTTGCCCTCGACTCGGTGTCAATATTTTGTGAATTTACGCAGGCTACAAAACGGACTAGACCAGCGAACAAAACTGATAGACGACGAGATACTCTATAAATTGCTTAAGCTTCAAGTTCAGTTATAATTTCAAATTTACATATATTCGATGTAAGGCGATTGAACACCGCCTGCCAGGACATTCCCCTCAACGTCTGCTCGAAAGAGAAAAGAGCAGCAGGTTTTGGGCATTTGCCTTGTTACTCAAGGATTTATTTTCCATTTGAATCTCTTCCTTGAATCTACATAGAGAGAGAGTGGAGATTATGAGTTTTGATCTGAGAAAGAGATTTCCGAACTTTTTAATCTACTCAAATTGTGGAGCTTCTTCAAGTCTACGGTTCATTTGGATTAGATGGAGTTCTGTGTCGGAGGGTTACGTCCCAGTTACAGGGTAACTGGGAGCAAGAAGGAACATGTGAATGTCTACCGCCTGCTTGACATTTGTTCTTTATGGGCAGCACTCGGATTCGGTTTGTTTCTAGCCAAAGACATTCGATTCGGATTGTTGTTTTGCGTGGTTCCAAATTTGCATATAATAAGCCGCATCAATAGCGAAACACGTTTCCACTCGCCATATACAGCGGGAGAGTGTGAGAGGAGAGATGGGACTGCAGATACACAGTGGGAAGGAGAAAGAAAGAAAGCGGGATGATGGGGAGGCAAAGAAAGAGGAAGATCTGTGGACAGAGGGGGACAGAGAGCGATTGTGAACTGTTGCCTCTTCTAGGCTGCCATCCAGCTATGCAGTTAGCTCCCCACCAAACCCCAACTGTCACCTGTCAATCCTTCCTTAAGAGTCAGACTTAAATTTTTGCGATATGTCTCATTTTCATTTGATTTGGCTGGCAGGTTTACGTAGAGCTCCAATCCAGGGAATGCCAACAGTCAACAGTCAACAGTCAACAGAGTTTTGGAGCCCAAAACGCATTGAGCGACGTTTGGCATAATTGAGCAGGCAATAACAGCAGTGGGAAGGATATGGGGGACGTAGGGAAGAAGATGTGCAGATGACGATACTGATGCTCCCAATGATGATGATGATGATGATGATGATGATGATGATGATGATGATGATGATGATGCTGCTAATGATGATAGTAATAAGGATGATGATGGTGATGGCAGCGACCGCATGTTGACCCAATTCATAATCATGTTTAAACGCCGTTTCTGAACTTTCAACTTGCTCATGGGGCCTGGCCCGATCTTCGGGCTGGCTTGGCATGACATGGCATGGCATGGCCTGGCCTGGCCATAATGCAGATAATCATGTTAATAACAATGGTAATGATGATTAGGCCTCGGTCTGGACCTCGAATGCGAATGCGAATGCGGCTGTAGCTGTGGCTGTGGCTGTGGCTGTGGCTGATGATGGTAGCCTTTCACCGCCACATGAACCTGCCGCTTATGTTGTTGAAGTTGCAAATGTTGTTGTTGTTGTTGTTGTTGTTGTTGTTATTATTTGGGATGTTGCTGTTGCTGTTGATGTTGTTGTCCTCGTGTGTCCGCCGCGCTCAGAGCAAACATAATTTTCACAATCAGCCAGAATCTCGCTCGCTAGCCAAATCTCTGGATTCGACTTCTTTGACTTTGACTCTGATCCGAAGTCTTCTTTTGGCGCTTTCACATGACTCATAACAAGCCAAAAGCGTTTTGTAAGCAATGCTTAAAATGCAAAGTCAAGCAGAAGCATCTAAAGCTTTAGCATTGCTTGCTGCTGCTTCTGCTCCCCGCTCCCCCAGCCTCATACCCATTGCCATCTTTATTCCCAATCCCTTACTCTTTCACTTCTTTAACTGAAGCTTTAAATATCGAAGTCGCGCTCGCCCAAACCCAGAACCCAAAACCCAAAACCCAATGTGTTGCAATCCCAATCAAATGTTGCTTAAGCAACGAATATTAAATACACTTTTAATAGGAAATCAATATATATAATTAAGGAATAATTAACTTAATTATAAATACAAAATATATTAGGAATTTCTTACTGCTTTACAAGCTTCGAACTAGTTCAAAAGTTGAATATTAAATTTTGATCGAAAATTTAAATATTTTTTTAAGTCCGTTGCAGGCAATTTAAAGCCTTCTTCTTTAAGTTTTTTATTAAAACAACAAAAAAAAAAAGATAAAAAGGAAATTCTCAAAGAAATCCTTGCTGCTTTAAGGAGAAGAGAAAGGGAGAATTTTCATACTTCAAACTTATATTTCTGGCTGCACTTCTGCGTCAAGGCTTGGTCAGAGTTGCAAACGGAAGCATCCGCCTGAGATACCCTGTAAAGCAATGTATGAAAAGGAAAACAAAAAAAAAAAAAAAAAAAATACAAAAAAAAAGAAAGAAACAAAAATTCTGAATAATTCGTGATCTACAGGCGCAAAAAGAGGGTCACGTTGTTTGGCTGCTGGCTGGCTGCCTGGTTTCCAGTTCGGCAGGAGGATGAAGACGAGACGGGATGGATGACGATGCTCTTGGCCGGGGCCACGTATGAGAATTGGCCAACTTGGTCTTTTGTCCAGTTGTCTGTCCAAGCGCACGCTGCACTGCAAACACGATTTCAAAATATTTCGCATAAATAAGTTAGTGTAACACACGAGACTCTCCATACGCCATATGCCATACGACATACGCCATACGCCATATGCCGTACGCCGCCATATACCATACGCCGCCATATACCATACGCCGTCATACGCCATACAACATACACGCCAAGCTACTCCCAAACCCGAGCTAGAGCCCAAAATCCATACCCAATACCCAAACCTAAACCCAATTCCTTGCCCCGCCAATTCCCATGTCCTTACCCATGGCCATGTTTTGGCTCAAGAGCGAAGCGTTGATCACACGTTTACATCATTTGATGATCGCACGATATGAAAAAAAACAACAAAAACAAAAACAACAACAGCAACAAAAACAATAACAATAACAAAAACAATAACAATAACAAAAGCAAAAGCAAAAACAAAAGCAAAAAAGAAACGGTTAAGGAAAGCAAATATCGAAGCTGATCGCCCAATATTTCCATACACCCCAAAGTCTACATGATCGTGATAATCCATTATTAATGCCAATCAGCATATAAAAACAACAGCAACAGCAACAACAACAGCAACAACAACAGCAACAACAACAGTAACAACACAAGAGACAACAACAACAACACCAGCGACAGCGGCAACAACAACAGCAAAAGAAACACCAGAAGCAGCAACAACTTTCAGCCACCGCTTCCCATAGAGATTATGATCGTGGCGCCCATTTCCTGGCCACAACCACCAAAGTCACCCATTTTTATTTATCCACCCAACTGGCAAAGCCACCAAAGCTACCAAAGGTAGCAAAGTTACCAAAGCCAACAGAACCAACAGAACCACCCACACATCCGCCCGCTCACGTCTGGGGAAGTGCATTGACATGAGCAATTCGTAAGTTTGTCGCCTGCCTGCCTGCTGCAGCAGCAGCAGCAGCTACTGCCACAAAAATTTGCATGCAACCGCTCACCTGGTGGTCTCCTGTTCCATTGCGGTTCTTGTCATTACGGGGTTGCATTTGCAGTTGCAGTTGCTGTTGCTGTTGCTGTAGCTGTAGCTGTTGCAGGACCTCCCACATGCAACTCGATTGTTTTGTTGCGGTTACTGCTACCGTTTGCGCAGTTGCAAGTTGCAAGTTGCAAGTTGCCGGTTGCCAGTTGCCAGTTGCCAGTTGCCAGTTGCTAGTTGCTTCATCATTCTACCTCAGCCTCATCCCTAACCTCTTTCTCTCATCCACATCCACATCCGCATCCACATCCGCATCCCCATCTTCATCCACATTCTCATCCTCATCCTCAGCCTCATCGTCCGCTTCTCCCCCCTCTTCTACCCAAGTCGCAGGCTCAACCTCCTTTCCGTCTGGCTTTGGACTCATAATTGTACGAAATTTAGTTCGCATGCCCTTGCGGTCGACTTTGGCTCTGAAGCTTGGCAGTTGGTGCGGGGGACGGAGGTGGGGGCGGGGGTTAACGTCTTTGTTTTTGTTTTTATGCCTTAACGGGCAGAACAATAAATGTTTCGGTTTCGGTTTGTGCCGCCTGCATCGTTTTGGGCCATTCAAATGTGGCAGCAACTTTCGCGAAAAATGAAAACTTCAATTTTTTATCGAGTGCATTGCTCATAATTACAAAAGCCCAAAAGTAGTTGTGGGTCTTTTGGCTTGGTTTTTGCTTTCGACTGTGACTCTCGGCCAACAGGCAGCTCACCGCTGCCACCCCACCCACCAGTTGTCCCCCTACTTTCGGCCAGGCCAACAAGCCTCAAGCCTCAAGCCTCAAGCCTCAAGCTTGCGCTTTGGGCCCAACTCCAACTCCTGCACTCGCTCGATATTCAATTTTGCATTTTACAACAAATGCGTGCCTTACCATATTTAGTTGGCGTGCAAAAATAAGCCGTCCCTCGCCGAGTGTGAGATGGGGAGGGGCGTCGAGTTTCTAGAGGGGGCGGGGGCGACTAAGGAAACGGCAGAGGTGGAGGGGGGGAGCCAAGAGAGTAGCAGCTCGTGCATTGTGCTTATCATTTACATAGCTTAGCATTTTGATGACCCAGCCATTTGTGCAACGTTGTGGCATAGAGTGCACACGCCCCTCCTGCACCACCGTCGTCATCACCAGCAGCATCACCAGCAGCAGCATCAGCAGCGGCAATAATAGCAACAACAACAACAACAACAACAACAGCAGCGGCAGCAAAAGCAAAAGCAGTGGCGGTGGCAGCGGCAGCGGCAGCAAAAAAATTAATTTCAAATTAAATTTATGGCGCCGCAACGTCAGGAAAGGAAAGCGTCGCCTATGTGGAGATGTGGTGGCGATGTGGCGGCTATGTGCTGGCTACGTGCTTGTGTATATGTTGTTGTTGTTGTGAACTGATGCCTACCGCAGCAGCACAACAACAGCAACAGCAGCAGCAACAACAACAACAACAACAAGAAGAGCATCAGCAGTCGCTTGCTGTGATTTATAACTTTTTGGGGCAGTGTTGGCGAAAAGTTTACCCCCTCGTAAAAGTTCACCAGAAAGAAGCAGCGATGCCTTCCGCTTGTGGTGGTGGTGCTGGTAGTAGTACCTCTGTCTCTGCTGCTGCTGCTGCTGCTGGTGCTGGTGCTGGTGCTGCCACGCATTTGTGACCACTCATCTTGATGGCCATAAATGTCCAAATGAGTTGCCAGCGAAACCATCAACCATCAAGCACTGCGGCCACACTGACGTGCACGGGGGATAGGGGAAGGGTTGAACGGAGAGGGGGATAGGGGGCGAGGGACAGACGGACAGACCTGCAGCCACACAATGAAGAACTTCACATTGTTGCCGTTGCTCTTAATCGTTTTGGAATTGCTTTATTAATAGAACAATTGCTGGAATTAAAGGCCAGGCCACAGATCTTGACGTCTTCTCCTTTTTATTTAATTTAATATTTTAATTAATCTTTTTATTATTATTATTGCTTCTCTTGTCGTCAGCGAATGCATTAAAGTGTTTGCCCTCAAGATCTGAAAACAAAAGATGCAAAACTCTTAACATTAAGTTTTATATTTTAAAAGGATCTCAATTTTGAAATAATATTTAAATTTAAATTTACAAAAATCATTTTAAAAATCTTAAAATTTATTTATTTAAATATTTTATTTATTAAATAAATTAAATTCCTTGTCTTATAAGCTTCGATGTAGCCTTTAAATCGTCAAGCTCCTGTCGCCTGTCGCCTGTTCCTGTATTTAATTAAATATTTAATTTTTTATTTATTTATTTATTAATGTTGACTCACAGTCAAAATTCCATATTTATTTAATATAATTTTGCCTTAAATTAAAAATGACGGGAAATTAAATTCGTAAGCTTTTTGCCTCCTGCAACTGCGAGGGAACCTTTTTGCAGCAGATTCCAGTTGCAAGTTCTCAAAGGACTTCTGTAGCCTGTTTTGATTTGGAGCTGTCAAGGGCAGTCACTTTGTCGCCTGCAGGGTATCTAAGGTGTCGCTTAGGCAGCATTGAAACCCCTTCGTTTATGCTCCTGATGCACTCGAGCTTGGCAACTCAGCATGACACTTGCTGGCTGATGCTTTAAGTGAATAATTGCCACAAAAAAAAAAAAAAAAAAAAAATCACTAACTGAGAAGGAATGAGAGAGGGAGAGGGAGAGGGAGAGGGAGAGTGGAGGGGGCAGATGCAATGCTAAGTTGCACACATATATATGCAACAAATGATGGCCAGCAGTGATGAGCAGACGTTAAAGGCCATATGGACAGCAGCAACAAAGCAGCCCAGATTCAGGCCAGACCAAGACCCGAAGCCAGCTCCAGATGTGTGTGGCAGTAATTAGAACGCATGGAGCATAAAAGGATACATGCAATGTGAGGGGGACAGGCGAATATATCTGCTGCCTCGGCTCCTGCTGCTCTGGCTGCGGTGGCTGCTGCTGCTGCTGCTGCGGCTGCTGCTGCTGGTGAGCATGCAACATATTTAACACTCCCTTTTGATATCGCGAACTAGAAAAACGCAGTCGACGCATTGTCGCCGTTGCCTTATACCCTATAGCTTGTGGCTGGTGGGGTCTATGCAGTTGTATAGAATATGATGAAAAAGAAAGGACAATGCGTGTGAGGATATTTGAAGGAAGCTTAACAGCTTCGATATCTCACATTGCGAATTAAACTCGTCGCAGAAACTCCTCTTTGTTCCCCCTTCACTTACGCGTCTGGCTCTCAGCATCTCTGGTCAAGGACATCTTGTGTCCAATCAGTGGGTATCCGTTTGCTCGTGCAGCGTCGACTAGATCATTCTTTTGTGGTTTCATTTTGTTAGTTGGTGGTCATTTGCCTCGGGGTGACGATGTTGCAACATGGCTGCTGCCGCTTAAGTGATTTGTTCAGCACTTTCCCAAGGGAGTGGAGCGGAGTTGGGAACGTTGACGGGGATGGAGATGGAGATGGAGATGGGGATGGGGGATGGGAATGGGAATGAGAAAGGGAAAGGGAAAGGGAGGCATGTTCATTAATATGTGTGCTGTCTGCCAGTCCGAGTATCTGACTCTCTGACTCTGTCTCTCAAGTCTGTCTGGCAATGTGGCTGTCTGCAAGTCCCTGTATGTAACTGAGTGAGTGAGTGAATGTGTGTGAATGTGTGTGTGTGTAACTCTGACTGCGTTTGCGAAGTGCAAACTGTTTAATTGCGGAATAATTGTTTTGCACACAACCTCGCACCGTTGCAAATGGACCTGGCCGGGCCATAAAAAGCATATTAAGTGCGAATTAATGACCACAAAAGGCCTACCAGGCCGCGCTCTCTTCTTCTGAGCACAACTGGCAAAAAGCGGAGCACACACAAGCCGCACACACACTCACACACACACACTCACACACACATACAGCAAGAATCAAGCAGATACATTCACAATTGAGATTGCGCCACAAACTGCAGTGAGATTTGCTTGTGGCTCCTTCGCTGTCGATTAAGTCGCCTGCTACAAGTCCATTCGCCACTTAAGTACAGTCATTTAATTAGTCTTTAGTTTTAATGTATTTGTATTACAATTTATTAGCAGTTACGGCTACTCAACGTGCCTACCAGAACGACGACTGGGACTGTAATATCAACGGCAAGTGCCATTACCAGGAACCTTGGGGTACCTCCATATGATGTCTCCCAGAATGGGATGTCTCCCAGCAGCTGCGGGGGAATGCGACGCATTCGCAATTTGCAACTGCAACAGCTTTAATCCCATAGACCCGATGCTGATATAATGGTATTTGATTTTCTATATATCATGGGATTGCAAATGGCATGGAAAATGGTAAGTTTAGAAGTATGGAAATTGTTTTCCATAATTTTCATATTATTTTTTTTTTATTTTGTTTTGATTTTCACTCTAACTCAATCTCTCCCCTCTCTTCCCTCTCTCTCCGCCTCGCCGCTTCTCTTTGGCATTTCCATTCCAGTTAATTTTGTATTTAGCTTAAGTATGATACGACTTAATCTATATGGATCCATAAAATTACAATCTTAAAACTTGTTGTGCACCCGTTATGTGAGCATTTATCTTTATAAAAACTATCGGTAAGTGCCATAAACATTTGCTTATCCCCTAGACCCAAAAACTACATTTCTACATTTCTGCTTTTTCTTACAATTGAGACAAGATCTTAAATATGCGATACATACACACCTGTTTATACATTATTTAAATATATATACATATGTATATATATATATATATATATATATATGCGTGTGTGTGTGTGTAGGTTTGAGCTCGTTTTAGATCCATTTACTATATGCATATTTATTAGATTGTTGTCGCTGTGGTTGTCGAAAAATATTGGGTCCATCGTAAAGACAAACTCTTAAGGCATTTCTTTAAACGATATCAATTCAAATCGCTGGCTTATTGACTCATAACAGCTTTTTCTCGAGCGATTCAAAGGCGAGCTTGTTATTTTTTCTATAACAAATTCTTGCATTAATTTCAAATCAATTTTCTTCACAGCTAAAGGCTTAGCTCTTATCTCCACAGAGAGAGAGAGAGAGAGAGAGAGGGGGAGTGAGAGGGAGAGGGAGAGGGAGTGGGATGCAGATAGACCCCAAAAAACAACAGGGAACTGCCCCGAAAGGTACAAATTTTCATGGAGCGTGGCCCAAACAAAAGAACTTCATTGTTTCATCGCGACTGTAAAAGAGATTTATGCGTCCAAGTGAAATCATTTATCAAGCTTAATTAAAATTGAAATGTTTAGCTGGCTGACTTCTTGGACATGCCTAGGAAGGTATACAGCACATATGGGTAGGGAGTAAAGGAGCTGGAAAGATGGGAAGATGCTAGGAACCGGGGGCTGGGGAAATGTATTGAATCTGGTCTGCATCTTCATCATTATCATCATCTTCTTTTGGCAGGTGTTGGAGTGCGGGGTAGGAGGAACCCAGGGCTACTAGGGCAGGCAAATAGCGATCAACATTCACCCCGCCCCCTGTTTTCTACGCCCTTTTGTATTGTATTATGCCTGTTGACACATTGTTACACAAAATGCATTTAACCGGTTTCTCACCTATTCGAATATTTCTACACTCGTATATCGGTATATTTGTATATTTGTATATCGGTATATTGGTATATTTGTATATTGGTATATTGGTATATTGATATTCGGCGGATTTGTATTATTCGCTTCGTTGTTCCCGAAAACCACTACCAAGACCAGATCCTCGGTCCATTGTGTCGCTCCTCAGTCTCTTTGATAATTTTCGATGTATTTAGCGGCGCGTCTCCAATGCAAAGCGGTCGTTTATCTTTTAATTGTAACACAGTCCGCGGCATAAATAAACGCACAGTCGCTGACTGTCATAAATCGTGTGACAATGGAATAGCGTATATATTAATGATATATATGCAATGATTAGCATTATAAAAGGATTCAAGTTGCGTTGATTTCGATATTCGTTTTAGTTGCATTTCTCTTTCTCTCTCTCTCTCCCTCTCTCTCTATATATATACACTCACACACATACATATATATATATAGATACATATATCTTTATTTTTCTACTACTTTTTCTTTTGTCATTTTGGGTTAGCTTTTGTTTCCAGCCGATCGTCGGGTGTCTCCGCGTGTGTAGAATTCTTATCGCCAGTAGCATCAATGTTCCATTGTTCTATTCAGTCCGGAATCAATTTGGAACTAGTTCTCACCTAGTAAGAATTTACAAAATCCACTCATTAGCTCAATATATCATTGCATAGGGAAATACATAGAATAGCTTAGAAATAGAGTTGCTTCAGCTGCAGCTGTTGAAAGCTTCGTCGACTCTGGGGAGGATTACAGTGAATCCTCACTTAGCACCGAATTCTTAAGAATTCGAGATGCGAAAATCACTCATTTAATCAATCGGCGGTATATCTAATAATTTACAATGTAGATCGCTTCTCAATTCACAGAAATTTGTCTCTGACATTAGGCCATAGGTAAACAGTTATTATTATTTTAATAGATCCCAATGCGATTAAAGTCGATTGCATTGCTTTAATATTTGTACATTTCGAATACCCTGTACTTGCGAGTAGCTGCCTAAGAGGAACACCCAATTGTTCCCTCAATCCTGCAATGCAACATGAAGTTTGATATTTGCCTTTGGGTACACAAAATAGTTGAATTTTCTGCTGGGTAGTTGGGCAGTTGATTTGCTGGCTACCGCCTGGGCTGCAGGGTATGTTTTGATCTCATACTTCTGGCTAGATCAATCTTAATGTTGTTATTAGCTATTTTGTGTGTGTGTGTGAGTGTGATTTCTGCTTTTTTTCTGTTGTATAAGGTGTGTTTCTGCCAAGCTTCAGTTATTATACACAGATACCGACACACACACACACACACACGCACTCTCATGTACACTTTCAATCAGCTGCACACACATGCCCATATGAAGGGGCGACTCTCGAAGTTGCCAAGTTAAAGTTCAATGATGTCATTACGACTAATTCACACCTATGTTTGAATTCTGAGTACGCGATTGCTTGTCAGCTTATGCATAGATATATAGATTTTCCATAGCTTCTATATGTACAAAATACAAAAATACAAGATATACATATATATATATATGTATATATACATTGCTGATATTTTGTTAGGCGCGATCGAAATCTAAATAATTTTTGCATTTATTAAAAAATATTTGTCTCTATGTGCGTGTATCCAAGCCTGAACTTTAACACTCAGGCACTATATAAAATATATATATTCAAATATATATATGTATATGTATATTTATATATTGGTAGTATATCTTTATCCCGGCCCCGTGGTGCTTAATAACTTTATTTGTCCAAATGAAATTGTTGTAGACGCAGCGCCTAACGAGGCGCAGAATGTCGACCACCCGTCGCGTTTAAGAATTTCAGTTAATTGATTGCATAGCGAAATGTATTTGTTAATGCTTATAAGTAGCTTGGCTAGTAGCTGGTTTTAACAAATGGCAATCAGTTAGTGTTTATGAGTTGAATCTGATCGGATTGGATCGGATCTGCTAAATAAAATATGAGTTCTACGCAAGTTTGTTGCCTAAGTCTTTTGTTTTCCTCTTCGTATGCCAATAGAATTCTTTGTGTTGCTGCCACAAACAGTTAACTTATGCTAAATCAGTCCATGGCTGCACGTCATTGCAGGGCCTGGGGTGGGCCACTGGTATCCACTCCATACTCTCAACTAGGAGGTCAGCCTCATCATGTTGTGTTCTTGTTGTCTTTGGAAATTAGCACCTAGCCCAAGCCCAAACCCAAGCCCAGGCCCGAAACGAAAGAAGAAAAGATAAAAAAAAAAAAAAACCAAAATTAATTTAAATCAATGCGCAATCTCTTGTTGGGCACCGCTTCACTCGTGCGTTGCTGAAACAAATGCCAATACACACACAAGCACACACATCTGATGATGATATGTATGTGACCCAGCCCCCTCTCTGCAGCAACCACCCCTCCCACCCTCCCACAAGCAACGATTCTTTCTTTAGCTTGTTTGTTGGGCTCCAAAAAGTGTTAAGTATGCCTTTTATGTTCGAAATCTTTGGGCTGTTTGGCCGTTTGGCTGTCTGACTGTCTGACTGTCTGACTGTTTGACTGTTTGACTGTCTAACTGTTTGACTGTTTGGTTAGGCAATCAGTTGTTGATAATTTTTGTTGTTAGTGTCAATTGTTGTTTTGTGTTACTGTCTGTTGTGCTTTGTGTGTTGTGTGTGCTGTGTGTGTTGTGTGTGCTGTGTGTGCTGTGTGTTGTCTGTTGTGTGTGATAATTTAGACAATTCATCGATAAAAGCGCGCAACAAGCGTATCGAATGTGCACAAAGTTAAATGGCTTCTCTTCTCTTTTACGAGTTACTTTGTTTTCCTTTGGGGCTTGTCAGCGATTGCATTTTAATTATGTCGAATTGGTAATAGCCAGCAGACGGATAGTTATTGTTTATAGTTTCATTTAGCAGATGGGTGAAAAGCTTTTTGAATCCATTCTCTTCGTTCTCCTCAGATGTTGTGTGGTCTCCGCCTGCGGATGGGGGATGCCTAATGGTGGATGGAGGATGGGGGATGGGGGGTGGGGGAGGCTGGTTACCCGATGGTTTACTTATTTAATTCTGCACAAATGATATACATGATGCATACATTTAAAATTGGAATGTTTGTACATTTGTTGATTTGTACATTTGTTGAAATTATTTCCCATGATCCATCATCGATGACATTCGCGACGACCTCATGGTACATTCAATCATTATTCAGCTCTTTTACACCACCCACAAAATAACACACAAGCCGCACAACCAATGTAAGGCCAATCAAGACAACTTGGTCAATGGCTATAATTGCCAGTCTTGGCTCTTGGTGTTAATGTTTCGACGATCCGTTCGGGAATTTTCGTTTTCATTTGTGCAGCAAACAATAAAAACGTGATTAAAGATGCTATGCAAAGTACAGTTTCAATTGTGGTTTACTTTCGCGGGGTATATCGACAACCAGAACAGCTTCGAAGTGATGAAATCTGTAGGCATCAATTGAAGAGTGAACATTTTTTATTTCATTCATATTCAGACAACTCTTTATTTACATTTACATGACATTAACATTGTCACTATAACAGCTTATGTAATGTTATTTATTGATATTCTTTGCATCACTTTAATTTAAATTTTTAAATGTAGAGTGTCCTTTATTATTTTACTTAAAGCTGTGCCTATCAATTGGGAATATTCCTGCAGAGTTTCCAGAAATTACAATTTCATTAACATGACATTAACATCGTCACTATAACAGCTTATGTAATGTCATTTATTGATATTCTTTGCATCACTTTTATTTTAATTTTTAAATTTAGAGTGTCCTTTTTTATTCTGCTTAAAGCTTTGCCTATAAATTCGGATTATTTCTGAAGAGTTTCCAGAAATTACAGCGTATCATTTCGTCTATCATTTGAAAGCTCAGCTGGTCTTGTCATTGAGGTGAATCACTATTATTGCCTTGCAAATCATTTGGTGCCTTTGCTGGTGTCTTTAATGTGGGAATTAAGTCGAGTTGTGGCCTCTCCACGCCCTGCCCCCAAAAATGCTTAGCTCCGGGTGTACACGAATTCCGGGGGCGTACTCTCCTATTCAGATTTAGATACAGTTGACTATTAATATCTATGGAATATAATTTCAATTACAAAATGCTCAATATATTTTATATATATTTTTGTTGCTGCTGCTGTTGTTGTTGTTGTTGTTGCTGCTGCTGCTGCTGCTGTTGTTGTTGCTTTTTCTGTTTAAATGCATTTTTATGCTTCATTTCCTGTTCAAAGCCAACGGGCAACGGGTGTTCGCTGATGGATAATGGATAATGGATAATGTTTATCGGGTATTGGTCAAACGTTGGTCAATGGGAACCAGCGGAAAGCTCTTGCTGCATATTAATTTTGGGCGTAAAGTGCATGGCGGCCATACGAAATGTGCATTTAATTGACAGGCGAAAAGAACAAAAATTAACATAAACCGACGGAATATATTTTATTTTTCCTTCTTTTAGATTTTAATTCAATATTTTCATTAACAAATAAAGTTAAACGATGACTGCAACTGAGTTCGACTTGAGGATACTGCGCTTTGATATGATATAAACGCAATAGATACGGTATATATACGATATTCACTCACCCGACGAAATCATCTACGATCTGTTAAGATTTTCTACGACCTCTGAGAATCGACCAGAATCTCATATATCAGAATTGCCTTACACCCAATAACAATTAAATAGCAAAGTCATCATATCCTTCAGATCATGTGATCATATAATTTGGGTCTTAAATTGTTATTAAAAGCCCCCTCCCAATTTTAGGGACCGACATCGGCTGTCATTCATGCCCTTTCCGTGCGTTTCCTCCGGTACAGGGTATAAAAAGTGTTTTTGGCCATGGCTTCTTTGGGGGTTCTTTTTACAGTTACATTAGGTAGAGCTCATTTTGATTTTTTTTCGTGTTTATTTTTTATTTTTTTGTAATGCCGCCCGAAGCTTTCTTCTGACACATGTCCAACCGTTTCGACCTGTTCGATTGCATCGGTTCTTTGGTTCTTTGGTTCTTTGGTTCTTTGGCTCATTGGCTGTTTGGCCGCATGGCTCTTTGGCTCTTTGGACAGTCGGTAAGTTCAATAACTTGGCGTGTGTAGCTGTTACTGAGAGTTTGATGAATGCATTGGCAAACGAACAAGTTTTGCATAATAACCAATGGGGCATAAATGATATGTCTAAGAGTTTCTATAGCAGTAAAAATTTGTTCTGTTCTGTTCTGTTCTGTTCTCTTCTGTTGCACATCTCAATTATTTGGGGGGCTGTCAGGCTGTGTGGCAGCTAAAAAAATTGGCAGATGCAATCGATGGGTCGCTGCATTGTTGGATTCTTGGTTAGTTGCATTGTTGGTTGGTTGGTTGGTTGGTTGGTTTCTTGGTTTCTTGGATTGTTGGATCGACGATCGACGATCGACATCGATCGCATGTCAATCGAGCAGAACTCTTGTACATTTTGTATGTAGTGACAGGCAAACGTAATAATAACGTGACTTTATGAAGTGGTAATGAAGCTATTAGGTTTTGGTAACGTCGTACACCTCTCAGTGTGGCTCTGGGCTTGGGCTTGGGTCTGGGTCTGAGTCAGGGTCTGGGTCTGGGTCTTGGTCCGGGCATGGGTATGGGTATGGGTCTTGTATTGTCTCTGTTCTGGGCTTGGCTTTTGCTTCAGCTTTAGCTTTAGCTTTGCTTTTGGCTTTGGCTTTGGCTTTGGCTTTGGCCCACAATTTTCAATATTTACGACAGGAAATTGCGCCTTGCATTGAAAATGTGGCTCAAATTCGAAGCTTACCAAGTTGATTCAAAAATAGTTAAGGCCTCCATTTTGTTTTCAAATCACTTTTTGCTTTAACGATTATAAACGTTTTATGGCTTTTGAATTATGTTATGAGGCGATGGGAAGTGATGGATTTATGTGTGTGCGTGTCGGCCCAAAGTTTTCGATCGATAAAATTTTCAAAATCAACTAGAAAGCAGAAGAATAATTATTTTTTTAAATGATTTCTAAATGAATAATTTTTTAAAAATATTCTTACTGAAATAAATCGTGAAAAATTCTAGGATTTTAGCTGGGAAAATAAAAGGAAAACCAAGGTTTTTTTTATTATTGCTAAGGCAAATATTATGGGATTCCTTATGATTCCATATCAAAGGCGAGACACTTATCAGGACAGATCTGTGAGAATCCCCTGGAGAGGAGCTTGAAATATTGCAAATCGTTTAATTGAAGCCAACAAATTGATATTCGATAAATCGATGGTTTTTTATAGTTGTTTTTATTATTTTGTCCGAGCAACATTCTTATTGATTAGTCCGGCTTCCAATAAACCACCGATGAGTACCCATTCATTGGATTTCTCATTGTTTAGTTTCATGCAAAAAATCCAATTAAAATTATTGTGGTTTTTCACCTAATCCGTGTGAATGTACAACAAGATCAGATAAGAGACGAACTATGAACACATGAGACGAACTATGATTAGTTTTTCTATTGAACAGTCAGCAGATTTATCCAGCTAATAGACGGAAGTATTGAGCGTAATAACTTAATCATTGAATTGTAATGAGTAGTTGCAATGACATCAGGGCGTGGCCCTGACGAAAGTTCATCAATAGAATGGGATTACGTGTGTGTGTGTGTGTGAGTATATACTAAACGGACTGTTGATAGGAGCTGTGTAAAGGGTAATACAGGTACTCGTCTTGATAGATTTAAAGGCACACTCAGGCACACACACACACACACACACACACACACACATTGATGCACAGATGTAAAGTGAACAGTTATGTCAGCAACTGCAAGTGAAACACTTGTTTGAATTGGCCACATGAAACGTATTGAGGATTGAGAGTTGAGAGTTGAGGATTAAAAGGAAACTTTAGAACTTCCCCGAGATTTGAGATTCCAGATCCAAGACTTTTGTTTATACAGAGCCAAAAGGAATGACCAACACTTTTAATGATCATCGCGAGTATGGGAGATTACGGCGAGTCGTATTTGTTCACCATTAGTATTTGTTATTATTGTTATTACTATGTATTTGAATTGCTCAAGAAGTAAGCTGGGTCCAAAGTGGCTGAAAGTGGCCACAAGGAGGCTCAAAGGCGACGCAAGTCGGGCCGAGACCAAGTCGAACGGGCTGCGGCTGCAGCTCTGAAATTAGCCAAACTCTAACTGCCAGACAAATGCATTCGGTTCTGAACAACCAGCGACGGCATGCCTCTTGGCCAAGTTAAAAGAAAGCCGCTCAAACCCGCAGACCAGAGCACAGATAACGCAAGGTGAGAGTAGCGTACGCGTCATTGTTGTTTACACAATTATTAGGACAACAAGCCGCCGATCGCCAGCAATCTACGGTTGTTAGTTGTTTGGTTGTCCATGTGTCCAGTTGTCCCGTTGTCCAGTTGTCCAGATGTCCGTGTATCTGTGCGTTCATGTGTCCATTTGTCCACTCGTCCATTCGTCCGGTTGTTGGCTGTTGGTTGTCGGTCGCTTGTCGGTTTTGCCGCTTGCTGCTTGCCGCTTGCTACTTGCCGCTTGCCGCTTGCCTCTTGCCACTGTTTACACTCAACTCTGCAGCTCTGTTAGCTCCTCAACGGGCTCTGATTAAATAGCGGACAGTAAAGCCTTTGATTTTGTTGTAAAGAATGACCACACAGACCACACAATCGTTATTCCCCATCCCATTATCCATTTCCCATCTCCTAAACTCATTTCTATTCCCATTCCCATCCCCATTCCCATTCCCATTCCCATTCCCATTCCCATTCTCATTCCCATTTTCGGTCCTAAATCGAATTTCCCAATCCCAATCCCTGAACGATTGCTCTGCCAATTACTTGGCTCTCAAATGTTGTTATTGTTCTGTCACGTAATGAGACGGCAATTTAGCACCTGCATCCTTTTGATTTGATCCTGTTTGTTCAATTGATGGAAGAATAACAGTAGCTGCCATCGGACAATTGATTCATTTTGGCGCAAATGTAGCTCATAAATACATAGCACACAATGTGACCCGTTCGTCCGCTCGTCCTCCAGTTAGATCACGACAATTTCCAACCTCTCCTGACTAATTGTGCATGCTAATGCATGCAATTGTGTCGAGAGTCCTTCCAGCTGTACCGGGTGGTACCTGTGGAGTCATCCGGGACAACGGGGCACAGTTTAGGGGGCACACTCAAGGCTCACATACGTGTACGTGAAGTTCAGAGTCACAGCAGCTCTCGAGGCACTCAATGCCCGCCGCTTGGATACTCTGTAAATCACGTATTGATGCATTGTTGACTCTGTCCTATTTCTATTATTGTTATTATTGTTATTTTTGTTATTTTTGTAATAAGTGAAGAACAACAAAAATTGAAAAAGCGCAATTAAATTAGCAGTTATGGAAATCGATTAACAGGGAACATTTATGGGCACAGGATATGAATGAAAGAAAATTTATGGGAGAGAAGGTGATTAATTGATAACAGATTAACAGTTAACTAAGTAATAATTAAAGTAATTTGATACCGTGAACAAATTAATATGTATTCTCAAGCATAATAAATAAATAAATATTGATTATAGAGAAAAGTAAATAAAATCGAATCGTCTTCCTTTGACTCCTTTTATTTATTTGTGCAGTTTGCCATACCCCATTTGAAGTTTTCAAAGTGCGCGGTATTCAAAAACATTTATAAATTATTTAACATTTTTGTGTGGCTTTGCACGTAGCAGACAGCCCCACCGAACGGCGACGGTGGTGCACCCGCCAAGTCAGAGGTGGATGCCCAGCCGGGCAACTGGAACATGACCGATATTTTGTGTGCGGCAAACAGTTATACGAGTGAAGCGTTTATATAGATATATGTATATTATATATGGAAACAGATGTATATATATCTTTATATATATATGTGGATATGTGTATTATAGAGGAGTTTATCCGATGACGACGTTCAGCATCATCGATTAATGCCCATGCACATTTAATGCACATATTTGGTTTTTTTTTTCGCTTCATCTTCTGCTCCTTTTTTTTTGTTGTTGTATTTTTATTTATTTTTTTTTTTTTTTATATTTTTTGTGTGCCACTCGATTGGGTTTTTTCATATCGTGACGTACGTGCCGCAGTTTTAGTCTCTAGTCTTCAGTCCAAATGCCCAGCTCCAGCTCCAGTCGCAGTCACAGTCACAGTCGCAGTCGCACTCACAGCCTCAATCCAAGACCAAGACCAAGACCAAGACCAAGTCCAAGTCCCACTCGCTGCCGCTGCCGCAGTCCCAGTTCCAAGTCTCATTCGACTGCCTGTCTGTCCGTCAGCCGATGTTGTGATGTCATGTCACAAGGTGATATAACATTGTTGCAGTTAATAAACAAAAATATTGAAGAAGGAAGAAGAAGAGTTTCTTGTTACTTCAATGTTTTGTCGAAGGCTTTGACTTTGTTCCTTGCGATTGAAGTTTGAATTCTAGGGGTGAACTTCAAGGATTCATTAAGAAAGTTGATTGAAAGGATTTATTTTTTTTTATTTATTATTTATTTTTTATATTCTTGTTCAAAGTTAGAACAGTAAAAGCACCCAATAAAGAAGAGAAAGAAAAACTGAGTGTAGTTATTAATGATAGAGAGGAAAATATATACAAAAAGGATATATGAAAAATCAACTAAAATTGAGTTAAAATCTAACAAGGACTTTTAACACAAATTAATTAAAATAAATGTCAACTATAAATAAAAATATAAAATTGTATCTTTGATCTTAAGATCAGATGAACGACGTTCCTCACAGATGAGTTTTACTTCATAGGAAACCAGCCCTAAATTCTCATTAAATTCCAAAGGACATAATTTATAATATTATATATATTAATGAGGCGCAGGTAGAAATAGGACATATATATTTATCGATTAATGAAGAGCCTTTAGTGTCCCCAAGATGACTTCGATGACAGTCTGAAGAAAGGAAAACTTCTATAAATAAATCACATATTTGAGTGGATTGAAAAGTGGGCCTAGGGCTCCATTCAGAGCCTTTGGCCCGTTGAAATATTCTAGAAAGATATCCGAACCAATCCAAGCCAAGTTGTAGTCAACGTTCATTCATTTATGGCTAAGTCACGTTGGAATAATTTGTTTTATGTTAATGTTGAGCTTGGTGCATTGTAATCAGCTCCCAGCTCCCAGCTCCCAGCTCCAAGCTCCGAGCTCCCAGCTTCCAGCTCGCAGCAGTGGCATCAGTTGCCAACTTCCAACTCCGAACTTCTTAGTTCCAAGTTCCAAGTTCCAACATCGCCTTCCTATGCAATTCTCAAATACTACACACAATTGTTACTTTTTCTTTTTGTTGTTGCTGCTGTTGTTGTTGCTGCTGTTGTTGGATTTGTATTTGTTTCTCTTTTCTTTTCTCAGCTTTGCTCTGTGTGTGCCCCTCAATGAATTGGAATTTAATTTGAGTATTTGCGAAAATTTTCCAAAAGCGACAGCAACAACAACAACAACAACAACAACAACAACAACAATAAAGACGACGAAGACGACATCGTGGACAATTGATGCCCAGGCTCCCCCGCGCGTAAAATGTCAGGTGCAGTTGTTGCTGCTGTTGCTGTTGCTGTTGCTGTTGCTGTTGCTGTTGTCGCTTTTGGTTGCTGTTGTTGTTACTTCTGTGGCTATAGATAGAAAGATATTGTATCTGTTAGTTAGCTGCAAGAAGCCGCAACTGTTGCCACTGTAAATGTGGCCCGCACGCAACAATTTGCTACTGGAATTCCATCCCATTGAATGTGCTTGCATGTAAATGGATCCGGCAACTGCTTAATCGTGATTCGGTAGTCATAGACTGTACTCTCCAGCCATTGGATGCTCTATAGCGGGCAGGCAATTGCCAATTGGCAATCGGTTATCGGTAATCGGTAATCGGTAATCGGTAATCGGTGGTAATCGGTGGACTGACAGTCGTTGGCAGTTTTCCCTCTTCAATTGCATCCCTTGGCACTGGAGCCATCAGTCGCCTGAGTCAAAGAAATATCATAATCATCAGCTAAGCAGCTAAGCAGCTAAGCAGCTAAGTGATCCATAATATCTTCATTAGCTTCATTACTGTCACTCTCCTGGACAACTTTATTGAAGTGCACTTGCTCGGGTTCGGGGGGAAGGGGAAGGGGAAGGGAAGCCAAAAACCCACATAATACACATAATACACATAATACAAGATAATGCGATCTGAGGTGAACTGTCTAGGTGGCCGCAGCAGTTACTTCCGTTGACGCCCACACTCGGACGTTCTGGAATTACCGATCTAAGAGGATTACGGCCTTTAATGTGATCTGACGGGCCGACGCCGGCGGCAAGTGGCAAAAAATTTGTCGGTCCGTAAAAAAAAAGCAAGTTAAAAAGAGAAGAAATAACCTAAAGAAACGTTTAATTCCGGCGGAAACACACACACACTCACACACACAGAGCAAAATTCGTACATATATTCACACACTCACACACACACGCACAGAGGGGCATTCATGCATCTTTCATTTCGGACCTCGAACTCATCCCATAATTAGGGTCCAGAATTCGCACGCTCAATTTCAAATTGAAAATTGTAGCAAAATGTTGGAGAGTAAGACATCAATTATACATATACACACACACACACTAATGTGTATGGACAGGTACCTGCAATTCACAGTGCACCTATGTGTGTGAGTGCGTGTGTGTGGCCCTTTGACTGACCTTTGACAAATGCGCCCATGATCGATGGAACTTGACATGGTTACTCCAAGCGCCAGTTGTGATTAATTGGCGAGCCAAATTGTGTGTGTGTGTGTATGTGTGCGTGTGTGAGTGTGTGTGGGAGTGTATTAAATCAAAAATGGTCAGGTCAAAAGAAGGTAGCAGATGAAACTGTCACAGATACACCAAGATATGTGCTCTATAAGGAAGATGAGCACAAGCTAAGCTTCAGATTGGAGCGGGGAAATGGAAAATAAATTCAAAGAATAATTAAATCCATTAAGATTTAAATAAATTAATATTTTACAAGAGTCCCAAATTGATACTTCTTACCCATGATGGCGAATTTGCAGTTCGCCAACTTGGGAATTACATGCCTACTCATAACGATGATCATAATGATCATAATCTCAATAAAATTATTAAATCATGATTATGACTGACCTGAATTTGGGGGGCTGACAAATTGTCATATATGATATATTAAATATATCTATATATATCTATATATCTATACATATATATACCTGTAGACATATGCGATCATTACTCAAGTGGAGGGGCATCGATTTCATTACCATAACGGGCTAACGATCGATCGATCGGTTCGCATTTCAATACGTTTCAATACGCCCCAATACGATCCTCAGCATAAATACGGTTATGTGAGCTACTTTAGTTGTCATAAGTGTCACAATGTGCTTTGATTTACAACAATAACGGCGTCTATTAAACTTTATAATTGTACCAATAAGCAAAAGGTAAAACGGCAATTGACGAAAAGGTTTCGCAATCGCAGCCATACGCCGGGCCATATAGCACTCCATACTGATCCATGGCGATCCATGGCGATCCATGGCGATCCGCAGCGATTCATAGCGATCCATAGCGATCCATACAGATCCAATACCGCCGCAATACCGATCCATACCCGATTCATACCCGATCCGATCACTACGATTCCAAGTCAATTTCAGTTCAGGCTAACAACGAGATTCAATTCATTGGCAAAACAAACCACGTACCGCAAATAAAGTGAAGCACAAATGAGCGTCCAAGAGGAGTAGGATACATACGCACACACGCACACACGCACACACGCACACACGCGTACACACAGGCACATACGCATATAGAAGATAGTAAGAAATCATATGTCTTACTTTAATATTTATGCGTATGCCAGCCCCATTTTTGGCGACCTAAGCAAATAGGGGCGCGAATGAGGCCCCAAAGCGACTCTCGATGATCACTGGCTGGCAGTCAGAGTAGACTTTGGGTCATTGGCTCTTGTAAGCCACTTGGATACTTGGATACTTGGATACTTGGACACTTGGACACTTGGACACAGGCACACATTGATGATTTGGCTTTGGATATTTGCTGCTGCTGCTGCTGCTGCTGCGGCTGCTACTCACATGCTGCTCACTTGCTGCTACAGCGGCCCAAATCTGGCTCTAAAGTGTTGACCATAAGTGTCTCGATTGTTTGTGTATCATAATACAACAAATACATAAACACATGCGGTTTGGGGTTTGGGGCGCACACCACAGTGCGTAAGTACAGTAGAACCAATTATGGATTTTATAAAACAAATGTGGCGCGCATATTAATGAGATCGCTCTATAGAGGTACCCCCGACGCACCCCTGCCCCACCCCCAATACTCTGGCAACTGCCACTGCCGAGGCAGCAACCACCATGCGGGCCATACCATGCCACATACGTGCGTATGTTCGTTCATCATAATTTTGTTTCAGTTTAGGATACCCTTTCCCAGGGTATTCCAGTTACCTGCATAAACAGGAATCGTTTCATACATATCTTTATAAAGGAGGAATCAGTAAAGTCTTTGATTGGAGTTTCAAGAGAAGATTCGCAGGATAAGCTTTGAATCGCAACTGATTTCAAGGTATATTCCTCGTTGAGTGTTATCCTTAGTTCCCCTGGCGGCTATAGTTTTCAATCTGTTTCTATGTTGACTTTTCCATCGAGAGTATCAGCTATTCGTCTGGCAAGGATATCTGTTCATTCTTGTCGTTTCTTTTTTAGGTAAGGCTTGGTGGCCCATAAATTTCCAAATGATTTACTTTAGTTTCGGGTAGAATTATTTGTTGTGGCACCAGCAACGTCAACAATAAAAACAACAACAACAACAACAACAAAGGCCATAACCATACAACGGAAATGTGATTAAAAGCATATTTTATATTTAGTTCTTCGTTGATAACAAATAAAGAGGGGGGAGAAGAAATCACAGTGAAGCTTCAACTCTCAGCGCTTTATAGGCCCAGAGCTGCGTGCAGGGCATGCAAATGGCTTACAGATGATGAACAAAAGGCTCTGACAAACAGGCAGCTGGACAACTGGCGAGCCGGAGAGTTGGACAGTAGGACAGTTGAACAGTTGAACAGTCGGATAGTGGGACAGTTGGACAGTTGGACAGTGGGACAGTTGGACAACGGGCAAGAGGCAAGTCGACCCCCTGCGGCCAGTGAGTGTTTATGTCAACTGCACGGCTGATGACAGCCATAATTCTGCAGTCCGGCCCAAAGGAGATACCAATCAGAGCCCGGCCAAGACAAAGCTGGTTAGTTACCAGGTTTCAGTATAAAATAAGTGCAAAACGTCAACGCCATGGGCGCAAAATTGTTATCGCCATCGAGTTTTTAGTCAAGGGATATTTAGTGAACCGAGTGTCGACATCGACATCGACACTCGACCTGGACGCGGACGCGGACACGGACAACGACATCGACATCGACATCGACATCGACATGGGCATGGGCATGGGCATGGGCCTAGGCATGAGCATGAGCATGGGCATGGGCATGGGCATGGACATGGGCACGGGGACGGGGATGGGCATGAGCTCGCTTGGTATTGGTAGAAGTTGAACTGAAGGTGGACTGGGCTTGGGATTACCTCAATGGTCACGCCAACAAACTGTAACGTAACGTTAACAGAGCCCCAACGAGTGGAATTGTAGCAACGGACAACGGAAGCGAACCGCAAAGAGACCACAAGCCAGCAACCAGACCAGACCAGACCCCACAAACACAAGACCCCAAACAGATCCGAAACAGATCACAAACAGATCCCAAACAGATCCCCCAACAGCTTCAACAGCTTCAAGAGCTTCAAGAGCTTCAGCTTGTACAGCAACTAAGTAGCTCCCACGGTAGTAAGTAGCTCCTGCCACTGCTATGGAGCACCTTTTTGGCCAAAAAGGCCAACCAAATTACGTCTGGGCCACAAGTTGTTCACGTAGTTGCTCTAGCCACACACTCGCTAACAGCAGCAACGCTTCTCATGCTCTATGGGAATTGCCAACGGACAATAAAGAAAAAATAAAATTAAATAAAAAATGATTCTAATTTCGTTTTGGGCGCTTCCTGCTCCAAATACGAGAGCTTAACGCCGCACGCAAACATCCAATTAACTCAATTCCATGAGCGACACTTAAGTCCAGCAGCTGATGAACGACAAACCCCGAAAGAGATCACCAACAAGATCATCAGATCACCTGGTTATGCCTGGGAATATCTTGGGAGTGTTGAGTACATCGGCGTCCATTCATACAAACAAAACTTGAGATAATTTCACTGGGAAAATTGAACTGAATTATTTAATTATTGCATTTTCATAACAAGAGGGAAATTGTTATTTTGAAAGCAGTTACTCTTTCAAGTTATATTACCATGGAACAATAACTGATTTCTCGGGGTATACGAAATCTTCAGTTTGGGCTTAATCCTTCCAAGTGTAGGAACAAAATAAAATTCAGAAAAATTCAGAAAAATTCAGAAAAATTCAGAAAGTTCAGAAATCTAAAAAAAGATATCCAATATATTAATTTTTACTTATCTTAATTTATATTTATCTTAAAATTTGTTTAAATGATATTTTTATATTTTTATTTTTTTTTTATTGGGGTATAAAATTGAATGAGTGCTAAGCTTTTTATGGACTGTAATCATATTTATCATATATCATATATATCATACATCAAATTTTCTTATTTACCCAAAATAATAAATTTTAAGTACAATTTAAATAATTAGCTCCCTATATTAAAAATTAGCAAATTTTCTGAGCAAATAATAATTAAAAATATTATTAAAAATTTAAACATGAACTCTAATTTAAAATCCAAAAATATCGTTAATGGCAAATATTAAAAATACAATTGAAATTAATTATAAAGGATGAAAAATTAAAAAAAAAAAATTTACAATTCCAAATGAAAGGCACTTAAATTAATAGTAATTAAAACTAATAATATTATAAAATTTAAATATTCGGTCGAAAAATTCATATATCTTATCTATGGATATCTATAATAAATCTATATCAATATCTATCTATTTAAAAATTCCCATATATCTTCATAAAACTATCAATATAATTATCTGTCACTATAAATCTAAATGAAAGTATCTAAATAGATGTATCTATAGTATCTGTGTAAAAGTATCTTTGAGTAACCTTGTCAACAGGTCGAGTACTTGATCAGCTGCGAAGAGGCGCGCAGCTCGTAAATGCGTATCAATTAAACTGTTAAGAAGTCAATCATTTATCTAATTTGGCATAGAAGCGATATACATATGTCCACTGATTTCTCACAGTGTATTATATGGATCTTGCACAGTTGCTGACAGTTCACCCACAATGTTTATGAGCAAATTATGCATGGAAATAAATCAATGGGAGTTCAATCAGCGTTATATGCATTACAAATCAGTTGGAGCGCCAACGCAACGGGGCGAACGATATTGAAAAATTATTATAGAAAATCGTTCAGTGGGATCTGTGGCACAAATAGAACGATATACACGTACAGATACTCGAGATACTCGCCTGGGTACACGATATACATGAAATACTTTGATACTTTGATACTTCGATACTTCGATACTTGGGTGCCTCAGTATGAGGATGTATGGATATGTGAGCATGTGAGTGTGTGAGTGTGTGAGTGTGTGGATGTGTGGATACATGTGTAGTAGTCAATGAGTCATATGCCAAGATACATTATTGTTACCCATTGCCTGTTGATTTATCTTCTGGTTATGTGCGATGCAAAAGTAGTTGAGGCGTTGAAATTGGGCGCAAATCGAATTGTATCTTTGAGATACATGTGAATATATATTGGCATTTGCATTGACAACGACTGTTGAGCACTGCACTGCACTGCACTGCACTGCACTGCAGACAATACTACACTGTGCTACACTACACTACGCTACACTTTCCTGTTCTATACCTTACTTTACTCTAGTCAACCTTACAAAATGAAGTTATATTGCCAACTTGCTGCCAAGACCCGGGCCCATAAGTCATCCAGTCTCTGGCAGCAGGCAACGGGTCTGCAGTCCTCAGTCCGCAGTCCGCAGTCCTCAGTCCGCAGTCCTCAGTCCGCAGTCCACAGTTCACAGTCTACGGTCTGCAGTCTATGGTCTACGGTACGGTTACAATCGGAATCTTGCGTCTTGAATCTTGGATCTTTACTCTTGAGGTTCAGTTTGAGTTTGAGTCTTGAATCTGTTCGCTCGCCCGCTTTAATTAACATATGCTAACAAGTTGCCCCATGCCGCACTTTGTCACTTCAAGAGCTGCAGCTCCAGCCTCAGCCTCAGCCTCAGCTTCAGCTACGGCGTCGGCTTCGGCTTCAGGCTTGTAGCACGTAGTACGAGTACTTGTGCCACTTGGGGGTGGGCCTAAGTGGTTTTTAAATGAAATTAATTTAAATTTACTCATATTTTTTGCACTTTTTTCCCCCTTTTTTGTTTTTTTTCTTCTCCCACATTTTTTATGGCTTCGGGGCAATTGTCTTATTGCTAAACGTTGCTCTCAGACATTAAGTTGTAATGAGATCATTGCCAGCATCCAATAAAATAGCTCATGTCTCTATTTATAAGTGTTATGCTATCGACCATAAACATAATCACACTCACTCACACACACTCAAAACCGCATACATACACACGCGAATCTGAAGGGTGTTAATTGCTATAATTTCAAGTTATAGTAATTAAACATTATTACAGGTTGCGCCTGTATCTTTGAGATGCACAGATACAATTATCGAGATTGTTTAAAGAAGACGGGCAGATCGTGAGTATTTCCATAAAAAAATCAGCAAATGGGGTGGGAGGAGCGGAAGAGCAATCAGAGAGGGAAGGCAGGGATGCCAGGGAAAATTGAGACAGAATTTGGTTTGTTATTTCAGATGAAATTAAAAATTCTAAAATTAAAATGTATATTTTAAATATTTTCCATATTTCCCTTAAGAACAATCTTTAATTTATTTATTTTCGAATTTTATTTATAATTTTTTTTTTAATTTTGAAATATGCCAAAATACAAGTATTTGGAGCTACTTTGTCATCTTCACTTCTAGCCATAAAAAGTCCCAACTTAGCTTGTCTTTTAAAATATATATATGTATATATATGTATTTTATCGGGATATGTACTTCCCTAGGCAATAGGATATCATGAATATTTATAACACAATGAATCACAGTATTGACTCAAGGTAGTTTCCTTCAAGACAACTTTATATACAATATATACCATGATCTCGGGGCAGATATAAACTTCAGCGCCGTCAGCGCCGTCAGCGACTAATCAGCTACTAGTTTCGATCGGGCCCATTAGAGAGATGACGTCGTCGTTATGTCATCTCCCGCTCCCAATCCCAGCAGTCCCTATGAGCTACCGTCTAGTTCCGCTTACTACGCTTAGCTCTAAGTTCTGACGCTCAGAGGCTTAAGCTGAAGCTGAAGCTGAAGCTAAGCTAAGGCTGAGGCAGAGACTGAGACTGAGGCTGATGCTGGAACGGAGGCTACACACATCGAGCGATAGATAATAATAGATTTTCTCACGCTTGATATTTCAGGCGGTGAATGACGTTAACAATGTGTGCAGCCCGACCAGATACTGGGTGCAGTGGCAGCAGTAGCGGGTAGGACGTGACGCAAGTAGACCGCGGGCGGTTAGGGGGGGTTCTGGCGGGCGGACGGGCGGGCGGTCGGTCGGTTGGTCGGTCGGTCGGTGAGGCGCGATTGTGGCAAGTGAGCAAAAGCAAAAGCGGCCGGGAGTGTCGCCTAGTTGCAGTGGCGCTGATGAAAAGTAGAAAAGAGGAAAACGGAGTAAACGAAGGTTGGGGGAAAGGTGGTAAGGTGGTAAGGTGGTAAGGTGGTAAGGGGAAGGGAGAGCAAACGGTCTACAGACATGACCGAGCGAGCGGGCGCGTCAGCCGGAAATCATTGCGGTGCAAAACGTTGGGCTTTACGTTTAGAAATTACGTGCGGCCGCCGCGCGGGAAAAATATTAATAAGTGAGCTACAAATATGGCTAAGAGGCAGAGGCTAAGCTTGGCTAATATGTTTATTGGAACTATAAAAATGCAACAGAAAATGATTTGCATGATTTGGCAAAACATTTGCAGCAATTCACACCTGAGCACACACTACACACACACACACACAGACACATACACCATATACACCATGTACACCTAATACACCACATACACGAATGGAGAGTACATGCTGTGAGTGTGCTCCGTAATTATAGCTATGTGGAGGCTGGGCTCGACATCATCTTCGCTAAATTACGATTACTGGATGCACCGCATCGGCAGTAACCCCCGCCAGGAGGGGGTCGTCCAGGAATTTTGTATGCATTTAAGGCACTTAGTCATGCCCAAGTGATTGCTAAACTAGTTTAGCCAGTCCAAGCGATTTCCCATTGGGGAAATCCAGCACTAAAATTTAAACAATAGTAAACCAACAATCGCAACAATAGCAACAATAGCAACAATAACAACAACAACAACAACAACAACAATAACAATAACAAAATTAATAATCTAATAATATTGAAATTGAAATTGAAATTGAAATTGAACTTTTGTTCAATGATCTCGCCGTGGAGCCGGATCTCCGTCGAAATACTCGTAACTACTAATTGAATGCATTCGCAGTCACAAGCTGTGAATGTAACTAACTAACGACGAATCATTTATTGAGTTATTCAAACGAAATGCTAGGTATGTGTGAAGAGCATTAGATACTTTAATTGGAACTGTAGAACGAAAGGAACGAAGAAAAGTCGAGCTAATGAATAAATATGGGGAAGATTGCTCTTGGGAAATCCAGAATTATTATAAAATCATTGCACATCTCGACTTCCTTCGATCTTTGGATAAATAATGCAATGCTTACCCAGCGATTAGTGCGGAATTTCTAACAAATTATTTAAGTGTTAAATTATTCCAAAGTATCTGAAGAAAGTAACGGTACTCGCAAGTAATTATGGATATTAAGACATTAATTAAAGAGGAACCATTTAATTGGTACTAGATTATTCGATTATTTATATCCTTGACAGTTTTTTTTATCGAACGACCATTGCAAGAAGAAACAGGAAAACTTTCTGATATTTCCTGATATTTCCTGGAAATTAAAAAAAAACCTTAATTAAGATTTTTCCCCATTAAGGCAAAAAAAACCGATCAAAGATATTAATAATATAATTTTTAATTATTAATTTTAATTTTAAAATATTTTAATTAAAAAAAAAGAAATTATTGAATTGAAAAATTACTTAAAAGGTAGAATTTTCTTTAAATGAATATTTTGAAAATTATTTAAATTTTTTTAAATGGGAAATTCCGCCTTAAAATAACAATCCAAATATTTAGTATTTGTTATTTTTTTATTTTAAACTTAATTTAAAAAAAAGAAAGTTTTGGCAAGTTTAGACATTTTCTCACCTTAAAATTTTCACTTCAAGTAAAATCTGGATTCTCGGCTTTGCAATTAAAAGTGCAATATTTTTTTATACTGTGTAAATAATTAATTGCTTATGATTTCTGTTCAGAGTTTCTGTTTGTGAGGCAACTATTTATTATTTGCTTCAATTATTTGTCAATTGTATACAATTTTGCAGGCTCTACATTCGCAGGCCTTACCTAAGTTCATTCTGGTTTCCAGCTCGCATTTCCCACTGCAGCTCAGAGTTCCACCCACCAATTTTGAATGCACATCACGCGTTCGTTTAATTTCTATATTATCATTGACACAGTTTGTTGTCTCCAGTTCCAAAGCAAGCGCCCAGTGGTTCCCGGACCACACGCAAGCGACCCACGAAGCGTACCCCTCAGGCCTCAGGCCTCAGGCCTCCGCCCCCACCCATCGTTGGCCCCATTTGGCGACTTGATATTCATTTGTCTTTAGCACATGCATCACAAAAGTATGATTTGGGCGTTTATTAAAGCCTAAACAATGAGAAATATGAGAAAAGACACAAAACCCAAGGAAAAAGAAAACAAAAAGCAAAAACAAAAAGCTAAAAACAAAAGCAATAAGAAGGAAAATAAAAGAAAAAAAGTATTGAGTTTGAGATGAGTTTGGGAGAGGTTGAAGCTTTCATAAACTGTGGGAATTCAAATCGGAAGAACATTTGACAAGTGGTTTATTTACGTATTGTGGATTCTCGGCTGGTGGGATACATACGAGTAGTTAGCACCTTGCCGACAAGGTGTCCGATCTAGAGATCTCGGACATTTGGGCTTGGGATGGACTGGCCCCTCTCTATTGCGTCTCTCCCTTGTCTACAAGCGTTCACTTCTAAACGGTGGATCTGCGACAAGAAGAGGAGGAGCAGGAGGAGTAGGAGAAAAGTGTCTGGAAAATAGAAAATGTTGCACAAACCGTTAGACATTGGCAATAAACCTGAGACGCCCTTCCCGTTTGCAAATCACCGCCCTATCATCTCCGCCGCACACCCCTTTCACCCACACACACACACACAATTTGAGGTCTATTACCGCGGGAGATCTACGCACAGCACTGATATAAATTACAATAGCGGCCACAGTCGCGTTGCGGAGTCGCCCCGAAAAGCCAAATTGTTTTTTAAAAGCACCATTTTTATTACGTCTGATAAAAGATCTCGCGACATTTTCAATTTTAATAGGGTCGCCCAGGTGCCCAGGTGCCCAGGTGCCCAGGGGACTTACAAAGCGGCTGCGCCCCCACACAGTTCAGAGCAGCATCATCGTAGCTGTTGCTGTTGCTGTTGCTGTTGCTGTTGTTGTTGTTGCTGTTGTTGTTGCTATTGTTGTCGTTGTCGTTGTCCATGGAGTGTCCGGCTTGGAGATCATTTGTCGTTGCGTTAATAAAATTGCATTGAGTCGCATTTGAAACTACTTTGGCGGCGGCTGTTCGGTCGGGTGGGATCGGTGGGATTGGATCTTGGTCTTGTTGGCTTCAACATCATCTACAGCTATGGCAACGGCTTCAGCTTCGGCTTCAGCATCAGCTTCAGCTCCAGCTCCAGCTTCAGCTTCAGCTTTTGCTTCGACTTTGGCGGTGGTCACCCAGCAGACAATCCAGGCAACATAGCAGAGACTTGGCCATTATTAATAATGCCATGCGATGTGCGCTGTGGTGGGCACTGCCAGCCAAGCAGGTACTGAATGTGTTCACAGCCAATGATGCACTCCAGGATACCCTCGACCATACAATGCATTCAAACAAAATTCACCTTCTCCTTCCCCGAAACCCAAATTTGAGTCTCTTTAACGCGTTCGCATCACATCGCATCTTGGATTTTTGTGACTCACGCCCTGAGATACCCTTTCATTGGCTCAGAGCCCTAAGTATTCCCAGAGAGGTCACCTGGAAACGTTGCAAATAAAACGGCAACCATTTTTAATATGATTGTATGTCATCTTAAGCCCACAGCTTGGCAAGTTTTGGCCCAGGCAAGCATCTTGGCTTGGTCTATGGCTGCTCTTTGGCTCTTTGGGAAGCTCAAGGCTCCAGACTTTAAACTTTTGGTCATGTGTTGCCATTCGGGTACTCAAATTATCAACATGCTTGGGCACCCGCTTGGACACCGCCCGCCGCCCGCTGCCCCACATACACCAACCGCATCGCCATTCGTTGAGGCACCATTGTAGTTGCCTGGGAGTCGGCTTTGGGTGTCGATGATAATTTTTCATACGATGCGCACTCCTGCCCATCCCCCTCCCCCTATGTTGCTATGCTCATTTCACCGCTTCACCCGCTCATCCGCGCTCTTTGTCGCACTCTCTAGAGCATCGGGCGGTGTTGTGGCTGCTCCTCAGTTTATGCCTGGTTAATGGGTTCGTCTAAATAGCTGCTAGAGGGGCCCGGTTCCTTGTGCTGGGTGAAAATAGGCGATAATCCGTTTTGACAAATTTGCCTACATGGCCAGTGCCCGTTTGGACGCTGGTCAGAGTTCACGTGGAGAAATTTTTGCAATAACAATAATGACAAACAACAACAGCAACAACAACTACAACAATCACAACAACATTAACAATGTCATTGTCCTCAATGTGCTTCCGTTCCGAGTCCGATCTCAGCTGAACTGAGAGAATTAGCATGCAGCACAAATAACTGAAAAGCAAACCACATAACGAGTAACACAAATCAAAATGCATGCATATGATTAATGTCTGCACACACACACACACACACACGTACACACAATCACAATCACAATCACAATCAAATCAAATCAAGATATCAACATTATGCGTAGGGCTACTGAAATTCTTAATAAAGATAAAGTCTGCCCAAAGGCAGGCAGACGGGAAAAGGACCTCTTCCTCAATTGTTATATATGGGAGCTCCCGCTTCTGGGTTCTGGGTTCTGGGTTCTGGGCTCTGGGTTCTGTCTTCTGAGTTCTGGGTTCTGGGTTCTTGGCTAACAATTCTGGACATTGAGTTCTTTGGTTCCTTGGTGGCTCTCCCTGTTGAGGGTTCAGTCCCATCACGTACGAAGCGTGAGCAAACTTTAAGTTAGATTAATCGGCGTTGACGAGCTGCATGGAAACTGCATTGATTATGAGAACAGAAAAAAAGAGAGACAAAACGAAGCCAAACGCAGCACAATACAACAACACAAAACACAACAAACACAACAACAACAACAACACAAAAGAAAACAAAAGGAAAAAGTAGTTAACACGAAGACGTGAAAGAGGAGTCACACAAAATTATGAAGTCAAAGAAATGTCAAAACGAAAGGATATGCGCATTTCCTTTTGTGAGTTATGCGCTATTTCCGGTTAGCTAAATATGATTGGTTGGCTGGCCAAAAATGATACCTTGACTCGGGGGGCTTATAGACCCGCTTAGCAATGATTTATGTTTTGCACAGATAAAATGTTGCGCGATAAGCGATATATAAAGATATATAAAAGAAATAAAATGATAAAAAAGCAAGTAGAATAAAAAACGTAAAACGTAAAACGTAAAACGTAAAACATTAAACGTAAAACAGCAACAAACCAAGTGACAAGACAAAAGGGAAAACTAATTGTCTTCTATGGGCGCCCACCTACTGTTTCGCCCTAACAATAGATCCTCACAGCTGTCCGGAGTCTGTGTTGACTTCTCGCCTGTCCAACATAAAGACATAATATCGTAAATAGATCACTTGCTCGGGCGCTGCGGCTGCTCGCACCTACCGATCAGATTGGTCACCTAAGGGCGATCAGGTGTGTGGTCCCTGATCATCTTGCTCCTGGCGCCAGTTTGACAGTTTTTTGTGGTTTCACTGTAGTTTTGGGTAAGGTCGCTGCAAGTAGTTCTACGAAAAATTGTTTCGAGTCAATTGAAGAGACGGGGGGAAAAAACAGAAAAATAAGTTCGTTGCCTAAGTCTTTTGTTTAGCTACTTTGTGCGCATTATGCGTTTAAATGAATATAAACATGTGCCTCTGTGTATCTGTGTGTGTGTGTGTGTGTGTCTGTGTGTGTGTGTATGTGTTTATTAATTTTCCGCCAAGTATTTTCAGAAAATTATTCCAGCCTTGACAGCAAAGCTGCTGAAAATTGTATTGAAAGAAACAAAACACAAAAATAAACATGAAAATTAACCCAGAAAAAAATTTTTAATTTTTTTCGTTGTATATTTTGTCGAGGTAAGAAGAAAAAATAAAAAAAAAAAATACCAAAAGAAAACAATAAGACAAAAGAACGGCGCTAAGCTTTGTGATATGTTGTGTGCTGTATATGCTGTGCATGTGTATGTGTATGTGTATCTGTATATGTGTGTGTGTGTATGCAGAGAGCTTGTTGAGCTTGTCATGCGCATGCGCTTGAGTTCAATGAGTCGAACGGTAAAAACAATGAACCCTAGAAGTGTGCCAAGCCATGCCAAAAACTAACTATGATTATGATGCAACGATGATATGACAGAGTGCGCTGTGTGTAAGACGCCGTACACGGTGAACACACTGTACGAGCTGTACATTAGGTGAGACTAAGCATACCTCGTAATTCAAGGTTGTTTACGTACCTGCATTGCATTATGTGTAAGTATTGTATCAAAATGTGATTTACCGCCTCTCCCGCTCTCGCGGCAGCCACCCCCACCGCCTGGCGAAAGGTCACAGCATTCAAGTCAAGCGCTCAATTTCACTCGCTTTAAGTGAGGCACACGCCAGAGTGAGCTGTGACCTATCCCCCTGCCCGTCCTGCTCCCACCTTCGTACCGATCGCTCGCTTGATCCAAAAAAAAAATAAGAAACAACAACAAATAGAAAACAACAAAAACGGTTGACAGACTGTAGCAATTGACGTTGCACCCACTCTCTCTCTCTCTCTCTCTCTCTCTCTTTCTCTCATGCACTGGCTAGTCCATCAATAGCCCTAAGTCACCCCTCCAGCCACATCCCCCTTGCCCACAGCCGGCACCTTCAACTGCCGCCAATTATGCCCCCAAGTCGGCTATAGTTGGCTGAGTTGTGTGATTTTTGTTTTTTCAGTGACACAGAAACTGAAATTGTGCATTGTTCAACTCGATCCGTCTATCGGTCTATCGGTCTGTCCCACAGCCGATCTGTCGCTCCGTCGGTCGTTCGCTAATGACTTGCTCCCCATATTTGAAGGTCAAGTTAGGGAAGTTATTGTCGACGCTTCAGTAATTTTTGCCCAAAGCTCTACATTGAACGTTTATTGTGTCTCGTGCGTGTGCGTGTGTACGTGTGCGGGTGTGTGGGTGTGTGTGTGTGTGTGTGTGTGTACCTACATCTATCTATGTACGTACAAATTAATTGCCTTAAGCCGCTCTCATATCGTCTCGTTATTATTTTTATACTTTGTCAAACTCTGTATTAAAGTTGTGTAAAATTGTTGGAGCGTTCGATTTTAATAGCCGTCCTGCCCTCTATAATATGGTATAAGTGTGTTAAGGTTTAAGAGTTTAATGCAAGCCAAAGGCAAAGGCAAAGGCCCCCCTCCGTTTGGCTAGAAAGCCAAGCCAGTAAGATCGAACACCCAACAGCCCAGAGATCTTTAAGGCTAACCACAATGAATTCCACTCACTGACTAATCACTGTTGGAGGTGTCAACAATTTGTGCCCATAACAGAAACAGAAACAGAAAAAAAAAATAAAAAAAATAATAAAAATAATAAAAATAATACAAACAATAAAAATAGTAAAAATAATAATAACACTCATAATAAGCTGGTCTAACACAAATTATATCATGCCTATATATAAGATCGAATCACAGAGCTCTCGATTCGGTGAATTTTTTCTGTTTTACAGTTTTTTATGGAGGTTTGTTTTTTTTTTTTAAGGTTTTTTTATTGATTCTTTTTTACATTTTTTGCGGTCACATAAATATCTAAGTAGTTCGAAGTCAAAATTGATTTCTGTTTGTTGTTGTTGCTGTTGTTGTTGTTTGTATTTACTGAAGTATTTTGATTTTTATTTTTACATATTTATTTATTTGTTTTATTTTGTTGGGCTCATTGGGCGGCGGGAGGGGGGGAACAACAACAACTTGAAAAGCCCGCACTGAGATTTAACTGAAGATCTTTCTGTTGAAACTCGGGGTTCGGTTTAACCGCTCTGCGTAAGCGCGGAGGCTCTGGGGCAGCTTAAGCGAGCGTCACTCCGGATAAATATTGCGGTCGTCATATAAGAATAATATTTTTCTTTTGACTTTGCTTTGGGACATTTTTGCATATCTTTGAGCTAATTTTTATGGAATTGGTCGGGTTTGGCCCGTACGTTTATACGGCTATAAGGGTACGCTTATGCTTATGCGGTCGGGTACACTCCACGCCTGCCCCCCGCCAGTGAGACGCAGCTTTCAATTAGGCTCAGCCCAGACTTGAGATCAACTTGAGTGGGACAAAAGCAGACAATGAACCTGAGCCTCTCGTATGACAATGGCAATGATGAATCTTGTCAATGTTTGCATGAGTCGCTGGTGCTCCGAATTCTTGTGCTCTGATACACTGCGAGAAATCTCAAAGTAATAATATGTATGCATAGGAATTTCGAGAACTTCGAGAACAAAATTATAAATAAGAAATGACTCATTTAATGTCTGAACGTAATAACTCGAATTCAAATGAAATATATTTTCTTCTCATTGCTCATCTGTTGGCTATTCATCTTGTTGCCTGGCCCCTCGTCACATGTTCCCTAACGGAAGTGGCATAGGCCCTAGGCCCCAGGGCCCTAGACCCTAGACCCTAGACGGAATGACCAGTCCGCTTCAACTTCCTTCCTTCTGGGTCGCGCTTCTAATAAAAACTCTGCGCTGCATCCTCCGAGATGTGGAGAGCGAAGCGAACACACCACATGGACAAATTGTAGCAAGTGCAACGGCAACAGCTGTTGTCACAGCAGCAACATTAGAAATTATTACCCCAGATATCCGATTGTCTTAACTGATTGTCAATGGCCATAAATATTATGGAAGGAATGAGCGAACAAAACAAATGAGCAAATGAACAAATGAACGAACGACCGAAAGACCGAACGACCAAAAGACTGAATGCATGAATGAATGAATGAATGAAAGAAATATCAATGTTAATGCATACGAATCAAGCATTCGAGTGATCGGGCCATCAAATCAAAGCAATACAAAATACTTAGGCCAACTGTTGTGACATGGCCCAAACCCCCCGCCACTCACCGGCCGTTTACCATTTACCACTGACTGCTTACCCCTTGCAGCCCTTTCCAACTGCCACTTTTTACACACTTTGGATATGAAAACGCAGTTGGAGTTTCATTTGCAGTTGTTGTTGTTGTTGTTGTTGTTTCTGCTGCTGTTGCTGTTGCTGCTACTGCTGTTGTTGTTGTAGTTGCAGTTGCAGTTGCAGTTGAAGTTGAAATCATCATCAACTTAGAATACTAATTCGGAGCGAGCGCGAGGCAGGGCACCGGATGTGATGACATTTGGCCAAGAACAGCAGTCAGAGGAGAAACCCTAACAATTATTGGATTGGTAGCAATAAAAAGCTAATAAAGAACCCCTACTTTACTCTCTCCCTCTCTCTCTCTCTCCCTCTCTCTTTCTTGCTCTCTCTCTCTCTCTATCGCTCATACACTTGGCCTTTTTCTCACTCTCTTTCTCTCCCTCTTGCCTATATATACCTCCGTAGCCCGGTGGCAGCTCCGAGTCCGAGTCCGACCCCGATCCCGATCCCGATCCCGATCCCGACAAGTTCTCAGCCGTGCACTTGCTTCGCGCTGCTTGTTTTCCTTTAAGCGGCGTTTAACAATTCATAAATGGTTTGCCCACTGACGCCACTCGTCCATATCCATGTCTGTGAGCCCCCTACCCAGCTTGGCTGTATGCTGCTCTGTCTCCGTGGGGCCCTGGAGTGAGTGTGTGGTACACTTTAAGGCCAGCAGGCTATCCCGTCTGGACTGCAGTCTATGCTCTATACTCTACAGTCTGCAGTCCATGGGCCTCAGTCTATAGTCTTCGGTCTTCAATCCATAGTCTTCAGTCTTCCGTCTATAGTCTTCAGTCTATAGTCTATAGCCGATAGTCGAAAGTCTGTGGTCTGCGCTGCCCTGGTCGGGCCTGGTCGGGTCGGGTCTGGTCTGGTCTGGTCTGGTCTGGTCCGTGTCTCTTTCTCCCGAGGGAAGTAGTGCAGACAGCGGCGTCGCACGACGTTTACGTATGCAAAACTAGTTTTATTTTTAGGGCCATGTCTGGGAATCGAATCACCCGAAACAAATCCACAAAATCCAAAACCAATGCAACAATTGTTGTTGTTGGTGTTGTTGTTGTTGCCTTTGTTTGTGTTGTTGTTTCTTGTTGCCCCTGTGCAGTTCGGTGGCACGCAGACATTTTGCGTGTTGGACAAATTTGTAGCTGCTGCCTGATCACGTTTTAATTGTACAACCACTTCAAGTTGGAGTTGGAGACGGATTCGGAGCTGGAGTCGGAGTCGAAGTCGGAGTCAGAGTCAGAGTCAAAGTCGGAGTTGAAGCTATAGCTGGAGCTGGAGCTGTAGCTAGTAGACTGGCGCCTAGATAGCTAATTAACATGGGATGCAGTTTTATTTTTTGTGTGTCGAGGTATGAATGGCCAGGAAGAAGGGCGGGGGCGGGGCGGGGAAACGTCGAGTATCTGTGCCCATTCACACTAAAAGTAAAGGCGTTTTTACTTTCTTAAATCGTTTTTAATTGTTTGTCAAATGGGGCAATGTGAAACCGATAGACCGCATTTGATAAGGCCAAAAGAGAGATCTTTTGAACCACTATCAAACTACCAATGGCTGGGCTAACCTCTGCATAAGCTGCTATTTGCTCCGCCACTTGCCCCCACCCGCCAGCCCCGCGAGTCTTTCAAGGGTCAAACTCAACCCAAATGATTGCGATTGTTATGCTTGGCATTTAATTGCCTTGTAAATGGTCGCTGTCCCACCGGTAGCTGGCACTCGATTGTTGTCGTCTCTTACGCAGTCTCAACATGCCACAAGTTGCACGCATTTCTTAGCCAGGCAGAGAGTTTGGCATCTGTTGTTGTTCATGCTGATATCGAGTTATATCGACTGGCTACCGATTTTTGCACCTGTTTTTTTTTTCGCTGCTTAAATGCAATTCCAGCTCCGTGGCTCAGTGGTGATCCCAATGATAATGCGTACATAAAACTAGCATGCCACAGTCACAGACGCTTAACTGCGGAAATGAGTCGCCAATTCCAGTGAATAAAACAAAAGACTTAGGCAACGAACTTGGTCGCACCTCACATTACCTCGCCTCACCTCACACCGCAGCGCCTCTTATTGCCTTGCAACGCGTCTTACTGCCTCGCTTTGCTATGGACTCACTTTATTGGCCAATGTCCAAAGCACGCCAAGACGCGGCACGAACCAGCCACTCGAACTTGCAACAGTAGCAAACAACTCTAAATTATATATAAAGCACATGTCACCGGGTACATCCGCGCATACAAATGAACGTCGGGGGGGTAGTCCAATCAATGAACAACTTCTAGACATGCGCAGGGCACAAACCAAACTTCAAACTGGGCGCGGCTCATCATATGTTATTCTCTTCTTCCTTTTCCCCCTCTACTTCTCAATCTCTCCCTCTCTCACCCTCTCTCTTTTTACTTCTTTCTGTCGCCTTGCCTTTCTACCGCTATTACTACCTTTGCCTTTTATTTTTGCGTGATTTATGCAATCGCGAATTCGAAATGAGTGAATGCAACTGACCAAAGGGCTTGGGCGTAGTAAAGCCAAAAGAACTTAATAATACTCTATATGAGGTATTTATCGATGATATCATATCATATGCACAGGGGAGATATCGATCTTAATTACAGATCTCGTAGACATCAGCTAATCGTATATCATCCGCATAATCGATAAGTTCAATAGGATGAGTGGGAGGGGTCGAAGGGTTTTACGAACTTGACAGGAAATCCTTTTAGCATATTAAAGGCTCATCCTCGATACATGCCCCTAATGTTCATTGAAAGCAAATTCTGACGTTTATAAGGGATACGGGTTTTCGGATCATATTGCTAACTAAGAACACGTAGAGAAAATCACGAAAATAGACATACGGACAGATGAATCATCAACGTGTTGAGGCACTTGCAACGCGGCAAAATGCTAGACACTAAACGCGGCAACAACAACACAGCTGATGACTGCACCGCTAGGCAAGACACCAGCGGCGGGCATTATACAAGGAACAACACTAACACAACAAAGGTAACAGCAGCAACAACAACAAGACGAACGACAACAACAAGAACAAGACGAGCAACAACAACAACAACAACAAGACGAACAACACAAAGAACAAGAACAAGAGCTCCATTTGGTCTTTGGCTTTGATGTGAGGCCGCTGCTGAGGGGCGGCGGAAAGTCATTGAAGACATCGCGCGCCTCACTGACACCTTCCTTCACTCAAAATGGCCTAAAAGGCCGCGGTGCCATTAGCCAATATAACTGCCACGCAACGTTTTGTATTTTATCATGTCTACAAAAGTCAAAAAGCCATATTACATCATAACGCACCAGAAGAGGGATCTGAGATCGGGAGATGGCAATGAGGAGATGGAGATGAAGATGAGGATGAGGATGAGGATGAGGTTAGAGAATGGAGTATGGGGTATGGAGTGTGGAGTGTGGAGTGTGCAGTGTGGAGTGGGAAGTGTTGGAGTTCGAGATTGAGTTGGAGTTGGAGTTGGAGGTGGGGGTTGGGGTTGGGGTTGGGGAGGAGGACCAGGTTGAAGTTGAAGTAGAAGTTGGATGCTGATTCGTTTCGTGCCTAAGTGGCCTTTTTGGTCAAAAGAAACAAAAGATCAGAAGAAGGTGGGGAAATCTGAAAACGGGTTAAAAGCAGTTCGAAAAGTGTTCTAATAACAAGCCAAAAAATGAGGGGAAAGAAAGAAAAAAAAAAATGTAGAAAAACAAAACAATTTTACGTGGAAAACTTAGCGAGGGAGACAGGGGAAAATTGTTTGCATTTGTCAAATAGTTTATCGGCAACGACTTCGTTTTCCTTCGTTTCCCTTCTCTATTTTTTAACTGACCGACCGCCGAGCAACTGACCGATGCGCATCCTTACCAAATGGTCAGTAAACAATTCGTTGGCCAAGTTGGTCTAATAAGCCGCACTCTCGCCCAGATCATGTTGTGCAAACAGACAGACAGGCGAACGAGTGAACAGATGGACGGATGGACGGATGGACGGTTGGACGGGCGAACGGATGGACAGACGGACGGGCGGACGGGCGGAGAGACGAACAAACAGCGGATGGACAGTGCTCCACAGTCGGACGGACAACGGAGCGCGGAAACTGAAAAAGGAATCCCGCCTAACAAGATGGTACCATGGGCATGAAAGGAGTTTATTGTGCGACGCGTCGTGTCGGTCACTTTGAGTGTCATAAAAAATAGGAAAAACAAAAAAAATCAAAGGGTGAAGTTCGCAAGTGCGCGACTAGGAGATACGCTGGACCCTTTCAAACATTCAGAGCAAGTTCATTTATGGAAGAGTACGGAGGATTGATCCCGATGCATCCAAGGATGCAGATTCCACCCGTCAGTTTCCTTACCCATCTCTGATGGTAAAAATTGCTTGTTATTTCTTTCCGCTTTTGCTCCTTCGCTTTCGGTGGCAATGTGTGAGTGCCTTATGTGTCATCACGCCCTGGCCCCTGCTTTATAGCCACAGGGTATCCGAGCTGGGCAGGAGTTAAAAAGTTAAAAGCCAGCCAAACAAAACGCTTGTTGCTCGCGTTTGTGTTGACCAGCTAGAGCAGTTAATTAGAATGTGCCGAAGAGGTTGTGCCCGGTGTGGATGGTGATCGGTGGATGGTGATCGGTGCCCTGTACCCAGTTCCTGGTGATGATCATCATCGATGCTGGAGTGATGGCCACAAGTGTTGAGTTGCTGAGTGCGAAATGCGCTAGACAAACAATCCACGGCTAAAGGCGGCTTGATTGAGTGCCTCCGGCTGAGGTTTTCGACTCTTGCATTGACTCTGGTCTCTGACGCGGTGTCGGCTGGATAGATCGCTTCCAGCTCTCTGCATATGAAACGGCGGCCAAAGTCAAGTATGAAAATCAAATCAAGTCATAGGCAGCCACTAGGCAATATCTATCCGCCAGCAGCCAGCAGCCAACAGTCAGCAGCCAACAGTCAGCACCTTTATCCACACATTCAACCTACTCGGGTGTCTGGCAGACAATGGAAATTTACTTTGAGCCCTGCTCGAGCTGTGTGTGAGCCTTGGCAATATTTACCAAATGTCAATGCAAAAAGTTTTAGGTGCAATGTTGGAGCACACACAGCATTGCCCAGAGATCCGAATACCCTTACCCTTACCCTATCTTCGCATCTCAAATGGTTTCCAGTCTGGGAAGCCGTCTCTTAACTCGATTTGTTGATACATTTTAAAAGAGTCCCAGCAATATTTTGGAAGCATACGATGCTACCTACGTCCATGACCTCCCACATTTTGTGTGACACTAATTCGAACATTTAATAGGAGTATTTAAGATCATTTAAGATAGGAGCTCGGAGATTGTGATCTTATGGCACCCCAAACATTATTAGAGTATTTTAAGTAAAATATCAGATCAGATCGAAGGGGAAGTCTCTGTTTTCTTTCATAAATAAATTCAGTTTTATGACTTTTCATTTGAATCTCATCTCTATAATTTGTGGACATACCTGCCTTGGGCTCCCATCCCAGTGTGCGGACCCTTTTGGGGTGAGTGTATTTTTATGCTAAAAAAGGAAAGAAAACGAAATATCACTAAACACAGGCGCAAACGATCGCGCACGTTTGGTAATGGATCACACGATCTGAAGGCAGGCAGGCAACCAGGCAACCAGCTCCAAGATTGGGGCCCAAAATCAGTTGGTCGCCTGGTCGCCTGCTCGCCTTTGCCTGGCCAAGTGCCACGGACTGATCTTGGGTCTACCTATCAACCTCCTCCCTCTTCTCCCCCACTCTTTCTCTCCCTCTCCCTCTCTCTCTCTCTCTCACTCTCTCTCTCTCTCTCTCCCTTTCTCTCTCTCTCTCTCTTTCTAACCCTCTCTCTCCCTCTCTGTTCCTCTTTGGATTTGGTTGCCAAGTAAATGACATTGACAGTGACACTGGTGCACAGCTTCCAAGCTGCTTGGTTGGTTGGCTGGTTGGTTGGTTGGTTGGCTGTTCGGTCGGTCGGTCGGTTGGTTGGCTGGTTGGCTGCTTGGTTGGTGGGACCGTTGCTTGGGTGCTCTACCTGGTCTTAATACGTGCACTAAGCATATCAGTTAACCATACAATAACCCGGGGATCGTTCGCATAAGTGTTGCGAGCTGCTGAAGAAGCTTTAAGTGTCAAGAGCCGCTGATTGCTGGCCGATGGTTTGCTGTTTTCTTCTGCGGTGGAAACCCGAGGCAGGAAAAGACTGAGAAACAGGGGGCAAACATAGAGTAGTGGATTTCTGTTCCTTCCGTGTGTGCGTGTGCGTGTGTGTGTGTGTATGTGTGCGTGAGTGTGTGTGTTATGAGTGGAGTGGTGTGTAGGCAGTGGAGTGGTGTCCGAGGTAATCCTAATGATGCACAATACTCAACCCTTCACCACCTGCAACATCGACAGCTGGTTTTTCCCCACTTTCCCCGTCACTGCGCCCACACTCCATACTTTTCAGCTGGGAAACCGCTATCCCATACACAATATACCATATACCATATAACATATAACATATAGCATATAGCATATAACGTATAACGTATAACGTATCCCGTATCCTATCGCCCCCTCCTCAATTTAGACTAATTTAACGAGCTACAACATAAATTCTCGAAGCGACTCCTGCTGCGGTGGTCGTTGGATTCCCTTAGTGTTGGGTTACTACGCGGTTTATTTCCCGTAAACTCAGCTCAATTTTTGACTTCTTTACGAGCTATCAAAATCACTTGTGGCCCAGAGAGGAGACCCTTAAATCTAATTTCGTTTCCAAACTAAACCAAAGGTTAACAAGATAACTCAGGCACTTAAGCCAACAACAAGCAAGCAAATGCCCAGAGATCTACAAACGATTACGATAAGAATCTCACTGTTTAGATCATCTCAGAGTCTTGACTCTTGTGTTGGACTCGTTAGGAGCCTTTCCGAGATGTACACGAGGTGCTGGACGCACAAATTAATATTTGTGCTCCTCAGCCAGTTGGCGGTCGGAGTAGACGGAGTGACCGAAGCGAGCAGCCTGTGCGGTCTGTGGTCCTGTCCTCTCCTGTCCGCTCCTGTCCTCTCCTGTCCTGTTCTGTCCTGTCCTGTCCTGCTTGCGTTCCAGGGGGGCATCCAAACAACAACGACAAGACAAAAGGACATCATCAGCCAGAACAATGGGCAAATTTGTCGTAAAGAGTAGGCAGCAGCGCAGAGAAAGTACAACCAAAAGGATTTACCTCGTATGACTTGACTTTTATGCAGCTGGCACAGAAACACACAAACATTCACACACATCCACATCCACATCCACATCCACAGATACAGATACAGATACAGATACATTTTTGGATGCTGGTAACTCGCTCCCAGGTTGGCATGCGTATTCTGAGCTTGAGGTTGACCTGCAAGTTCACTGGACACGCACTGGAGACTGGGTGAAGTTGAAGCTCATCCAAGCGGAGATTAGCTGAGGGATGCGAGTGGAGAGTGAAAAGGTTTAGGCAGTGATTGGAAGCAGGAAAAGTGTGGTGAAGTGGAGGGGGTAGAAGTGAAGGAGTGGGAAAGTGGGGAGGCGGGGAAGAAGGGAAGATCTGTACCTTAATCGCTGCATTTTAATCGACACGCAAAGTTCGTTTAAGTTAAATAAACGTTTAAACGAGAACACAGAGAATGAGGCAACAGAACAACAAGCGAATGGCATGCGCTCTGCACCACGTTGCTCCGAAGGGTCTCCCAGGGCTGGACGTGGGTCAGGCTAGTAGAGTGGGTAGAGTGAAGCAGGCGGACATTCGGGTAGATGGGCAGCGGGTAGTCGGGTAGTCGGGTTACGGGTTGCGGATGGCGGGCTACGGGGCAGTACTGAGGCAGCCCAACGATGCAAAAGGCAAGCTGAGAAGAAGATCTTGCCTGAAATTTGAAATCTTCAGCACATCTTTGAGTGCGTGTGTGCATTGGTCTTGGGTGTGTACGAAATGTTTAAATTAAGCTGGATATCAAGTGCACCAGATCACTAATTACCAGCGCCAGTTGATCCTACAAAGCGCTTAAAAAAAAACCTCCATCCTCCTCTTCAACATCGTGTGAGCGAAGCGCCGCCGCCACCAGCTCCAAAATGTAAGCCTCATCTCTTGTTGCCTTTGTTGTTGTTGTTGTTTTTGTTTTTGTGTGTTGGTATTGGGGGTTTTTCTTAGGTTTTATTTTTCTTTTTGGTTCTGTTTTTGTTGTGCTTTTTATTTTTGAATTTTTTTCCGTTTTTTTTTCTTTTTTGAGTTTCTGTTGGGTTTTTTTTTTCGTTTTGGTTTTTGTAGGTGCCGAGCATCCAAAATCAATAAAGATTCTTCCCAGATTGTGGCCCAGTGTTTGCTTAACTTTCGGCGTCCCTTAAATGGGTTAATGTCGTTCTCCCTCCCAGACCTGGCCAGAGCTGTGAAACAATGGAACTGCCCGTTACTTGATAGTCTTTGATGGCATTCAAATGCAGTAACTCAAATTGATGGGTATTCCTGTTCCTCCTGATCATTTGGTGCCTGATACGGAAATGTTACCCAAAGAAATGCGAGAAGCTCTTTTCCGTATTCCGTGTTACTTTCCGCAGCCTGAGATGCCCTCTGACACTTATATGGCTTTCAGCACACGAGACTTTCTTTCTTTCTGTTTAAGGATATGTTTCGGTTAAGGTCCTTTATATGAATCATGTCGGGAGTGTGAGTTGAATTTAACTTTACCTCAAATTTATTTATATTTTAATTGCATCCATGGAATATTGAATAATTCACTTAAGCTATTCAATCGATTGTCATGATCATTTTCAATCTTCAACTGAGCTGAGCAATTATCTTCAAATCTCTTCAATATTCAAGGACTCTTTAAGCTCAGCCTTGATAACGCCCTTAAGTTTCATATGAAAACATTTTCCAAGTCCATAAAATGTGAACTTTTAGAAATAAGCAACTTATTTCCTGTATTGCCTAACTGACACTCACTGGAAGATCAATTAAATATTTATCTTCAAGTTGGGATCTTAACCACAGATATATGTATATAAATTTATATATCTATGTGTGTGTGTGTGTGTGTGTGTGTGCGTGTATTTACATAAAAGCAATTCTCTGGCAGCTGTCCACAAAAGATATGACATACCATCATAGAGTTTGTTTTGACTATTTGTCAGTCGTCCGAATACGCCCCAAACATGGCACACAAGAGTCTGTGGAACCTATAGAAACTATGGGTAACCATGGCTATGACTATGGACAGTAATTAAGGCCGCTACCGGACACGGACGCAAATACAGATACATGCGCAGATACATGGATCAGCGGAGTTTTGAAAAAATTGCTGAGTTGCCTTTAGCCAAGTTATGTATATGTATGTATGTATGTGTGTGTGTGTGTGTGTGGCATATGGTGTGCAATGTGTGATGTGTGATGTGTGGTGTGTGGTGTGTTGGGTGTATTGTGTGCAGTTTATAGTGTGTTTTAGCCATGTTTTGCATAATTTCTCATTAAAACGTGTTTCCATTAGAATGTGTCAATAATCTTTGCGTTCGCTGTCAGTTTCAAATGCAAATACTAGCCAACAATTGATTGGATGATGCATTATAAGCGTAATTCTATAAACGTGTTCCCAACTATTCACCGTTTAAATATGTTGCTGGTAGCCCGATGATAACTTGCCAATTGTTGTTGTTGTTGTTGTTGTTGTGCACTATTTTTAAAGATGTGCTCAGCTCTCTTAGCCATCCACCAACTATCTATATATTTTTATGCGCATGCTAGTGTATGTGTGTGTGTGTACTTCCACAATTTCCATATAGTTTATGGATCCTAACTCTATTAATAATGCATCTTTCATGGTGCATACATAATAAAGCATGTTAAAGCCTTTAAATGCCTCTCATCGTTCAAAAGGTTGGAGTTGAAGTCAAAAAGCTGATGTCTGGCGCCAATGGGCCACGTAATATGATCGGACCCGCTTCTTTTTTGCCTCATGATGGCCCCTACTCCCCTACCCCCCTACCCCGTACCCACTACAATGATGCAGCTCGGCGCCTGCATTTTGACAGTCAATAAAATTTTGAAATGTTATACTTTTGGTTTTGTTTTCTATGTCGCATCGATTTTATTTTTGTTGGAGTGTCTTTTGTTTTGTAAATGGCTTTTTGATTGGAGAGATTGGGGCGACGATACAAATGAACCACTTTTTCAGTTTGACAGCTCAAAAACAAAAGACTGAGGCAACGAACTTGCCAACCTACCTGTATCGATTTAGCTGAAAGTCGATATACGCATACACATAAATTGCCTTATCGACCCAATATTATTTTATATCTTTATAATTAACCGATTCGTTAGAGAAATTACAAATTGAAACCAAATCATCGTTGGTTTTTCTCCAAGCAAACGGAAGAGCACCTAAGCTCATCATCGGGAATACCGCAGCTACGGAGAATCTCATCTGCATTCGCCTTTGTCGATACTCCATCTTTATAGACCCCATCATCTGGGTGGCAATTTTCGCCTATACAGATCTTTATTTTATGGGTATACATTTTAACGACTTACACTGTTCAAAAAAGCATCGATAAAGTCGACCCTATAGGAAGCTTGAGCCATCTACATTTATTCCAGTCTCAAGATCATTTTGATACTTTTTAGATCGATCATCACTTGGAAATCGAAAATCAGTAATTAAAGAACTGCCCTTATATATAACATAATATCACTTCAAATTATATTTTTATATTCATAGCAATAATTGAAGGATGCTCAGATTCCTGATTATTAAATAATTTCCCTGAGTTTCTTGCTTTATATAAAATATCCTGAAACTCACTTTATAGAAACGTTTCAAGTATTTATCCTTGATTGATGATTGATCCTATATTCATCTCTCGCTTATCTAAGTTGCTCGACAGAATGTACCCTGTGTACACCCTACACATTGGGGTTACAGGGCATTCGGTGTTCGTTGTAATGCGCAGAGTCAGTAATTTTTGATGATTTCGTGTTACTATTGACTGTTTAATAAACTATAAAAATAAATTTAGAAACAATGACGACAAAACACACATTGGAATGTGATCGAGCGGCAGTTAAGAGGCAACAAAAAGCACTAGCACACACACACACACACACATACAGAGAGACACGCACACAATCGGACAATGGCGTGCGCTGGATTTAGTAGACGCAACGCAGATCCCCACACTCCTCCGCCCATTCTTTGGCTGGCTGACCGCCCGAACGCCCGCCCGCCCCACACTCCTGAGCCACCAACCCCCCACCCTCCCGGGCAACTCATCGTATGCATATTGATGATACGCGTTGCTCTCTCGAAGCTCCGTTCATTGTTTATTGTCGTCCGTTAAGGCGTCAACTTTTCTGACATAGCCACATTTTATAATGCTCGTAAACGATATTTGCAGGCAGTACAGGGCGATCAGGCTGATTGTCCGATCGTCGGATCGAACGATCGAGCGATTGTACGATCATTCAACTGTCCGAATGTCTGATTGTCCGATTGTCCCATCCTGCATAGTTTTCGTACCATTCATCATTGGGCGGCTCTGGCCTCTGGGGTCTGGGGTCTGGGGTCTGGGGCAGCCCACAAGCTCATTTCGGTGGAGAGGGCGGTTGAGTAAGAAAGAAAACAGAGAGAGGGAGAGAGAGAGAGAGAGAAAGAGTAATGTGTAAGAGGAAGAGAGCGCAGGCGATTGTGGGTGACTTGAGCGACTATTCGACGACTGCCTAATTAAGTGATTAAAATTCTGACCGTCGCCGTGTGGTATGACTTTTGTATGTGTTAATATAAAGTTTATTATTTGAAGCAGCACGTGGTCGGCCGGCAGTCGGTAGGCAGTCGGTAGGCAGTCGGTGGACAGTCGGTGGACAGTCGGTGGACAGTGGGTAGGCCTCTTTTTGGGGGCTGTAGTTAAACATCAAGTAGCCCATATATGACCGTGCCCAGTCTGTAGCACCCAATAGGCCCATAATGCTAGCCCCCAGCATATCAATCAGTGAGCCTTACGACAAATATCTCAGCGTTACATTTGCGGCATTTTTAATTTACAGCAATCGTTGCATTAGACAAACGGACAGCCAGACAGATGGACAGCCAGACAGATGGACAGCCAGACAGATGGACAGCCATACAGATGGAAAGATAGATAGTTAAAGAGATGGGCTGAAGGGGGGTGATGGGGCGTGTGGCACAGGGAGATAAAGACAGAGGGATAGATGGACAAATAGACATATGGACACATGGACAGACACAGAGACAGACGCACTGGCACTTAGGCCATACTATATCGGTTTTATTATCGCCCATCGGTGATCGCCCATCGACTTGCAACAAGTGTTCCATGTGCTACGTTGATGAATTTATGCCAACCTATTTGGCGTTGACGACACGCCACCCGCTGACCACGCCCATTTATTAGGCCCGTGTCTCAGATCCGAACACAATGATTCCATTATCCAGTTAAGTCTTTGCCGCATTTTAAAATGTTGATCGGGCTGCTATATAATTTGAATAATTAAAGCTCCTCATGGATAGGACATTTCAAGGAACTTCCATCCTATGGAAAACCTATAGATCTTTAAGCCTGATATTCACTAGGATAAAAGGAGAAGTATAAGGAGAATTAAATAATTTATTATTTCTGAAAATTATGAATAATTTCTGAGAGGATCTAAGAACAGAATGAATATACTGATAATTAAATACCGAAATGGAAGATCTGCAAATTTTAAGTAGAAAAAAAATCTTCATTTTTTTCGCCCCTCCCAATAGATAAAAAAATACTTTGATTTAATTTTCATAATTATTTATTTTCTCGCATAAATTTAAGAGCCAATCTTTAGGACGATTTCTAAAAACTAAAATAGAATACTTAAGAAATATTAAAATCATCTCTAAGTCTAGAAAAAAAAAAAAAAAATTTTATGTACAATATTATATGGGAGCGTTTGGTGGGTTTGGATTGGATTGGGTTTGTTTTTTGACATTTTCTTCGTGTTTTTTTTTTTAATATTTTGGTTTTGATTTTGATTTAAAAAAAAATTACAATTCACATGAGAAATGATTGCTAAAAAATATATTTACAATTACAATTTGAAATTTTCATTTTCAGTTTCAGCTTCCTTCTTTGTCTTTTTGTTGTTCTTTTTTTTTGTTTGTTTTTAAGTTTTGTAAAAATAATTTTTGGATTTGAGCTCAAAAAGAGTGTTAGTGTGTGTGTGTGTGTGTAGGTATGTATGCATGCATGTATGGGTGTGTGTGTGTGTGTGTGTGTGCTGCGAGTAGCTGTCTCTTTTCGACTGCCGCGACGCAGTCACAACTCTCAAACCTGTCCATAAAAATTTCAATTTCGACGGCGCAAATCGAATTCAAACCGTAAAAAAAAAAAAAACAAACAACACGAAACAGAAATAAAAAATAGAAAAACAACAACAAGGGGAGGGGGGCGATTGGTGGCGGAGGTGATTGCCACTTGGCTCCACCCACAACCACACTAGACACACACAAAGATGCCGCGCATGGCGCTGGCCGCATTGTGAGCCACTGCGAAACCACCAAACGGCGGCGACTCACCGCCAATGGCGTTCAGCTTCTGCCTCTTGACGGCGGCGGACGCCTCTGTTGAGGATGTGGAGCTGATGTGGCTGCTGCTGCTGGTGCTGCTGTTGCTGCTGCTGTTCGTGGCGGTGGTGCATTCGGCCTCCAGCTGATAAAACTTGCGGCGCGTTGCCGTTTCCACATGCTCATCATCCTGTAGGCTGCACACGTCGCTGTCATTGAAGCTGTGCACCGAACTCCTTGAGGTTTTCATGCTCAGATCCATGGGTCCATCCTGGGCAGCGCCGGCTGCTGTGGCAGTTCCATTCAGAGCGACTGTCTCGCCGCCAATGGAGCACACGGAGACAGGTGAAAGTGATTGCATTTTGGCCGCAAAGCTCAATGGGCTGCTGCTCTGCGATTTGCTGGGCGTGGGCGAGGCGAAGTTGGAGTTGGAATTGGAGTTGCAGGCGATTGTGGCAGAGCCAGTGAGGGCAATGGAGGCAGGGATAGAAGCGGTGGTGGAGGCAGAGGCGGAGACTGGCAGCAGCTGCTGTGGCGGTGTGACGCGTATGGCAACCGGTGTGTGAATTGTGTGTGGACTCTGGCTATGGCTGTGACTGTGGCTGTGGCTGTTGCTGTGGCTGAGTGTGTGGCTGTGCTGTGACTGCACATCATCGTCAGCGCCGAGGCAGACATCGATGGGCGATGCTGCTGGCTGTGGATGCTGCTGGCGTGCAACATTTGGTGGCGTGTAGCGGTTCTGTGATTCCGCCGAGGCAGCCGAGTCGACGCTCTGGCGATGCTTGTACATCTCCTGGCGGTAGGCAGCATCCGCAGCGGCCGCCGCAGCAGCGCTGGCATGATAGCCCGGAAAGAGTAAGTGCGGTGGCAGCTGGAATGCCGTCTGTGGTGTGGCCATCATGCTGAAGAAGGGCAGCGCAGCAGCCGCTGCGGCCGCGTCCGCCGGATGGCGTGCGCCAAAGGGTTCCGGCAAATGATAGCCCGGATAGCCAAGCAATGGTGGCAGATGTGGATGACGCGACTGTTGCTGTTGCTGATGTTGCTGTTGGTGCTGCTGGTGCTGTTGCTGTTGCTGCAGATGTGCGGCAATATCCCCAAATCCCGGCGAGCTGACGGGCGAACCGGCGGCATGGCCGGGCGCCTTGCCAGCCGCAGCAGCGGCAGCCTGTTCATGCTCCTGCAGCAGACAGTGTATCTTGAACCAGTTGGAGCGGCGACCATATCGCGATCCGCCCTTGGACATGCCCACATTGTAGCACTTGCGCAAGCGGCACGCCTTGCAAGTGGTGCGGTTCTTCTTATCAATGATGCACTTTCCGTCGTTCTTGCACTCGCTGATGGTGCTTATGTTGTTGTATGAGCGGCCAAAGAAGGACTATGGGTGGAAGAGATGAGAGGTTGGGGGAAGAATGGAGATTAGTCAATGGTTGCGACAGCTGCGGTAGATGCACTCCCCACTTTCGTCCGCATCGATTGGCTTTCGAGAAACTTACCTTGCAGCCCTCGCATGTGAAGGCGCCAAAATGAAAGCCAGCCGCTGGCTCACCGCACACTTTGCACGTCTGATTCATCTGTAAGGCGAGAGGAGAAACAAGAGTTTAGTATATCCAATGAAAGGTGTGAGATCGAGAGATTTTTATGTTTCTGTCGTGTCTGAGATATGAAATTATTATTTTCTAAATGCCTTAGTTAAAAAACATTTATAGGAATATTCAAAATTTGAGACTCTGACTTTTAATTCTTGACTCGTTTCTGCTTTCTGAAGCTCTTCTTTTTTTTTTTTAATATTCGCGGTAGTTCATTGTGTGTGTGTGTGGTTTTTTTTTTTTTTTATTCATATTTTTGCACTTTTGATGGGTTAATTTTATGGCGCTATTGATATTCCAATTTGTGTGTAAGTGTGTGTGTGTGTGAGATGAAACTAACCAAGTTAAACACCATTTTGGCAGTGTGCCAAGTCGTTTGATATTATTTTGTATGTGTGTGTGTGCGGATAGTTTAAAAAAAAAAACTTTTTAAATATTTGCAGATCTTCCGTCAATTCTTGAGGCGAACTTCCGTGTTGTTCTGTTCGTGTGATGCGCTGCTGAGCGACTGATGTCTGAGGTGTTGCGAGCGCAGGATTTATAGGAAACCGTTTGCCGTTTGGGAAAACTAGGAAAACTGTGAGTGACATTTTTGTTATTGTTTTCTTCGCTCCCTTTCCTTTTCCTTTTCCTTTTCCTTCTTTCATTCCATTCTCTATGTTCTTGAGACTCATATATATATATGCATTTTTTAATATTTATGATCTCCTGCGTGGGCAGGCAAAAAACTTAAGCTGCCGGGGATTATGCAACCCTATGCGTTGCTTCAATTTGCGCAGGTAGAAGAATTGAAGACTTGAAGTTTTTTTTTTTTAGTTTTGCATGAAGTCATTACGGCTAAAAAATTATATAGATCCCTAGACCTTGACGTTGGTCGGTCATAAAACTGCACGAACTGCAGACGAATATTTTTGGCAATTTTTTGTCCGCCCGACCAATAAAAAAAGATGCTCATCCATGCAACTTAACTGAGTTCTACTGTGCGTGTGTGTGTGTGTGTGTGTGTTTATTATCATATATGCGCGCATACAGTTATATGAACATTTTTTGTCTTTTCACTTGAAACTGTAAAAAATCAAAGTAGTGCAAACTGAACTCATAAAAATTGCCGTCGGATGGCAATAGAAATACGTGAATTGACTTTGAGTGTGGGCGCGTTTTTCCTCGTTGATCTTGCAACTTACCTTGGGTTCTGTTGGGTTTTTGCGTGTGGAACTCGGAGTTTTATAACTGATGACTTTTTAATTGCACGTGACAGTTTTTGTTTTTATTGTTTTTATTATAGTTTTTTTTTTATTTTTTTATTTTTTTCTTATAATATTTTTGTGTGTGTGTTTTTTTTTTTTTATTGTTACTTCTGTAATTTACACAACACTTTCCCAGCACTCTACGATCGTTCTCTGGATATTGTTTAGGTTCTGTGCTCAATTCTTTTTAAATGTCTTGCTTTTATTTGTCGAAAAAAAAAATATGATTTAACTGTTAACAGTTTTTGGAACTTGAACTACGAACTGTGCTTCGGCTTAAGACACGAAACGCGCTCTGTACTCACGATGTGTAACTCACACCTGGGCTACTAGCTGACGACTGATTTCTTACTCAAACTCGTCGCTGGCAAGAAGCATTTCTGTGTGTCGCTCGGTTGGCTAACTCCCAGTGCTATGTACAACAACAAGAGCAGCCGAAGCAGAAGCAACATCAGCTCAAGCGGCAGTTTAAGCAAAGCCAACAACAACAGCAACAAACAATCAAGAAAATACTCCAACGGCAACCACCACTAGCAACGGGTTTTGCTTCTCTCTGATAAATCACAGTTCCAAGCCCTGAGCTCGATCGCACGTATTCCCAGCAGCAGCAACAACAACAACAACAACAACAACAAGATAAGCAGCCACCACCAACAACAACAACAAACACATTCAAGAGCAACGGCAACGGCAATCGGAAAAACAACAACAACAACCACAATGCAGCACACAAGTCACTCGGACTCAATTACTCGGCGCTCTCACGGCTTCGGTTTACCTGAGTCGAAGTCAATATCTGAGTCGCTGTTAATGCGCTGTTAGTCGAAATGTTAACGTTCGTTCAATGAATGAGCTGCGCCTCTCAGATGGGTTAAGCTCAATCGGCACCTATACACTCTCCCTTTCCCTCTCTTTCTCGATCTCGATCTCTCTCTCTCCCTCTCTCGTTTTATCGTTCTCTGTCTTTCTGCTTTTCTCTCTCGCTTGCGCTCGTGCTCTTGCTGGCTGGGCGCTCTTTTTGGGGGCGACTGCTCGGCTCGATTTGCATTGCTCTGATATTATTCGTTATTCGGTTATTTATTAAAACTCACACGTTAAGGGCGGCTGAGCTTTCTCGCACACACACACACAGGCATACTTTTATACATATAAATATATATTGACTGGCGCACATACAGACAGCCACAACCACAGACCCACACACACACACACACACACACAACACATACAGCCATTGACTTCATTTTTAACAGCTGCTCATTTTATTTAGCATGGGCGGAGCCTTTGCGGTGCACGGAAATGGTTGGAGTTATGCACGTATGTGCGGGTCTCTATATGCCATATAGGAACTGGTACCGTTACAAGTGTTCGGCTTGGAATAATTGAACCTTTTAGTGTCCAAAATATTTGGATATTTGGATATTTGTATATAGCAGGCAGCCGAAAATTCAACTTGCACAATGGGGATATTTTTAAAGAGTTGAATTTAAATGTTGCCAGCCCAAAATACCCTGTAATTTAGATAATACCTAGATATTATTTAAATAATAAGTGAATACTCATTACACAATCTTTGGTCATTCGCAACTATTAAATTAACCCTTTACTATCTGCGATTGAGACTTGACTCGATTTTATTGCGGCTATGGGAACAATGGCACTCGCGGAAGCCTCACGCATTGGAAACCTTTTCTTTTACAAGGCAAGGGACCGCTTAACTCTTTTTATGAATCTTCATTATATTTGCTGAGTGCCCTATTGAGCCCAGGGCCTATGCTACCTGGCAAGGACACACATAAATTAACCCTTTATGAATCTTCTTTGTCTCTGGCACTGAACCGCACAATGAAAAGTGTGAAACAATACAAAATTTATTGTGTGAGGATGTGACTTTAAGGGGTTTTGAAAGTAGAGCAAGTTGAATCCTTAGCACGCGAAATTAAGGATACATTTAAGTATAAGGGTATATATATGTATTAGTATGTCCGATACTGCAGATACAAATGTATCTCAAAGTCATTTGGCTTGCAAGCTTTTCCGGGAAATATTTAGAGTTTCTTCCCTGGCAAATATTTTCTTAATCGCTGGACTTGAGGGAAAGGTTAGCTAAGCAAAAGTCTAACCTTAGTCAACGCGTTTTCCGTTAACCATAAAAATGGAAGAACGTTGCATCAACTCAACCCTGAACCGTCTTCGAAATGCCGCCTTCCACATGCCACATTCCGCGTAAGTCCATCAAGAACAAAACCAAAAACCAAAGGACAATCGAAACAAAGGCTTGCAAAAAAGTCAAAACGTATATAGGGCCCCGCCCAGGGACTCGGGCGGGAAAGGACCTTCTACCATTTTACTTCACGTTTCTAATCGATTCAATTTTACTGACTTTGCCCGTTCGCGGTCTTTAGTCCGAACACAATAATAGTACAATAATAATAAAAATTGAAACATAAAAAAAAAGACGTTTCAAAAAAATTTCGCGAATTTCCGCCGTTTTTGTGGGAACAAAGCAAATGGGTAATTTTCCAGCGTAATTAGTTAGCCCGAAGGGAAAGCGCGACAAAAAAGTGAAAAAACTGAGACAGACTGAGACGGCGACTGCGACTGAGACTGAGAGCTGAAAAATAAGGACAACAGCCCGACATTGTGACTTTTAATCCGGTTTAATCCCCCGGATTAAGTTTTTTGCGTTCGTGGACAAGAGGCAAATAAAAAATGAGAAATCGCGGTTCGGTTTCTCGATTCGCCGGGCTCAAAGAACAACTCATATAACAACAACAACAACAACAGCTCGACAACTCGACAACTCGAGCGACGAGTTGAACGGGCGGTGCAACACGGCGCGGCGCAGTGCGGCGCGTCGGCGGGCAGGCTCATCATAATTATGATCCTAGGATAATCTGCAGCTTAGGTATGCTGATCCTGCGATTAGGTAACAAAATCGCGGGCTTAGGTAGCCGCAAGAATTTGGCCTAAAAAACGAACGTCTAATAAAGAAAGCAGTCGTTGGCCAGGACGATGGGAGTAGGAGGCGGTAAGGCGGTGAGGCGGAGAGGCGGAGAGGCGGTGAGGCGTTGAGGCGGTGAGGCGGTGAGGTGATGAGGTGAAGCGGTGAAGCGGTGGCCGGAGGAGTCATAAAGTCAACGGAATCATAAAAAGTCGAGCAGGTCGAGTAACCCGAGCCGCAGTATTACACTTTCTTACGGTTAAGTGGAAAAGGGATGACTGACTCCTTGCTCCTGGGCTCGGCATATGGTGCCTGCAGGAGAATTACCGTTCGCCGTCCGTTCCATAAAAAAGTCGATTGCCTTTAGAGAGTTGCGTAAAAAATGCAGAAAAGTGTGAGCTCAAAATTCCCGGGAATTGCTACAAGGACACACATTGCCGAAATATTTTTGTAAAAAACTAATAAATATCTGCCACACAGAGCACCAACCTCTGCATCCACACAGATACAGTCTGTGCGGGTGTATTTGTGCATAAATAAAAATATATAGATTGTCGAGCTAAAAAAAAAACGTGCCCCGTTTAAAATTGCGTTGACTTTTTGACTTTACGGTGAAAAACGAGGAAAACGAAAAAAAAAGAAAAAATAATAAAATAAAAAACACACAAAAGTCAACTTTTTAATTGGCCATAAAAAATTGTAAAAAACTGCGAAACAGTCGGAAATGGCAGGCAGCTACTTAATGCGAAATATCGGTTAGCTTTAGGCCTCAAATCGTTGCTGGCGTTATAAATCATATAAAACTCTGCATTTGTATATGTCTGTATGTCTGTATGTGTGTATGTGTGCATGTGTGTATGTGTGTGTATGCACATGTACCTGCTCCCAAAAGTCAAAAAGTCAACTCGTTCGCATTTACATAGTTTGATTGCATCACTTGACCAAGCGGCCACATACAACCCGCCACACATATCAATCAACAGGGTTTTAAGTATCCAATGTATCCGTATCTATGGCTTAAGTCGACGCTTCGGATGTATCTGTATCTGTATCTGTATCTGTATCTGTATCTGTATCTGTAGAGCTGTTGCTATTGCTGTATCTACAGATGTATTTGTATCTCGCAGCTCGTGTAGCTCTCGCAGCGATTTGCATATTTTTGATTTAACAGCTCAACCGATGATCATTATAATGATAATGAAAATGATCATTATAAAGATAATGATGATGATTGCCCGGATAGATCTAACACTCAGTTACTTAAAAGCGGGTCTTAACTTAAAACACAAAATACAAAATACCAACACCAAATTCCAAACTCCAAATTTCAAAAAACTCAAAAATAATCAAAAAAAAAAAAAACAAAAAAAATGAAATAAAATAAAATAAAAAATGAAATAAAACAAATCTCAAACACAATTCATACAAAATACGTTTTGTTTTTTCGACTCTTCGTTTATTCGGCTTTTGTTTTGAGATCTTTGTAATTTGCATTTTCGATGCTCTAACATTAATCTGCTATACCATTTTGGTCCACAAAGATAACACCTGACACTGACGGCTTATAGACAATTTTTTCATTTTTTTTTCATTTCTTAATTTTTCAATTTTTTTAATTTATCAATTGTTCAATTCATAAATTTATCAATTTTTCAATTCATCAATTCGTCAATTCACCAATTCACCAATTTATGAATTCATCAATTCACCAATTTATGAATTCATCAATTCACCAATTCACCAATTCACCAACTCACCAATTCACCAATTTATCAATTTACCAATTTGTGAATTGATCAATTGATCAATAACTCAATTTGATGGTCTTTTTTCAATTTTGTCAATTCCTACACAAAAAACCATTGTGTGTGAACAATTTTGTTGGCCATTAGTAAATGAATTGCCAAGATACTACCTGGATTCATCTATAAGGTGCTTATAACATTAATGCCCATATATCATTTGATTATCGATCTCTTTGACTTGGCTCTTAGCTTGCAGTTAAGTTTGAGTTCTCCCAACTGAGTAAATGATTTCCCTTTTCAATGTCGTCATCCGAAGATGAGCTTATGCTTTTTCAAAGGGGGCAAAGTGGGGGATGGATCTCATTTCTTATGTAAGTCATATGAAAATATTGAATTATTTAAGAACGTAAACACCTTCAGCAGCCATAAAATTGATTAACTGGTACTATAAAGTAACTGACTACCTTTTAACTTGATCAACTTGACCTTCCGCGTGGAATACATTGATCTTAGATCCAAATATTATATAAGTGCCAGATGCGACGTGTGAGTTGTGAGTGGCGATTGGCGATTGGCGAGTGGCGAGTGGCGAGTTGTGAGCTGGGGGATAGATTGGCTAGGGGTACGATGGATAGGGGATGAGGGTAGGCAAGTGTTAGTATTACTTTAACCGTGTAGTTTCGAAGATTCAATAAAATATATGTTCAGGTTTTCAGACGCGCAATCCTGTACAATATTTACCACTGCCCGAACATAAATCTCATCTCATCTCATCTCATGGAATGGAACCGATAACTGATCTTATCTTAATAGAATATCAGCTTCCTTATGCAAGATCGCAGGGTCGTCCATCATTTTGGTAGCACCTGTATTGAGTTGCGGACCCCGAGTTCGATTTGTAGCTGATCTTTGGTATCTGCATGGCCGAAACTGATCGAATGCAAAATTGTTGATCGGAGATCGCAAATCGCAAATCGCAGATCGCAGAATCAAATGTCGCATAAAGAAAAGTCAATAAAACTTGTTTGATCAATTTCTCAAGCTATCAAATTTTGATAAGTTGCTAGTTTGGTTTGGGCTGACAAATGTCTTCGTGTTTAATTGTGTTGGGTAATGTGTTCATTACGCTGAGGATCTCCATGGGACAAACTGGTTCTATTTGTGGCGTTAGTGGATTTTTTTCATTTTTGCCATCCGATTGATATATGGCTTTCGATTATTAGAGCTCTATAGAAATATCTGTTGATTGGATAGGATGGGATTCCGTTCGATTGTGTTGCTTTCGATGGGTTTGCTTGGGCTTGGGCTCGGATTGGTTGGGATGGGACTGGTGGCACGTAGGACTCATCTTGGCATTGTCATTGTATTGAAATTATGAAATTATGGAATTATGGAATTATGAAATTATGAAATTTTGAAATTATGAAATTATTGACTTATTGAATTATGAAATTATGCAGATCGAAATTCTGAACTCAAATAGGAGACACCCTCCGATTGCCCTAAAGGGTTGACTCTCCTTCGAGAACTATGAAGGGGTTCATCGCGTAATATTTTTGGCAAACTTTGTCTTAGGATTCGATGAGTGAAATTTCTAATCGGAACCGTGACAACATAAATAATAATTACGATATACAATTATGACATTTAGTCCTGTCGGAGGATGTGTTTTTGGGAATTTACATACTGTAACCATCTTCGTGTTGGTTAAGTTCGCACTTTGAGTAATGAACATTTTTAGCCCTTTGCAAATCCTCAGTCTTGGGTCTTGGGTCGCCGCTCGTCGGTCGTTGCTCGTTGGTCTTTGGTCTTTATCGAATCGAGTTCTGTGGCTTTGATGGAGTTTCCGCCGATTTAGAACCAGATCGCAAAACTTCCCACGGATCAGATCATGACGAACTAACGATATGTTAATATGCCACTGCATGTAGCACGCCACATACTGCATGCCGCATACCGCATACCATCAGTACCCACATGTTGAAGATTAGAGCCAAGAGAGTGTTTTGGACTGGGCAAAACCCCCTAACGGAAGTTGAATTTGCGGTTTTGCATTTGCTGCGAAAAGTAAATTTTCCAAATGCTCTCGCGGTTTTTCACACACTTTTCACCGCTTTCCGCCGCTGCCTCTCTTTCTGGCCAGCTCCCGCTGTATCCCTCTCCCTTGATGGCTTGTGCACTGATCTCAATTAAATCCGTCGAAACGACTTTGTCCCCTGGGACTTGTTTGATTAGATCCTGGCTTTGGAATTTTGAAAATTGCACAAGTTATGTGCAGACACGCAGAACCGACAAATCGACCGACGAATCGACTGGCCTGGCCAAAACATGAGCTGCTGATCCTCGACTAATGCTCGATAATCTATATAAGCCACACGCAAGTTAAGCTAACGGGAAATAACGTAGTCAATGAAGAGATCGCTGGGAAAGTCCCTCAGTGAGCACATCTTGCGATACGTTTTCCAATGTAAATTCTAAATAAACAATTTTAAATTTTAAATTTAAAAATGCTAATTGTTAATTGTTAATTGTTAACTGTTGGTTGTTAGTTGTGAATTGATAATTTTTTCCCCTTCCCCTGTGCATTTCAAGAGAAACCTAATAGTTAATAAATATGCAAAATCGATAATCAATGATCCGATCAGGTTAGATTATAATAAAGAAGAGAGACAGCAAGATACAAGGAGAGGGAGAGAGACAGAGAGAGAGAGAGAGAGGGATTAAGAGTGAGAGAGAGAGAGAAAGAGGGCGAGTTGAACCAAATGATTGACAGTCGAGAGTCACACTTTGACACTCGCTTCGATGCGGTGATCATCATCATTATATGAAGATCCTTAAGCATTCAGAGATCATCCAGTTGAGTCTGATAGCCGGAGCTGTCATTAAACTGTGTCTATTTCCTAGTATGATCTCATTTGATATAATTAACTTGATTTATAATCAAATATCACGATTCTATAATTCTTGCCATTGTTCACGATGCGTTGTATAACAGAAATCGCAGTTACTATTGACTGTGTTTTAAGTATATTAACTAAATTTGTAGCCATATAATTACTCACACACACACATACACACATACCCATACTCATGCATGGCTTAGTGTGTAGCTTAAATCTATAATAATATTGATATTTCCCTAAGCAAATGATCTTGGCTTCAATTTCCGGGTTGAAATTTAAATCACATCCATTTGGCATTTCTATAGAAAACAATACTCACAGGTGCAAAGCAATTCTAATCAGCTTACTTGTCTAGGTGGTCACACACACACACACACACACACACACACACACAAACACCTACGCACCCACACGCACACACATGTGCAGTAAATTCATCGAATCGATTATAATTTATTATGAATATATGAATTCACTTATCGGTTTTATGATCTTCTATGGTCGCTTTTGTTTCACAGTACTTGCAACTCTCTCACACACACACACACACACACACACACATATATATATTCATGCATACAGTCATGCCCCCAACTATTAAATCTGACCGGATGCACACCCGTCGCCCACCCATCCGACCTTTACGTAGTAAACCCAAGCCCCAATTGCCCATTGCCCGTTGCCCGTTGCCCATTGAGGTCTACTCTGTGGCAACAAGTGCATAACGCCAGTTGCCCCATCAAAATTACTCAGATATGCAAAGCGCATTTTGTGCAACGATCCAACCATCCAACGATCCAACAATTCAACTGATCCAACAATCAACCACGATCAACGACGCCGTCGACATCGACATCGACGTCGACGTCGACGGCAACGGCAACGGCGACGGCGAACCATCAGCTCTCGACGATCGTTGACGTACGCCTTGGCATTCAGAACGCGCTGCGTTTCCTGCCCCCAACTCGGGTCAAAAAACTCGCCCACAGTGCAGCCTGCAACTGGTGCTGGTGATACACTTAGAGAAATTCGAACTTATATTTCTATAAGTAGAATTTTCAGTAATTTTGAAAATCTTTTCAAAAGTTGAGTTTTAGTTTCCCTCCTCAAGATACAAGGAGTTCCAAGCAAGTCCTTATTATATTTGAAACTATTTTTAATATCGATTTTCAAATTTATTGTTTATTTATTTTATATAAAAATAGGGGTAACTTTTACTGACTTAATATTTTCTAATCTTTAAACTCGGAACTTTATTTATTTTAAATAAAGTTAATTTACAATTTAAATGAATATAAATTTTTATAAATTAATAAATTATATTAGGTTAATTATTTCCAGAAATACCTCACAGAGAACCCAGCTTAGAATTTTGTTAGCTCTTCAATAGAAATATAGAAAATCATAGCTGAATCTTTTTCATATTATAATTTTTAATATATTTTGGAATTTTTTACTAATTCAATATTTATAATTTATTTTTATTTTTTATTTAATTTAATTTAATTTAATTTAATTTAATTTATATTCTTAGTCAGAACTATTGTCTTTATTCAGGAATTATCCTCAGTTTCCCTTGAGTATAAGGACTGTTTTTATAATTTTGACCTTCCGATTTGGAGGCTTGATTGTCTTATTAAAACATTAATCAAAATTGAAGACTTGGGCTTATAATAAATCGTATGCTATATAAATAAATAAATATTAAACTGAATAAAATGATGCCTCATATAAAGAAGGATCGTTGGCAGCTTAGGTTCAGCTCTGAGGAAGGGTTCATCTAGTTGCTGGTAAATTTTCTGCGAGTGTAGAAGTAGAATTACAATTGGTGTAGGAGGCAAAGATCAGTTGAGGTTTGAGGCGTGTAACTGTTTTAATGCCTAATTAATTGATTGGCCTTCCAGATGAATTTCAAATGCAGCCCGAGGCTCTCAAGATATTTGAGCACAAGTAAAAGCCATAAAGACGTCTGACTGGCGCCGGTTGATAGAATTTAGGGGTTTACATGGCTCCGTTTTGGGTTCTATTTCGGAACGATTGGGGGATTGATGACATTAGCATGCCGAACGGCTTTTCCTATATTCTCAACTGTCTATTGTCTCCTCACCGATGTTCAATGTTCGATGTCCGTTCTTCGTTGTCCGTAGTCTGTTGTCCGTAGTCCGTTGTCCGTAGTCCGTTGTCTCTTGTCCACTCTCCGTTGTTTGTTGTCCGTAGTCCCTCGTCTGCGGTTTCTGTTAACTGCAGCGCCATTCATGACTCTTCACTGTAGTCTGTTCCATTTCCAATTAGTTGCACGTTCTTTATGCTAATGGCTGCCGCGGGGGAGTGCAGGCAGTCCATGGATTTTCACCATATCATGTCCTGGTGCTCTCTTCCGCCAGCTTTTGGTTCGCCGCATTCGCTGCGGCTCTTTGACCATCTTTTTCTTGAGGTTTTTAATTTTTTTTTTTTGTTTTTTTTGCTTTCTTTTGGTTTTGGTTTTTTTTTTTTTTTGGCTCTGGCTTTGTTTTGGTTTTTGTTTTTGCTTTTGCGGCTGGTTTTTGACAAACTCACATGTCATTTGATTTTATGTTCACACGGGACAATTTCTATGCTAATTTGCAGTGGGCATCAAAGGCCGCCGGTTGACTGACGTCCCCACTGATGAAGGTGTTAGAAAAGTAATTACATTGCATTTAAATGCTCAATTAGTGCGAAGACAACCAACGGCCGACTGCCGCCTGCCGACTGCGGACTGAGGACTGCGGACTGAGGACTGCGGACTGGGGACTGCCGACAGCCGTCAACCGAGTTGAGGACAACCGGAGACAAACGACGCACTCGCTTTTCCAAGTTCATGTCCCGCCAACTGTCGCCAAGAGCCGCCAATACCCACCAAGACCCCATCAATACCCCCGCCCGAGTCTCCTTCACATTCTCAGAGATCGTGTCGGGGCGCTTCATGTGATGATCGTTTTTTTTTTGTCTTGATTGGTGGAACCTTGCGCATGTCACAAACGAGCCCAACAAAACTTCAAACGAAATAAGCCACAGTCACAGCCCTGGCCACGCTCCCCCACCCACCCAGCAAGAGATCCTACCAATTGTCACAAGCCCCATCAAGCCCCATGACAATTCCCTTGACAATTGAAGAGTTTGCCTAGAAAGTCAATTACTTTCTTCTCTCTCTCTCTCTCTCTTTCATATTATATTTGAAGGATCCTGAATCCAGTAAAACTATGTCCTTGAACCTCAAGTCTTTAATTAGAAACGCCTTCGTTCTTTGAAACTAATGGATATTCCTTTTAATTTATTTTGTCCTTACTCCTTTCAAAAACTAAAAATTAAAATATTTATTTTTAATATTATAAAATTAATCTGAGTCTTTATTTTATATCTGCAGCTTATTTAAAGAACTCCTTTTCAAATATCAGGAAGTCAGTTTTTATTTATATTTCTATAGAAATTTTCCGCGCACGAAGGATCCCATTTTCTTTTGGGTTATTTTTGAATCGTTATTAGTGTTTCCTATGATTTTACATTGCACCTATATTAGCTCGTATTATTCTTAAAATCCTTCTCTATTCATATCGATTTAAATCTTGTTATCCTTGTAATCTACAAGTCCTCCTACGTTGTTCCTTTCCCATGACTTTTCTAAGCGACTTCTAATTTCATCCGCCCAAATTTACAGTCTCTGTCGAAGTCAAAATTTCGCTTAGTTCGATAGCAAATATATCGATATCGATATTGCACATGTCACATGTATCCCAGTGCCGGGTTTCCTCCAGTCAAGAGTCGCTTGGGGACCTTATCTTTACGCTCAGAGGCGTCAATAGTCCAGTTAACACTTTGAGTGCAACTTTCCCTTGGCTTCTATTTGGGTCGCTAATCTATGAGTTTACGTCCATATATTAGTTTTTCCTTAAGTGTTGACTCTCCTCCGGCTGTCCCAGATGACGCTCCTCGCTCTCCGCTCCCTGCTCCACGCTCCATCACTGCAGAGTTCACTATCTGCTGTGCTCTTCTGAGAGTGCGTCCCGTTCCTTGGTTTGTCACACGCTTTCCCAGGCCCGAGTAGCCGGAGAACAGGTCCCCAGAGACTTAAACTCCTAAATTATAATAAACGTGTAATCGTAATGTGTGCGTTATGAACATAATCTCCGGGTGATTTGGCATGAATTAGCGATGGTAAATGTCAAAGACTGGAATGATATCAGTGCAGTTCAAAGCTGGTGGCCGTGCTGGTTGCTCTTGGATGCTCTTTGATGCTCTTGGATGCGGCCTGATCTTTGGGTGCTCCCCAACCGGTCTCCAAAATCATAAAAATCGGATCCGCAATTCCAATTCCAACTGAACGATTGATTCAAATGTGCATGCGAACGCATTTCGCAAATGCCCAAACACATAAACTCCAAAGTTGACTCAAGGAATGGGACCAGGAATGGGATCGGGAATGGGATCGGGAATGGGACTGCGAATTGGAATTGGAAAGAGAATGGGATTCAGATTGCTATTGGGATTTAGAATGGGAATGACTATGGCTATGATTGTGACTATAAGTATGTGTGTGTGTGTGTGTGTGAGTATAAATAGGGGGGGATATGGTAATGGGTCTACGAATGACTTAAATGGATGCACAGTTATGGAAGAGTCGCAGCTTTGACTGCACTTGTTTTAGCAGCTGCCTTGCGGTGCAGCTTAAATTTGCATTTTGTTCAGCGCTTGATAAACTGAATGATATTAGGTCCCCTCTGTAACTGTGCCCCTCCCTCCCTGCGCCCCACTCTCCGGCCCACGGCAAGCACCATTGGTATTCGCACAGTCACCAATGCATCTGCAGCCTTGGATCTCCCTCGCCCTCTCCCCCTCGCTTCCCCTCTCTCTCTCACCATCTCCCCCTCGCTCTTCCTCCCGCTCTCCATCGACTGTTGGAGTACTGAAAACATTATATGATCGCGAAGACATTTACGACACACTTTGTGGCTATTTATGCGGTGCATACAGTTGGTTTGGAGTCCACCACTTGGGTGGTATGTCGAGCAGCAGGCCCCTGCTCCGTCTCCGTATCGCCGTTGAAGACTCATTAGCTCTTTTGATCTCGGGCTGAGCGTCTCTTGGGGGACTTGGACTTGGACTTGGACTTAGAGCTGGACTTGGACTTGGGCTATAAATTTTTTGATTTGTGGTGCTGCAGTTTTCAACTGGAGTAATCGCAGTGGTGGTTTCCATTTGACGCTTTAATGGGCTATCAAATGTGATCCAAGTCCGAGCAGCAGTTCATCCAAGTTGAACTCCAATTGAACTTTGAGTACAACTGTTTAAAGTGTTTAATGGTCGATTCGGCCTTCAATCTCCGATCTTCCATCTTTCATCTTTCATCTTGCATCTCTCATCTGTGGTCTCTGGTCTCCAGTCTCTGGTCTCTGGTCTCTGGTCTCTGGTCAGCCTATGCGGTATGCAAATCTTGTGAAAGCGATCGCTGAAAATTGAAAATCATATTTGTCTTGCCCTCACTGCTTTTTTCCAAATCCCAAATAAAAAAATGAACATAAGGTAGAAAAACTTCGACCTGGGCTTGTAACGGAATCACAATCAAAATGTGGAACAAGTTCAATCGCAACGCCCCCTTAGGGTATCCAGACTCAAAAAGCAAAGCCAAAGCCAACGCCAAACTCGAAGCAAAATCCAAAGCCAAAGCCAAAGCCAAAGCCAAAGCCATAGCCAAGCCAAGGCTGGCTATCATCAAAGCAGAAGGCAGCATCGATCTGGCAACTGGCAATCGCGAAAGTGGCGGGCAACCGCACCCACCCGCATCCGCCGGTGGTTACCCGTAGCCACCCGCGCCACAATGCAGCTCCACTTGTGTCCATTGTTTGCAGCCCATAGACTGTGTGCTGTATGCTGTATGCTGTGTGGGAGTGTGGGTGTGTGCCTCCATTGAGTGGGAGTCTCAGACGCAATGGGATTAGGGATTAGGTGTAGGCGCAAATACGTGCTTAACATGCGAGCCATTGGCGAAGTTCCTACTTATCCAAAGTATCCAAAGTCCTTTCCTGGTTTCTCCTCTGGCTTCCCGATTTCCTCTCCCTTCCTCCGTTCTCCCCTGGTCTCTCCTGGTCTCCCCGTACCCACGAGAATCTACACATCAGAGTGTACCTGTTGATCAGCAATTAAAGATCTAAGGCTTCGCTTCAAGGAACAGGGAGATCACCAGAGTGAACAGTTAACTTTCCTGTAGATCAGATCATTAATGAATAACCCAATGAATAACCCAGAACAAAGTCAAGGTGTCCACCTTTTAATACCCTTTACTGATTTTCCGCTGCAATGAATCTGATTGGGCTCCAACTGCAGGCATCTTTGAGTGGAGTCGAGCGGGGGAGGGGGGGAGCCAACGGGGAAGTGGAAGTGGGAAATAATTCGTATAATTCCCGGTGTAGATCAACAATTAATGATCTGGATAGGACATGTCAAAGCGGTTTATCTGCGGATGTCTGATCTGCTGTCATATGGCACAGCGGTACCCAGACCCGTGACCATTTTCTCTGCGATCGTGAGGTAAAAATTCCAAGGTTTGTCAGCTCGTTGGCCTTTTGGTCACCTGCGCTTAATTTGAACTGCAACTTTAGACGTTGGTCCGTTTGCGGCATTGATAGCTACGTTTCGATAAGTTTTTCTCACACACACGCGGAGCTGTAAAAGTGGAAAATGGAAAGTCAGGCGATCGCAAAGATCGCAACGATCAAATATGTTATAGAAAATTGAGCACATACCACAAAAAACACAATGCCAAAGACAGAGAGGCAGAGAGGCGGAGAGGTAGAGAGGAGGAGTGGCAGAGAGGCAGAGGCAGAGAGGCGAAGAGACAGGAGGACTTGGGAGACGAGAGCCTGGGCATGTCTTGGGAGACTTAGGGAATGGTGGATAGTATGGTATTTTTGGGCAGTAGACTGGAGGAGGGGTAGGTGGCATGGGGGTGTGGGTGGGCAGGCTGAGCAAAACATTTGCTCACTTTGATTTGTTTATTTCGGTGCTCCACACGAATCTCGAAGCTCCCTGCCAGAAGCAGGCAAACGTTTGCTTCTTCTCCTGGCCACAAGTTGACCTTTCACTGCGCCGATTTGCCGGAAGCGCTCACCCAAAATATATCACCAAGCGAATATCTACAAAATGATGATTGGAGCAGCCGCAGCACAACAATGAGAGGGCACAGCCTGGACGTGGAACCCAAACTGAAGCTGATGCTGAAGCTGAAGCTGATGCTGATGCTGAAGCTGTAGCTAAAGCTGAAGTTGAAACTGCAACTGAAGCTGAATCTGAAGCTGAAGCTGAAGCTGGAACCGATGCTGGAACTGAATCCCAAGCTGATGCTGAAACTGGAACTGGCCAAGGCTTTGAAAATAGTAAACAATATCTGTAAAAATAAAAACGCCCAACGCCGCTGCAGTTACCAATGCCGAATGCCCATTGTTGTCTTGCAAATGTAATGCGGCCCCCGGCGATGAGCCAACCAAACCGAGTTCAACTTGGTAGGCAGCCCGGCTAGTAACCTCCAACTCCCTGGCTGGCCATCCCAATTGAGGTAACACGTTGGGTCAGCATTCTGAACTAGTTAAATCATTTGAAAAATCACTGACGATTGGCGCTCAGCTCGGGCCTAGCCCATCCAAGGATATCCAAGGGTTATCTGGCTTGTCACTGTTTACTTTATAGCAAGCTTCACCTACACATATATATATGCACGCATATATATCCCAATCCCTTTGAATATCCTCCGTTCATCAGCGACTCGCTTACTCGTTCAAGGGACATTTAGCTAGGTATTCCTGTCGTAGGTCCATCTATGATTGCCCCATTTGTCCGAGTGGCGAATGCTATCGATCAATTGATGTACTGCGCTCCGATCCGATCGAGCGATCAAAGGCATTCCATGGGAATGCTAGAATGGGAGCCTAGGCCATAAAATGCTATAAATTACTCTATTCAAACATAAGCCAAAGCTATCGCCACGATCCATCGGAGGGGCACAGGCAACTGGGGAATACACGAATGCCCAAGCATACATACGTCTTTTTCTATCCCGCTGCCCTTACCCTTTCCCTTTCCCTCTCTCTCTTTTCCATCCCCAAGACGCCCCGCTCCCATTTCAGGCCCATTGAGCAGAGGGCTTTGGGGTCTGGCGGACGTGCAGCTCTTACAAATTATGTTTAATTAAAATTTCTGTATTAAATATGACACAATGCTCCGAATTCCGGCGCGAAATGTCTACCCATCGTCCTCAAGGCCCATCGCTGCGGCTGTAATTATTATGGCACCCGAAAAGCCCGGAAAACCCGTGAAGCCCATCGAGCTGACACTTCGACTCACCCAGTCTCGGGTCTGGGCTCGGGCATCATCCGAGTCGAGAGCTGCGACTGGGAGCTGTGAGTTGGACTGTCCTTGTCTGTGCATTGCATTGGCAGGCGCATCATTTATGATTTTGTTTTATTTATAAAATGCCCATCATTTTAGCCTGCAGCCCCCCTCCCCCCCTGCCGACATGCAGGGCCTTTGCTGGTCTGCTTCTTGCTGCCGGAGGACGATGATGATATTTACAATTTTTTCCCCCTTGCATTTGTCGCATTGTTTGGGCCTGGCCCGAAGCACAACTCTGTTGGCCATTCGCGCCCGGAGCAGCAGCCGCCCGGACTGGCAACGATTGTGTCCATATCTGGTGTTATGACAAATGCTGTATATAATTATTGTATATAAGTATTTTAAAGCATTGATCTCACACACAATCGCACACCCTCCACCCTCCACCCTCCACCTCTCTGCTCCCTGAGCCTCCACCTCATGCATTCGGCAAAAAGATATCAGAAATGTCGCATATTAATAACGCCCCGGATGGGGACATTTCGTGTGCTGCGTTTTGTGCCTTAATTAACCCTTTTTAAATTGGGCATAATTAGGGGAGACGATGCACTGAAAGAAACTTCCCAGACTCCACATATTTCATATTATTTGTGAGGTCTTTGAAGTCTCCTTTTACTTAAACTAAAAAACCCCAACGAAAAGAAGGAAAAGTGGAGACGCAAAGCGTGGCCAATGTATGTCCCTAGAACAGTTATTTTCAAGGATATGCCGTCATATTATTGAACTTTAATTTTATACTCAAAAATAGTTTTAAAAATATTATGAACATTTTTTGACTTTAATTTTGTTGTTTTTAAAATCATTGCTCTGTAGTCCAAGCTTTTAGTTTGGGCTCTTTAAGTGATTGGAGCCTTGAGCCTTGAGCCTTGGCTAAGTTTCGTACAGTGTACTGGACAATCGTCAGCTCATCATTATATCATTCACATTCGTTAATATTTTTGAAATTTTTTCGCGTAATTTGTTGATATCAATTTACACAGAGCCCAGAGAGCGGTTCTCTGAGATATAATTATATCATTTCGATTGATCATGCGCCTTGTGTCCTCATATAAGACACCGAGTATTAAGGCATGACTGAAATACCAGACAGAAAGTCAATTTCCCAGATCGACAAAGATCGACCAAGATCGAGCAAGATCTGAGTCCAAAGATTGGACAATTGGACAAGGGCGACCAAGTTCTAGCAGTGTACCGGGCATGGGGGCCCCAGTTAGAAGGCCAGAGCCGAAGTTCGAGTAGAGCACAGCGGGTGTGCCATATAATTGAAGGACAGGCTCTTTAGTTCAGACAGGTGCAGAGAGCACTTCAGATCTTGATGTGTTTGAGGTCTTCAGGTACTGATACTGGATGCCTCATAGTGCCTCGTAGTGCTTGCCGTGCCACAGAATTGTTGCCTGCCACTTGACGATGATGAATGTGTCGTGTGAGCTGCGATCTTAAGGATTGGACATAAATGGTTTGATTTGGTGGCAGCATCGCAGCTCCACGGATCGATATTTAAAGCAACTTTCACACTACAAACAACAAGCAGTAACAGCAGCAACGACAGCAGCAACAACAACAACAACAGGAACAACAGTAACAAAGCAACAACAACAAAAACAACAACAACAACAATTGTGTTGGGCGACAATCCCTATAAGGTAAAAACACGCGCACCCAACCAAAGACTGAACCAAGACCGAACTCAAGTTCGAACCCAAGAGAACCCACAAGGCAGAAGCGCGAATGAGACAGACTGATGAGAGGTACAGAGGGAAGTGGAGGTGGTGGTGGAAGGGGGAGAGAGAGAGAGAAAGAAAAATGAGAGCTTAGTATTTATTTGCGCTTCACAAATTTGGACACAGGCTGCATACCAAAATATGTGAACGTAAAAGGATACTTTTTGGTCCAGTCCAATCCCTGCAGTCCCCTGTCAGCACCCCTGCACAGCACCTTCCGAACAGAACCGAAGGGAGCAGACCAAAAAAGAACTGAGAAGAGCTGAACGGAGCGGATCGGAACGGTTCGCTGCAAACGCCAATAATTTATAAAGCGGACAATAAAATGTTATCAAAAATACAACAAGAGGCGCACGCGGACAACCTGAACTAAATGCCGCACGCCTGCGCAATGCTCAACAAGTTATCCCCCTGCTGGAGTGCCAAAGGGTGCATGAGAATGGGGATGGGGTGGGGGTGCGGATGGGGGTGGGGGTGGTAAGAGAAAGAAGTAGATGGTAACCAGGCGATTGGTGGTGCCCTCCGAGTGCTTCCTCAGAGTTCGACGTTCAGCGCATGTTGATGATATATGAAATCATATAACAGCAATCGGCAGGCACACACAGCCAGCACACCACACACACACACACACTCACACACACAACCACCAATATTGGTGTGCAGCTTACTAAATGACAACCACTTGAACCGCCTTCAACCTGTCCGCCTTAGCCCTGCCAGAAGGATGCCTGTGTATGTGTATATGTATGAGTATGTGTATGTGTATATGCAAGTGTATGTGTGTATGTGTATGTGGATGCTTCCCACTTTATTTATGACACTTCAACGAGTTGCTTAGAGAATTTGCCACAGTTTATTTATGGGATCTGCCGGGGAATCTCAGTTTATACGAAATCGGAATCGGAAATGGGGGCAACTTTATTTATAATAAGCTTTTGGAGCTGGACAACTTCTTACAAATGTCCTAGACAAATTGGGACCACGCAAGGAACTGCCAACCTCCATATGTCCATGAGCCAGAGTCCCTTGTACAGCCTTTGGTATTCCTACAATCACTTAAGGGAAATACTTTGAGTGACTTTCGAGCTGCAGCTTCGTTTATATAATTAACTTGGATCGGAGGTGCTTAAGCAGATGAAATAGTTATAAATAAATAAAAAAATAAATATATTGATTTATAAATATCCATCGATTAGTTTGGCGAATATAATTGGATCAGTTTCCAACCATTAGGTAGAACTCCGCTTAGAAATAGGAATAGGCTTAAGGCTTCCCGGGACTCGATATAAATGTGGATTATTAAGATAGAATAAAATATAAATATGAATAATATAAATTTATTTTTAAAATTTAAATTAATTACTTGCTCAACTGTGGACTTACAGGTAGAATTCCATTCAAAGATGGAACGCTGTCTTTGACTCACCTCGCAACGTGAGGGAGTTTCTCAGAATCATTAATAAAGTCGATATAAAAACAGATTAAAAAATTGTATGATCTGTAAATCAATAAAAAATTAATATATAAAAAAATACTTAAATCGACTTCAGAGTTGCAGGTAATGTTCTATTAAAACATCACGTCATAGAGCAGTTTCATTAGAATCATTAATTAAATCGATATAAAAATAGAATAAACAGTTAATCAATAAAGAGAAATACTTCAATCGACTTTGGAGCCTCAAATGTTTCTTAAGCATCAACTTGGATGTCGAAGCTTTCTAAAAATCATAAATTATGGCTTATCTATATATAAATATATATATATTAAGTAAATTTAATTAATTAATTTCAATTTCTTATCATCGATTCTAATTAAAACTATAGGTTAAATTCCTGCGGCTCAGGATTACATCTCTCAGAAATTTCAATAGAATTATTATTTTAATACATAAATATTTATATTTTATTTTATTTTTATTTTATTTTTATTTTATTTTTATTTTATTTTTATTTTTATTTTTATTTTTATTTTTATTTTATTTTATTTTTAATTTTATTTTTATTTTATTTTTATTTTATTTTTATTTTAGTTTTATTTTATTTTTTATTATTTTTGATTATATTATTTTAAATATTATATTTATTTTAATTTTTTAAATAATATTATTTATTGTAATTAGTAAACTAGTAAACTAGTAAACTATTATTATAATTCAGTTTACTTTTTATTATTTTTCTTATTTAATATTTTATAGCTTTTATTTACTTTCAAAATCCTAAAAAACTAGTCTGAGATTTTTCAGAATTTTAATTTGTTTAATAACTTTTTTTTAGGCAATTCTCAAGATCCTTTATTATGTTCCACATATAAACCATATAATAACACAGCTCAAAAGCTACAAATTTTATTTCTTAGAATTTTATTTATTTTCTATAATATATAATTTTTTGGAATAATTTATTTTATTTATTTAAATATTTAATGTTACTTTTGGGTTAGGCCTTGACCATTTCTTTCGTTGTCCTTTGACTGCAGTTTGTATTGAAGCCGCGTAGATATTTATGTTTATAGGGATGTTTGGTAGTTGCTTCTTCAGAGAGTCTAAAGATTAAATGGTAATTTTTAATTTGTGGAGATATACGAAATAATATTAATTGTTTTTAAATAAAAGACATTTTCTTACGAAAATGAAGATCGCTCGATTCTCGAAATTGACGTCAATCGATAAATGTTTATGGGGAAAAAGCTTTGTGCACCGAAGATGCCATTTGATTTGAGATGACATCGATTTGGCGTATATCATGTTTGGAAATTTGAATAATACCCCAGCACACATGTCACTTAATATTCGGATGTATTCGTATAATCGTACGTTTATACCGAAATTGATCATAAAATGTGCACGACACGTTTCGAAATTAAATCATTTTAGTTGAGCATTGAAACGGGCCCAAAGCCCACAGCCCAAAGCCCAAAGCCCAAAGCCCAAGACCCAACGATACTTCGATACTTCGATACTTCGGCCAGACATCCGAGGCCCCAAGCTATAGAAAAGCCGGCAATAAAAAAAAATAATCAAATAAAAAAAAGTGCTATGGCGATCGCGACTTTTAAATGATTTTTATAACACTTCGGCGATTGAGTTTCGTTTATTTTTTCTCGATTTTTTTCCCGATTTTTATGGCGTGGCAAAAATTTAATGGCATTCTCTATTGTATTTATAATATGCACAAGGCTTTTAATGGATTTCTGTGACTCTTTTGATTTTCTCTCCAATGCCTATTTATACCCTGTACAAGCCTATGCCCTAACCTTCCAGGGTAACTCTGCGAACTAAGCGGCAGGAGGAGCAAAACTGAAATTCACAAATTTCAAAAAATTGCACAACGATTTTCAAATATTTTTCGGTTCTTCTATTTTACTGGGAACTCTTCAAGATGAGAGTCAGCGGTACGAGAGGTACAACCGTTTCCAGGGTATGTCCCAGCCACTCGACTCCAGCCGGGTCTATACTTTTTTCGATTTACTTAATATTGTAAATGAGTCCATAAAAAACAGACGGGTTGTTTGTTGTCCACAAGCGTGTTAAAAGTGGACTAATGGCCAGCAATTTAAACAGCAGCCAGTGGACATTTATGACATGTGTGGTTTTTCACAAGGAATGTCTAGGAAAGTCTGCCTCGAAAAATATTCCTAAAGAGTCTCCGGCAGTTGGTGGATAATTGATTAATTGTCCGGCCCGGCGATGGTTCAACTTTCCCCCATTCAAAATTAAATCACTTTGTGCACTCGGAGTTACGCCTTGGAAATGGAGATGGAGGCAGAGTCAGAAATGACGAAAATGGCAATGGAGTGGGAAAGGGCGAGGATGAGGGTGAGGGTGAGGGCGAGGGTGAGGGTGAGAGAAAAGGAGAGGGAGACAGAGATGGAGACGAGATAAGATCAAGATCGTTTTGCGGCGCCTTAAACAAACAACAATTTGCCGCTTGTGGTGGAGCCTACAGCCCGACACATTTGCGTGCCAATGGCGTAATTTACCACTTAACATATCAATTGTTCGGCTATTAATCAAAAAGACCGAGTCTCATTACTTGGAGCGGGAGATTCGAAACTCAAGACTCAAGACTCAAGACACAAGATACAAGACTCTAGACTCAAGCCTCAAGACCCAAGACTCAAGATCCGAGCTTCAAGATTCCAGATGCGAGTTGCCAGTTGCCAGTTGCCAGTTGCGAGGCGATCTGATCCGAGGCGATAGTAGAAGTTCATTCCATTCGGAGCCGAAGAATGGGGCGAGAAGCTGTCCAGTTTTGTTGCCTGCTTTGATTTGTACGCATCGCTTGTCAAACAACTTAGAGACAATAGGTGTGCGGGTGTACAGGTAGTGGCGGGAGTGGAGAGGGCTAAACGAGGGGCGGTGCCGAGGGAAACAAATTCAAAAGGTATACAAAACGAAAAAGCCTTAAAAAACAACAACGAATTTTTCATTATATCGTAAATGTCCATCAAATCATAATAAGAGCATAAAAGTAGAATTTTTTTAACACCTTTTTGTATCGCCATCCCCACTTGAGTTCTTTCATTGTATGGCGCTCACCACAGTAGCCCCTGGAGCCAAACGCTCCTCCCCCGCCCACGCTCACAGCGACTACAATGTCTTGAGCGCGACTCATTGGCAGTCAGACATCGACATTGCCATCGCCATCGCCATCGACATCGACATCGACATCGACCTGTCCGATGTGGCCAGTCGATAAACGTCTGCTTGGCATTCCACAATCCTCAATCCTTCATCTCAATCTCAATCTCAGCTCTCAGTCTCGACCTCAGCTTCAAAATTGAACACAAGCTCAACTATTTCATTCAGCTTGTCAGACGATGGCGTCTAATTGCTTTTGTGTGCTCCACTAAGGTGCGCAACATCATTTGTAACGCATTCAAAACATACAACATGGATAGGAAAGTGATAAAGTAAAATACAAAAAACAAAAAAACAAAAAAAAAATAACGAAAACGTAAATATAACAACTCAATAAACAAAACTTTATTTCAACTCTTCTCCCAACTGTGCACCACTTCAAAACACTTAAGCGCCAAGTATATCTTTGATCTTTTCAAGAACTGACCCCCACTTGACTGCCGACTTGGACCAGAAGTTTTCTTTCGATTTCTTAATTCGGAATGTCAGAAAATCTTACGGGCGGAATTCCTATTGATAAACTTGTTCGAAAGTTTGTTTTATTTTGAAGTGCACTTAAAACTTTAAAAGTTACAAATTAAAATACACTCGCTTTGGCGCCTCGATTTCAAACTTTCTATCCACTGCCCAAAAGTATGCAACAAAATTTAATAAGACAACAGTAGAGCGTTCGCAGTAAGAGATGCAAGCAGTTCGCTCGAGTTTCGCAGCAATTAGCTTCACAGCGCAAGTGAACTGCTTGACCGCGTAGTTTAAAGAAGTTTTTTGAATTGTTTGCCGAACTTCAATTAACACAACAAAGAAATTTCAATTAAACACATTTTTTTTTTTGACCATTTATGTATATATGTATATATTTCGATGCTTTTTCATAATCGCGTTATTTTGAAAGCAACAACATTCGTAAATGTTTTAAATTTATTGTTTAGGTATTTCTTTTGTTTCTCTTTAGTTTAAGAAAAAAAAATTTGCAATATATAATACATTATTTATGCGCACACAGTTTCTCTTTTGTTTGTTGTTTGAAAACAATTAAGTAACAAATATTCTCAGTTATACACACAATAGTTTATTTTCTTTGCCATAGCCAATGCATGTATACTCATATGAATTATTGTATATTTATATATGTATATATGTATATATATATATTTATGTATATTTGTAAGGGCAACAAACAATAAATATGAATATACACATATATATATATTGAAATATATTATTATTAATATATTTTTAAACATATTTTAATGTATACATAAATATTTATATGTACTGCATGCTTCTCTTTATTTATTTTTGCTTTTTTTTTTTTGCTGTTTCCTGTGTTGTATATGTTTATGCCGTTTATTATCATATTTATAATAGCCACATTTCATAGAAGTAAGCATTTCTATCTGTACAAGAATTTGTTATTTATTTTTATTTATGAGAAAGAGGGACGTTTATTTTTATATGGGCTGCGAGCTGCTGGGATCTTCCAAAATGATGCTGCAATCAATGTAAGGGTCGTAAAATTAATATAAAATTCATGAAGCATTTAATCGAAAAGACGAAAGACCCTCTAAAAAGCAACTTACATGCGTTTCCTTAACGATTTTCGCTTTCTGCGCAGCTTTTTGTATGTAAATTTGCTCGGTGAGATTTTATAGTCTTCATCGAATTCCAATTCGAGTTTTATTAGATTTTGCAAATTCAATTGGCAGTCCTTCATAAAAAGAGCAATCATTTATTAATATGTTATAATAGTTTACGTTTATGTTATGAAAGCCATAACCATAACGAGATTATTCCAAATACCCCATATATCGCAATCAATGGATGCGACTGACTCCTCGCACTCACCTCAAGATTCTTAAAGTGCCAACGGGAATCACTCGGTGATCCGCCGTCGCTGAATAGTTGACTGAGACAGGTGCGCATTGTTGGCCAGCATTGGCACCGCTTGTTGGTTATCTCACATCCCGGCTCCAAGACAACGGACTCACTCTCCGTACAGTTGCTAAGCTGGTTAAATGTCAGCGCCGTCAAATGCTGCAGATCTGTGCGAGTCACGGAAATTCGTTGATTAATACCAACCGTTAATGACATCAACGCACGATATAAAAAAATAAAAACAAAACAGAAAAGAAATACAAAAAAATACCAGAAAACCAATAAAAATCTTTAAGATTACAGGTAAAAATCAAAACTAGTTCACTGACTATGCAAGACTTTTAGATACCCTGCAAATAGTTCGATTTTTCCAAAGGCCAGAAAAGGTGAACTTTACGTGTTTCCATATGGGAATACACGAAACAATGGGGAAAATATGGAATTATATATATAAAAAGTGTACACAAAACAAATAAAATGTATATATTTGGGTGTATTTAGTGGTATATAGGGAGTATATATAGCATAAGGGAGGGAGTGGTTGGGAGTAGAAACAAATGTGGCTATTGAAAAAATTTTGAGGCAAATAAAGGAATATCTGAGGGGAAATGTGTCAGAAAGTTTAAACTTAGGGAAATAATCTGCATTAAATAAAAATCAGAAAGATTCAGAAATTTATTATATGTAGTTTTAAAAATATATAAAAATTTTGTAATGGAAATAAAAGTCTTCTCTTTACCCAAACACAACACATGAATGGCTGAGCCTTGGCTTTAATTTGATAAAGTTTTGTATGAAAATATAAATATAAAATTAAATAAAAATGCCCGTTTAAAAAAATAATTTTTTAATTTATACAATTAAGTATCACTATGATATAAAGTTAATAATAAATTATTTTATTTTATTACTGTCAAATTTCGGTCGTATAAAAACTTTTAATGGGTTTCTCTTAGAACAAAAAGTCCAAAGCACTTAAACTGTGATTATTGAGATGAATAAATTAAAACTCTTTTAAATAGTTTGAGATTTCAAATTATATAATCTTAAAATATAATATATAATTTTCCATAAATGAGTCCTGACTTGACTCCTTCATCAGAGCCTAGAGAGACGTGCGTCTGGCACACTCACCGAGGCCCCTTCACTGGGACAATTAAGAGTAATTAAGTTAAAATATAAAACTATTTACCCAAACCAATGACAAGCAATAAAATAAATACACTTTTGTGTACAATTTTAAACAAATATGCAAATCTATATATCAATATTTAATGTACACATGAAAAAGGCATTAACAGCGAATTTTAAACGTACTTCGTTTCATTTTTAATGCGGTTTTTTTTTATTTATTTAAATGAGTTTATTTATTCAATCATTCGGCGTACACCCGGTGAAAATTCCATAAAAGATTAATTTGAACTGATTTAATAAAAACAAAATATTGAAAAAAAATAATAAAAAAAAAAATATAAAAAAATAAAAAAAAAATAATAATAAAAAAAATAATTAAAGAAATTAAAATAGAAAAAAATTAATTAAAGAAATTATAATAGAAAAAAAATAATAAAAAAATTATTAAAAAAATAGTGGAAAATAAAAATAATAAAATTTCCACTTGTCAATTTGCCAAAGTTATTAAAATACAAGACTCTTTAGTCTATGTATATTTAGTATATAATTAGTATATAAATTTAGTATATAAATATAGTATACTTAAACAAACTAATCTATATTTTATACGTAGTCCTTTTTCACTCACTCATTTAATTTAAATTTGAAATAAAGGAAACTCGAATTGTGTGTCTTTTGCAGCTGTCGACTTATCGGCAGGACACGCGCTTATCCTGCACTACCTTAACGATTTATGCCCGAGGAAACAACAAAACGGTTGGCTATGCTTTCCAATTGAGTGTCCTTAAGAAGGACAAATCCGCATTGCGTATCACACACAACAACAACAGCAACAACAACAACAAGCTTAAATGCAGTTCGTATCTTGATTTCTATGGCAATGGAATTAATGGAATTCATGGAGTGCATGGAATTCATCCAAATCGCCGGTAATGCAACCAAAGGATGTCATCTCTCGGAATGTGAGTATTGCAATCCTTTCAATATCTCCTTCTATTCAAAAGCATTTATGAAAAGTAATCTATGGATTGTCAGTTACTTGACTTTCAGTTCCCATTAAGATAAATGAACAATATCAATATTGTCACTGGTATCCTTTTCGAAGGAATTCATAATTTAATTGCATTCCCCCCTTACCTTTCCACTTGACTTGGGCTGAATATTTTGTTCTACACTAGTGTGGATTCAGGATTATCAAGTTTTAATACACAAATAATTAAATGAATGCAGTACAAAATAAATAAAAAAGTAAACGAAGAGAAGATTAAAGGAATTGTAAAGGACATTTTTGAAGAGCAAAGGCCAAAGACAAATAGAAAATTTCAATGTGACTCTGACACTGACTCAGTCACTTTTAAGATTGTTTGATGGTGGAGGGAGCATTTTAAAGAAAACTTTTTCAGGATATTGAAAAGCAGCGACGACTGAAGAAAAGATAATAAAATATTTAAAATTATAATAATTCATTTTTTTAAACTTTAAGTCTCCTCCTGACAACAAACAAGCAAACAATCATAAAAGGAACTCATAAAAACCGTAATGGGGCTTGACATTCATGGCTTAAGGACATTTGGGCTTTGACCATTAGGCTTTAGTTATCAGCTGGAAAGTAAATGACATTAAGGAAGGGGAAAACACAATCATTTAATTAAATATTTAATAAATGAAATACAATTTGCGGGGAAGAGAGGCAAGGGAAAAGGAAAGGCAAAGGGAAAGGAAAGGGGGCAGAGCTAAGGCCTTGTGGCTGAAGGAAATTGAAATACAAAGGAAGGAGCAAAGTAATAGAAAAAGTACCGCAATGAAATCATTTAACCGATTCAAAATTAGTATGATGAACACACACACACACACATGCGCACACACACACGCACGCACGGACACACACGTACATAGAACGGAAACGAAACGGACTTGAATGCTTACCCATGCACACGCCCAGACCGCTGCTAATGGGCAGTTTGGTAACACACTGCAGGGGGGGCTCACATTGGCCGGAAAAGCCGCCGGGTCCGCCGCAGGATTCGCCAAGCGTTTTGGCACAAATGCGACAGCATCTGCACATGAATAGAATTTCGAATGGAAATAGATTCGCATAAAATTTATGATTCTTATATCTCAATGTGTGGATATATGAGTGTGTGTATGTATGTGTACTATGGCTGTATATGTAGTGTGGCATGTGGCATGTGGCATGCATGTTTATGCCTGTGTACAGCTTATGGATAGGAAGTACAGTTAACTTACTGGCACGGATCCCAGAGCATGAGTCCTTTGCCAGGACAGTCCAACTCGCGTATGACATCGCATTCCTTTGGGTTGCAGTAGCATTTGAGGCCATTCACCACATTGTTGCTCCCAGCCGCGGCCATTATCAGGAGCAGATAGCAGCACAAATAGATGATATAGATCCGTACGTTTAAACGACCAAAATAACTTCCGTTTGGTCGCATCCTTTGCGGAAGTTTGGCTTTGTTGCTGCTCCTCTGTTTGACTGACGTTCCGGCTGCTCGCGTTTTTGATCTCCTCTCCCTTCGCCCCTTTGTTGACATTCCTCCTGTTGTTGTTGTTATTGTTGTTGTTGTTGTGGATGTTGTTGTTGATGTTGAAGTTGTTGTTAATGTTGGCTTTGTTGTTTTTGTTATTATTGTTGTTGCGTTTGCCCCTATTATGGTTGTCGCTGCCACGGCTGCTGCCCTTGTGCGTATATCCGTGCCAATGGCTTTGGCAACACCCACTGGTGGCATGACAGCTACAGTTCTTATTCCTCCATTACAGCGAATGCGGGCTTTGCTGGCAGCGCGTTCCACCTCTTGTCCTTCTTCTGCTCCTTCTGCTCCTTCTGCTCCTGGTCGTGCTTGTCCTTGTCCTTCTGCTATTCCCTCTCGCACTCGCAACAATCCAGCCCTTGCTCCAGCAACTGCCTTTCCGGCCATTTATAGGCAATTTTTATTGTGTTCCTCGTGCTGACTCTGTTTGGCTGCTCCTCGCCAGCCAATTTGCATGTTGACTGCAAACCAAAGCGTTGTTAAATGATTAAAAAGCCATAAACTATGCCACGCCCTGTACCCGAGGCTTTAATGGGCTTTTATATAACCACCGCATGCGACTTTCTGCCTAATTTTACCGCATTACGTTTGGCATACTTTGGAGTACGGGTGAAAGGGTGTCGGGTGAATGGAGAGTGGGCAATGGGGAATGGGGAATGGGGGCTGGTGAAGGGTGAAGGGTGAGGGTAGCGAGGGGGCGCGGGGGCATTGGCGATGTGGGGCATGCGGGAAATGCGACCTAAGGTACGTAGATGCGGATTGGATGGCAAAACGGAAGGCGGAAAGTGGAAAGTGGAAAGTGGAAGATGGAAGGTGGAAGGTGAAAGGTGGTGGTGGTGGTGGTGGTGGTAGGTGGAAGGTGGAAAGTGGAAACTGGAGAGGCGCATAGAAAACAGTTTCCTTTTGCTGTTGCCATTTTTTATAGCGCACTTTTGCGGTCCTCATTAAAGGCAGGCGCACTCTAAGGAAGATGTTCTCCGAATCGCTTTCCTTTCAAAATCATAAGAGCTCAAGGAAATTTCGCGAGCCTCAACAAAATTAAAGATTTATACATATTTTTTCATTGACGTTTTTCCAGCGCTAAAAATGTTTTCCTTGCAAATTAGGACAAAAGGAAGAAAGGAGCTGAAATTTACTGGAATTAAGTCCCTTTTCATTTTTTTCATTTTTTTCAATTTTATTGAGCTGCCAAGTGAAGCAGAATTTATTCAAAGAAATCAGAGGATAAAAAATGATGAACACAATAAGGACATCTGTGAAATAAGGACATAGTTGAACATGAAATTTAAATACGTTGATTAAATAAATAAAAAAGAATAATAATATTTTTTGAACTCACAGAAATACTGAAAATATTTCTGGGAATCGCCAAGTTTCAACTAATTTGCAATATTTAAGGACTTCAGAGGAACTGCAAATGCTGAAGTGACTTGTTTCTTTCCAATCCTGAATTTAAATGGGCAGGATCTCGGGATTGGATTCAAAGTAGCATAAATGATGAATTTGAGTCTGGGAGAAAAAAGCAAAAAGCAAACATACAAATCCTTGAACAGAGCTCAAAGGAAAGCACAGCAAGTCCTCAAATTGGAGAAGTTCAATAAGAAGTTTTTTTAAGCAAGAAAATAAATGAATATAATAAAAAGGAAACAGCTTGAAGGATCTGCAATTATATTGAGGCAAATGTAATTTACTCAGTTCCAGCATTTTTTAAGAACTTCGAAGGATGCGTAGATTAGAAGTCAGTCTTTGACTAGAAAATAGAAAAGCGGACTTCAAAATAAGGAAGGAAAATATAAAGTACAGAAAAAAGGATATATTTAATTTAGTTTCTATATATTCTGTATATATAATTTGATATGTAAAATACAAATTTAAATCAGGATTCCTTTTTTAGGAGAATTTAACAGGAGGCAAAGTATTTAAGAAAAATCTGAATGGAATCCTTGTCGGAAGTTTATCTTAATCTTTGTCTTCCCAGGAATTGGGAATGAGGATAAATTTCTAAGAATGAAAAAGGAAGCTTTTTTCATATTTTTCTATTTCGGAATACGATTTGATTTTTAAAGTGGAGAAATTTAATTTTTCGGCAATTTGAAAATGTTATTTAAAATAAATGAACTTTTGACCTTTTATGAGCTTTGCAGCTGAAATGAGTTATAAATAGAATTAAGCTCGAATATCCTTTACTTGGAATTTCTAGGATCCCAAAACTGTATGCCAATTTGAAGCTTTAATTTAAAATTTTGAATTTGAATCATAATTTGAATTTTGATCTGAATATTTTTGATTTAAATTATTCATTTGATTTGATGAATACTTTTTGAATATGTCCTTAATTTAGATAAATGAAATTGTAGCGATTCCTGACGTTTTTCTCCTCTCTAATTGAATAAACCAGGACTGTCATATTTTCGAATTGGTTTTTCAATCCAACCCCGCCCCTGCCTGCGCCCCCTGTCCAAAAATCAATTACCAGATATGTCACAAATATATGTATAATTTCTCATCTGATTCTCGAGTGAATGCAATTTTTACCGAATTTAATTAATTCCGTTCGAATAAATTACAGAAATTTCATTTAATTTACACATGGAAAACATTGCGGTTTTGTTGTGGCCATTCGATAAGGGTGTGCGTGTGTGTTTCACTCCCCGCCACACACACACACACACACACACACACAGATAGAGCGTGGTTGGTTGTGGGCGTGTTACCAACAAAAGCCAAAAACAAAGTTTTTGTTATGAAAAATTAACTTCAAATTGAAGTTGAACAAGTTTTGTTTTTAGAATGCGTAAAATGGCTCAAAACTTATTCATTCAGATCAGACTAAGGGAGAGAGAGGGATATGGAGTGGGTGAAGGTGTGGGGGAGGGGGGCGGGGGGAGACAGTTTATGCCGCAAGCCATGCAATGCAAATAATTGTCGTAATTAAGGCTGGAAACGTAATTGAAAATTAATTTAAACATTACATTTGGTAAGACACTTGAGGCTCTTTTATGTTCAAGGATATTTCGGACAGGAAGTGGCCAAGCTGGACTGTCCAGCTTCAAAGGGGGCGTGGGGCGGGGCAAGCGGGGACTTCTAAATTTTGGCTGGTCACTTGCGCAGCCGAAAAACAGTGAAACGTCGAAATAATCAAATATTTGCTCCTTGTTTTATACACACAGACACACACACACAAGCAAAGAAACACAAACAGATTTCTATAAATATATATATATATATATATATATATATATGTATGTATGTATGTATAGGTATATGTATATGTATATGTATATGTATTGTATATATAATATATTAAATATCCCCAATATAAATCCTTACATATAGATTTGTCGAGTGCAAAACACTTGTATTTGTATCGCCTTTCATACACACACAGACACACACACACACACACACACACACACTCATACACACTCATTCACTCATACACTCATACACACTCAATGTGCTGGTCCACTTATTGTTGTTCTAATGGTCGCTTTGATGCTTGTCATTTGTTGTTGTTGTTGTTGTTTTTGTTGTTTTTGTTTGTGTTGTTTTTAATGTTGTTGCTGTTGTTGTGGTTGTTATGGTTGTTGTGGTTGTTGTGGCTGTTGTGGTTGTTGCTGTTGTTATTTTTGTAAGCGTTGATTTCTTCGTTTTTCTATTTGTTTTTTTGTCAAGCACTTTTCGATTTCGCATTCAATTCTGTTGTGTGTGTGTGTGTGTGTGTGTGTGTGGGGAAGTGGGGTGGGGGAAAGGGTGAAAGGGGGGAACTTTGTTGTATATTTTCTTTTTGGCTATTTTTGTTTTTCTAAATAAAAAAACCAAAAAAAAAAAAAAAAATTGAAATCACAAAATGAACGTTCACTTATTCGGCCAACCATTCACACACACACACACACTCACACACACACACACTCTTACATTTATATATAGTTATATTTGTACATATATTTATACACTTTAAATACACACAACAAAACACCAACACACGCACCTCTCGTAGCAAACAACGGGCCTTTCCGTTGGACTAGGCTCCAGGTCTTTGTTTTGGGTATTTGAAAGCCGACGTTCGATTCAGACGACACTGACGGGAACATATGAGCCTCTGGTGATAATGATGATAGCGGCGGACTTTTCCCTATGAATTTTTCATGCGCTTTTGTCTGCCGCACGCGGCCATTTGAGGCAGTAGACTAACTAACAAAGCTCAAAGCTGAACACTTTGGAGCGAACACCGAGCACCGAGCACCGAGGAACAAGCAACGAACACCGAGGACTAAGCACCGAACACTGAGCAACGAACACCGAACATCGAATGGCAACTACCGAGCAGCGACGTTGACGGCGACGGCGACAGCGAACAGCAAGCAGCGAGCTGCGAACTGCGAACTGCGAACAGCGAGCGGTGAATTGGCGGACAGCAGATGGCGGATGGTGAACGGAGGACACCGAAATGCGTTTGTCCTGCTGCCAGGGATATCCTTTTGGTACCTTCTCTTCTTTTATACGGCTATTCGTGCTCCGCTTGTGCTCCAAGCGCGTGCGCAGTTTTTCAACTGGTCTGGTCTTCGATTGTGGGCGGACAAGCGGGGCGGGCAGGACGATGGGAGGGATATAGAATTGGATCCGCCGCCCTCATCTCTAACGCCACCACCGAACGGCACACTGGCAGGCTGGCAGTCAGGCAGGCAGGCAGGCAGGCAGAGTTATCAGACATCAGACAACAGACATCAGACATGAGACGTCAGACGGCAGCGGATGCAAGGCATTTGCCTTAAAATGTATAAGTCATTTGGTTATTATAATTACAATGGCATAAAGCGCAGGAAGAGGCAGCTTAGAGGCACATCGGGGCATAGATATAACTCTTGGCAAGAGATCCCGGTCTAGCCCACAAACCGTGGGGGCTAATGGGCAATTACGAGTGTAAAATCTCATGCTTTATAAACTTTGACGCCGTGTCAGCTGCTAATAAGCATTCCAAATGCCATAAAAGCCGCATGGACAGGACATTCAGGACTTTGGCACATCTCAGATGAAGACATCCGCTCTGGCTGTCTCTTCAGTGTGTTAGTGGGTGTGTTTGGGTGTGTGGGTGTGAGCTTATATAAGTGTTCGAGGGGTTGTGGGATGTGGGATGAGGGATACGGGATGCGGCGGTATCAGGAGTGGCGTGTGGCAGGATGTATGGAGCTAAGATCTGCCCGCACAACTTGCAACTTTTCCAATTAGCGGAAAAAAACAGACGTTCGAGTCTCGTTCAGTCCAAGTTGGCATTGGGGCTTTGGTTTTTGGTCTTTTGGTCCTTCTGGTCTTCTTCTGGTCTTTTTGGTCTTTTTGGTCTTTGGGGCTTCTTGGCCGCAGCGACGAGTCCACAGTAAATGTTGCGTAAAACAACTTGCCGATGCGGGCCGCTGATTCCAGCGCTGCTCACCAACTTCTCGCTCGTCCCCCTCTCCATCACCCAACCGGTAACTCGCCTCCCCATTCCCCGGGAGCTGCCCCCATCCTTTTGGCAATTGAACAAAAGAGCAATCGGGTATTATGAGTGAAGCAAACTTTTTAACAACAATAACAGCGCCCCAAAAGAAACGCCAAAATAAATATAGATATATATTCCTGGATATATACATACATACATACATACATATATATGTATGGGGATATGTATGTGTGTGTATATACATATATATGAATTTATAAGGGAGAAGCTGAAAAACTTGCGCTCAACTTCAGCTCAAATTGATAGAGTGCAAAATAATGTGCAACATTGTTTGGAGGGAAGCGAGGACTTCAAGGAAGTGGATGCCAGGATGCCAGGATGGTTGGATACTTGGTTGCTTGGTTGCTCGGTTGCTTGGAAGAAGAGGCGGGCAGGCGGGCAGGCGATCAGACGGACAGATGGGCAAACTGAACGAATTCGGGCACTTTGGAAGGGGCGAGGGGCGAGGGGCTGTGACCGGAGGGGGGTGGCCGGAGGGTACGACTGTTCAGTAGCGCTTAAAATGTAAATCTCTTTTGTGAATGCGCATTTCGACAATCTGCGAGTATTTATTAATTTTTCAAACAAAACTTTCGCCTTGAGTTGCTTTTTTCTCAATGCTTCATTACTTTACAACTTTTTGATGACAGTTTTATTGGCCGTTTTCCCTCTAAAGCACATTGCTTCGCATGCAGCCAGCCAGCCATCCAGCCAGCCAGCCAGCCAGCCAGCCAGCCAGCCAGCCAGCCAGCCGTTGGTTGTTCAGCGTGTGGGGCCTGAAGGGAACAGCTTAAGGGGGGAGGGAGGCAACTGAACAGCGGCGGATGGCGGCTGCTGGCTGGCAAATGGCGGGAATGGGTTGGCTGAAATGGGGGAGGGGTAGGGGGAGGGGGAGGGGACATCCCAGAATCTGCATGAATATTACAAAATTATGAGCCATTTTTCATAGAACTTAAGTGGCTTGATTAAAGGAGAGTCGCGCGGGCTTGAAAAGTGCATTAAAACTGTTCCAGAAGGACTGCGCGCAAGAGTGCGACGCGAAGGAAGAGAGTTTACTTTTTGCTAAAAGGTAAACTCAAGGATAATAAAATTGCCTGCTCTGACTTATCAATTGGTTAAATAATTTACCTACTTAATTGGCTTCAAGAGAATCTTTTATCTAAAATGAGAGACGGACTGAGAGTCAGTCCCTTTCCAACCCCACGAAGGGTTACCCAGGGATTAAGGGATTTTCTGGCTTGGCGTTTTTCCGACCGCCAATCCGCTTTCACTTCAATTGTAAGTCAGTAATTGAAGTGAAAAGGTTTTACGATAAGTTTTTATTAATTTCCCCCACAGTTAACTTTTTCATAACTCGTGTTTATCTGAGCTTCGCATCGTTTAGACACTTTTACGATTCTTCTTTGAGTTTGTTCTTTAATTTTCCCCCTCCTCTGCTCTTCTGTTTCCCACTGAAAATAATAACAAAAATGGAAAACAAAGAATTTTCATTCCTCAAGTTGCTGAATGCCAAATGTCGCGAAAGTAGTTCAAGTCCAAGCCATAAATTGAGACATTGACAAAAACTCAAGGATTTCCATTCAAGTCGCTGCTCTGACTCGGTCCAATCTTAGTATATATTCTATATACAGATACTAAGTATAGTATACAGAAGCAGAATTACCTATGCCATCATCAGAATGCGTACAAGCAAACAGGATATTCCTGGCATCGTGTGCCGATGATGTAGCTGTCCTTTAAAGCTCAAAGTGGCGGACGGAATACAAAAATGTATTAATACTTGGAATACTTAGAAATCCCCCACTGGACAAAGGATTAAAATCTGCGCGACACACACGAAAATTATTTACATAATGTCCTTGTAGCATAATAGAGTTGCACTGGCTTCCCTTCGATGTAAAAGTGCAGTCAGGGACATGGAATACAAATTTGGGTAGTTTTGGCCCAGTCACACATCAAGAGAATGCAGATACTTTGCAGGACTTTAACCAATTGTCCATTCTGTGTGAGAAATATATCCTTACATAGAGACCTTCAGCTGTATACGATGGGTGAACAAATCAACAAGCACCCAAGTCGATCTAATGAGAGGCTCAAGGCACACAGGGACAGGACTGGCTCGAGCCTTAGCCTAAGCTCAAGCAAGGATTCATAGCAGACTCAGACAAAGGAGGAGCTACATATAATTTTTTTATATGATATATAGAATATACATATATATATATATATATATATATATACATATCTATATATATCAGTTTTCGATTCATACATAAAAAAAAAGGCTTGAAAAATGATGAAATTTGCCAATATTGAGCTTTATTCATATTATTAAGTGTCTGCTCCATCCTTCCGTAGATGCCTTCACTTAATGTCCTGCAGTCAGTAGAAATTAAATGAAATAAATGAGCTGAAGTCCAAGGATCAGCACTCAGCACTCCTGTCGATGCATTGCCTTCATTTATTCCTGAATTTTCAGCCTGCTACTCCTTTCCATAATTGCCATATAGAATGGCATATATACCATAATAATAATAATATAATACCATACAATTTCCGCCCAAATCGAACCTGTAATGTTCCCCTTCGAACGTCATCATTATCATCATCATCATCATCATCATCATCATCTAGGAAATCATGAACTTATTTTCTTTAATTAACTTTCAATTAACACAAAAATTTGCCTGTTTAATGAACCAAAGGAATAATTTTCAAATATTAACTCTGCCCGCATGTGTGTGTGTGTATCTGTGTGTGTGTGTGTGCGGTGTGTGAGAGCCTTTGTATGCGTGTGTTTGCGTATGTTAATTATGTCCATCAATAAATATTTTATTTAATTATCCCTTGTCCTTTGTCGGCTGAGTGGAAAATGCAGTGCGGT